>CM054058.1:256319828-256933950 GCA_028641055.1 Alopecurus myosuroides
CCACAACGCCACCTTCAAGTTTCGGCCATGGCGGCTAGTGGCAAGTTTCAGAAAATTCAGAAAGAAATCGGAAGGAAAAGGAGGGGATCGAGGGAAAAAAAGGGAGGTGGCGGCGCAGGGAGGAAGAGAGGGGAGGCTAGGGTTTTGATGCGCCCTCGGGGAGTAGATAAGGGGTGAGGGTGGAGCAGGTGGAGGTGGGGGGCGCGCTGCTGTCGTCAGGCACTGCGTCACCGTACGGAGAAAGAAGACGAGGCCGCGCGGGCCGTGCTGCTGCGCGCGCGCTGGGGTGGTAGGTGGCTGGGCCGGCTGTTGGGCTGGCCTGGCTGCCTCCCCCAGCCCGTTTCCTGTTTTCTCTTTTTTTTATTCTCTCTGTTTTTTTTGCAGAAAAGAAAAGAAAAGAAAAGAAAAGGAGAGAAAAAGAAGGGTTTTTGGGGTTTAAAAATTTGGGAAGAATTTTTATAGGTTGATTATTTCAAAAGCCTAGTTGTGCAACTTTTGCTTTTCAAAAATTTAAAGTTGATTGCTGTTTGAAAAATTCAAATAAATTTGAATGAAATTGGTATTAATTGAATAATTGAAACTTAAGCAAGTTAATAGTTTGAACTTTCAAGTTTAATGGAAACAAATGATTGGTTTGATTTGAAAGTTTCATTTGAAAAAATTGTAACAGAACAAGTATGAACAAGGATTTGATATTTGGTTTGAAATTCAAATGGAAAAACAAAGGAAAACAAATTCAATGCTTAAGATGACATGATGCAAAACATAAATTAACAAAAAGCAAACATTGTAATGGTGTTTTTCATACTTGGGATGTTACAAGCACCACGCCGAGCGTCCGGAGCGCCAGCTTGGCCTGCTGGCAAGGATCTGCAGCGCCCGCTCCTTTGACGCCGCGAGGTGCGCTAGGGAGACCGACTCGGGGATCGGCAGGAGCCCGTGCTCGAATGACCAAAAGGTTTGCATCTTTAGCTCAAAGTTGAACTGGTGGTAGTTAATTGCAAACGGAGTGCTTTCAGCACACACTACAAATGAACATCAGACAATGTAATCAATCAATAAGGGTGCAACCTGATTCAACCAATGGAGTCCTGAACTCAAATGAGAACCATTTTTTGACAATGTGCAACGGTGAAAGAAAATAAAAGGTAATTTCATAAGATGGGTGTGGAAAAAAAATCCTGAGATGCTTAGTATATAGGCAACAACATAGACGGTAGACCTTTATCTTCGCCATCAGTACCACCCCAAAGAAGAAAAGAGGACTTCAGTTCAGCATTTGCACTCTTTGCAGAGGAGTATTTACTGCACAAGCTTTATCAACCTGCATGCCACAAAACACGGTCGGATGAACAAAAGGGACATCCTGCCGCAGAGAATCACTCACTATTCATGCAGTTTATGTCCGATCCAGTTCTCCGAATCCGGTTGAGATAATATTCTCTGAATTCAAGCCCACGCTTAACCGGTGTTAATTAAGTTTGCATATGTCTGCAGACTTCATTGCATATAGATGGTAATAACAGTATCAACTATGTTCATATAGACCTAATCTAAAGGTGACCACCCCCAACCTTCACAATGTCAAAATACAATATACAATATAAATCTGTCATGCGATACAGAACAAGCAAAATTGCATCTAGCAACACGTATCACCACTCTAGACGAAACACACCTGCCTGTTAGCGCTCCCCGCAAGATGGATCAAACCCATCGACATCTAGTGGCCATCGCTGGATCCATCCTGCCTATTGCCGGCGAAAAGGTGCTGCATCTCCACGGCCGCGGATCAGACGAGCACATCGTGGTTTGGCGCACTTTCTAGGAGGCTCCCCCAGAGGCTGGGGATTAGCCTAGGCGGCAGCGGCAGCTTCGTTGTCAGGCAAAGGTTCTACGGCAGTTCCAGTGGCGGTCCGAACAACGCCGAGGATTACCGAGGTGGTGGCGGGTCTGTCAAGCGGCGGGAGGAACAGAGTCAATGAGTCATGGGGCGGGGGATATGGGACGACAAGGAGAGAATGGGGGCGGCGTCGGCATCCATCACAGGAGAAAGAGGATTGCGGGAGAGGTTTGGATACGTTTCTATGTACCGTTTCGGGCTCGATGGGAGAGTGCGAAGAAAGATAGTTTGTCGGTGTGAAAGCGGTTTCTTTCATGGGATTTGTTTTTTACCTGCGACCGATTTTTTCTATGCAGGGCTGAAGGGTGGAGCTGGTAGGACGTACCATGGACACGGACGCCACCGAGTTTGCTTTAATAGTAAAGATTCTATGTACCGTTTCGGCCTCGATGGGAGAGTGCGAAGAAAGATAGTTCGTGGGTGTGAAAGGGGTTTCTTTCATGGGATTTGTTTTTTACCTGTGACCGATTTTTTCTATGCGGGGCTGAAGGGTGGAGCTGCTAGGACGTACCATGGACACGGACGCCACCGAGTCTGCTTTAATAGTAAAGATAACGAGGACGAGACAAGAGCCTTCCACCATGTCTTTCACCCTCCGTCAGTGTAGAGTGCACAAATGGACCAGAACTTTTGACCGCTAGACTAGCCTTCTCCACGTCCAATCAACATGCAAAATAAATGAATGACATAATTTCAACAAGACTAGTCTTCTCCATGTCCAATCACCGTGCAAAATAAATGAAAGGCATAATTTCATGAAGATTATCCTTCTCCACGTCCAATCACAGACAAACACACAATTAATTCAATTAACACGTTCATTATACTCCATTAAACAAACCATTAACTCGATAACATAATGCACTACATAAAACCCTAAGCAACTACTACTATATCTACTTCTCCACGGAGACATCTACTTCTTCACGGAGATCGGGACTGGCGTGACTTCGGAGGCATCGAAGTCCTCATAGTCCGAGTCCTCATCATCGCTGGAGTCCAAGTCCAAGTCGTTGGGGGTGGGAATAGTTCGAGTGGGAGACATCCTCGTTGATAAGATTGTCCTCGGCCATGGGCGCCATGTCGTCGTCGGAGACAGGCGGTGTGTCGATGATAGCAGGCCCACGCCCCTTGTACCCAAAATCCTTACTCGAGAACATGGAGAAATTAAGAGAGAACCTAATAAAAAATAATAAGTAAAAGTCACAGTACATACCAGCACAACTACTAAAGATTTATCGCATTATCGAGGATGCCAGCGACCACCGCCTGGCCAACAAACGCGGTGTCGGCCTCGGCGCCGATGAAGATGTAGTCGTGATCGGCCCACTGTGTACCTCATGATCTTTTTACGATCTAGTAAAGGTCGCCACGATCGTCAAAGTCGTAGCCCACGATCAAGACGGTGTGGGTGGCGGTGGGGTTGCTTCATAACGGTCGCGTTGTTTTTCTAACCAGGCCGATACACCGGCGGTATAGTCAGGAGGAACTGGACCGAGAGCGAAATAGCAACTGATGTTGTTTGGATGGCATGAAGGCCCTCCACCGCAGCGGCCAGTGGCGGAGCTCGAACAAAACTACTGATGGGGCGTAAGACAATATATGAATGTTTGGGGGGGGGGACGGTGGCCCCCTTACTTGTACTTAGCTCCACCCAACAGCTATGGCGAAGGCTCAACAACAGCCATATCCACCTTGCTTATTCACATCGGTGAAACATTCGCATACCTAACAAGTGTACAATATGAGTATAGCTACAATTCATAAAGTTTGTCCTTAAGAATTGTAAAAATATTAAATTATTGAAACAATTTGTAGAAAATTGTAAAATTCATGTCTTTTCAAGCACCCTAACAAGTGTACCCTGTATTTTCATGATGCATGAAACCACAAGGAAAATAGTTTGGTGCACTTTTCAAGCACGTGAATCAAGGCGTCATGGTGATTACTTGTCACGGTTACACTAACTCCGCACCGTGTGGCGTCCATCCCTAATCCCTCCAACGGGTGGCACGAATCGTCATGCACGGCTATATAAGGCATTTTTTTTACCTTTCTTCACTTCCGCATCTCCATTCCTCCATCCGGCAAGCTCTTTCCCCACGAAGCCTTCTAAGCGAGCTATTCCCAAACCGGCGAGCGTCCACAACCCACCAAACCTCTCCGACGAACACAATGTCTTCTAACATGAACCCGACGGAGGCGGTGAATCTCACCACCCCAACTCCCTATTCTCCGGGCACGGGGACCATTCCTTGCGGTAGAGCCCCCATTTCTTCCAGTGACACTCCCAACACTGCGACCACAAAATCATCTCATGCCGCCACCCTCGTGCTCGATTTGGGGGAAGGCATGATATGCGCCGGCTCCGTGGCTCTCGCAACCTTCACCATGCCCAAATCGATCGAATCCCACGCGGAGGAGGAGACATAGGTCATGGGCAACGAGGCGGTGTCGACGAAGAAGATTCCTGGCGACACATGCATGTACTGGATTATGTGCTTCATCTTGGACCATTACTTGTAGACCATGGCAAACGAAGGCATGTTGCTGCCTAGAGAAGACAACGCTGGAGATCGGCGGAGGGAGGCAAAGAGCTGAATCCACAAGAAGGTGAACGTGTAATTCTCGTTTCCCATGTTCTCCGTGGTTAAGGCTTCCTGCCGTTCGCCTTTTTCCAATCACTCTACTAGTATTATGGAGTTCAGCCCCACAATCCTACCCCTCACAGTGTCTTGTATATCTTCAGATATCAGGAGTTGTTCGAGGGCTACTTAGGGTTGGCCCCTCGCTTAGCTTTTGTTATGTACTACTTCCACATAAAGAAGCAAACTATAGGTGAAAAGAACAACAATCAACTGGCCGTCTGTGGCTCAGTCATCCTTAACTTGCATAGACATAGGGAAGACTAGTTTCCCAAAATCCCAAAGGTGAATTTCGTTAGAAGGTGGATGTGAACCTTCTTCTACTGCAAGGATGTTCCCATTCCTGTCAAATCTAATGGAATTCCGCCTTTCCGCAATGTAGCCGGCAAAGAAAAGTCTAGCTGGAACGAAGAGCCGGTAGAGCCTTTATCGGAAGGTCTTTGAGTTCTTCAGCGTCACATCGAGAGGATAATTTGCGTCAAGCCGGAGATCACTAATGTAGACACCATGCTCTGCTAGATGAGGAGACGTAGTTCGTCGTGTGCCTACCATGGGACATAGATGCTTTGCGATTACACAGATACGTCGGATAGCTTCCGATTCACCAACGGCGAACTGTTGGAGGGGCAACTAGAGTGGTGTATGGAACAACTGGTCACCGAGGGTGTCAGATACAACATTACTCGATGTATGATCCTAGAGGCCCGTACCCAAGGTGGGCCTTAGTTGTTCTTCGCTAATCCACCTTGATTTATTCTCTTTCGACTAATATTGCAGATTATATTGTTTGAAGATTTCGTTTTAATGAAATATGAATTGGCGGAACCCGGAGAGGCTGCCGCCAAGAAGAAACAAAACCTGGAAGATGCAAAGGCGGCAGTCGCATCCAAGAAGCGGAAGAAGTCCGACGCTTCTGCCGATACCCCCATCACCATCGAGGATGAAGCTGCGCTGGGCGTCAAATTATCCCACACCAAGTAAGTTTGCTAGTCCAAATTTATGTTTCTTCGTCTTTTTAGCTTCCAAATCTTGAATCCTTTCCTTCTTATTGATGCAATACTTGAAATTATGATTATTTTGTTCATGTCTTTATATGAGAATCTTCACTTATATCCTTAGAATGTTTTAATGTGTTCTTTCATGCTCTCTGATGTGTATGATTATTTTGATCACATAGTTGTATGCATCTCCAAGAGGGAATATTTATGCTAGATAGTGGGTTCATGCCGCCCTTACACATGTGCTCGAGTGACAGAAACTTGACGGGTGAGGGATGTGATGTTGCCACTAGGGACAAAACAGCGGTGCTCTTGTCTACAGATGAGAACCATTTCTTAAATTACGTATTGTTCTTAACACAATTGTCTATTGCACACAAAGCAATCAATTCGCTGCTACAACTTAATATTAGAGCGATTTGCTGGATATCTTTCTTGAGGTGGACATTTAGATATAGATGCATGCTGGATAGCGGTCTATATGCCCCGATGTAATGCCTACCATGATAGAACCCGTGAACTATATCTCGTCATAATAGCACTATTATGCCCCCATGATTTGTCATTTGCCTAGCTGTAATTTGTTTACCCAACACTTATTATATTGTTTGGAGAGTTACCACTAGTGAACCTATGTAGACCGGTCCATCTTTTACTATTATTGCTACTAGTTTTACAAGCTTTTACTACTTTTTCTTGCTGGTCCGTTTATTACAGATTACACATATCACTTGCTTCACTCCGTGTTACACCATAGTCAGTATCTTTTCGCTGAACCAGTGCATCTATACAATCTGCATTGTAATAGGTGTGTTGAGGACACAAGAGAAACATAACAACACCACTCCATCCCCGGTTTTATTTCACCTTTTATTACTAATATAGTTTGCTAAGTGTTTCTCAGGTGTGGTTGAATTGACAACTCAGCTGCTAAGGCTTATAGGTATCATTTGGTTCCCATTGTGTCGAATCAATAAATTGGGTTACACTTACCCTCGAAGACTGTTGTGATCCCCTACACTTGTGGGTCATCAAGAATATTTTCTGGCGCCGTTGCCGGGAAGAATAGCTCTATCTATAAGTTCACTTGGGAAGTGCACTCTTGCTTTTTTACTTGCATTATTATTATTGCTATCAACGGTTAATTTCTTTCAAACTAGATGTTATTGGCAAGTTGGGTTCATGGAAGATCAACAAAAAAATTATAAGGAATACCGTTTTATGAAAAAGGGAAACACTTATGCATACAAAGAAATAAATTGAATGCTTATGCTAGAAACTTGTGCTCTATATATGATATATCTTATTGATGTGATAAAACTTGTTGCTATATGGATTTTAAACACCTTCCTTTCCAATGTGCTTGTAATACAAATAAAATATATCCTCTTATTCTTTGGGAAACTATGACTTTTATGATGTGGAACAAACTGAAGAATTTATTGCTTGGATGGGTACTATTCAAATTGACTTTTTGCTTAAAAATAAAATGATGCTTCTTAAGAATATGAAATTTGTGCTATAATTGAATATTTCCATGATGATTATGAGCAAAATGGCTATATTATTATATATCTTAATAGTTTCTCTCCGCCAAAG
Source organism: Alopecurus myosuroides (assembly GCA_028641055.1). Lineage (NCBI taxonomy): Eukaryota > Viridiplantae > Streptophyta > Magnoliopsida > Poales > Poaceae > Alopecurus > Alopecurus myosuroides. The sequence goes on from CM054058.1 coordinate 256,326,974, forward strand.
GAAGATACTAATGCTTTGCAGGAGCCTATGGAAGAAGAAATTACTGAAACTAGAAGCTCATTAGATGAAAACGAGGAGGAGAGTGACGAACAAAAGGAGGAAAAATGGATTAGCTACCCATGTCTACCTTCTAATGAGAGTAACTCTTTAACTCATGAATTATTTTATTGCCCTCCATGATTTTACCAAAGTAGGAAGAGTGCTATATTGATGAATGTGATGATCCTATTGATTCTTTAGAAATATCCCTTTTTGGTGAAATTGATACTTGTTATACTTGTGACCTTGATGCTACTATGAATGAAACTTGTGTAAGTGATTTTGCTACTGTTATTTATGATAATACTTGCTACTTTGATAACTATGATAATCCTCTATTTATTCCAACCATTGACATGCATGATAATGAGGAAGTTTGTATGAAAAATTTATATGATAATGCTCTAGATGATGGTCCTATGTTACTTGATGATATAAATAATAATTCGATTGAAAATGAGATTGGAGAGGTCTTAACTTTGGCTAGAAGGATTCCCATACCTTTGGAGGATGACCAATCATCTTGTTATTCTATTGTTAAAAGTGGGATAGAAGAGGTGCACATTTTTAAACTTTGATCCCACTATTTTGGAGCTTGATATGAATTATTTAATTTTAGATCATTAAAAACATGCTTTATGTGATATTTATTTTGTTGAGTTCGTTCATGATTCTACTGAAAATTATTATGAGAGAGGAAAATATGGTTGTAGGAATTTTCATGTTATAAAATACCTCTTTTTATGTTCAAACTTTTGAAGTTGTTCTTGTTTTGCCTTCTTATGCTTGCTAGTTTGTGCTTCTTTAATTTATTTACTTACAAGTTTCCAATTCATAGTAAGTGGGTTAGACTTAAATGTATTTCATATTTTCTAATTGATGCTCTCTTTTGCCTCAACTACTATTTCTTATGTGAGCATGTTTGAAAATTGTCGAGCCTATCTTAATGGCTATAAAGAAAGAGCTCTTGGGAGACAAGCCCTTGTTATTTTTGCTTTTAGTTTTAAGTTCCTTTTGATTTCAGTTTTGAGTTGTTTTCTATCTCCTTTATTGGTAGGGAACACGAATTATAATTTTTTTTAGTTGTACTTGCTATCTAAAACTTTTAAAAAAGAGAAGTGATTAAGAAAGAGCATTGATGAAATAGGGGTCGACCTTGAACTCTGGTGTTCATGCTATGGAAACAATATAAATCTTCTCAGCCTAAAAATATGTGTTTCTTTTGTTTTCTTTCATTGTATCATAAAAATAAAGTCCCTTAAAATAAATAACTAGCTAAAAGGCGTTAGAGAAAAGCGCTTCTGGGAGGCAACCCAATTTGTTTTCCTTATATTTATTTTGTTTTCTTTTTAAAATTTTGTTTCTTGTTGTTGTTACCTGTGTAACAACTGCTCCTTAACATTTTTTTTGTGTGCCAAGAATAACCTCTAATAGAGAGGTAGTGCAATTTGGGGAAGTTGCTGTTCTGAAACACACTTCTGGGCTGCCACAAAAATATATATTTATCTCAGCCAGTACGTTAGATTGGTTTGAAAAAATAGAAATATGCCCCAGGCTGTTATCTAACTTTAATTAGTTTGCACATTTTGATTTGAGCATCAGAAGATTTTCGAAAAAAATGCATCACTACCGAATGTTCCATTTTAACAGATTCTGCCAATATTTGGGGGGGGGGGGGCGAGGGAGGGGGGAGGGGAGAGCCTTAAAAGAATTTGTGACAATATGTAATGTTTTAATTTGACGGTTAGAATGGTGTTGCAACTGGACCAAGTGGATTTATTATTTTGATGCACACACTAGTGGAAACAGGGGCATTCATCCCGGTTGGTAAGCCCCATTTGTCCCGGTTGTGCAACCAGGATGGGCCAGCCGGGACAAATGGACCTCCCCCATTTGTCCCGGTTGTGCCAGGACCCGGGAAAAATGGGGTTGACCACGTGGCAAACCTGGCCAGGGACATTCGTCCCGGTTCTTAACACGAACTGAGATGAATGCCTCCTCTGCCGCGGCAGCACTTTTGCCATTTTCTCTGCCGCGGCAGAGTTTATTTTTTCTATTTATTGTTTTTCTTTTTATTTTATGTTTTGCGATCAATTCGATTTTATGATACCCCTGGCACCGTACACTGATAAGGAGCCTTGGTGGCCCCTGCTCGGATCTCCCGGATACCAGGAGAAGAGAGGAGCTGGTGGCCCTTCCCCGGACCTCCCGGATCCCACGAGAAGAGAGGAGGCTCGGTGGCCCCTCCCCGGACCTCCCGGATCCCACGAGAAGAGAGGAGCCTCGGTGGCCCCTCCCCGGACCTCCCAGATCCCACGAGTGAATAAGTAAGACATATATATAGCAAAAGAAGGAACACTTATATTACAGAAGCTAAGTACATCGAGCATATTACATGACCGATGAAACGAATTACAAAATCAAGTTCAGTTCCAACCGGCGCTATAGTACTCTCCATTTAAATTTAGGACCTCTGCATCTAAGAAGCCCGCAATTTACTCCTGAATTGCTCGTATGCTGTCCCTTGGTAGAAAACTGTCCCGGAGCCGTTCGATCTAATATAAAGAAGAGTGGTCAATATATATTAATGAAACTAAGTAACTAAAATAGATGGTAATAAGAAAACTTTACGACTAATGTACCTGAAGGTGGTTTAAATCTCTGCCCTTGGGACAGGTCGTCTGACGAATGAACTCGCAGACGTAGTATCCACACAAGTGATTCCGGTCTCCCTGTTACAAGCACTTTATGAGAACATGGTTTCAATCAAAATAATAATCAACCAGCCATGATAATGGTATCGACACTAGAATCAAGGAGATGCGCGGATCTAGATAGTAGCACTTACTTCCACAATATCAAATGTAAGCTCTGATTTCCATTCACCCCTGGACTTTTTTGTGAACCTCTTCCAAATGCTGCCCGGGAAAGAAAAAGAATAAAAAGAGTTAGTAATTACTTGATATCCGAAAATGAAACAAAATAGTCGATATAGTGCCATATATAAAGACTGAAATTAATAAAGATTGAAATTACCGCTGGATCATTTCCTGCATGGGCGCCCACATCGCTAGGGGTTTATGTTTTGGGTCCATTACCAGTAATTTTCCATTATCAACTTGGAAGATTAGCAGAATATAGTGGAAGCTGCGCACGCAGGACTCATCAATTACACACTGAACATCGAGTAAGGAAAACAGAATGTGTACAACACAGTAACACTCACCCGAAGTTATAAGGAAATATTATTTCCCGTCAGTGTTTTTGAAACCTTATTGCCCTCAAAATATTATCTTCTGTATCCTTGCGAGATAGCTCAAGAGTCTTATGATTAACAAAATGTGGGTCAATGAATCCAATATCATAGATTTGTCCTCTTTTGCATTCAAGAATTTTCATTCTGCAATTATAATATAATGAGTGTACTATATATATATGAATATGCAATGAACAAGGTGAGCTAGCTAGAGACTTAATTAGAGAAATAAGTACTTACAGACAATAGGCACTAACGATAGATTTGTCGAGGGCCTGCTGCTGGAATAACTGAAACAATTCGGAAAATTGAATCAGAACCATTCCATCTCCATACCCGTAGTGCTCGTCTCTAACTGCGAGACATATCTAGTCCTGAGATTTCTGAGCGGCTTCCATATACCAATTATGCACTCTTCGCATTTTTGTTGGTAGATCCTTTACCTCCTCGGGTTTGACGAGAGGATTCCCGTGCTGGTATTTGTACGCACATTCAGCTTCGGGGAAATAGTCTATTGTTTGCATATACTCAGCAATGGACAAACCCGCAACAGCTGCCCTTTCTCCGTACAGTTCTATAAACTGCAGATCAATTTGCTCGTCAGCATTAGTGCTCGGCCCCACCTGGGATTGGAAATCACTTTGAGCGGGGAGATGGATTGTTGTTTCTGCTCTCCGAGCTGGGCAGCTGATTTCCCCCTTTTCACGCTTGCGCTACTACTCTTCGTCGACCGCACCATTTCCTGGTGTGACTTCAGAATAGAGCGGTCATAGTCAGATGACAGACTCGGCTCGGGTTGATGAAGAGTCTTCACCATTTTCCATGCTCGTTCTACATCTTCTTCGGTCTCGGGGAAATCTGCCTTTTTCTGCTCCTTCTGCTTCGATTTCCACGCCTCGTATTCGTCCCTTGCGATTTTCTGGGTTTGCTTAGGAGTATAGTCGTAAGGTAACTTGGGTAACTCCTTTGGTACCTTCAGAAGGGGTGACCGTTGATGTTTGGGTGATCTTTTATGTTTCGGCAGAAACTTAGTGGGTGGAGAAGGCTGACGCGGCGGCGTAGGCGACCGCGCTGGAGACGGCATGCATGGCGGAGACGACCGCTGCTGGAGACTGTTGCACTGGAGAATGGTGAGGAGTCGATGGCCTTGCCGTCTGATTTGGAAGCATAATGCATTCCTTTAGCCATAGAACGGTCAACTTCTTGGCTTCTCCGAGTTCAGTCACCTCTCCGTCTTCACCTTCAGGGAATTCAAGCTTCACCCACTCGAATCCGTTGACAACTTCATTGACCCCAACAACAGCGTAGCCCCGTGGAACCGGAAGACTATGGTGAGTTGGTTCGTTGCCAATTGGTAAGACATAGCCGACTGCCGCCTTGATGGTTATATTGACGACCTTCACGTGGATCTCACAGGTTGTCATCTCAATGATATCATCCACCGGGTGCATCATCGGCGGTGCATCATCACCCGGGAGCTGCGTGGACGCAACGCTCCTTTTCCGATGAGAATGTGTGGCGTCAGTAGCATCGACTTCACCTTCTACCATGTGTGGTACGCCGATAGAAACTACCTGCTGGCTAAGTGTGTTAATTTGCTCCTGCTGCTTCATTGCTACCTCCTGCGTCCGCTTTATCTGTTCTTCAAGTTGACGCCTCCAGTTTTCCTGACTAGCTTCTTCAGCCGTCTTCGCGTCCTTTTTCCGTTGACGGCTTCTATCGGGATATTTATTTTTGCTGTCGTCAAACCCAATACTCCACGGAGGATTGCCTTTTGTGCCTCGTGTATGCCCTACGTGTTCCTTATTCCCGAGGGCGCGTGTGAACTCATCGTTCTCTCTATCTGGCACGAACCTCCCCTCTTGAACATCCTTTATTGCGGTTCTAAGATATTCTATGGGTAGAGGATTCTCTTTATCCCTTAGGTTATATATTGCTTTTCCTTCGGTGTCCAACTTTCCCCCATGCCCGTAGAACCAAGACCTTGTCCGCTCGACCCACGGGAATGGCTCGGGAGTGATCCCCTTCTCAAGCAGGTCGTTCTCCCATTCTCCCACTTGGGCATGGAACCCTTGTAGCCAGCTTGCCCCATAATATGGTGATATACCTTTTTGGTGGCGTTTTTCTGATTTGTTTTTGACCTTTCCGTTGCATTCTCTGACAGCTTGTACTTCACAAACTCTGCCCATAAGGGTTTTATTTTCTCATACCCTTGAGTGAAATCCGGAGTCTTGCCCTTCTTAACAAAGTCAAGGTTCAATCTTTTCTTCCAGTTTTTGAATTGCTGGGCCATCTTTTTCAGAGTCCACGCCTTGACCTTTTCTAGTAACTCAAGTTTCTTTTTAGTAACATCGGCTTCACCATCTACCTCCTGATTCTCATCCGCCTCATTCTCGTCCACCTCCGGCAAGGGTAAGGTGAAATTACACATGATCTTTTTGAAAAAAATGATCTTTGGCTTTTTTGCTGATAAATTAAATTCCTTGTCTCCGCGGATCTTTTAGCTCATTCCACTCTTGAAGAGGAAGTGATCTGCAATGTTTTCACACATGATTGGATAATCTGGAATGCTGTTATGCCCCATTCGAGTCACAAGTTTACTAGGAAAGAGTGGATCTGATTTGCTAGTCATACTCCTTACTAGGACTTGATGTGAAGTTGGACCTTCACATTTTGTGCTTGCTACGAGGTAGTACACGTGATGGCGATGTGGGGAAGGAAGGGCTTCTGGACATCTTTGAAACTGAACAAAATCATATATGTAATATAGTGAGATCCGAACAAAGTTAGACCCTTTTGTGCACATCCATAACGGTGACATTCTTCATAACCCCGGACGGGATTTCTAAGGAATGTCCCCATTACGAATGTGCACTAAAGGGTTCAACTTCATCCGGATCTCACGAACCATATTACATATGTGACGTTATTTAGTTCCAAAGAAATCCATAAACCCTCATCTTCATCCTTTCCCCGGATAACCACCGCCTGTAGTACCTCTTAACAGGAACAAGATGGTCATCGTGCCTTGATGTGAAGTTGGACCTTAACATTTTGTGCTTGCTACGAGGTAGTACACGTGATGGCGATGTGGGGGAAGGAAGGGTTTCTGGACATCTTTGAAATTAAACAAAATCATATATGTAATATAGTGAGATCCAGAAAAATTGGACCCTTTTGTGCACATCCATAACGGCGACATTCTTCATAACCCCGGACGGGATTTCTGAGGAATGTCACCATTAAGAATGTGCACCAAAGGGTTCAACTTCATCCGGATCTCACCAACCATATTACATATGTGACGTTATTTAGTTCCAAAGAAATCCAGAAACCCTCATCTTCATCCTTTCCCCGGATCACCACCGCCTGTAGTACCTCTTAACAGGAACAAGATGATCATCGGGCCTTGATGTGAAGTTGGACCTTCACATTTTGTGCTTGTTACGAGGTATGTACACGTGATGGCGATGCGGGGGAAGGAAGGGTTTCTGGAGTTCTCTGAAACTAAACAAAATCATATATGTAATAGTGAAATCCGGAAGAAACTAGACCCTTTTGTACACATACATAATGGGGACATTCTTCATAACCCCGGAAGGGATTTCTGAGGAATGTCACCATTATGAATGTGCACTAAAGGGTTCGGATTCATATGAATCTCACGAACCATATTACATATGTGACATTATTTAGTTCGAAAGAAATCCAGAAACCCTTGCATTCATTCCTTTCCCCGAATCACCATCGCATGTAGTACCTCTTAACAGGAACAAGATGGTCATCGGTCTGTGTGCCTCATAACAGTTCCAAATTTCTAACACTAAGTACAAAAATTATAACTTAGTGAAATTTTCTAACACTAACTTAGTGAAACTTTCTAACTTGGTGAAAATTTCTAACTTAGTGAAATTATTCTAACTTAGTGAAATTTTCTAACTTAGTGAAAATTTTCCAACTTAGTGAAAATTTTCTAACTTAGTGAAATTTTCTAACACTAACTTAGTGAAATTTTCTAAAAATTATTAAGTGAAATTCCTAACACTAAAATTCCTAACACTAAAAATTCCTAACACTAAAAATTCCTAAGTAAAAATTCCTAACACTTAAAATTCCTAAGTAAAAATTTCTAACACTAAAATCTCTCTAACACTAAAATTTCTATTTTTTCTAACACTAAAATTTCTAACACTAAAATTTTCTAAGTACAAATACCTAAATTCTCTAACACTAAAATTTCTAATTTTTCTAACACTAAATTCTAACGTTTCTAACAGTAAAAAAATTCTTAAGTGAAATTCCTAACACTAAAAATTCCTAAGTAAAAATTTCTAACACTAAAAATTCCTAAGTAAAAATTTCTAACACTAAAATTTCTCTAACACTAAAATTTCTATTTTTTCTAACACTAAAATTTTCTAAGTACAAATACCTAAATTCTGTAACACTAAATTTCTAATTTTTCTAACACTAAATTCTAACGTTTCTAACAGTAAAAAATTCTAAAAACAAAAGCAGTAAACAAAAATTCTAACGTCTTACCTAGGAGCGATCGGAGACGAGATCGACGGCGAGGGGCGATGGGCGAGCAGAGAGCTCTCGTCCACGGGCGCGGGCGCGGGCGCAGGCAACAGGGCTCCTCCACTGGTCGACGGCGAGCTCCGCCACGGGTCGACGACGGCCCGGGCGCGGGCGCGGGAGACGGTCAGCCTAGCGGCGTCGTCGCGATCCAAATCCTGCGCGCGCTTATGATTTTGGGGGAGGGAGACGACGCATATATATAGGGAGGGGCATCTGTCCCGGTTCGTAGGAACAACCGGGATGAAAGGGTCTTCCGTTCCGGTTGTTGCTACGAACCGGGACGGATGCCTCACACTTTGTTTCCACAAGGGCACGTGTAACACACGCGTTGGGGGGGGGCATCCGTCCCGGTTGTTTGCAAAAACCGGGACGAATGCCCCATTTTTAATTATTTTTATATTTGAAATTTGTTTCTTTCTGTTTTTCTAAAACTCCTATAAAACATTAAATAACAATCAGATAATTATAAAGTAACTGAATATATTCATTTCCAACATATTTGGTGAAGTTTAAAATTTTGAATTATTTGCATTTTGAACTAATTAATTTAAGAAATGGAGAAAATATCAAATAATTTAAAAAATTCTAAAATTTTCAAATTATATAAAAATTAACAGAAAGATAAATTCAACTCACTTCCGATGTTTTAAAACTCAATTGGGTGACTGGTAAGGTGGTGTCCATATTTTGTTTCCTTTATATTTTTATTGTTTTCCTTTATGTTTTCTACTGTTTTACGTTATGTTTTTTATTGTTTTATTTTGTTTTCTGTTGTTACCTTTTTTTTTCTTTTTTTTATTGTTTCCATTATGTTTTCTATTGTTTTCCATTATGTTTTCTATTGTTTTATTTTGTTTTCTCTTGTTTCCTTTTTGTTTTCTCTTGTTTTATTTTGTTTTATTTTGTTTTCCTTTATGTTTTCTATTATTTTATTTTGTTTTCTCTTGTTTTATTTTGTTTTCTATTGTTTCCTTTATGTTTCCTATTGTTTTCCTTTATGTTTTCTATTGCTTTTCTTTATGTTTTCTATTGTTTTATTTTGTTTCTGTTGTTACCTTTTTTTTCTATTGTTTTATTTTGTTTTTCATTATATCCTTTATGTTTCAAATATAGAACAAGGTATGTTAAATTTATAATAAGTGCACATCAGACCAGTTGATCCATGCATATACATAGTTTCGTCGCATACAAGGCAGACAGATATATACGTAGTATCAAACCTTTTGTCAAACCTTCAAGGGGGGATGTAGAACAAAACAATCGGTATCGCCATCATACAGCCCGACCGTGGCTATTGAGTGCATATATGCATATCAAAAGATCGGCCAGACGTATGATGGCGAATCCGGATGATTTGTATTCGGTCGATGAATTGAATGATGTATCAAACCTTTTGTCAAACCTTCAAGGGGGGATGTAGAACAAAACAATCGGTATCGCCATCATACAGCCCGACCGTGGATATTGAGTGCATATATGCATATCTAAAGAACGGTCGGACGTATGATGGCGAATCCGGATAATTTGTATTCGGTCGATGAACTGAATGATGTATCAAACCTTAAAGGGCGGATGTAGAACAAAACAATCGGTATCGCCAGCATACAGCCCGACCGTGGCTACTGAGTGCATATATGCATACCAAATGCACGGTAGGACGTATGCTGGCGAATCCGGATGATTTGTATTTTCTCGATGAACTGACTGATGTATGAAGGTGGGCTATATATAGGGTCCTCTGGCTCACAAAGTGTTCTGCTAGGGTTTCGATCCAACGGTTAAGAAACACCCCTGATCCAACGGCTCACAACCGCTCGAAAGAAACACACCGTACCCCTGATCGAACGGCTCACAACAGCTCAAAAGAAACACATCGCTGATCCAACGACTCACAAGCGCTTGAAAGAAACACACGATCCGTGTAATTCTTTCTGATTGGTCCCAACAAAACCCTAACCATTTAGTCCCAGTTGGTAAAACAGACCGGGACTAAAGGGACGATCCGTTCCCAACGAAACCCGAACCATTTCATCCCGGTTGGTAAAACAGGCTGGGACTAAAGGGTCTATTGCTTCTCACTATATATATTTATGCATTGCCACCATTGGCATAAACACATATAAACTCACCACTCTCTCATGGCTTCTACCGTACCAACTCTAACCTTCCTCCAGGCGGAGGCACTTTCCGCCTTGAACTACCCCTGCCCGTCCGGCTACAGCGTTCCCGCCGGTTGGATGCTGAGCGCCGGAGGAGTGCCGGTCCCTCCTCTTCCTCAAGGTGTGGCGCGTCGGGCGGCCATCACGAACCAGTACTACCACGAGCTCACGCCGGAGCAGCGGAGGAATCCCAGTTGGAATCCTGACTACCGCCCTACTTGGGACGTCTTCTTCATTAATCGGCGTGAGAGTGCGCTCGCAAGGTACGAGGAGAACGGCCCGCCTCCTTCGAACTTCAACGAGGCCGGTCGTCAGCTGTGGTGGGGCCGCAGACAGACTCTTCAGAGCGTCATGAACTACATCAGGGCCAGCGATAACCCCCTCCTGCGCTACCCTCACGCCCAGTCCTAGCGTCGTGATCCTCCGAGGGAGTCTAGAGCACCGTCCGACGATAGTGACGACGACGGCGGCGACTACGACGATTACGAGTCATAGTACTATAGGCCTAGGCAGGAGTATGACTAGCAGATCAGATCCAGTCTTGCCATTATGTAGATCTATGCTCTCGGTTTTGGTTTAGATCCACTCTTGCCATTATGTACTGCCTTTTTTATCTATCCAAGATGCATGTTTGTGTGCAATATGGGCGCGAGCGCCGGTGCGACAAATTCTTTTATTAAAAACAGAAACAGACGAACACTACTCCTCGTCGTCGTCGGGGAACTCGTCGGTGACCTCCTATGGGTCATCGTCGTCACCGAACTCGTCGGTGACCTCCTCGTCGTTGTCGGAGGTGCATGATGGTATGTACGAGATAGGCCCCCACCTCGGATCGTCGGAGGCCCAAACTTCGACGGCGTGGTCGGCCCGACGGAGCTTTTGCAGCGCCTTCGTCCTTGCCTCCCGAGCAGCATCTAACGCGAGGTGGCGTTCGAGGAGGCGCTCCGCCCGCTCAGCCACACGGGTCTGCCAGAGCTCGTCGTCGGCGCTCTCCTCCCCCGGATTGTTCCGGGAATACTCGCGGAGGACGCGGTCGTCCCTGGCATCGACTAGGCCCTGAAACGCGCGGTGGTGGAGGTGGAGCTGGTCGGCGGCAGTGACGATCTGCTGCTTCGGCGCCCTGGCCTCCACTTCCCAGTGGGTGTGGAAGTCGTTGAAGTTCATCAGCGACCGCGTGCGGTTGAGGCGCCAGGCCGCCGCGTCCCAGACGCGGGCGGCCTCCGCCGCCATCGCAAAGGAGCCGAGGGGGATGCAGTCGTCCCCCTAGCGGATATCCGCGCTGGACATTCCGTTCTGCCGTGCTCGGGTGCCGCGGAAGACGGTGGTGCTGTTCCTCCTCGGAGGCATGGTGGCGACGCGACGGTGCGTGGAGAGGAGTGGGCGCGTGGAGAGGAGAAGACGCTCGAGGCACGACATTTTATACCGCGCCCTCCTGGCCACGCGTCACAACTCCCGCGCCACGCGGCAGACCTCCTTCGTCAACATTGTCCGTGCTTCCAAGATGCATGTTTGTGTGCACCGTTGTTTCAAACCGAAACCCTAGAACGTTAGAAGGAGATAGCAAGTTTTTGTGAACACTTTTTCAAAAGAACTATGATCATGTATTCCATATTTATTATTACACATCACCAACAACATCCCTATCGAGTCTTCTGAATTTTCTTCGTGTAGAGATGGTGCATGAACCCTAGTCCCTTGCTTATGATTGCTTCGGCCGTAACCATGGAGCATCTTCATTATTTAACGGGATGGTTGGGTCATCTTTCACTGTGAAGGGTGGAATTTCAACAAACTTACTATAATCTTCTGACATGTGTATCTTGTCCTCGATTCCCACGATGTTTCTTTTCCCTGAAAGAACTATGTGACGCTTCGGCTCATCGTATGATGTATTTGTTTGCTTATTTTTTTTTTTTTTGGTCTGGAGGACATGTCCTTCACATAGAAGACCTGAGCCACATCATTGGCTAGGACGAATGGTTCGTCATTGTAACCAATATTGTTGAGATCCACTATTGTCATTCCGTAAAGCGGGTCTACCTTTACCCCTTCTCCATTCAGGTTGACCCATTTGCACTTGAACAAAGGGACCTTAAAAGAAGGTCCATAGTCAAGTTCCCATATCTCCTCTATGTAACCATAGTATGTGTCATTTTTTCCATTCTCGTTTGTTGTATCAAAGCGGACACCACTGTTTTGGTTGGTGCTCTTCTTATCTTGGGCGATCGTGTAAAATGTATTCCCATTTATCTCGTACCCTTGAAAACTCCCAATAGTCGAAGATGGTGACCCGACCAACATGTACAACTGATCTTCAACAGTGGTGTCATTTATAAGTTGTGTTTGCAACCAACTTCCGAAGTCTCCATGTGTTTGCGTTTAATCCATGAGTCATCCTTCCCCGGGTTTGTGGAGCGTACAATATTCTTGTGTTCCTCGAGATACGGAGCCACGAAGATGGAATTTTGTAGAACTGTGTAGTGTGCTTTAGTGAAAGAATGCCCGTCCCTGGGTATCATTGTTTTCTTTCCCAGCGTTCCTTTTCCCCTCAGTCTCCCCTCATGCCGCGATCCAGGAACACCAATCGTCTTAAGGTCAGGAATAAAGTCAACACAGAACCCAATGACCTCCTCTGTTCCATAGCCCTTCGAGATGCTTCCTTCTGGCCTAGCACGGTTATGAACATATTTCTTTAAGACTCCCATGAACCTCTCAAAGGGGAACATATTGTGTAGAAATACCGAACCGAGAATATGAATCTCTTGACATAGGTTAACTAGGAGATGAGTCATAATGTTGAAGAAGGATGGTGGGAACACCAACTCAAAACTAACAAGACACTGGACCACATCCCTCTGTAATCTTGCCAGAATTTCTTGATCGATCCCCTTCTGAGATATTGTGTTGTGGACTGCACATAGCTTCACAATGGGTACTCGAACATTTTCCAGTAGAAGCCCCCTCAATGCAATCGGAAGCAACTGCGTCATAATCACGTGGCAGTCATGAGACTTCAGGTTTTGGAATTTTTTCTCTGCCATGTTTATTATCCCCTTTATATTCGACGAGAAGACAGACGGAACCTTGATACTGTAAAGGACTTCAAAAAACATTTCCTTCTCTGCTTTAGTAAGAGCGTTGCTGCTTAAGTAACAGCGCCCTGTATCCGTGTGCTTGTTGCTTGGGTCTTTAATACGTTGCTGGTCCTCCCGTGCTTCTGGCGTATCATTTTACTTCCCATACACGCCCAAGAAGCATAGCAGGTTGACGCAGAGATTCTTTGTCACGTGCATCACATCGATTGAAGAGCGGACCTCTAGAACTTTCCAATAGGGTAGCTCCCAAAATATAGATTTCTTCTTCCACATGGGTGCGTGCTTATCAGGGCCGTTCGGAACAGGTTGGCTGCCATCACCCTTCCCAAAGATTACTTTTAGGTCCTTGATGATATAGAATAAATCATTACCACTACGGAGGTCAGGCTTCTTCCGGTTATCTGCCTCACCTCTGAAATGCTTCCCTCCTTTCTTTCTTACGGGATGCTTGATCGGAAGAAATCTACGATGCCCCAGGTATACAATCTTTTTACATTTATCCAAATAAACACTGTTAGTCTTATCTAAACAGTGTGTGCATGCATTGTATCCCTTGTTTGTATGTCCGGAAATGTTACTAAGAGCAGGCCAATCATTGATGGTTACGAAAAGCAACGCCCGTAGGTCAAATGGCTTTTGTTTGTTCTCATCCCACACACGTACACCTGGTTTGCCCCAAAATTGTAAGAGTTCTTCCACTAATGGCCTTAGATACACATCAATGTCGTTGCGAGGTTGCCTCGGGCCTTGGATGAGAACTGGCATCATAATGAACTTGCGCTTCATGCACAACCAAGGAGGAAGGTTGTACATACATAGAGTCACGGGCCATGTGCCATGACTCGAGCTCTGCTCCCCAAAAGGATTAAAGCCATCTGTACTTAGACCAAACCATAAGTTTCTCGCCTCTCCTGTAAAGTCCGGGAAGTCTCTCTCGATCTTTCTCCACTGCGATCCATCGTCGGTGTGTCTCAACTTTCCGTCTTTCTTACGGTCTTCTTTGTGCCATCGCAACAACCTAGCATGCTCTTTGTTTCTAAACAGACGTTTCAACCGTGGTATTATAGGAGCATACCACATCACCTTTGCAGGAACCCTCTTACGAGGGGGGGGGGGGGGGGCTCGCCGTCAACATCACCTGGGTCATCTGCTCTGATCTTATACCACATTTCAGTGCATACCGGACATTCATCCAAATTCTCGTACTTCTCACCGCGGTAGAGGATGTAGTCATTAATGCATGCATGTATCTTCTGCACATCTAATCCTAGAGGGAAGAGAGCTTTCTTTGCTTCGTACGTACTCAGGCAATTCGTTATCCTTTGGAAGCTTTGGCTTCATTAGTTGAAGTAAACTCTCAAATGACTTGTCAGTCACACTGTTCTGTGCCTTCCATTTCAGCAACTCCAGTGTGGTACCGAGCTTTGTGCTGCCATCTTCGCAATTTGGGTACAACAACTTTTTATGATCCTGTAACATGTTGCCTAGCTTCAACCTCTCCAATTCACTTTCACAGTCTTCCCTTGCATCAGCAATAACTCGGCCAAGATCATCATCGGGCTCTTCTAATGCCCGTTCTTGATCACCTACTTCTTCTGCATTGTCTTCCATTGCAGTATCACCGTATTCAGGGAACACATGATCTTCTTATTCTTATTATTATTCATTGTCTTCCATCAGAACCCCTCTTTATTCATGCTTGGTCCAGCAATTATAGCTGGGCATGAAACCTCTCCGAAGTAGGTGGCCGTGAAGTACTCTCGAGGAAGAGTGCTCCCTGACGCTCCGACAATCAACACATGGGCAACACATAAAGCCGTTATATTTGTTCGCCTGAGCTACAACGAGAAATGCATTCAGGTCTGCCATATACTCGGAAGTGCGCCGGTCACCGTACATCCATAGCTGTCGTGCATCCATCTGCATCATATAATTAAGTTTATCAAAAAACATTACAATAACATCTTCAATAGAGAAATGACCACAATACATCGACAAATATAACTTTTTTATGTATCAATTACAGATGAAAAAGATAAGTTTGCTAACCTCGGTCGAAGATACCATTTTCTGTGAGCTAATGTGTGGCTCGGGTATTTCGTCGAACACCTCGTGTGCATAGTAAAATAACACACAATACCACCCACCTCTCTCACTCCTCCAAGAAAAAAAAACAGAGGAAAGGGGGGCAGCTGGGAGGCAGTATATGTAGGGGGAAGGGGGCATTGGTCCCGGTTTGTGGCATGAACCGGGACCGATGCCCTTGCGCGTGCCACGTGGCCTGTGGCGAGGTATTGGTCCCGACTCATGCCACAAACCGGGACAAATGCCTTCTAACGAACCGGGACCAATGCCCTCAGGCGATTTCTGCTGCCTCGGGCGCACAAACCGGGACCAATGCATAGCATTTGTCCCGAATTTTGATGCAACCGGGACTAATGCCTTTTCTAGCCCTGGACGAAAGCTGCTGCTTCCACTAGTGACATGTCGGTGTATTGTAGAACTAGGCAGACTATGAGGTGACGTGCTCTATGTAGAACGTAGGGGATAATACGCAAGGAGAAGTTGCCGGTGTCGGGTAATATGGTGGTTACCCAGGTTTGGGTTAGCCAGCGCTGGCTCTTTATTTCCTGCAATTCACTATAAGGAAAACCCGTGCATAGATTACAATATGATTTTCCCCTTAGGATTTCTCCTGTCTGATTTTGCATAGAGAGCCGGAACGGGTCTTATAAGGCGACATCTAGGCCATTAATTAGCTAATGTAGCTACATACGGTCGTGGTGTCCGGCTTATTCTCCAAGTCGCAGTCCTCCTAGGCCTCCACCTTTTTTACGACGGATTATCGCCTTGAGTGTCAGCCCGCTGGGTTGCCCTACAAGGCCTCCTGCCTTGTAACCTGGCATCCTGGCGTTATGGCCATGCCTTTTTGTATCCTATTCGGCGTAAGCCCAACAGTATCCCTCAGAGAGGTTTAAGATCCAAGACTGCCGTCTTCTGATTTGACTGAATTAAGGCGAACAGAGAGCGTGAATCTTTCCCTGTTTACCTACTGTAGTTTGTATTTTAACATGCGAACGTAACTTCGGCCCTTAGGCCGAGATTTCATCCATTCTTCTTTCCACCAACGGAATCCCTGCGTATTAAAAGCAATGTGAATTCTAGCAGAGACGTCATTGAGCTGACTGCCATAAGTGTGACCTGAAGTAAGAACTCAGGCACGAAACCATAAGAAAAATAGTTTGGTGAACTTTTCAAGCGCGTGAATCAAGGAGTCATGGTGATTACTTGTCACGGTTACAGTAACTCCGCACCGTGTGGCGTCCATCCGTAATCCCTCCAACGGGAGGCACAAATCGTCACACACCTCTATATAAGGCATTTTTTTACCTTCCTTCACTTCCGCATCTCCATTCCTCCATTCGGCAAGCTCTTTCCCCAGGAAGCCTTCTAAATGAGCTATGCCCAAACCGGCGAGCGTCCACAACCCACCAAACCTCTCTGACGAACACAATGTCTTCTGAGATGAACCCGAGGAGGCGGAGAATCTCACCACCCAACTCCCTCTTCTCCGGGCACGGGGATCATTCCTTGCGCAAAGCCCCCATTTCGTCCAGTGACACTCCCGACATTGCGGCCATAGAGTCATCTCATGCCGCCACCCTTGTGCTCGATTTGGGAGAAGGCATGATATGCGCCGGCTCCATGGCTCTCGCAACCTTCACCATGGCCAAATCAAGCCAATCCCATGCGGAGGTGGAGACATAGGTCATGGGCGACGAGGCGGTGTCGACGAAGAAGAGTCCTGGCGACACATGCATGTACTGGATTATGTGGTTCATCTTGGACTAGTACTTGTAGACCATGGCAAACGAAGGCATGTTGCTGCCCAGAGAAGACGACGGCTGGAGATCGGTGGAGGGAGGCAAAGAGCCGAATCCACAAGAAGGTGAACGTGTAATTCTTGTTTCCCATGTTCTCCGTGGTTAAGGCTTCGCTTCGTTCGCCTTTTTCCAATCACTCTACTAGTATTATGGAGTTTAGCCCCACAATCCTACCCCTAACAGTCTTGAATATCGTCAGATATCAAGAGCTGTTCGAGGGCTACTTAGGATTGGCCCCTCTCTTAGATTTCGTTAAGTACTACTTCCACATAAAGAAGCAAACTATAGGTGAAAAGAACAACAATCAACTGGCCATCTGTGGCCTAGTCATCCTTAACTTGCATAGACATAGGGAAGACTAGCTTCCCAAAATCCCAAAGGTGGATTTCGTTAGAAGGTGGATGGGCACCTTATTCTACTGCAAGGATGTTCCCATTCCTGTCAAATCTACTGGAATTCCGCCTTTCCGCAATGTAGCCAGCGAAGAAAAATCCAGCTAGAACGAAGGGCCGGTAGAGCCTTTAGCGGAAGGTCTTTGAGTTCTTCAGTGTCGCATCGAGAGGATAATTTGCGGCAATCCGGAGATCACTAACGTAGACAGCATGCTCTGCTGGATGAGGAGACTTAGTCTGTCGTGTGCCTACCATGGGACGTAGATTCTTTGCGATTACACCGATACGTCGGATAGCTTCCGATTCACGAATGCTGAACTGTTGGAGGGGAAACTAGAGTGGTGGATGGAACAACTGGTCACCGAGGGCGTCAGATACAACATTACTCGATGTATGATGCTAGGAGGCCCGTACCCAAGGTGAGCCTTAGTTGTTCTTCGCTAATCCACCTTGATTTATTCTTTTTCGACTAATTGTTTGAAGATTTATTTTTAATGGAATATGAATTGGCGCAACCCGGAGAGGCTACCGCCAAGAAGAAACGAAACCTGGAAGATGTAAAGGCGGCAGTCGCATCCAAGAAGCAGAAGAAGTCTGACGCTTCTGCCGATACCCCCATCACCATCGAGGATGAATCTGCGCTGGGCGTTGAATTATCCCACACCAAGTAAGTTTGCTAATCCGAATTTATGTTTCTTTGTCTTTTTAGCTTCCAAATCTTGAATTCTTTCCTTCTTATTGGTGCAGTACTTGGAATTATGATTATTTTGTTCATGTCTTTATATGAGAATCTTCACTTATATCCTTAGAATGTTTTAATGTGTTCTTTAATGCTCTCAGATGTGTATGATTATTTTGATCACATAGTTGTATGCATATCCAAGAGGAATTATTTATGCTAGATAGTGGGTTCATGCATCCCTTCCACATGTGCTCGAGCGACAGAAACTTGACGGGTGGGGGATGTGTTGTTTCCACTAGGGACAAAACAGCGATGTTCTTGTCTACCGATCAGAACCATTTCTTACATTATGTATTGTTCTTAATGCTATTGTCTATTGCACACAAAGCAATCACTTCACTGCTACAACTTAATATTAGATAGATTTGCTGGATATCTTTCTTGAGGTGGACTATTAGATATAGATGCATGCTGGATAGCGGTCTATATGCCCTGATGTAATGCCTACCATGATAGAATCCGTGAACTATATCTTGTCATAATAGCACTGTTATGCCCCCCATGAAGCCCGGTCCATCTTTTACTATTATTTCTACTAGTTTTACATGTTTTTACCACATTTTTCTTGCTGGCCGTTTATTACAGATTACACATATCACTTGTTTGACTCCGTATTACACCATAGTCAGTATCTTTTCGCTGAACCAGTGCATCTATGCAATCTCCATTGTATTAGGTGTGTTTAGGACACAATAGAAACATCACAACACCACTCCATCCCCGGTTTTATTTAGCCTTTTATTACTAATATAGTTTTCTAAGTGTTTCTCAGGTGTGGCTGAATTGACAACTCAGCTGCTAAGGCTTATATGTATTCTTTGGTTCCCCTTGTGTCGAATCAATAGATTGGGTTACACTTACCCTCGAAGACTTTTATAATCCCCTACACTTGTGGGTCATCAAGAATATTTTCTGGCGCTGTTGCCGGGGAGAATAGCTCTATCTATAAGTTCACTTGGGAAGTGCACTCTTGCTTTTTTACTTGCATTATTATTCTTGCTATCAACGGTTAATTTCTTTAAAACTAGATCTTATTGGCAAGTTGGGTTCATGGAAGATCAACAAAAAAATTATAAGGAATACCGTTTGTATGAAAAAGGGAAACACTTATGCATACAAAGAAATAAATTGAATGCTGATGCTAGAAACTTGTGCTCTATATATGATATATCTTATTGATGTGATAAAACTTGTTGCTATATGGATTTTAAACACCTTCCTTTCCAATGTTCTTGTAATACAAATAAAACTATATCCTCTTATGCTTTGGAAAACTATGACTTTTATGATGTGGAACCAACTGAAGAATTTATGCTTGGATGGGTGCTATTCAAATTGACCTTTTGCTTAAAAATAAAATGATGCTTCTCATGAATCTGATGAATCTGTGCTATAATTGAATATTTCCATGATGATTATGGTAAAAATAGCTATATTGTTATATATCTTAATAATTTCTCTCCCCCAAAGGAAGATACTAATGCTTTGCAGGAGCCTATGGAAGAAGAAATTGCTGAAACTTGAAACTCATCAGATGCAAAAGAGGAGGAGAGTGACGAACAAAAGGAGGAAAAATTGGAGTAGCTACCCATTTCTACCTTCTAATGAGTGTAACTATTTAACTCATGCATTACTTGATTGCCCTCCATGCTTTTACCAACGGAGGAAGAGTGCTATATTGATGAATGTGATGATCCTATTGATTCTTTATAAATATCTCTTTTTGATGAAATTGATACTTGTTATACTTGTGACCTTGATGCTACTATGAATGAATCTTGTGGAAGTAATTTTGCTACTTTTATTTATGATAATACTTGCTACTTTGATAACTATTGTGATAATCCTCTATTTATTCCAACCATTGACATGCATTATAATGACGAAGTTTGTATGAAAATTTATATGATAATGCTCTAGATGATGGTCCTATGTTACTTGATGCTATAAATAATTATTCGACAGAAAATGAGATTGGAGAGGTCTTAACTTTGGCTAGAAGGATTCCCATACCTTTGGAGGGTGACCAATCATCTTGTTATTCTATTGTTAAAAGTGGGATAGAAGAGGTGCAGATTTTTAAACTTTGATCCCACTATTATGGAGTTTGATATGAATTATTTACTTTTAGATCATTAAAACCATGCTTTATGTGATATTTATTTTGTTTAATTCGTTCATGATTCTACTGAAAATTATTATGAGAGAGGAAAATATGGTTGTAGGGATTTTCATGTTACTAAAATACCTCTTTTTATGTTCAAACTTTTGAAGTTGTTCTTGTTTTGCCTTCTTTTGCTTGCTAGTTTGTGCTTCTTTCATTTATTTATTTACAAGTTTCCAATGCATAGTAAGTGGGTAAGACTTAAATGTGTTTTATATTTTCTACTTGATGCTCTCTTTTGCCTCAACTTCATTTCTTATGTGAGGATGTGTTAAAATTGCCGAGCCTATCTTCATGGCTATAAAGAAAGAGCTTTTGGGAGACAACCTTTGTTATATTTTCTTTTAGTTTTAAGTTCCTTTTTATTTCAGTTTTGAGTTGTTTTCTATCTCCTTTATTTTTTTTAGTTGTACTTTCTATCTAAAACTTTTCAAAAACAGAATTGATTAAGAAGGCGATCATTGATGAAATAGGGGTCTACCTTGAACACTTGTGTTCATGCCTATGGAAAAAATATAAATCTTCTCGTGGAAGCTTCTCAGCTAAAAATATGTGTTTCTTTTGTTTTCTTACATTGTATCATAAAAATAAAGTCTCTTAAAATAAATACCTAGCTAAAAGGCGTTAAAGAAAAGCGGTTGTGGGAGGCAACCCAATTTGTTTTCCTTATTTTTATTCTGTTTTCTTTTTAAAATTTTGTTTCTTGTTGTTGTTACCTCTGTAACAACCGCTCCTTATATTCTTTTTGTGCAAAAAATAACCTATAATAGAGAGGTAGTGCAATTTGGGGAAGTTGTTGTTCAGAAACAGATTTCTGGGCTGCCACAAAAAATATATTTATCTCAGCCAGAACGTTAGATTGATTTAAAAAATAGAAATATGCTCGAGGTTGTTATCTAACTTTAATTAGTTTGCACATTTTGATTTGAGCATCAGAAGATTTTCGAAAAAAATTCGTTACCAATTGTTCCATTCTAACAGATTCTGCCAATATTTGGGGGGTGGGGACGAGGGGGGGGGGGAGAGCCTTAAAAGAATTTGCGACAGTAGATAATGTTTTAAAATGAGGGTTAGACTTGTGTTACAACTGAACCAAGTGGATTTATTATTTTGATGCACTAACGTTGTTAATGAAGATTGTGAGAAATTTTAGTTGGAGGAAGTTTTCAAGTGTAGGGAGAGAAGTATGATATGAGGAGATGAAGGATGGACAAAATCTCAAGCGTGGGGATGCCCATGCACCCCGAGACATATCCAAGAAGTACAAGCGTCAAATTTTGGGGATGCTCGAGACATTTTTCAGACCCGTGCATACGTGGGTACCACGACACGTTTGTTGTGGCCCAGCCCAATAGGCGCGATGGAGGCGTCACCAGTTTGTCTCAGAAAGCAAACACCCCTCACGAGGATTTCTCCCCTGCAACATGCAAGTGATAGGGGACTAACCCCACGAGAGGTATTCCGTCTCCCTTCTTTGGAGAGGAGCTCTACGTCGACATCTTGGCTTCTCTCAAGAGGAGATTTCTCTCACAATGGAACAACCCATGTGAGGGTGACGACCGCGTCTCTGCACAATGACGATAGCGCCACAGTGTGACATAACCACTTTAACGACAATTCCCGTTCTCGTGTATAAAGAGCAAGCTGCGGGTGCATGTGCCAAAGCACCACCCGGGGCTTTCCTCTTTGGTACAAGAGGACAATTCCGATGGTACAAGACGAAGAGAACGCATCTTGAGCCCCCACGACTCTACCATGGACGGTGGCACCGCCCCCGACGACCAGGACCGACAGAGACTGCAGGGTACTGTCTCTCCACCCTTTGGCACCTTGTGGTGACCTTTTCCCGCCAAGAATGGGCAGGAAGGAGTCCCAAACGCCGGTATAAAGGAAGCCCCTTGTCTCGTAGCAGGGACGGAAAAATTCACCGAGAGCCTCCCTTGTCTGAATCGAGCGCAAGCTTGCACCTTGTATTGTAACAATCATAGTGCAATCCGCAGACAAGCAGGAGTAGGGTTTTAAACCACAAGGTGGCCTGAACTTCGATAAACTCCCCTTGTCGCCATTGTTGCTTGCTTAGGATTTTCCTCACGAGGCCTCACGAGGAGTGTGGTGAGCGTGGTTATCCCCCATTGTTCGAACCTCTAGAGAGACACTGTCTTTGACAGACAACCTCTCTTTCACATCCTCATTGCCATGGTCGCCTCTTGTGCGGAGCTCTCCAGCCACAAGGCTCGGTCCCGGAAGCCAGAATCCCTTGGCGGCCTCGGCTCCAGCTTCTCCGGCGGAAGACCTCGTCGATCCCGCTCCCTCGCGCTGCGCCGCGGACGTGACACGACGGCCGTCGGTGAGTCCCTCGCGGACCCGCCTTGTTCCCAAAGTCTCCTGCGTAGGTGACGCTCTCCCTTCGTCCATCGGCCGTGCCCACCTATGGTCGACAGCGCTCGCACAAAGCTTTGCGAGGAGCACAAGAACCCCTGCGTTGTCCGTCCAACGCTGTCGGCCGCGATTCTTGCTTGGTCCCCACCACTGAGCTCGCCTAGGCCGCAGGAGACGAGTCTGAGACCTTCGACGCTTTGTCCGACACCCAGGATCTCACCAGCTCCACCGCTGTGGCCATGCCAGTGGTCGACACCGCGGAATCTCGCACATGCGAGACCCCACCCCATCTGGCTGATGGTGCATCCCCGTGCCTCCATCGAAGTAGTGTCCGCATAAGCCCGAATATCTAGGAGGCAAGGTGGCACGCCAGCGTAAGAGCGGGGTGTTGCTACGCGTTCTCGCTGGATCTCTAGGAGGCAAGGTGGCCTTCCGCGTTCCGTCCGCACCTCCCTTCATGCTACAGCGGTGATGCTCCCCCTTCGGCTTCTTGCAGTGGTACGAGGCGAGCATCCTAGCCGCTGGGGGGTGCGACAGGTGCCTCATGAGGTACTTCCCCTGGCTCCTTGGGGCGCACCTCTCGCATGGTTACTGAACCTCCTAGATTGCTCCATGAGCATGTGGGAAGCCCTGCGCACATTGTTCTTCCGTCGTTTTCAGCATTATGACCATTTCCTCGACGACGAGCCCTAGGGCCGCACGGTCTTGTGGCGCTTCGCCGAGGGAAATAATGGCGGCGACTCTCCTAAGGAGGAGAACACACCTACACCGGTTCTCCATATGGCGTGCATCCTGGGTGGCTCGCTGGCCCTGCTCTCTAGCCGCCACATCAAGAGAACCTCACGAGAGGTCAATGTTGTCCGACAGGGGGACCGGGAACCTCTGCCACCCCTCAAGTGGTCCCAACAAGAGATCTCCTTCGACATCGGCGACCACCCTAGGTCAAACATCTCCGTGGGCTCCATACCCTTGGTCTGCACCCCCACGATCAACAACATTTCCGTCTCCAAGATGCTAGTTAATGGGGGCGCGGGCCTCAATGTGATCTCGCTTGAGACCTTCGAAAAGCTACGCGTGCCCCGCGAGCGCCTGATGTACACAAGGTCGTTCACCGGTGCCATGATGCGTGTGAACACACGTTCGTTGGGAGACCCCAAGAGGAAGGTATGAAGAGTGCAGCAACAAGTTTTCCCTCAGAAAGAAACCAAGGTTGAATCGACCAGTAGGAGGAAGGAGTAACTTCAGAAGGTTGATGCAGCTGAGATGGCAGGGCGCACTACCGGTTCAGCAGCAACGTGGAACCTACACAACAGAAACAATTCACTTTGCCCCAACAAAGCAGTGAGGTTGTCAATCTCACCGGTCGTGCTAATAACAAAGAGGTTAAATGTATGTTGTGGAAAAGAATATGGAAACAGTATGAAAACAGTAGCAGAAGTGTGAAAGCAATGGAAACAGTGTGTGTATTATCAGAATGAGAAAATGGACTGGGGTCCACAATTCACTAGTGGTGTCTCTCCGTAGAACATAAATAACATGTGTGCTGAAAAAAATTACAGCTGGGCAATTGACAGAAATGAAGGCTGCACCGTAGTGCATATGCAAGACATAAAGATTACTATGTGATTCATGTGGTATTACAACAAAATACATAGACCGTCATCCAACTGCATCTATGACTAATAATCCACCCTCCGAATATCATCCGAACAAACGTTGGGTATTAAGTTGCAAGCAACAGATTATCGCAGTAAGCAAAGTGTCTAATGTAAACAATGTAAACTAAGTAAACACCGTTGTTTTCTCCCTAATGGCAACAACACATCCTCCACCCATCACGTTTCTGTCACTTGAGCACATATGCAAAGGAGGCATGAACCCACTATCGAGCATAAATACTCTCTATTGGAGTTACTAGCATCTACTTGGCCAGAGCATCTACTAATAACGGAGAGCATGCAAGATCATAAATAACATATGCATGAAGATAACATGATAGATTGATAATCAAAAGACATAGCATTCAACATTCATCAGATCCCAGCAAACACAACATGTATCATTACATAAAGATGATCTCGATCATGTAGGGCAGCTCACAAGATCTAAACATGGGGTACGAAGTGGAGAAGACAACCATCTAGCTACTGCTATGGACCCGTAGTCCAGGGATGAACTACTCATACATCAATTTGGAGGAGGGAATGGTGGTGTAGAGCCCTCCGGTGATGAATTCCCCTCCCGGCAGGGTGCAGGGGAGAGCTCCAGAACACTCCCTATCTCGGGATGACGATGACGGCGGCCTCGGGTGTTTCGCGGGACAAAGTTGTATATCTTTAGGGTTGACGTATCAGGGGGTATAAATAGGAGAAAGGGCAAAGGCGATGGAGGCCTGAGGGTCCCACACCACCCCATGGCGCGGCCGGGGGGGGGTGCCACCCTATGGTGTGCCCCCCTGTGGCTGACCTCCGGGAATCTTCGGGACTCCGTGGAACCTTCGGGAATTCTAAGACTTCCGGACTTCGAATTTTCCAATTATGACAATATTTCTAGAACATTTTTTCTGAAACTAAAAACAACAGAAAACAGGTAACTCTCTCTGTGGCATCTTGTCAATAGGTTAGTCCAGAAAATCGATTAAAATTACATATAGTGTATAGAAAGCATGTAGGAAACAACATGAAAACAACATGGAACATCAGAAATTAAGGATATGTTTATTACGTATCAACATCCCCAAGCTTAGTTCCTACTCGTCCTCGAGTAGGTAAACGATAAAAACACATAATTTCTGAGGTGACATGCAACCAACATAAACGTGATCACAAAAAATGTAAAAGCATAAGTAAGATGAGATCATAGAACTTCAACACAAGCATGATAAATAGAATTTTAACAATAAAGCATATAAATCACCTAGCATCATGAGAAGTAATACAAATAAAAGATCATGAATACCAATGCATCAAGAGATATGTGTTTTATTCAAGTATAGAGATAACATGTCAAAGTGATATTTCGCTAGTCCTTAAGAGTGGGGCAAAACATAAATGCCAGGACACCTTCAAAGTTCATGACGAAGACTAGAACAAATAATTAGTGAACAACGAATAACACATCATGAATCAATTAATAATGTTTTGGGACAAATGCACATTATACTCAGAATGGCAACTATGCTCTCTCAACTATGCATAAAGTTAGAAGATGGAGACTCAACATAAAAGTAAAAGAAAGGCCCTTCGCAGAGGGAAGCAGGGATCAACTCATGTGCTAGAGCTTTTATTTTATTAAACAAAGGTATAAAAGGTTTGACACTCCTCCCAACCATCTTACACAAACCATGGCGAACTGAATCCTCGGGTGCCTACCAACAATCACATACCGTGGAGGAGTGTCTATTTTCTAGAGAGGTGTATGCTTATGTCAACGAATGGTAAATAGAAAATACAGTACGTCACAAGCCAACTAGACTTCACAAGAGCGGATCCCATAGAAGGACGCATCTGGGTAGAAGATCATCCCTCTTTCTCTTTTGTTTACACAATTATGCTTGGACTGATAAATCAGGGGCAAAAATAGTGAAGATAATTTGTTGTTATTAATTTGGGGCTGGGCACCCCGCCGCCAGCTCTTCTATCAATTGGATAAGCGGATGAAGGCACTAGTCCAGGGTGTGGAAGTCCAATCAACAAGTGAGATAAATATTCTCTATTTACGTCCTCATGAGCTAAAACAGGAGCACAAAACAAGAGTAATTTTGAAAGTTTTAAAGGTAACACATGAACAATTTACTTTGGAGTGGCAGTTAAATACCACATGTAGGTAGGTATGGTGGACACAATGGGAAAACTTTGATTTTTTGGGAGTTGGATGCACGAGTAGAGCTCATACTCAGTACAGGTGGAGGCTAGCAAAAGACTGGGAGCGATAAATCAAGAGAGCATAAGAGCCATAATCATCATAAACATCATTAATCAAAGCATAAGTGGTACCGCAAGTTTAAAAAGTAAATGATCATAGAGGTTATAAGTTACTGCTTCATAGTCATAAACATGGTGTGAGCATGCGCCAAGTCAACCAAATAAAACATTCAAAGGAGAACACTACAAATTTA
The DNA here is from genome assembly GCA_028641055.1 of Alopecurus myosuroides. NCBI lineage: Eukaryota > Viridiplantae > Streptophyta > Magnoliopsida > Poales > Poaceae > Alopecurus > Alopecurus myosuroides. The sequence continues at coordinate 256,353,782 of CM054058.1, forward strand.
TGCTTCAATATGACAAGAACAACTCATGATTCTTTCAATGGCACATTAAATACTCTCAGCTATTTGAGACTAATCATGCTACTAAATAAGCACTAGGCTTTAGATTTAAAATAACATCTAGCATGATATAAAAAAGTCTAGCCACAGTCTATACAAGCTTCTACTTGCACCGTTATAAATTCTACTTCAAGCAGCAGTTTCTTTTCCCAACAAGTACCATACAAAATATGTTTTAACAAAAACTCTCTGAATGATACAACAATCAAACTTGAGAGTACTCACACAACACTACTAAAACTAACAGCTCTGAATAAGAGATGCAAAGAAAACAAGAGCTAAACAGGAAATTTGCAGCAACTAGAAGAAAAACCTGAGGATACGAGCATAACAAGTATTCAAACGAAATAAACAGAGCGTGTCTCTCTCCCAAACAAGGAATGCTAGGGTCCAACTATATTATTGCAGCAAGGAAAACAAAAGAAAACAAAGTGTCAGTGGGCTACCCCCGAGTAGGGGTAAGGTTGGTATACAATGGTATCCAAGGAGTGGATGCCGAGGTACTGTTTGCTGAGATACTGTATACCAAGATGGAGTAATCCGAGATCCATATGGTACCGAGTTGGATGGTATCGAGATGGATCTATCTCGGTAAGAGGAGCAAGGAGAAATACTGAAGACACGAGTGTCCCCCGGGTTTCCCGAGATGCACTTGGAGAAACCGGGTAGACAAAGATCTATCCATCTCAGAGGGAGGTCAACGGAGCAGTTGGAATCCCGGAGATTAAGGGAGAGTACGTGTGTGCGGTTCAACTTACTAGGTGTGATGATGTATACATGTACACCGGAGCAGTGCAGGGCATGGGCGAGGCCACATCCTGTCTCTGACAAGGGGACAGGACAGGGAAGCGGCCACGACGGAGACGACTTTCGGTGTATGACAGAGAGCGTGCGCTAAGGCACATAGTATTTATCCTAACCCTATACTGTCCGTCAGTGGCCACCAGTATATAAGGTGGCCACACCCCTCCTACGCGAGGGACGATCCAGCGGTCGACGACGATTGAGAGGTTTGCTAGTGTTTCCTTAGAGAGAGAGAGAGAGCAAAAGAGATCTTCTTCTTCCTCTAGCTCAGAGAGCTTGAGGAACCACATTGTACTCGGTTACCCACAGATATTGACAGACAGATAGAAGCAGGGGTGTTACCTCCACACGAGGGCCCCGAACCTGGGTAGATTCTTGTGCTTGCAGTGTAGTGAGCATGCCGGCTAGGCGTGCAATCCCTCCCCGGATACCCACAGTGTCCATCAGCCCCAACCTTAAGCCATCCCATGGCATCTTTCTTTACCTCACCATGACAGTTGGCACCCATCGTGCGGCCAGCAGCAGCACTGGCTGGGGTATCTATCCGGACGAGACCTCTTCTTCGTTCGGGCGAGCGCGTGGTCTGTGGCCTTGTCCATAGATTCGGCCCCCTCGACTTCTTCACTGACAATGCCGGTGATTTTGGCGGCAGGCCCGTGCCCGCAGGCAGCTCTGTCATCAGTTTTGGTGCACATTTGGTGTACGTCGCCACCACGGTCATCCGCGGGTACCCCGAGGTGGTGCTCGTTGCTAAAGATCCTCCTGCCGTTATCGCTGTCCGCGGCCAGCGTATCGATCACTCTGTGGGCAGCGTGGAGGTGATGATGACCGGTCCGGATCCTGCAACCGAGAAGAGCGCGACCGATGTCGCCGAGATTGCTGGCAAGTCGACTCGGCCGGCTCACAAGCCAATGGAGAGAGATGTGAACCAACCGGGCTACAAGGATCCCTCTACACCGACCCCACGGCCACCTCCTTTTGCCGAGGTCATTGAGAAGCTGAGCGTGCCAGTCACCGCGAATGCGGATCCGGTGGTGGTGTGGTAGCAACTCGAGGAGCAGCGCTAGGCCATTGTGCTGGAGGCTGTCGAGATGTCCAAAACCAGGCAAGAGTTCGATCTCGACATGTTCGAGTACAACAAAGCACATGGTTTTACTCCTACTGTGAACAAAACTAGTCGGTTAGGTGTTGTGCAGAACCGAGGTCGTCAACTCGGTGCCGAGATAGCTAGAGATGGTAGGGCTTCTAGCAAATCTGTTAGTGGCACCTCGGTTGGTAGACCCAAATCTAGTTCTCCTGCAAAGAAGCTTAGAGCTGCAGAGGCAGTTGCTGCCGAGTTGCCGCAGTTGATCGGTGAAGCTCGCGCTAGGCAGCAAGACCGACTTAATGAGCTTGTTATGGAGGCAAGCAGGCAAAATGAGGCTTTCTGGAAGGCGAATCCGGGTGCATGTGCTTCTTAGATTGTCCACTCCAATGGAGGGAAATCTGTGGGCCAAGATTCTTCTCCCCATCTCGGTGGGGATGAGAGAGCTTGGAGTGTGAAATCCGGGAAGGGCAAGCAGATCTAGGTCGGGCAGGGAAATTTTGCTGTACAGGGCCAGGCCGGGCAGGGAAATTTTGCTCAAGGTGGCATGATACCAACCGAGTTCAGGCAGCCGAGAATGACCACAACCAAAATGGTCCTTCTCGACAGCCTGTGGTCAACCCGGCTCAACACCAACTCGGCGCGGGGCGTCAAGACCGATACAATGATGGATACTCGGCAATACAGCAGGCCGGGTATCCGAGATACGACCACCATGCAGATGCAGGTGCACTCGGCATTCGATTGGGGCCCTGAGTGCCGCAGCCAAGTGATGCAAGATACAAGCTTGACATAATCTATCTGTCAGAGGATATGGAGGAGCAAGGCCCTCTGGGACCGCTTTATTTTGGTCCCCGGATCATGAATGAGTCGATTGTGTCCAAGTTCCAACTTCTAGAGGAACAAAAACTTATGACGGCAGTACCAAGCCGGAAGATTGGTTGAATGATTATGTCACTGCCGTGCACATTGCCGGTGGTAACCGTCGGTGGGCGGTGAGATATGTGCCTCAAATGTTGGAGGGCCCATCCAGGATCTGGCTGAACAACTTGCCGAGAGACAACGTCAATTGCTGGCTCAACTTCTCGGATGCCTTCATCATCAACTTCACCAGCACCTACAAAGGACGAACCGACCACATCAACTCTCTGCGTGCAAGCAGATGGAAGAGGAGACTGACCGAGATTACCTTACTCGGTGGATTACTTTGAGGAACACCTGTGAAGGTGTGAATGATTCCTAGGCCATTGCCTGGTTTGCGCAAGGGTGCAAGCATGGCAGCATGCTTTGGCAGAATCTGCAGAGAGAGATGCCAAGTACATTGGCCGAGACCATCAAGATCGCCGACATGTACGCTCTCGGATATCCGACACCGCCTTTACTAGACTCGGTTGAGCCGAGTAGAAGGCATCACGACAATGATGGTGCCGGGTCCTCCAGGCGGAATGACCACCGGACTACCGGAACAAGAGGAGAGATGACATGCCGGATATCCGCTATGGCTCAAACCATGTAGTCGCGGTTGATCCAGATCAACCTGATGCAGGAAGAAGCTAGAGGCAAAAGAACACTGGCCCCAGTATGGGCAGAACCAGAACCAGAATTACAAGAAGTAGTGGACAGACCAGAACATACCCGGAGATGATCAACAAAGGTTGTCTTTTGAGCTGATGAGAGATGGGCCATGCAGCTACCACACTCGGCATCCGAGTAGGCCAGCTAACCATACTACCAGGCAGTGCAGCTGGTGGGACCAGATCAAGAGCGTAGGTTTCAGACAATTGCCTCCTCCCCCACCTATGCCAGCTCTGGGTTCGAACATTCAGCCCATCCAGGCAGCAGCCCCAAGACTTCCAGAGAACCAGAGGAGGCCCGAGAACGTGAACCAAGTGGCTCAGGGAGCCAACAACAACAACTACAACCGCAACAACAACAACAACAACTACAACAACGACAACCGCAACAACAACAACAACAACAACAACAACAACAACGACAAAAACAATGTCGCCGGCCGAAATGATTACCAAGAGCACCACCATATCTACATGGTGTTCATCACTGAGCGGATGACAAGCAGAGCTTGCGCAGGCGCGCAAAGGAGGTCAATGCAGTGATGCCATCAGTGTCGGAGTACATGTACTAGTGCGACCAAGAGATTGCTTGGTCTCGGGCAGATCATCCCAAGATCATGCCTACCCTGGGCAGTTATGCCTTGGTACTGGATCCAACCTTCATTGGGCCCGAGATCAATGTGAAGTTCACCAAGGTGGGAGCAGCATCAACATTCTCTACCGAGATGCAATGGTGAAACTCGGTATTACCGAGAACATGCTGCAACCTAGTCGGACTACCTTCCACGACATTGTGCCGGGAGTATCTTGTGCCCCTGTCGGCAAGATTTGGATCGATGTGCTTTTCAGCACCCGAGAGAATTGCCGAACCGAATGCTTGCAATTCAAGGTAGTTTATCTTCAGAGCCCTTATCATGCTCTACTAGGCAGGCCATCTCTGTCCAAGTTCACGGCCTCAACTCATGCGACCTATTTGAAGATGAAGCTCCCGGGTCCCAACGGCATCATCACCATCTCGGATGATTACAAGCGCTCTCTAGAGTGTGCATCAACTAGATCTTGGCTGGCCGAGTCCTTGGTCATTGCTGCCAAGAAGAAGAAGAAGATACATGAGTTGGTGGCCATGGCTCAAGCAACTCAGCTCGGTATACCCGGGATGCCCAACCCTCAGCATAGTGCCACCTTCCAAGCCTCCTAGGAGACCAAGAAGGTGCAAACCGACCCCGAGTCCCTGAGCGTGTTGCCATCATTGGTGCCGGGTTGGAGGAGAAATAGGAAAGCGAGCTCATCCACTTCCTCTATGAGAATCAGGATGTCTTTGCATGATCCAATCAGGACCTGCCGAGCGTCCTGAGGGAGTTGGTTGAACACTCTCTGCATGTGAGACCAGATGCCAAGCCGGTGAAGCAGGCTCTACGGTGCTTTGCTGCCAATAGAAGGAAAGCCATAGGTGACGAGATCACAAGGCCGCTAGCGAGTGGATTTATCATGGAGGTATTGCACCCGGACTGGTTGGCCAACCCGGTCCTGGTAGAGAAGAAGAAAGATGACCCAATGGTTGCTGTGGTGTGGCGTATGTGTGTGGACTCCACCGACCTAAACAAGGCTTGTCCGAAAGATCCATTACCGTTGCCCCGGATAGATCAAGTGATCGACTCCACGGCCGGGTGTGAGATGTTATCCTTCATAGATGCTTACTCTGGTTTTCACCAGATCCCTCTGAACTCGGCTGATTAAATAAAGACTGCCTTTATTACCCCGTACGGGGCTTATTGCTATCGTGTCATGTGTTTCGGTTTGAGAAATCCTAGAGCCACATGCCATAGATGCATGCGAAAGTGTTTGCACAAGCAAATTGGTAAAAATGTGCAGGTGTATGTGGATGACATAGTCATCAAGACCAAGGAGAAACACACATTCCTAGAAGATATCCGAGAAACATTCGCAAATCTGCGAAAGTACCGGATGAAGCTGAATCCGACCAAGTGCACCTTTGGTGTCTCGGCAGGAAAGTTACTCGGTTTCCTTGTGTCTAGCCGAGGTATCGAGGCCAACCCCTCCAAGATAAAAGCAATTGAAAACATGTCTCTACCAAGATCATTGAAGGATGTGCTGAGATTCACTGGCTGCCTAGCTTCCCTTAGTCGGTTCATTGGGAGAATGGGCGAGAAGGCTTTACCTCTCTACCAGTTGATGAAGAAAAGTGACAAACTTTCTGGACACTGCAAGCTGATGTGGCTTTCTGAGATCTCAAGACCATGTTGGGTATAGCTCCAGTTCTGGAGTCTCCTCTGCCTAAGGAGCCCATGTTGCTCTATATTGCAGCTACCAACCGAGTTGTTAGTGTGGTGGTAGTAGTGGAGCAAGAAGGGGAAGGTAAATCTGTGTAGAGGCCGGTATACTATCACAGCGAGGTGATCTCCAACTCGAGAAAAATTACCCTCACTACTAGAAGATGACATATGGAGTCTATATGGCTGGCAAGAAGCTCAAGCACTATTTCCATGAGCATCCGATTACAGTGGTGAGTACTACCCCCATCTCGGAGATCATGGGCAACAAGGATGCAAGTGGCCGAGTAGCCGAATGAGCGATCGAGTTGGCTGCTTACATCCCGATGTATGCAAGAAGAGAAGCCATTAAATCTCAAGTTCTGGCGGATTTCTTTGTTGATTGGGCCGAGATGCAATATGAGCCTCCATTGTCGGAAACAAATTACCAGGGAATGCATTTCGATGGCTCCAACGTGAAAGAAGGTCTCGGTGCTGGTGTTGTGCTCACCTCGCCCAAGAATGATCATCTCAAGTATGTACGACAGATCAATTTTGTAGCATCCAACAATGTGGCCGAGTATGAGGCCTTAGTGCATGGACTGAAAGTAGCCAAGGAGATTGGTGTTTGCATAGTAATATGCTATAGCGACTCGGATTTGGTGGTTCAGCAGGCCTCAGGGGCCTGGGACGCGTTGGATGTCAACATGGCATCATATCGGTTCCTTGTCCAGAACATCTCGAGATTCTTTAATGGATGTGAGTTCCACCATATCCACCGAGCTAAAAATGATGCTGCTGATGCTATGTCCAAGTTGGGTTCTTCTCGGCAGGCCATCCCGACAGGAATTGCTTTGGAACATCTCAGGAAGCCGTCAATCAAGCCATCACCCGAGTCGGATTCAATCTTTGTCCCGGCTAATCTGAAACCAGAAGCTGTTCCAATGGAGGTTGATGTGGGGTGCATCATGGAGAACTCAGGGACTGCCTCCTTCATCTCGGGGATTGCCTCACAGAACCCGAGGACTCAGGGACTCGTTCCTACCTCAGAGCAGGTTATGCTAGGCTGATTCTATGGAGATTGATGAACCCGTATTCCCTATTCGGACGATACTGAGTTGGGCCCAGCCCATAATGTATTATTTGGCGGATGGTACTTTACCGAGTGATGAGGTCTCGGCCAGGCAAATACAGAGAAGATCCAAAGGCTACACCATCATCAACAAAGAGTTGCACAAGAGAAGTACCACATGCATGCTCCAGCGCTGTGTTGAGCCAGAAGAGGGAGAAGAGATTATCTGAGAGATACATCAGGAGGAATGTGGGAACCACGCCTCATATCGGGCTCTAGTGAAGAAAGCATTTCGGCATGGGTTCTTTTGGCTCACTGCCTTGTAGCAAACAGAAGATCTAGTAAGGAAGTGCAATGGGTGCCAGAGATATGCTACCAAGATCCATATCCCTTCTTCCGAGCTCAAGACTATTCCTATCACTTGGCCATTTGCAGCATGGTGTTTGGACATGGTTGGACCCTTCAAGACAGCTCGGGCCAACATGACTCACATCTTGGTCATGGTTGACAAGTTTACCAAGTGGATTGAGGTGAAGCCAATCCGGAAGTGTGACGGGCACACAACTGTGACCTTTCTGAAGGATACTATCCTCAGATATGGCTACCCGCATGGGATCATCTCGGATAATGGAATTTTTTCGCTGAGGGAGACTTTTCTCGGTTCTGCAAGGAGAAGAGGATCCGATTGGACATTGCGTCAGTCGCGCATCCGGAATCAAATGGGCAAGTTGAAAGAGCCAATGGCGTGGTTCTATCTGGAATAAAGCCTCGGTTGATTGAGCCATTACAGGGAACCCCGGGTTGTTGGCTGTATGAGCTACCAGCGATGTTGTGGAGTCTACGGGCTACCCCTAACCAATCTACCAGATACACACCATTCTTCCTGGTATATGGAGCAGAGGCTGTGTTTCCCACGTCATAGAGCATGAATCGCCGAGAGTGACCCTCTATACAGAGGAAGAGGCAAGAGAAGCCCGAGAAGATGATGTTGATTTGCTAGAGGAAGCAAGAGAGTTAACTCTGTCGAGATCAGTTCTATATCAACAAAATCTGAGACGCTATCATAGCCGAAAAATAAGGCCACGGGTACCTCGAGAAGGATATCTATTGCTTAGGCTGGTGCAACGCACAACCGGGATGCACAAACTTTCCCCTCCATGGGAAGGGCCATTCATTGTGATCAAGGCTCTGCACAATGATGCATATTATCTCATTGATGCACAAGAACCACAGAAGAACATGATGGACAAGTCTAGAGAGGAAACTAAGCGCCCATGGAATGTAACTCTAATCCATCGTTTTCATTACTGAAAATGCATTGTATGTATCTCCTTACCAAGTTGAATCAACGTCGGCACCCTGAGAAGGAACTCTGGGACTTCCTGTGCCTAACTTGTTCTGTGTACTTGCTTCTTGCTTTTGTATGTCGGTTAATCATCTCGGCATTTCATGCGTAGGTTTAGTAGTGTGCTTAAACCTAAGGGCCAGCTCTCCGACTTTGCTGCTGTCCGAAACCCGGCTTCATGGCAAGTGAGAGAACAAGCCAAGGGTCAATGATCACATGAAAAACTACTAAGGAAAGAAAGAGTTAATCAACCGACATAAGTTGTTGTTTCTACTGTTTTCGGCTAAGTGTTGTGCAGTTTTTATTCTTATCTCGGAGTTGTGAATATTATAAACTTGGTTTTCGAAATCTCGCGACTTGACTGTCAAAAAGCCACAAGTGGTAGGCAAGAGCAGAGAAGAAAAACGCCGAGTAGATAAGAAAACAGACTCGGGGACTCGAATTAAAGCAATACGACATTCAACTAGTCTTGCGCAAGCTTAATTAAAACAAAGTGGCAAAAGATAAATGCATTTCTTACAACTGCACACGGCATACCGGGGATCTGATGAATTTAAAAAGTGTTTGGTAAAGATTTAGACCGCGGCCAAAGGAGTGGAGTCCGTGTCGGTCCCCGCCGGGATGCTGGACTCGGTGGCGGGCTCGGGGGTGACCGTCTCGGTGGCAGGCTCGGAGGTGACCATCTCGGTGGCGGAGATCTCTCGGCGGCTAGAGTGGCAGTCGTCTCGGTGATTCTGGCCGGGTCGTTCTCGGCCTCGATCACCTCGTCGACCTCCTCGGAGTCCTCATCCTCCTCAGCTTCCTCTTCGGCGTCGCCACCCTCCTCGTCCTCATACTCGTCTTCCTCCTCGTCCTCGGTATCGGGCTTGGTGGGACCATCGATGAAATCATTGGTGTCGCCATAGGAAGCAAGCCAGTGCACGGTTTCCTGGCGAGCCCGGACAAGATCTTATTGCGTGGACCATTTGGACTTGGTCCGCATGGTCTTGAAAGCATTGAGGTCGATGGACTCGTACCCAGTTAAGACAAATTGCAGGGTCTCGTCTGCGCCAGCCCGAGCTGCAGACACGCGTCACTCCTTGAGGTGGTCCTTGGTCTGGTCCATGGTCTTGGCCAGCTCGTCAATTTTCTTGGGGGGCTGTTTACCCGGCCAGAAGTTCTGGTAGACCCGGATCACACTTGAAAGGAGGTTGGCTCTGACAGACCTGAGGGGCAAAAGTCGGGCTCTGATGGCCTCAACATGATCTTCAATGCTAGCTCTCTCCGTGAAAATATACCAAGCCTCTTCTCTTCTCTTCTTGGCTTTCTCAACGACCTGTAGGGCGCTAGCTTCCAGATTGGGGAATGCTCCTGTCAGATAGGCTGTCCGAGTTAAGTCAAGATCGGATCGGCAGGTACAATGAAGAGTTAGAGGAAACAGAGGAAGGATGCGGCTTACTTTTCAGCTCCAAGTTGAGTGCAGAGAGCCTGGTCAGCCACCTATCGGTGTTCGAATGGTACTTTTCTAGCAGGGTTCATGAAGAGCTCACCATGGACTCGAGCTCGGTATCCGGTCCTTGACGTCCTTGATTTCCACATCTTGGCGGGCCTTCTCGGCAGCAGTATCCTTCTCTAGCTCGGACTTGGCCTTCTCGGCCTCCTCCTTTTGCTTCTGCATCTCAGCCAGTTCTAGCTGCAGCCGAGCCACCTCGGCCTTCTCGGTCTGGAGCTCGTCCTTGTACTTGGCCTCGTAGTTAGCGAGGCCAGAGTGAGACAATCTTGATGCTTTTTCAGCAAAGAGTTTGTGTGCAGCTGCACAAAAAATAGTCCAGTTAGCAAGCAATAAAGGCCATGGAAACAGAACAAGAGAAAAGCAAAGAGGTTACTCTCAAGGTCTGAGATCTTGCTCTTGTAGACTCGGCCAGGGTGGTATAGTCCCGATGCTTCTTGGCAAATATCTTATGCTCATCTGCATTGGGACAACAAAGTTAGCCATCGAAAAAGAGTGTAAACACAAAACACGAGATAGAGAAGGAGGCACTCACTTTCCAGAGAAGAAATCTTGGTGATGGAATCCATCAACTGCTGCTCCAAGATAGCTATTGGAAATGAAGTAGAACCAGAGTTAGAAAACCGGTGCAGTAAAAATCATACTCGATATCTCGGTGGTGTAAATGTTACCTTTGGCTCCCATCTGCTCATGGATGCGAAGGTTGTGCTCGGTGAGGTCCCGGTGGGCCCAAAGAAGCTTTTGGTACAGCTTGACACGGGTTTCGGCGCAATCCTGAGAAGAAACAAAGGAAGAATTAGTTGGAAGATTCGACCCGAGTAAACTTTAACTCAGTCGAGTGATGTCTACTCGGCCCAAATCTTGGGGACTGGATATATGTATCTCGGATTTACAATTTGCAATATCGGAAAAACCGGAAAGAAAAGAAGTTACTTACTCGAGAAGTGACTTCGACGTCTTCAGCGGCACAGCGCAAGGAGTACATCTTGTGAGCGAGCGTGCTGCTGGAGGCCACAACTGCCATTGATCGGGCCAACATCGGCCTGGTTCCAGTCTTGGCGGAAGTGGTCCAGCGGACCAAATCTCTTCCCGGCATAGACCTCATCGATGTACTCGACGCGGTCTAGAGTCGCCTCCAGGTCCTGCTGGAGCACTCCAAGTCCCTGGTGCTGCACCATCTGATTATCCAAACTAATCGCCAGAGTGCCAGGTTTCAGCTGCCCCAACACGGATTTGTTGTAAGGCGAGTAGGCTTTCTTGGACCGGGGGACCAATGGCAACTTCACGAGGGAAGTTTGTTTCCCCTTGGTGTTTTTCTTTGAGCTACCCTCTCAACTGCAGGTCGCTGCCGAGCGGGAGGAGGAGTTGATGTCGGGCCTGTTGGTGGTGGTGGTGTTGCTGTTTCTGCTGGGGGGAGTTGGTGCTGCTGTTGGTGGTAATGTTGGTGTTGTTGTTGCTGTTGTGGCTGGGGTTGCAGAGGGTGTTGTCGGTGGTGTTGCTGCTCTCGGGGCTGCTGGTGGTATTGTTGATGTTGCTGCTGCTGCTGGTGGGGCTTGCTGTTGTACTGTATCGTCGTGCTGCTTCTGTTGTGGCTGTTGCTCTGTGGCCGGCTCCGGGCGTTCCGGAGCCTCATTGTTTTCCATCTAGGCACACATGTCGCGGGCACCGAGGTATTGGTCTTCCCTCTCCGGGATCTGCATGTCGGGAATATCCATGGCATGGGCTTCCGAGTCCTTGGCGTCGAGGTTGACGTAGCCACTCGCATCCGGAACTACGATCACCGGAAGAGTCCTGGTACTCGGTCTCACCGAGGCAGAGCGCTTCGGGGTCATGGTGAACGCGGGCATCTCGGTGATCTCTATACCAATTGGATAACTACAAGAGAAGAAGAAAATCAAATAAGTAAAGAAAATGCAAATATAAAGCATCTCGGGCAGGAAAACAAATAAGTAAAGAAAATGCAAATATAAAGCATCTTGGGCAGAAAAACAAAGGAGTAAAGGAAATACAAGTATAAACCATCTCAGAACTGACTTACCCCTTCGACATGGGCCGTCTGGGTATTCGGCAGGTCGTGGTCTTGATCTCGGGCTTCTTCTTCTGCTTCTTGGACAAAGGAGCAACCGCGCCACTCCCGGCCCTTTTTCTCGCCTCCACGGGGGCGGCCATGGCTACGGGTCTCGCTTCTAGCACCTGCTCTCCCGGGTCAACTGAGAGCAAGGGCAGAGGATACAAAAATAAGACCGAGGAGGGGTCAGGTACCTCTAAAAGAACACAATCATCATCATCATCTTCGTCGTCCTTGGACCAGTCTCGGATGGAGGCTGGAACTCGGAACTTACCGGCTTGGGCGGCAAGAAGGGCGGCCAGGATGGGGAGATTGTCCTCATCGTCGTACTCTGTTGCGTTGTCCTCGGTCCGGTCTGCACCCTAGTTGTCCGAGGGAGTCACGCCATCCTCTTCGGTCTGATGGGGAAAGAGCTGCACATGTGAAACACAAAGCATAAGTTTCAAAGTTGGGTGATCTCCGATATTACCGAAATGAGAGTAACTCGGTTGAGTATTATATACTTACATTGGGAGCCAACTTCGCTCTGCTGTAAGGCTCGAGCCCCCACGTCCAGTCTTCAACGAGGCCAGTCCTAGCGATTAACTTGACCCAAGTAACCACCTCCTTCTTGCTGAGCTCGAAGGTGGTAGTTCGCATGCGGTCTTGGTGTCCGCCCATGAAACACATTTTGTGGGTTCCGCGTTGGAGTGGCAGAACCCGGAGGCTTACCCAGGTAGCGAGTAGGCCGTCACCTCGTAGTCCAGCTTGGACAAGTTGTTGAAGACAGTTGTGGACGGCGTTCACCTCGGGGATGCTCTTCTTAGGATTGCAATGCCAATTGGCCATCTCGGTGTGAGGGTCGACATGATATGCAGGAAGAGCGATGAGATCCATCTTGGGGGGATTTTTCACGTAAAGGAATCCCCGCTGCCACTTTCGACAGGATTTTAGACCCTGGACCCGGGGGAACTTGGACCCCGCGTGTGGGACTACCATCGCCGCTCTGCACTGTGTCATGCATTTCGGAGCATTTGGGTTTGCTGTGTTGGGAATAACTTGTTTGCGAAAATGAAAGTATTTACTCCAAATATCCACAGTGGGAAGGAGGCCGAGCTAGGCCTCCAAGAAGGCGACAAAGGAAGAAAGGATTGTGATCGCGTTTGCGGGAAGGTGGTGAGGCTGAAGGCCAAAATGGATAAGAAACTTATGCATGTAATCAGAGAGAGGAAGGCCAAAACCGCGCATGAAGTTCCCTAGAACGACCACATATTCGCCTTCGAGGGGCGCGGGCTCGACCTCTTCGCCGGGAACTCGGCAGATCATGTCTGCCGGGATGCGGCGCGTGTCCATTAGCCACTGGATGTCATCCTCGTCAATCTCGGATCCAGCCCACGCTCCGCCCGTGGACGCGGGTCCCTCGATCTCGATCTCCTCCACAACTTCTAGATCCATCTTAGGCCTTGAAGATCTCGGCGCCTCCAAAATGCTTGCAGGCTCGAGAGGATGTTTGGGCACAAAGAACGAAGAAGAGCAGCTGCGACGCGGAAGAAGAACACCGTGGCGCGGTGGCCGCAGCGGAAGGCTCGGTGAGGTACGACGCCAGGAAGATGCGGAGGCATAGCGACGCGAAGATCCGTGGTGCATGGTGAAGAGCTCAAACGCGGTGGCGCTCCGCGGTGTTCGTCGGAGTGCGATGGAGCAGAGGAGTACCATGCGTGCGAGCGATGGAGAGGAAGGGAAAAAGAAGGAAAGTGGCGAAGGAGACGAAGTGGAGGGGCAGGCGTGAGTATTTATACTCCCGAGCACAATAACTATCCCGGATCAATCGGGGATAGAAACGTGGGGTTGTGGCGTTTACTTCGCCCGGAGAAATGCACGAAGCAGATTTACAGCGCGTAACCGACGCAGTAAATCACACGATCCCCGAGGCGTGCAATCAAGTACACTGTAACAGACGTAACGGCGGGCGCCCCCCCGCACAGGAGAGAGCGTGGGCGTGGCGCATGCGCTGCGCCGCACGAACATCGAGGTGACGTGGGTAGCGGTTCTGCTCCACGTGGGGCGCCCACAACATGAAGAAAATGAGGCGACCATGCTTTGCACTGTGAACTTGTGGAAAAATGTCTGAGTGTTGGGATCTCGGTAAGGATCAAATGCTGCACAAGCATCTCAGATTATAGAGGAAAATCCATAAGTGGTGGTTGCGGATTGAATCCGAGTTCGAGATGGAACTTGGCCGAGATGAATGCATCCTTGTCGAGTATTCTGAGGTTTATTGGTTTAAGCTGGCACGACCCAGCGTCCGAGTTCGCTGGACCATACCAGCTTCGGGGACTAATGTCGGGGGGCTACCCCCGAGTAGGGGTAAGGTTGGTATAAAATGGTATCCAAGGATTGGATGCCGAGATACTGTTTGCTGAGATACTATATATCGAGATGGAGTAATCCGAGATCGATATGGTACCGAGTTGGATGGTACTGAGATAGATCTATCTCGGTAAGAGGAGCAAGGAGCTATACTGAAGAAACGAGTGTCCCCTGGGTTGTCCGAGATGCACTTGGAGAAACCGGGTGGACAAAGATCTATCCATCTCGGAGGGAGATCACCAGAGAAGTTGGAATCCCGAAGATTAAGGGAGAGTACGCACGAGCCGTTCAACTTACTAGGCGTGATGATGTATACACGTACACCGGAGCAGTGCAAGGAATGGGCGAGGCCACGTCCTGTCTCTGAGAAGGGGGACATGACAGGGCATCGGCCACGACGAAGACGACTTTCAGCGTATGACATAGGGCGTGCGCTACGGCACAGTGTATTTTTCCTAACCCTGTACTGTCCGTCAGTGGCCACCAATATATAAGGTGGCCACACCCCTCCTGCGCGAGGGACGATCCAGCGGTCGACGAACCATTGCGAGGTTTGCTAGTGTTTCCTTAGAGAGAGAGAGAGCAGAAGAGAGCTTCTTCTTACTCTAGCTCAGAGAGCTTGAGGAACCACATTGTACTCGATTACCCATAGATATTGACAGGCAGGCAGGAGTAGGTGTGTTACCTCCACACGAGGGCCCCGGACCCGGCTAGGCGTGCAATCCATCCCCGGATACCCACAGTGTCCATCGTCCGCAAAATTAAGCCATCCCATGAAATCTGTCTTTACCTCACCACGACACAAAGGGAAACAAAATAAGACAAACAAACACTCCAAGTAAACTTCATACGATGTGACCGAATAAAAATGTTGTTTCACTAGAAGGGACCTGATAGATGGTTGATGAAGAAGGGGATGCCTTGGGCATCCGAAGCTTAGATGCTTGAGTCTTCTTAAAATATTCTTGAATGAACCATGGGGGCATCCCCAAGCTTTTACCTTGCCCTCTTCTTGATCAGATATATCACCCTCTTCTCTTGCCCTTGAAAACTTCCTTCACACCACACTCAAAGAGTAATTCGCATTAGAGGGTTAGTGGAACAATAAAAAATCGATGGGTTCTGTAAGGGGCACAAGTGATATTCATACTTTTAAACATTAGCTACAGCCACCGATGTTTCGTGAAGCAAATAAATCCACTTGACATCGTAAAAGGGAAAATGCAAGAAAAATGACAGAATCTGTCAAAACCAAAAAAGTCTGTAAGACAAAATTTTTTGGGGCACTTATGTTGCTCAGATCGAAGAGCTTAAAGATCAAAAAAGTTCCGTAATTAGCCAAGGAATATGCACAAGAAATTTCAGGTCATTCCGATTTTTATGTGAATTATACGATTTTTTACGGTGGACAGCAGAAATCTGTTTCCTGCGCAGAAATCCAAAAACCAACTCCAACTCTCGTCAGAAACTTTGCTTGGCACAACTAAAACATGAAAATAAAGATACAAAGGAGTTCCTATGGAATTATAAAACCCCTTGACTCAATGAAAACAGAGAAAAACAAAGAAAAAAATAAAACCATGGGTTATCTCCCAAGAAGTGCTTTTCTTTAACGCCATTCAGCTAGGCCGAGAAAAGTGGAATCAAGTGTTTTCGAGTGAAGAAGCATCCAAATTGTAA
Source organism: Alopecurus myosuroides (assembly GCA_028641055.1). NCBI lineage: Eukaryota > Viridiplantae > Streptophyta > Magnoliopsida > Poales > Poaceae > Alopecurus > Alopecurus myosuroides. The sequence continues at coordinate 256,369,574 of CM054058.1, forward strand.
CTTGTTTGAATAATAGAATCAAAAGTAAACTTCATTCTCTTTCTAGGAAAGTGTTCCATACCTTTTTTGACTGGGAACTGAAATTTAATATTCCCCTCTTTCATATCAATAACAGCACCAACAGTTCTAAGAAAAGTCTTCCCAAAACAATTGGACAAGAAGCATTGCATTCAATATTCAAAACAACAAAATAAACGGGAACAAGATTATTATTAACCATGTAAGAACATCATCAACTCTCCCCAAAGGTTTCTTTTTAACATTATCAATAAGACGGACATCTAAATAACAAGGTTCCAATGGTGATAAATCAAGAATATCATAAAGTTTCTTGGGCATAACAGAGATACTAGCACAAAGATCACGTAGAGAATTGCAATTAAAATCATTCAATTTCATTTTATTAATGGGTTCCCAACCATCATCTAGCCTCCTAGGAATAGAGGCCTCACATCTTAATTCGTCCTCTCTAATTTGCATGAGAGCATTTGTAATATGTTTTGTGAAAGTCATATTCATAGCACTAGCATTAGAACAACTAGCAAGCTTTTGTAAGAACTTAATCACTTCAGTTATGTTGCAATAATCAAAATAAAAATCATTTTTATCAAAGATAATGGGACCATTATCTCCCATGTTTCAAAAAAATTCAGCACTTTTATCAGGAACATTTTTAGCAGTTTCAGGCAGTTTTGCATTTTCAATAGCAGAAGTGGGAGTACTTCCAGCAACAATTACTTTACCATTGATAGTATAAGGTTTTCTAGCATGAGAGGCTTCAGTTTTACTAGTGGTGGTAATGGTGCAAACATTTGCTATATTATTCTTTCTAGCTATCACATCTTCTCTTTCCCATCTGGCATGCAATTGAGCTAACATCCTAACATTATCATCAATTAAAATTTGGATAGAATTTAGAGTTTTGATTTCTTTAACATCATGAGGCATAACCTTTAGTTTCATAAAATCAACATCAAGAGCAAGGCTATCAACTTTAGAAGCAAGAACATCAATTTTGCCAAGTTTTTCCTCAACAAATTTATTGAAAGCAGTTTGTGTACTAGTAAAATTCTTAAGCATGTTCGCAAGATCAGAGGATACAATTTTATTGTTGTTGTAGGAATTACCATAAGCATTGCTATTATTGGGAGGATATGGCCTATAATTGTTGGTACCAAAATTATTCCTATAAGCATCGGTGTTGAAATTATTATTTTTAATGAAGTTCACATCAACATGCTCTTCTTGAGCAACCAAAGAGGCTAAAGGAACATTATTTGGATCAATAGGAGCATGGCCATTCACAAGCATAGACATAATAGCATCAAGTCTATCACTCAAAGAGGAGGTTTCTTCAACAAAATTTACCTTCTTACCAGTTGTAGCTCTCTCAGTGTGCCATTCAGAATAATTTAACATCATATCATCTAGAAGCTTTGATTTTGACCCCAATGTAATGGACATAAAGGTTCCTCTAGCAGCTGAATCCAGAAGGTTTCTTGAAGAAAATTTCAACCTGCATAAAAGTTTTGGATGATCATCCAAGTAGTCAGTCCATGAGTGGGACAATTCTTTACTAAAGATTTCATTCTTTCCGAAGCTTTAGCAACATGCTCATTATCAAGTTGCTTAAAATTCATAATGCTACTTATTAAAGATATAATCTTAGCAGGAGGATAATATTTTCCAAAAAGCATCTTTACACTTAGTCCAAGAATCAATACTATTTCTAGGCAAAGACAACAACCATTCTTTAGATCTTCCTCTCAAAGAGAAAGGAAATGGTTTCAGTTTAATAATATTTCCATCTACATCTTTATATGTTTGCATCTCACATAGTTCAACAAAATTATTATGATGGGCAGCAGCATCATCAGTACTAACACTAGAAAATTGCTCTCTCATAACAAGGTTTAACAGGACATGCTTTATCTCATAAAAATCGGCAGTAGGAGCAGGTGGAGAAATAGGTGTGATAATGAAATCATTGTTGTTGGTGCTAGAAAAGTCACACAACTTAGTGTTCTCAGGAGTAGTCCTTTTAACAAGACTAAAAAACAGGAATAAAACTACAACTAGAATAAGAACTAATATTTTTGTGTTTTTGATAAAGAGAAGCAAACAAGACAACATAAAATAAAATAAGCAAACCAAAAACAAAGTAAAGAGATTGGAAGTGAGAGACTTCCCATGCAGAAATTCTCTTCCTCCCCGGCAACGGCGCCAGAAAATATGCTTGATGCGTGTGAACACACATTCGTTGGGAGACCCAAAGAGGAAGGTATGAAGAGTGCAGCAACAAGTTTTCCCTTAGAAAGAAACCAAGGTTGAATCGACCAGTAGGAGGAAGGAGTAACTTCAGAAGGTTGATGCAGCTGAGATGCCAGAGCGCACTACCGGTTCAGCAGAAACGTGGAACCTACACAACACAAACAATTCACTTTGGCCCAACGAAGCAGTGAGGTTGTCAATCTCACCGGTTTTGCTGATAACAAAGAGGTTAAATGTATGGTGTCTCAAAAAAAAAATGAAAACAGTAGCATCAATGTGAAAGAAGTGGAAACAGTGTGTGTATTATCAGAATGAGAAAATGGACCAGGGTCCACAGTACACTAGTGGTGTCTCTCCGTAGAGGATAAATAACATGTGTGGTGAACAAATTACAGCTGGGCAATTGACATAAATTAAGGATGCACCATAGTGCATATGCAAGACATAAATATTACTATGTGATTAATGCAGGCATTACAACAAAATAAATAGACCATCATCCAACTGCATCTATGACTAATAATCCAAACTCCGAATATCATCCAAACAAACGTTGGGTTTTAAGTTGCAAGCAACAGATTATCACAGTAAGGAAAGTGTATAATGTAAACAATCTAAACTAAGTAAACACCGTTGTTTTCTCCCTAATGGAAACAACATATCCTCCATCCATCACGTTTCTGTCGCTCGAGCACAGATGCAAAGGAGGCATGAACCCACTATCGAGCATAAATACTCCCTCTTGGAGTTACTAGCATCTACTTGGCTAGAGCATCTACTAATAACGGAGAGCATGCGAGATCATAAATAACATATCCATGAATATAACATGATAGATTGATAATCAGAAGACATAGCATTCAACATTCATCAGATCCCAGTAAACACAACATGTAGCATTACATAAAGATGATCTCGATCATGTAGGACAACTCACGAGATCTAAACATGAGGCACAAAGTGGAGAAGACAACCATCTAGCTACTGCTATGGGCCCGTAGTCCAGGGATGAACTACTCACGCATCACTTCGGAGGAGGGCATGGTGGTGTAGACCCCTTCGGTGATGAATTCCCCTCCCGACAGGGTGCCGGGGAGAGCTCCAGAACCCTCCCGATCTCGGGATGACGATGACAGCAGCCTCAGGTGTTTCTCGGGACGAAATGGTATATCTTTAGGATTGACATATCAGGGGGTATAAGTAGGCGAAAGGGAAAACGAGGTGGAGGCCTGAGGGGCCCACACCACACCATGGCGCGGCCGGGGGGGGGGGGCGCCGCCCTATTGTGTGCCCCCCTATGGCCCCGCTCTGGGCCTCTTCTGGACTCCGTTGAACCTTCGGGAATTCTAAGACTTCCGAACTTCGAATTTTCCAATTCCGAGAATATTTCTAGAACAACTTTTCTGAAACTAAAAACAACAGAAAATAGAGAACTGGCTCTGTGGCATCTTGTCAATAGGTTAGTCTGGAAAATCGATAAAAATGACATAAAGTGTATAGAAAACCTGTAGGAAACAACATGAGAAAAACATGGAACATCAGTAATTAAGGATAGGTTTATGACGTATCATGCTACCAGCGGGACCACGGTCCCCCTGGGATGGGTGCGCCCTGCCATCACGTCTGGCAAACACAAGAACTACTGCATCGAAACCATCGACTTCGACGTCGCGCACATAGGGCTCCCCTACAATGCCATCCTCGGCTACCCCGCGCTAGCCAAATTCATGGCCGTTCCTCCCACGCATACAAACTCGTCAAGATGCTAGGGAGCAGCAGAACTCTTACTGTCCACGGCGACATCATTGAAGTGGTGTGCTCCATGGAGGACGCCTACAAGGAGGAAGTGGCATTGCACCCCATCGACAAGGATAACATCGAATACCTCGTCGATCCTCCAAAGAAGAAGAAGATGTTCTCTCAAGAGAGGGCGGCCACAAAGAAGGTCTCCATGAATCCCGACGGCACGGGGGCTACCCTCACTATCGAAGCCGGGTTGCCTCCCAAATAGAAAAGCGCGCTCGTCTCCTTCCGCCGGGAAAACGCTGACATGTTCGCAAGAACATCATCACACATGCCCGGTGTACCATGGGAGGAGATCGAGGACCACTTAGCCGCGTGCCCAGGTGCATGCCCCGTCAAGCAAAAGTCTTGGTGCTAGAGTCATGAGAAGCAATAGCTTATCATCCGTTAGGTGGAGAAGCTCATGGACGCGAAGATTGTCCACGAGGTCATTTACGCCGAATGGATCTCCAACCCTGTCTTGCTGTCCAAGCACACTGGCGGGGGACGGTTGTGCTTTGGATTCACGGACCTCAACAACGCATGCCCCAAGGATCTGTACCCCCTCCCGAGGATCGACCAGATAGTGGACTCCACTGCCGGGTGTGACCTCCTCTGCTTTCTGAATGCCTTCTCGGGGTATCACAAGATCAAGATGGCCAAGGAAGATGAGGCAAAGATTGCGTTCCTCACACCATGCGGCATATTCTATTACGTATGCATGCCTTTCGGTCTAAAGAATGCATGCGCGAACTTCCAGAGGTTGATGCGCATCGCCTTGGGAGCCCAGATAGGGAAAAATGCTGAAGCTTATATCGATGACATCAACGTCAAATCCCGCAAGGAGCGCACGCTCATTAACAACCTCGAAGAGACTTTCCATAATCTTTGCAAGGTTAACATCATGCTCAACCCTGAGAAGTGCGTATTTGGAGTCGCGATAGGAAAGCTACTCGACTTCCTAGTATCCACCGTGGCATCGAGGCCAACCTCGACAAGATCCAGGCCATAGAGGGACATACAATGTCTTGCGGGATGCGTAGCGGTGCTTCATCTCCAAGTTCAGTGACAAGTCTCTGCCATTCTTTAAATTCCTAAAGAAAAACATGCTCGCGAGAGTTACCCCATGCAGCAGAATCTCCTATACGTACTCCCTGTGGCCTCCAGGAGGCTCCGTCACTAATTTGAAGGACATCCCATCACGGTGGTATCCACTTTCCCTCTAGAGAAAATCTTGCGCAACTCCAACTCCACGTGGCATGTCATGGAATGTGTCAGGAGGCTACCCCCGAGTAGGGACAAGATTGGTAAGAAATGGTGTTTGAGGTACTGCTTGCCGAGTTGAGCCGTACCAAGTAGGAAGGTACCGAGTTGAATAACTACCGAGATGGAGCTATCTCGGTAGGAAGGACAATGAGCCAAAGGGAGAAAGGCATCTTCTCCGGACTGATCGAGTAGCGCTTGGTGAGTCCGGATAGACAAGGATCCTGCTCTTCTTGGAGGGAGGTCAACGGAGCCGTTGTAATCCCGCATATCCAGGGAGAGTACGAGCATGCGGTTCAACTTACTAAGCGTGATGATGCGTATGCATACGCTGGTACAATGTCCTGTATGGGCGAGGTCACGTCCTGTCTCTAACAAGGGGGACAGGACATGGCAGCGACCATGACAATGGAGACATTCAGCGTCTGTCAGCGAAGAAGAGGAAGCGTGCTCTATAGCACAATGTGTAGTCACCTAATCTTGTACTATTAGTTGGTGGCCACCAGTATATAAGGTGGCCACACCCCTCCTGTGTGAGGGTGGGTCGCTCGTTACGTGAAGGTATTACTGCTAGTTTGTTTAGAGAGAAATAGCAGTAGAGCTTCTTCTTCCTCTAGCTCCTTGATATTGAGGAACACTTGTACTCGATTACCACATATACAAAGAGAGAGGAAGGATTAGGGGTGTTACCTCCACATGAGGGCTCCGAACCTAGGTAGATTGTGTTGTTTGCAGTGTAGTGAGCGCGCCATCTAGGCGTGCGATCCCTCCCCGGATACCCACAGTATCCATCGACCCCAAACTCAAGCCATCATATGGCATCTATCTTTACCTCACCACGACAGTTGGCGCCCACCATGGGGCCAGCAGCGGCGCTAGCTGGGGTTTGTATCCAAAAGGGACCTCTTCTTCGTTCGGGAGAGCGCGTGGTCTGTGGCCTTGTCCACAGATTCGGCTCCTTCGACTTCATCACCGACAACGCCGGTGATTTCGATGGTGGGCCTACGCCCGCAGGTAGCTCTGTCATCGGCTTTGGCGCGCACTTGGTGTACGTCGCCACCACCATCATTCGCCGTCCGCGGGCAGCACACTGGTGGCTCTGCGGACAACATGGAGGTGATGATGACCGGTCCGGCTCCTGCTGTCGGGAAGAGCGCGACCGTTGGCGCTGAGGTTGTTGACAAGTCGGCTCGGTCGGCCCACAAGACTCTAGAGAGAAAGGAAAGCCTAACGGGTTACAAGGAAACTACTACATCGACCGCGAGACCGGCTCCCTTTGCCTACGTCATTGAGAAGCTGAGCATTCCCATAGTCGCGGATGCGGATCCGATGGTGTTGCGTGAGCAGCTCGAGGAGCAGCGCAAGGCCTTCCTGTTGGAGGCCACCAAGATGGCGAAAATTAGGCAAGAGTTCTATCTCGACCAGAATGAGTACAATAGGGCTCATAGTCTTACTCCTGTTGGCAAGAACCCTAGCCAGATAGGGATTATACAGAACCAAGGCGGTAATCTCGGTGCCGAGTTGGCTAGAGATGGTAGAACTGCTAGTAAATCTGCTAGTGTTACTTCAACTGGTAGGCCCAAATATAGTTCTTCTGCTAAGAACCTTAGGGCAGCAGAGGCAGTTGCTGCCGAGTTGCCGAATCTAACCGGTGAAGCTCGCACTAGGCAGCAGGACCGGCTTAATGAGCTTGTTCTTGAGGCTAGCAGGCAAAATGAGGCTTTCCGGAAGGCGAATCCGGGAGCGGGTGCGTCTCATGTTGTTCAGTCGCATGGGGAGAGATCCGGAGGTCAGGCCTCCTCGCCTCATCTCGGTGGTGGAAGATCTCAGAGTGTGAACTCCAGGAGACATAAGAAGATCCAATTATATGACCCGGCTATCACCGGAAAACAGTTAGCTGTAGAGCGGCAGCCCGGGCAAGAACACATTGCTCAAGGTGATGGCCATAATGCTACCCGAATTCAGCAAGAAGGACAAGGAGGCAACCGAGATGGTCCATCCCGACACCCGGCTGCCAACCCGGTTCAGCCTCAACCTGGTCCCGGACCTGCTATTCAGCCACAAGTGGTTGCCCCTGTTGTCAACCCGGTTCCCCAACCCGGTGCCGGACGGCAGGACAGGTACAATGATGGTTACTCGACAATGGAGCAAGCCGGGTACCAGAGAAATGATTGTTATGCTGATGCTGGAGGTGTTGGAGCTCGGTTGGGGGCACAAGTGCTGCAGCCGAGTGACGCAAGATACAAGCTGGACAGGAACTATCTATCTCAGGAGATGGACCTGGAAGACCCACCTGGACCGCTCTGCTTCGGTGTCAGGATCATGAATGAGCCGGCTGTGCCCAAGTTCCAGCTGGCAAGAGGGACCAAAACTTACGATGGAAGCACCAAGCCGGAAGATTGGCTGAATGACTATGTTACTGCCGTGCACATTCCCGGTAGTAATCTCAGATGGACGGTGACATATGTGCCCCAGATGTTGGAGGGACCAGCCCGGATTTGGCTGAACAACTTGCCGAGAGACAACATCAATTGCTGGCTTGATTTCTCGGAGGCCTTCATCAGCAATTTCACCAGGACCTACAAGAGGCCAAACCGGCAACAACAACTCTCTGCGTGCAAGCAAAGGGAAGAGGAGACCGACCAAGAATATCTGACTCAGTGGAGCACATTGAGGAACACCTGTGAAGGTGTGAATGAGTCTCAGGCCATTGCCCGGTCGCTCAAGGTTGACGACATGGCAGCATGCTCTGGCAAAAGTTGTAGAGGGAGATGCCGAGTACACTGGCCGAGACCATCAAGATGGCAGATATGTATGCACTCGGAGATCCCAGCCAGCCTTTACTGGACTCATTTGAGCCGAGTAGAAGAAACCACAACAATGATGGTCTGGGATCCTCCGGGCGGAATGATCGCCAGGATTTCCGGAACAAGAGGCGAGATGACAGGCTGGATATCCGCTATGGCTCGGATCATGTAGCCGCGGTTGATCTGGATCAACCTGATATAGGAAGCATCCAAAGGCAAAAGAATGCTGGGCCCCAGTATGGGCAGAACCAGAGCCAGAACCAGAACTACAAAAAGCAGTGGTCGGATCCCAAGCAGTCCGGAGATGCACGCAAAAGTTTACCTTTGAAATGATGAGGGATGGGGAATGCAGCTATCACACTCGGAACCAAGTAGGTCGGCAATCCATACTTCCTGACAGTGCAGGTGGTGGAACCGGATTAAGAGCGAGGGATTCGGCCAATTGCCCCCTCCTCTGCCTCTGCCGCTCCCGGGTTCAAATGTTCAGCCTATCCGGGCAGCAGCTCCCAGGCCAGTAGAGAATCAGAGGAGGCCTAAGAATGTGAATCAAGTGGCGCAGGGGGCCAACAACAACAACACCCGCAACAACAACAACAACAATAACAACAACCGCAACAACAACTTCAACCGGAACAACAACAACAATGACAATGCTGGTGGCAGAGGCCGAAATCAGTATAAGGAACACCATTAGAGTTACATGGTGTTCGCCACCGAGCCGGATGACAAGCAGAGCCTGCGCATGCGGGCAATGGAAGTAAATTCAGTAATGCCGGCGGTGCCGGATTACATGCACTGGTGCGACCAAGATATCGTCTGGTCTCGGGATTATCATCCTAGGATCATGCCAAACCTGGGCAGCTATGCTCTGATGCTGGACCCAACCTTCATTGGGCCCGAGATCAACGTCAAGTTCACCAAGGTACTGATTGACAACGGAAGCAGGATCAACATTCTGTATAGAGACTCAATGGAGAAACTCGGGTTCGCTGAGAACATGCTGCTGCCCAGTCGGACTACCTTCCATGGCATTGTGCCTGGAGTATCATGCGCCCATATTGGTAGGATTTGGATAGATGTGCTCTCTGGCACCAGGGAGAATTTCCGGACTGAGTGCTGGCAGTTTGAGGTAGTTGATTTGCAGAGCCCTTACCATGCTCTTCTCGGCAGACCAGCTCTGTCCAATATAATGGCCTCAACTCATGAGGCCTATTTGAAGATGAAGCTTGCCAGCCCCAATGGCATTATCACCATCTTGGGTGATTACAAGCGCTCTCTGGAGTGCGCATCAGCTGGATTTCGGCTGGCCGAGTCGAGGGTCATCGCGACCGAGAAGAAGAAGATACACGAAGTGGTGGCATGGCCCAACCAGCTCAACTCGGCATGCCCGGGATGCCTAGCTCTCAGCATGGTTTCACTTTCCAGGCCTCTCAGGAGACCAACAAGGTGCAGATTGAGCCCGAGTTCCCAGAGCGTGTCGCCGTTATTGGTGCCGGGTTGGAGGAGAAATAGGTAAGCGAGCTTATCCACTTCCTCCGTGAGAATCGGGATGTCTTTGCCTGGTCCAATCAGGATCTGCCGGGTGTCTCGAGGGAGTTGGTTGAGCACTCTTTGCATGTGAGGCCGGATGCCAAGCCGGTGAAGCAGTCCCAGCATCGTTTTGCTGCTGAAAGCAGAAAAGCCATTGGTGACAAGATCACAAGGCTGTTAGCAAGCGGATTTATCATGGAGGTACTGCATCCGGATTGGCTGGTCAATCCGGTCATGGTCGAGAAGAAGAAGGATGATCCTATGGTCGCCGTGGTGTGGCGCATGTATGTGGACTACACCGACCTGAACAAGGCCTGCCCCAAGGACCCATTCCCACTGCCCCGAATAGATTAGGTGATCGACTCCACAGCCGGATTAGGTGATTGTCTTTTATTAATGCATACTGTGATTTCCACCAGATTCCCCTAAACCCGACTGATCAAATAAAGACTGGTTTCATTACCCCGTACGGGGCTTATTGCTATCGTGTCATGTGCTTTGGGTTGAGAAATGCTGGGTCCACATACTAGAGATGCATGCAGAAATGCTTGCACGAGCAGATAGGCAAAAATGTGAAGGTGTATGTGGATGATATAGTCATCAAGACCAAGGAGAAACACACACTCCTAGAAGATATCCAAGAAACATTCGCGAACTTGTGAAAGTACCAGATGAAGCTGAACCCGACCAAGTGCACCTTTGGTGTCCCATCAAGGAAGTTACTCAGTTTCCTCGTGTCCAGCCGAGGTATCGAGGCCAACCCCTCCAAGATAATGGCAATTGAGAGCATGTCTCTCCCGAGATCCTTGAAGGATGTGCAGAAATTTACTGGGTGCCTGGCTTCCCTTAGCTGGTTCATTGGGAGAATGGGCGAGAAGGCCTTACCTTTGTACCAGCTAATGAAGAAAAGTGACAAGTTCGTTTGGACACCACAAGCCGATGTGGCTTTCCGAGAACTCAAGACCATGCTGGGTACAACTGCATTTCTGGCATCTCCTCTGCCTAAGGAGCCAATGTTGCTCTATATTGCAGCTACCAACCGAGTTGTCAGTGTGGTGGTGGTAGTGGAGCGAGAAGAAGAGGGCAAGTCAGTGCAGAGGCCGGTGTATTACCTCAGTGAGGTGATCTCCAACTCAAAGCAAAACTACCCTCACTATCAGAAGATGACGTATGGAGTCTATATGGCTGCCAAGAAACTCAAGCACTATTTCCAAGAGCATCCGATTACGGTGGTGAGTATTGCACCCATCTTGGAGATTATGGGCAACAAGGATGCAATTGGCCGCGTAGCCAAGTGGGCAATTGAGCTAGCTACTTATACCCTGATGTATGCGAGAAGAGAAGCCATCAAATCTCAAGCCCTCGTGGATTTCTTTGTTGATTGGGCCGAAATGTAGTATGAGCCTCCCTTGCCGGAAACAATTTTTTGGCGAATGCATTTTGATGGCTCCAAAGTGGAAGAGGGTCTTGGTGCCGGCGTTGTGGTCACCTCACCCAAGCGGGATCAACTCAAATACGTCTTGCAAATCCATTTTGCGGCGTCCAACAATGTTGTCGAGTATGAGGCCTTAGTCCATGGACTAAAAGTGTCCAAGGAGATTGGTATCCGCCGGATTATATGCTATGGCGACTCGGATCTGGTGGTTCAGCATGCCTCGGGGACTTGGGACGTGTTGGATGCCAATATGGCTTCATATTGGTTCCTCACCCAGAAAATGTCCGGATTCTTTGATGAGTGTGAGTTCCACCACATTCACAGAGATGAACATGATGCCGCTGATGCTCTGTCCAAGTTGGGCTCTTCTCGGCAGTCCATCCCGTCGGTAATTGCTTTGGAGCATCTCATGAAGCCTTCCATCAAGCCTTCTCTCGAGTCGGATTCGATATTCGTTCCGGCAGCGCCCGAGTCAGAAGCTGTTCCCAAGGAGATTGATGAGGGGATCATGAAGGAGAACCTGGGGAGTGCTCCTCCTATCTCGGGGACTGCCTCGCAGGACTCGGGGACTCGTTTCCATCTCGGAGCAAGTCATGTCGGCTGATCCAATGGAGGTGGATGAGCCAGTGTTTCCTACTCGAGCAATACCGAGTTGGGCTCAGCCCATATTGTCTTATCTGGCGGATGGTACTTTACAGAGTGATGAGATCTCGGCCAGGCAGATACACAGAAGATCCAAAGGCTACACCATCATCAACAAAGAACTGCACAAGAGGAGTACCACAGGCGTGCTTCAGCACTGTGTTGAGCCGGAAGAGGGAGAAGAGATTCTCAGAGAGATACATCAGGGGGAATACGGGCACCATGCCTCATCTCGGGCTCTAGTGAAGAAAGCTTTACGGCATGAATTCTTTTGTCTCACTGCCTTGCAGCAAGTAGAAGATCTAGTGAGAAAGTGCAATGGGTGCAAGCGATATGCAAGCAAGATACATATGCCAGCTTCCGAGCAGAAAACTATTCCCATCACTTGGCCATTGCTGTATGGTGCTTGGACATGACTCACATTCTGGTCATGGTTGATAAATTTACCAAGTGGATTGATGTGAAGACAATCCAGAAGTGTGATGGACACACAACTGTGACCTTTTTGAAGTATATTATCCTGAGATATGGCTACCCGCATGGGACCATCTCGGATAATGGAACAAATTTTGCTGAGGGAGCCTTTACCCGGTTCTGCAAGGAGAAGAGGATCCGACTAGACATTACGTCAGTCGCGCATCCGAAATCAAATGGGTAAGTTGAAAGAGCTAATGGCATGGTCGTATCCGGAATAAAACGTAGGCTAATTGAGCCATTACAGCGAACCCTGGGTTGTTGGCTGGACGAGTTGCCAGCGGTGTTGTGGATTCTAAGGACTACCCCTAACTGATCTACCAGATACACACCATTCTTCCTGGTATATGGAGCAGAGGCCGTGTTGCCCACTGACCTTGAGAATGACTCACCGAGAGTAACCCTTTATACTAAGGAAGAGGCAAGAGAAGCCCAAAAAGATGATGCTGGTTTTCTAGAGGAAGCAAGAGAGTTAACTCTGTCGAGATCAACTGTATATCAACAGAATCCGAGAAGCTATCATAGCCGGAAGATAAGCCCAAGGGCTTTCCGAGAAGGAGATGCACAAGCTTTCCCTTCCACGGGAAGGGCCGTTCATTGTGAGCAAGGCTCTGCACAATGATGCATACCACAGGAGCCACAGAAGAACATGGCAGATAAATCCAGTGAGGAAACTAAGCGCCCCTGGAATGTAGCTCTACTCTGTCATTTCCATTCCTTAAATAGCATTGTATGTATCTCCTTACCGAGTTGAAAGCCAAGTCGGCACTCCGAGTAGGAACTCGGGGACTTCCTATGCCTAACTTGCTCTATGTTATTTCCTTCTTATGTTGCAATGTCGGTTAATCATCTCGGAATTTCATGTGTAAGTTTAGTAATTTCTTAAACCTAAGGGCCGACTTTCCGACTTGCTGCTGTCCGCAACCCGACTTCATGGCAAGCGAGAGAACAAGCCAAGGGTCAATGATCACATGAAAAACTGCTAAGGAAACAAAGAGTTAGTCAACCGACATAATTTTTTTTTTACTTCCGTTTTTCCGGCCAAGTACTGGGTAGTTTTACTTTCAATCTCAAAGCTGTGAAGTATTATAAACTTGGTTTTCGAAATCTTGTCATTCAATGGTCTGTTATCTTCACCAATCCCTGTGAGGAAAGATTTCCCTATTATTCAATATGTTGATGATACATTAGTGGTTACGCCTTCTTGCAAGAAAGATTTATTGGTTCTTAAAGAGAAACTCAATATTTATGCAAGCTTTACTGGTTTGAAGATTAACTTCCACAAATCTTCTATGGTTCGCATTAATATTGTTGATGATGAAGCTACTGAGTTGGCTCAAGTGTTTGAATGTCAATTGGGATCCATGCCTTTTACCTATCTTGGTCTTCCAATGGGTACTACAAGACCAAGTATAAGAGATTTCTCTCCTTTAATTGATAGAGTGGAAAGGAGATTGTCTGTTACATCCTCCTTTTTGTCATATGGTGACAGATTAGTCCTGGTTAATTCAGTCCTCTCCTCCTTACCAACTTATTACATGCTATCTCTAGTCATCCCTGCTGGTGTTATTAAGGCGATTGATAGAGCTAGAAGGCATTGCTTGTGGAGTGAAAAAGGGAAAGACAGAGCAAATTCTCTTGCTACTTGGCCAATGGTGTGCAGGCCAAAAAATAAGGGGGGATTAGGAATCATTAACTTACAAACTCATAATTCAGCCTTATTGCTCAAGCACGTGCATAAGTTCTATAATCAGGAATCTATACCATGGATTTAGTTAGTAACATATGCATATTATCATGATACTGTTCCCCATGCTGTCATTTCCTCAGGCTCCTTTTGGTGGAAAGGAGTGTTCATCTTATCTGATGATTACAGGAAAGTAAGTACTTGTAAAATTGGAAATGGCATCACTGCTTTATTCTGGGAAGATACTTGGCACAATATCATTATGAGTTAACAATTCCCAAGACTTTTTTGTTTTGCTAAAGATAAACTACAGTCAGTCAGGGACTTCATGATCTTAGAGGATGGGCTTCAAAAATTTCATTGCCCCTGTCATCCTTAGCTCATCAGGAGTACTTAGAGCTTTGTTCCATTACTCAACACCTGCTTCTATCCACTCAACAGAAGGATATATGGACTAGCTCAATTTCTAGGAAGGCATTCTCACCTAGTTCCTTTTATAAATTCAGCTTTGCACACATCCCTCCAGAATGTATCTCGGATGGTTATGGAAAAGTAAATGCCAGTCCAAGCATAATTTGTTTGCTTGGTTAATCCTTCATGACAGGATTAATACAAAGGGTATGCTCACCAGGAGGAATTCACATGTCTCTAATACACATGATTGTGTCCTTTGTGCTGCTCATATTGTTGAAGATTGGAGGCATCTTTTCTTCAATTGTCAATTCAGCACTCGAGTTTGGAATTTTTTGCAAATTCCATGGATTCCTGGAAGCACTGCTGAATCTCTTAAAATTGCTATGAAATATTTCTTAGGTCCTTGCTTTCCTGAGATTGTGATCTTGGCTTGTTGGGGTATTTGGAAGCAAAGAAATGGCTGGATATTCAATAATATTAAACCTACTTTCAAAGGTTGGAAAGCAACTTTCCTGCATGAGATCACCCTTCTTAAGTATAGGGTGAAGAAGGCTACTCTTCCTTTTTTGACATCATGGATTAACTCCATCTCCTAGAATTTTGTTCCTTTTTTGTACATATTGTAAATAACTTTGTTTATTATTAATAAAAAGGGGGACTGTGGGGGCTTCCCCCATAGTAATGGTGTCAAAAAAAATCTCATGACTCGACTGTCAAAAAGCCACAAGTGGCAGGCAAGATCAAAGACGAAAAAGGGCAGGTGGATAAGAAAACCAACTCGAGGACTCGAATTAAGGCAATCCGGCATTCAACCAGTCTTGCTTAAACTTAAATAAAAATTAAGTAGCAAACGATAAAATAGTATTTCTTACAACTGCACCCGGCATACCGGGGATCTGATAGAATGTTTGAGAATAAAAAGCATAGAATTAGGCCTAAGCCAAAGGAGTGGAATCTGCATTAGCAGCTGACGAGTTGGAGTACTTAGTGGTGGGATCGGAAGTAGCTGTCGCAGTTGGAGGCTCGGAGGTGGCATTCTCGGCGGTCAGCTCTGAGGTGCTCAACCTCGAGCACGTGCCCCGAGATGACCATCTCAGTGCTGACGATCTCGGTAGAAGGAGCTGCAGCCGACTCGCCAGTTTTGGCTGGCTTGTTCTCGACCTCGATGTCTTCATCCACCTCCTCGGAGACAACACCCTCCTCGGCTTCGTCGTTGTTCTCCTCGCCTTCGTTGTTGTTCTCCTCGCCTTTGGCATCAACATCAGAAGCTGCATCGTCGACATCCTAATCTTCTTCCTCTTTCTCGGTCTCGGGCTCGGGGGGGGCATCCACATACTCCTTGGTATCGGCGTATGAGGCCAACTGGTATGCAGTCTCCTTACCAACTCGGACGCAATAGGCTTCTAAAGACCATCTCGACCTGGTGCACATAAACTTGAGAGCGTTGAGATCGATCTTGTCATACCAGGAGAGGACAAAATGCAACGCCTCGTCTGCGCCAGCTCGGGCTGAAGAAGCGCGCCACTCCTTGAGGCGACCATTGACTGTGTCCAACTTCTTGGCCAGTTTGTTGATTGTCGTGGGGAGCTCATCTTCCGGCCAGAAAAGCATGTGAAGCCAAGTTGCAGTGGATACAAGGCTGGTTCCCATTCCCTTGAGGGGCAGAACTCGGGCTTTGATGCCATCGATCTGATCCTCAATAGTGACAGTCTCCGTGACGTCGAAGCCGACGTCCACCCTTTGGTCCTAGCCTTTGCAACGGCCCTCTCGGCACCAAGATTCAGATCGGGGAAGGCCCCTGAGAATTAATATGGCCGCGTAAAACAAGAAAACATCCGGATAGAGCAAGCCGTATATAGCATGTTGGAAAAAAGCAGAGGGAATGGGAAACTTACATCTCAACTCCATGACGAGGTCCTTGAGCCTGGTGAACCACAAGTGGGCATTGGTGTGGTGTATATCCAGCAAGACGCGGGAGCCCCTCACCATCTGATCGAGTGCGGTGTTCCGCTCTTTGAGGATCTGGATCTCCTCCAGCAACTCGAGCTTCTCGGCAGCAGATGCATCCTTCAACTCGGCTTTCTCCTTCTGGCCCTGAAGCGCCAATTTTATCACATCGGCCAGCTCCAGCTTAAGCTTGGCACATCATCCTTCTCGGCCTGAAGATCGTCCTCGAGCTTGGCCTTGCCGTCCTGGATCTACTGCTGCATCTCGGCTAGAGAGAGACAATCTTGGTGTTTTTCAACAAACAATTTGTGCTCAGCTGTATAGAAAACAGTCCGGTTAGAAAGAGGATGGGAGCATGGAAACCGAGTAAGGAGAAAGAAGAAAGGGCTTACTCTCTAAAGCCGAGATCTTGCTCTGTGCAGATTCTGCCAGCACATTGCGGTCCTGGTGCTTCCCGGTGAAGATTTTATGCTCGTCTATAAGAAAAAATGCAAAATTATCCAAGAAAGAAGAAAAGGCGTAAACATAAAACGTAGCACGAATATTGAGACACTTACTTTCCAGAGAAGAAATCTTGGTGACGAACTCGGTCAGCTGCTTCTCCAGGATAGCTGTGCAAGAGAAAACAGAGACCGAGTTGGAAAACTGACGCAGAGAAAAGCATATGCAGTATCTCGGTATGAAAAAAAGTTACCTTTGCTCCCCAGTTCCTCCTGCAGGTTCCAGATCTGCTCGGTGGCATCTCGGTGGGCCCAGAGAAGCTTCTGGTAGAGCAGGGCACGTGCCTCGGTGCAATTGTGAAGAGAAACAAGAAAAGGGTTAGTTAGAAGATTCGACCCGAGTAGACTTCAACTCGGTCGAGTATTGCCTACTCGGCCAAAATCTCGGGGACGGGATACATGTGTTGATCTCGGTTTCGCAATTTGCAATCTCGGAAAAGCATAAAAGGGAAGTTGTTACTTACCCGGGAAGTTATCTCGGCGTCTTCAACAGCACTGCGCAAGCAGTACATCTTGTGTGCCAGCGTACTACTGGAGGCTCAAACTGGCATGGATATCGGACCGACATTAGCCCGGTTCCATTCTTGGCGATAGTGGTCCAGTGGGCCTAGTCTCTTCGTGTTGTGGACTGGATCAAGGTGGCCAATCCGGTCTAGGGTCGCATCCAGGTCCTCTCGCAGCTCCATGGCAAGTCCTTAGTGCGGCACGAGCTGGGTGTCCGTGTTGATCGGCAAGGTGCCGACTTTCGTTTTTGGCCCGGACTTCTTTTGCTGCACCTCATGCTGCTTCGGCCAGTGTACCAGAACTTTTACAAGTCCCGTCATGCTCTTGGTATGACCCTCTCCAGCTACTGGTCCCTGCGACAGTGCGAACCTGGCCTGCTGCCGAGTGCGAGGGGGATTTCCTTTTGGGCCTGCTGGTGCTCTTGGTGGTGTTGGGCTTGTTGCTGCTGCTACTGGAGAAGTTGGATCTGTTGCTGTTGGGGTTGGGTCTGCTGCTGCTGCTGGTGGTGGTGGAGTTGGGCCTGTGGCCATTAGTGCGGTGCCGGCTGCTGCTGCTGCTGCTGTTGCTGTTGTTGCTGTGGCGGCTTCTGCTGATGTTGTTTCTAGTGCGCCAGTCTTCTCGGTGGGGTTGGTGGGGTTGCTGCTGTGGATGCTGGAGGAACTTGCTGTTACGACGCTTGCTGCTGCGCCATTGCTTCCGGTTGCTGCTACTCTTGGTGCTGCTCGGTAGCCGACTATGGCCGTTCCGGAGTCTCTTGAGTATCCATCTCGGCGCCCATGTCCCCTGCACCGAGATCCTAGTCTTCTCTGTCCAGGAGGGGCATCTCGGACCGGTCAGCAGTGTTGGTGTTCATGTCCTCGGCATCGAGGTCGATGATGCCGCGGGCGTCGGGACGCGGGATCACGGGAGGGAGTGCGCTACTCGGTCCCGCGGGCGCCTCGGAGAGCTTAGTCTCAATTAAATCACTAGAGGAAAGGAAAAGCAGAAAAGTAAAGAAAATGCAACTACAAAGCATCTCGGTCAAAATGGGCAAAAGAACAAAGAATATGAAAACATAAAGCATCTCGGAAGTTACTTACCCGTCAATCATAGGTCGCAGGTTCTTTTGGTGTTTTGCCGTGACCTTGACCCCCTTGGGCCCCTTGTTCCCGGATTTCTTGTGCCTCTTGGATGGTGGCTCGACTGCGCCGCTTCTTGTCCTCTTCTTCAATTCCACCGGGGCGGCAATGGCCACGGGCGTCGCCTCAACCACATGTTCTTCCATGTCAGCTGGGAACAAGAAAGAAGAATACGCAAATGAGACCGAGAAGGGGTTAGATACCTCTAAAAGAATACAATCGTCATCACTATCACCTTCATCATCCTTGGACCAGTCCCGGATTGAGGCTGGGACTCGTGACTTACCGGATTGGGCGGCAGCATGGGTGTCCGGGATAGGGAGTGTGTCCTGGTTGTCAAACTGCTCGACATCGTCCTCAGCCCGGTCCTCCTTACAATTATCATAGGGGACCAACTTGTCTTCCTCTTTCTGGCGATCAAAGTGATGCACATGCGAAACACAAAGCATAAATAGCGAAACGGATGAACTCGAAAGATACTGAGATGAACTCTACTCGGTAGGGCATGCGAAACAAAAAGCATAAGGAATTAAGTGAACTCAGAAGATACCGAGATGAACTCTACTCGGTAGGGCATAGGAAACACAAATCATAAGGAATTGTGAACTCGGAAGATACCGAGATGAAAGCAACTCGGTTAAGTGACAAGTACTTACATTGGGCACCGGCCTCACTCGGCTGTGGGCTCGAATCCCCAATCCCAAGTCTTCGTGAGGTTGGCCTTGGCGATGGACTTGGCCCAGATGGACACGTCCTTCTTGCTGAGCTCGAAGGTGATGGTGCGCGTGCAATCTCGAGCCCCGCCCATCAAGCACATCTTGTGGAGCCTCAGCTGTAGCGGCAGAACTCGGCAGCTCACCCACGTAGTGTAACATCCCAAATATGAAAAACACCATTACAATGTTTGCTTTTTGTTTAAATTAAGTTTGCATCATTCCATCATAAGCATTGCATTTGTTTTCATTTATTTCTCCATTTGAATTCCAAACAGAATTCAAATCCTTGTTTCATACTTGTTCTGTTACAATTTTCAAATGAAACTTTCAAATCAAACCAATTATTTGTTTCCAATAAACTTGAAAGTTCAAACTATTAGCTTGCTTCTTTTCAATAATTCAATTAATACCAAATTCACTCAAATTCATTTGAATTTTCAAACAGCAACAAAATTTATTTATTTTGAAAAACAAAAAGTTGCACAGCTGGGCTTTTGTAATAAACAGATTATACAAAATTATCCCCAAATTTCTAAACCCCAAAAACCCTTCTATTTCTCTCCTTTTCTTTTCTTTTCTTTTCTGCAAAAAAAAACAGAGAGAAAATTGAAAAAAAAACAAAAAAAAAGGGGAGGGCAGGCCAGCCAAGTGGGCTGATCCCACCACACCCCACCAGGCCCAGCCCACCTTCTACCATCCCCTACCTCTGTACGGCAGGACATCGGGGATGTCCACGTCGAAAGGCAGAGGATGGGGACGGCCGGGAGAGCTCCTCCTCCTCTTTAAAGCCACCTCCGAGGGCTCCTCCCTGCTGCCCTAGACCTCCTCCTCCACCTCTCTGCCGCCGCCGCCGTTTCCTTCCTCCTCCCTCCTCTGTCTCTCTCTCTGCTCCCTGAACCACCGCACACCACCGCGGCAAATTCCGGCGATCGCCGCCGCTATGGACACCTCCCGGCCGGGTTAGCTGCGGGAACGGGATCACCGTACCGTCCTCTCCCTCCTCGTTTCCAGGGAGGAGTCTGGGGTGGCCTGGATCATCCCCAACGACGCCGGCCACCTCGACTGTCACCGCCACCTCACCGAGCACCTCCTCCTCCTTCCTCTTCGCCGGTGAGCACACCCCCTGTACCCCTTCCTCCCTCATTCTGCTTGCCTCCGCACCCCTCCGTACTCCGTCGCCTCGCACACGCATCAGCAACCACAGCGGCAGCAGCGCGCGGCCAGTCACCTGCGATCGTCGTCTCTCGCTAAGTTCAGTTAACTGAACTTTTCAGTTCAGTTAACGAACGAAGCAACACCACAAAACCACGCGCGCCTCCGTACTGTCACGATACAGCAGCACACCCCAGTGGCTACGCACCACGCGCACGCACCCGAGGGCGAGGGTTCGAGTCCCCCCCCCCGCGGGATTAAATCCCATCTTTTTACACAGCGCGCTGACAGGTGGGGCTCCCCTGTCAGCGACACTGGCAGCCACGCGCGCGCACACACACGCCACGCAAGCGCCACGGTGGCCAGGGCCCCCTTGTCAGTGGCTCAGACTGGGCCACTGCGAGGTGAAAACAGATCTGGACCTTTTTCTTTTACTTCCAAGTCCCTGTAATTTTACAGAATGGTCCCTGGAATTCAAACTCTCATAGATCCCTCATTTCAAATTCAAATTCAACATGTTAAATATGTTTTCCATACCAAATTTAATTCTCTACATGTTTAAACCATTTGTTTACTGTTTTGAAGATTTCAAATGGTTTCAAAATTTCAAATTCAAATAACTCATTCAAATTTGGTCAAATTCATAACTAATTCAAATTTAATTCAAATGGCACATATAGAATATGTTTTCCATGCAAAATTGAACAAGCTTTCCAAATATAAACTTTGTTTCCTGTTTTGAATAATTAAAATTGGTTAAATTATTTAAACCTTGTTTAAATCATTTAAAATTGCTAAATTCATAACTTGGTCAAACTAAATTCTTTTTGAACATATAAAATATGTTTTCAAACCAGAAAAGTATAATCTTTTCAAATATGAATTTTATTTAATGTTTTGAACAAATAAAAATTCAAATAATCTTATAATTGAATTAAATTCATTTAAATCTTGTTTAAACTTGTTTAATTCATAATTAATTCCTTTTTCAACAAATGAAACATGTATTCCACCTAAAATTTTGTGTTCTTTCCAAATATGAATTTTGTTATCTATTTGGAACAATTAAAATTGGTGAAAACAACAAATGCTTGTGTAACTCATTTAAGAAGCCAAATTTCATAACTTAATAAATAAAATTCCAAACTTGGTAAACAACATTTCAAATTGAAGCTATTGTTGTTTTCTTATTGTTTTCCTCATCCATGCATCATTCTAATCAACTTTCACCGGATGGTTAGTTGTAGATCATTTAATTCAACCTTAATTCATGGGCTTTTCCATATGCAATCCAAATTGTATATAGGCCCATTTAATTATGTTACCATGTCAACTAGCTTATCTTTGATGCATCAATTAAATTTTCATGCATCATCCTATGTTTGTGCATTATGCCATGTTATTGATTGTTTGTCTCTCTGCGTTGTTTGTTTGCTTCTTCTTGAATAGACGACGACGTTGAGACAGACGAGGTTTACGACACTACTTCAGAGGAGTTAGCCCAGTACCAGGCTACTGAGTTTGCAGGCAAGTATTCACTCACATGAACCATTGTGTCCTTTCCACACTGGATATCGATACTTTCCGTTGTCTATTCTGCTAGCCTTAAGATTCGATGCTTGTGTTCCGATCCTATCACATGTTATCATGTAACCCTGATATAGCCTCACCTCCACACCTATAACCCCGTTGCTTGTTGCCTGTGTCTTACTAGTATGCTTAGGGTTGTTTATGCTCGAGTTTGATGTCTGTTATTTCTGTTACCATATTTATTATGTTCTGGGGCTCGATGTTTAAACAACAACCTGTTAATGTTTGAGGTAATGCTAATTTGATGATAAGGCACCGGCCGGAGGCCGGGTATGGTTTTGAGGCCTGCTAGTGTCGAGCTCAGGAAAAGTTCTTGTCCTCTAGATCCATGATGAGCGCGCTAACCGCATGTGGGAAGCGTGTATGGGCGCCCCCCTCAACTTTGATTCGATTCGCATCTCGTCCAAATCGCCTCATTTAGTTCGGGTTTTTCATTTGCCGCATGCATATGCAGGTGCGAACCCTTGGCGCCAGGGTGGTAACTTTTGTAGTCGGCATTTAGGGAGACACGTTCTTAGAGTGCTATGAGGGTCCCCTTTTCTTCGTGGGGCTTGATTAGCCGTGCGCTCAACTGCACGGGGTTCTTTGGGCTTGATGCGAAGAAGAGTTGGGTTGTGTTGAGTACCTCGCTTGGTGGGTTGATCCCCCGTCTGGCGGGTTATTCTTACGTGTACGGCCAAATTGGTGCATCCCTGCAGGGTTAAATCTTCTCGAGAAGCCGTGTTGTCCGCGGTTATGGATGACTAGGTGATAGGGCTGGCTAACAAGGATTAGACAACTTACACCTAATTAATACTAATTTTGACTTGTAACAGACTTATTGACACAATAACTTGAAACTTCACTAATCCAACTGTGTGAGTTATCCTCAGATTGCTTCTTTGGATAAGGGGCGAGATCCAGGATGGGTTTGTTTGAGGTTGTTGGTAGTTGGTTCCGACGCGCTATCTTATCCCTTTCTTTTAGCCGGATGTTGTAGCGTGTCTCTGTAGTTGGTTAGGCAGCCCGCTGCCGCACTTTTGTATCACCTATGTTCCGTTGAACCCAAAGCATCTGTACTTGGTGTTGCCGGGTACACTTTGGTATCTTGTGCGTCTTGCTTGCCAGTACTCGTCTGTACTGACTCCTTTGGGGCTGCGTGTTCTGCAGACTACGTTTCCGAGGATCCCCATGGTGGCTACTACGTGGAGTATGACGAGGCTGCTGACGAGTAGATAGCGGACCCGGGCAGGATCCGAGACATCGTGGATGGGCTCCGTCTTTTTGTTTCCGGCCTCTTAGGCCTATTTGGATCTTGTCTGTACTCAAACACTTTGGATGCTTCCGCTGTGATGTAATGATGACTTGTTGGGACATGTGTCCTCTGGATGATTGTATTTGCTATCTCTGCTCTAGTGAGAGCTATTTGCCACTTATTTCTATTTCTTTGTGTCTTAGAGATTTGTTGTGATATCACTTGTTCAAATGCCGTTGACGTACCATGTGTGTATGTTATGAAGTACGTCAATGGAAGTAGTCAGATTTCTATGGGATTGTTTACGCAGACGATGAATAGTAGAGGTTGGTTGTCACACTTTTACGTGTTGGCCTACTCATATTGAGATGCGGGTGCCGGTAAGCCCCGTAAGCCAATTATCTACTGTCTAGCGGGCTGTGAGTATCCTCTAGAAGTCCGGGTGCGACAAATGGTATCAGAGCCTGTCTGCCTGTAGGATCCCTTTTACTGGTCGCAGTTGAGTCTAGAAACTATTTTGTAGCTATATAGGAAAAATGAAACGTGAGAGTAGGAATTCTGTTCTTTTATTTCTTCCCCCACCCACCCTCCCTTTTTCTGGTAAGGAAGTGCAACGTTGTTTTCTCTTCTCATCTAAACTTTCAAGTTAGGATTTCACGTATCCTGGTTTCTCTAGGATAGTTATATCTACTAGACCATAGGAATGGAGGTGGTTGTGACATGATTTATCATGTTGCCTACTCACGATTGAGAACGGAGGCACATAAGCCCCGGAAGCAGATCCTCTATTCCTTAAGCAATAGATATTGATCCTTTAGAAGCCCGGATGGGTTTTCCGTAGTACCTTAGGTGTGTTTGGTCTCGTGTTTCCCAAATGTTGCTTCGATATCCTGTTCTTCTCAAGATCCTTTTCGTCCGTTGAAACCTTGTTGTTGCTTGCCACTTCAATTCTTCTACCGGCGTCTAATCAAAACTTCCCCGATCATCTGCAGATGGATCTCAGGTTCTACCCGCAGGTGGTTCGTATGACTCGTTGCGAGAGCACCGCCGGTTATCCGGAGATGCTGAGGGACATGGTCACTTTTGTGGGGTTCCGTTGGGCACCAGAGTACCAGGTCTACGAGCAGCAGCGAGAGTTTGACCAGACCTACTACCAGGCTATCGTCTACATTCTGTCAGATGATGGCATGAGCGTAGTCCACCGCTACGAGGCAGTGGGTTCCAAAGTGGATATGGATGTGCAGCAGGCAGCTTATGTGAGCCTCACCGTCCTTCATGCTGACTACTGGGATTTGACGATTCTATCTATCGCCACATCCCCCGTGGTTACATCACTTCGGAGGGAGCTCACTTCACTCTCTACGACAACTTGGATGTTTACGAGCATGATAACTCCAGGCTGCACACCACCGCTCAGTTTGTGAGACACAGTGACGCGGTTGCCCGCACACTATCTCAGGAGTTGGCTTCAGTCAGAGAGCAGCTTTACCTTGCTTTGACTCGTCTGGCGACGTACACCACAGACTTTTTTGGAGACGAGCGTTTTGCACGTTTCGATCAGCCAGTTGGTCGTCGTCTGCCAGATGCTGGAGGTTACGAGCCGATCAGAGGTCCACTCCTTAACCTTGGTGCTGGTTACACTGGGATTCCACGCTTTGGAGCACAGGGAGTCGACGCTATGTACTTCACCACGCCTAGAGTCGGTCTCAGACCATGTCAGATCTACGTGGTTCGTCGTTCCACCTACTTTCGTGGGCGTGCTCCTCACCGTACCTCTCGCCGTACTCCTAGCCGCCGTCCTGCGTGATGAGCATGGGAGTACCGATGTATCCATTCTTGGCTATGTTTAGTTATCCTTTGGCATTCGAACCATTTATGGTGTGTTGGATATTCTGATGTATTTGAACATGTGATGATGTACCTGTTGGTTATCTATTCATGCGTCGGAATAATCTCTCTTTCGGTTCCCAAGTCTATCCTTTTCTATTGTTGTGCTAAAATGCATTTCCATTCAGGATGCCGCCAACAAGGAACAACACGCCTGAGCCACCGCCAATCGCGGAGCTGTTGACTCAGATGACCCAAGTCATGACGCAGATGGCCCAGTTCCAGGCTAATCAGCACATCAACCAGACAGCTCCACGGGTCAGCATCAAGGAGTTTCTCAGTCTGGCCCCAAGAGCTTTCGTGGCCACACGCGAGCCTCTGGACGCTGATGACTGGATCCGTGAGATAGCTAAGGCTCTGGAGATTGCTCACGTCGCTGAAGAAGACAAGGTCAAGTATGCCTCCTATCTGCTGAAGGGCCAGGCAGCTACTTGGTGGGAGAACTTCCAGGCCATGAGAACTGGGATACCAGTCACGTGGAATTGTTTCAAGGAAGCCTTCCTGAAGCACCACATTCCAGATGGTCTCATGGAAAGGATGTGTGAAGAGTTTTGCTCACTCAAGTAGGGCAAGTTGGACGTCATCGGCTATCAGAGTGAGTTCAATCGCCTCGCTCGTTACGCTGGTGATGAGGTGTCCACTGAAGCAAAGAAGATGTCAAGGTTCCGCAGAGGTTTTAACCCGGAACTCAAGTATGCCCTCACCAATATCAAGGCCAACAGCTTCGAGGATCTCGTTAACACCGCGCTCAATGAAGAAAATGGGCGCAAGGCGTTCGAGGAGTCTCGCAAGCACTCGCGTGAGGGTGGTTCCTCCTCCAACATGACCACCCCTCCGCAGAAGCACCGCATCTAGGTACCAAATGGTGCTGTCACTCGGGCTCCATACGCCCAAACTTCTCCAGGCTTCGCTCCCCGCTCACCCAACCCTGCTCAGCTACATGATCAAAGGGCTTCAATGGGGCAGCCAAGGCCAGGGCCTCCTCGTGTTGTCACTTGCTACAATTGCAAGCAGACGGGACACTACGCCGACAAGTGCACGCAGAGGCAGCTACCTCCACCACCACCTCGTCCTAACACAAACCAGGCAATGGTGCGCGTTCCCCCGCCTAAGGCCTTCAACTCCAACAACAGGCCTGTCGGGAGGACCGCAAGGGTGAATCATGTCAAGATCGACAAAGCTGAGGAAGCTCCTGACGTCGTTCTCGGTACATTTCCCGTAAACTCTATTCCAGCTAAAGTGTTGTTTGATACCGGAGCATCACATTATTTTGTGTCAAAGACCTTTGCCACAACAAACAACCTAATTGTGGTTCCACTAAGCAATCAAATCACTGTTCACTCCCCGGGATCTCAAATGTTGACTTCCAAGATAAGTAAGGACAATCAAATCCTAATTGGAGGCCACATATTCCTTGCTTCTCTCATGTTTGTAACACCTGGGGTGTTACCCTAAGTTAGATAGTTGGTTGCTTTTCTTTTTCTTTTGCATCGCATGCATCATATGCATTGCATCCTGTTTTTCCAAAAACAACTCAAACATCCAAGCCAAATTAAACTTTCAAACATTGTCCCAATTTTCCAATTTAAAAATTGCAAACTAAATACCTCAAATTGTTTTTCAATAGTTTGAAGTTGTTTTAATCAAATTGCTTGTTAATAAAATTTTCCCTTTTGTTAAAACCCTAATGGTAAATTCAAATAACACTTTCAAATCAAATCAAATCCTACTTGGCAATATCTCAAATGGGAGTTTAAAAATTAAAATCTTGCAAACAAATTAAATTTAATAATGTTTGCATAATTGTTTGAACTTATTAAATAAAAATTGTTTATTTCCAAAATTCCAAACCAAACCCTATTTGAAAGTCACCTAACAATTTAATATCAAATTAATAATTCAAATTGTTGAAAATAATTTAAAACTACCTTGTTGTTGCTGTTTTGCAAAATTAGATAAAAATAGTTATAAAAAAATAAAAAGACCCCACAACCCCAACCTTTCCTTTCTCTCTTCCCTTTTCTTTTCTTACAAGCAAAAAAAAAAGAGATAAGAAAAAAAATAAAAAGAAAAGCAAAAGGGAGGAGACAGGCCATCCCATCTCCCCCAAAGCCCACCCTTCTGGCCCAGTACCCCTTCGAGGGACCTTTCTTCCACCTCGATGTCATCCTCCTGTACGACTGCACCTCCACCGTAAGATCGTCGCCTCACCTCGCCGATGGCCTGCCGTACCTAGCTCCTCTCCCCATAAAGCACCAACCTCCCCCCCTCTGCTCGCCCTACCCCTCCTCATCCTCCACACGCCGCCATCCTTCCTCTCCCCCTCGATCTCCTCCCCAAAAGCCACTGCTTTTCGTCTGAACGTCTGAACCTGAAGAGAGCCGCAGTGGTCATGGTTGTGAGGGCTCGCCGCCGTCGCCCTAGCCCCCGCCGGCGCCATCCGTGCCCGGGAATGGAACCGGGGGGATGTCCTCCGCGCCTCCGTGCCCTCGGCCAGGCCGGGGAGGCGTCGTAGCCCCGCCGCCGTGGACGTCCTCCTCCCTGGCGCGGCGGCCTTCTGAACTGCTGCGAGCGGGAGCAGCCGCCTCCTCGCTTCCCTTCGACGACGCGCACCGAGGTGAGGTCCCTCCGGCCTAGGCCCCCTCCTATCCTCTTGCTCTGTGATGACTCGCCGCCGGCCGCAGCTCGCTGGTCGCCGGCGCCTTCCGATCGATCGCATGCCTGTAGTTCGCAGCAGCACCTCGTCCGTCAGTTTCGTCAGAAAGGCACAAGGCCGGGTCCTTTACCTGAAACTCACCGCAACTGCACTCTGAACATAAGTTCAGCAACAGCGCATTGGTCACGTTCCTTGCGCGCGGCGTGGAAACCCGGGGTCGATCCCCCGCGGGCGCAAAGCCCACTTTTTTTCACCTTCTCTCCGCGGAGGGGCGGGCCCCGCTGGTCATTGACCGTGGTGCCTGCGTGGCTTCCACCCACGCCCACGTGGACGCCACAGGGGCACGGTCCCGCGTCGCAGAGGCCCAGGCTGGGTTGCCCTGGGTGGAAAACGCCCCAGGGGCCCCTCTGCGATTCTTTTTCTTTCTTTTAGGCCCCTGTTTTTACAGATTGACCCCTAATCTTAAAATGCTAATAACTTTTATTTCCTAAACCCAAATAATAAAAATAAAATATGTATCTTGACCCGAATTTAATTCTCTACCTATTTGAAGCATTTGTTTTCTGTTTTGCACATTTCAAATTGTTTCAAATTTCAAATTCAAACAATTCATTTCAAACTTGGTTAATTCCATAAATAATTCATACTTAATCCAAATAACATAAATAAAATATGTTTTCAAACCAAAATCTCATGCTCTTTCCAAATATAACAATTTTTTTCTGTTTTGAATAATTTAAATTGCTGAAAACAACTGTTTCTTATTTAATGCAATTTAAA
This sequence comes from Alopecurus myosuroides, assembly GCA_028641055.1. Classification (NCBI taxonomy): domain Eukaryota; kingdom Viridiplantae; phylum Streptophyta; class Magnoliopsida; order Poales; family Poaceae; genus Alopecurus; species Alopecurus myosuroides. Next base: position 256,397,963 of record CM054058.1, read on the forward strand.
TTGCCAAATTCATAACTAATTCATTTTAATTCCAAATCCAACAAATAAAATATGTTTTCCTTGCCATTTTGAACCACCTTTTCAAATATAAATTTTGTTTCATGTTTTGAATAATTAAAATTGCTTGAATAATTTAAACCTTGTTTAAATCATTTAAAATTGCTAAATTCATAACTTGCTCAAATTAAATTATTTTTGAACTTATAAAATATGTTTTCAAACCAGAAAAACATAAACTTTTCAAATATGAATTTGAATTTATGTTTTGAACAAATAAAATTCAGATAATATTCAAACTTGAATTAAATTCAATTAAATCTTGTTTAAACTTGTTTAATTCATAATTAAATCATTGTAATTCCTTTTTCAATAATTGAGACATGTAATCCACCTAAAAATTTGTGTTCTAATCAAATATGAACTTTGTTATCTGTTTTGAACAATTAAAGTTGATGAAAACAACAAATGCTTGTGTGACACCTTTAAGTAACCAAAATTTCAAAAACTTAATAAGTGAAATTCAAAATGGGTAAACCTTATTTCCAACTGGTTCTATTGTTGTTATTTTTCTGTTTTCATCATCCATGCATCATGCTAATCCACCTTCACATATTGGTTAGTTGTAAAACAACTATTTCAACCTTAATTCATGGGCTTTTCATATGCAACTCAAATTGCATATGGGTCCATTTAAACCTGTTTATCATGTCAACTAGTTTATTTCTATGCATCCATTAAATTGTCATGCATCCATATGTTGATCATGCTGGATCTTTTTGCCGTAGTAGTAATTGTTGCATCCGGTGTTTGTTCGAGGTTCGTTGCTTCTTCCCGGATAGGACGTTGAGATGATGTGAGCAACGATAAGTGTTGTGGATGTACCTCTACTTGCTGGATTCCAGGCAAGTATACTCACTTGCTGCCAAATGGCTGCCTTTCATCACTTGTTACCGATTCTCTCCGTTGTTCTTATTCTAGCCTGTTGATTCGATGCTTGTGTCTCGATCCTATCATATGTTTACTTGCAGCCCTGATATAGCCTTCCTTCCACTTCCTATTAACTGTTGTTTGTTTACCTTGTTGGCCCTCGTGTCGTAGTTGCATGCTTAGATTTGTTCGTGCTCGAGTCTTGTTATCCTTTGTCGTATCACCTGTTTAGTTGATAGTTGGGTTTCAATTCAATCAACAACATGTTAATGTTTTGGGTAATAATAATTTGATGATAAGGCACCGGCAGGAGGCCCGGCGTAGTTTTGAAGCCTGCTAGTGTCGACCCTAATTAGGAAAAGGGTCTTGTCTACTGATCCATGATGAGCGCACTAACCGCATGTGGGAAGCGAGTATGGGCGCCCCCCTCAATTTGACTCGATTCGCATCTCGTCCAAATCGCCACACTTAGTTCGGGCTTTCCATTTGATGCATGCATATGCAGGTGCGAACCCGAGGCTAGGGTGGAACTTTTGTAGTCGGCATTTAGGGCGGCGTGGTCTTCCAGTGCTATGAGGGTCCCCTTTTCTTCGTGGGGCTCGATTAGCCGCGCACGCACAGCACGTGGTGCTTTGGGCTTGATGCGAAGAAGAGTTGGGTTGTGTTGAGTACCTCGCTTGGTGGGTTGATCCCCCGTCTGGCGGGTTATTCTTACGTGTACGGCCAAATTGGTGCATCCCTGCAGGGTTAAATCTTCTCGAGAAGCCGTGTTTTCCGCGGTTATGGTTAACTTGGTGAAAGTACTGGCTAACAAGTACCCAGAACAACTTACACCTAACTAATGATAACCTGACTAGTAATAGTCTTATTGACACAATAACTTGATCCATCCTTAATCCAACAGTGTGAGTTATCCTTGGGTTGCTTCCTTAGTAGGGGGTAACATTGGATGGGTTTGTTTGGTGAGTAGTTGTAGTTGGTTTCGATACGCTATCTTATCCCCCTCTTTTAGCCGGATGTTGTAGTGATTCTCTGTAGTTGGTTAGTGCAGCCCGCTGCCGCTTATTTGCAATAATCCCTTCCTTTCCGTTGAACCCAAAGTATTTGTATCTTGTGATGACTGGCTACGCCGGTATCTTGTGAGTATGGTTTATCCACTTGCCAGTACTTAACCGTACTGACCCACGAATCTCTTTCGTGGCTGCATATTCAATATTGCAGTCAACAGGTTTGAAGTCTGACGACGTTAGCTTGGGAATCCCTCCGGCTTGGCCTGGGCAGGGATTGGACGCTCTCGGTTATCTTCAGGACTCTTAGTCCAATTTGTATCTTGTCCGTAGACGGACGCTATGTTGTTTCTTCGGCCGTTATTTGGATCTTTGTATTGTATCAGTTGTATCCTTGGCTCGTTTGAGTCATCTTGTATATATATTTTCTGTTGTTGTTGTGGATTATTCGTGAACTGTTGTAATGTTATCACAAGTGGCAACCTGGAATCGGTTATTATGTGGATTTGGCGGGAATGCTGAAATCTGCATAGTGCCCGATCTCGGGGCGTCACAAAATGGTATCAGAGCCTTGGTTCCGATTCCCGATATGTTTCGATACGAATGGTTATCGAAGCAATGGGTCCGCAAAGCCTGTAGGATAACCTCGCTAACGGTCGTTGTTTCTAGAATGTCAAAAACTATTTCTGCTAAACTATTTTGGAAAACATCTCAATAGGATTCTTGTTTTCTCCTTATCACTATTATATTCCCCTCCCATCTTATTTGTTTTGGAGTCTCCCCCCCTTGTCTATCTTTCAAAGTGTTAGGATCCTACGTGGGTGAACGTTTTCTGAGCCGTTAACCTAATAGGTTCGATCATCGGAAGATTCCTGGTGGAAGAACATCGTCATCAGCCCGAGCAAGAAACCCTTGTTAGTGGTGTCGAGGAGATCAGCTGGAAGTATGAAGAAATCGATAGTCTAACTTCTTTCCCCTCCCGGGTTAGCAGGTGGATTGCGAGGGCGCAATCCCTTGTTAGTGGTGTCGTCTGTCACACCTGGGGTGTTACCCTAAGTTAGATAGTTGGTTGCTTTTCTTTATCTTTTGCATCACATGCATCATATGCATTGCATCCTGTTTTTCCAAAAACAACTCAAACATCCAAGCCAAATTAAACTTTCAAACATTGTCCCAATTTTCCAATTTAAAAATTGCAAACTAAATACCTCAAATTGTTTTTCAATAGTTTGAAGTTGTTTTAATCAAATTGCTTGTTAATAAAATTTTCCCTTTTGTTAAAACCCTAATGGTAAATTCAAATAACACTTTCAAATCAAATCAAATCCTACTTGGCAATATCTCAAATGGGAGTTTAAAAATTAAAATCTTGCAAACAAATTAAATTTAATAATGTTTGCATAATTGTTTGAACTTATTAAATAAAAATTGTTTATTTCCAAAATTCCAAACCAAACCCTATTTGAAAGTCACCTAACAATTTAATATCAAATTAATAATTCAAATTGTTGAAAATAATTTAAAACTACCTTGTTGTTGCTGTTTTGCAAAATCAGATAAAAATAGTTATAAAAAAATAAAAAAAACCCCACAACCCCAACCTTTCCTTTCTCTCTTCCCTTTTCTTTTCTTACAAGCAAAAAAAAAAGAGATAAGAAAAAAAATAAAAAGAAAAGCAAAAGGGAGGAGACAGGCCATCCCATCTCCCCCAAAGCCCACCCTTCTGGCCCAGTACCCCTTCGAGGGACCTTTCTTCCACCTCGACGTCATCCTCCTGTACGACTGCACCTCCACCGTAAGATCGTCGCCTCACCTCTCTGATGGCCTGCCGTACCTAGATCCTCTCCCCATAAAGCACCAACCTCCCCCCTCTGCTCGCCCTACCCCTCCTCATCCTCCACACGCCGCCATCCTTCCTCTCCCCCTCGATCTCCTCCCCAAAAGCCACTGCTTTTCGTCTGAACGTCTGAACCTGAAGAGAGCCGCAGTGGCCGTGGTTGTGCGGGCTCGCCGCCGTCGCCCTAGCCCCCGCCGGCGCCATCCGTGCCCGGGAATGGAACCGGGGGGATGTCCTCCGCACCTCCGTGCCCTCGGCCAGGCCGGGGAGGCGTCGTAGCCCCGCCGCCGTGGACGTCCTCCTCCCTGGCGCGGCGGCCTTCTGAACTGCTGCGAGCGGGAGCAGCCGCCTCCTCGCTTCCCTTCGACGACGCGCACCAAGGTGAGGTCCCTCCGGCCTAGGCCCCCTCCTATCCTCTTGCTCTGTGATGACTCGCCGCCGGCCGCAGCTCGCTGGTCGCCGGCGCCTTCCGATCGATCGCATGCCTGTAGTTCGCAGCAGCACCTCGTCCGTCAGTTTCGTCAGAAAGGCACAAGGCCGGGTCCTTTACCTGAAACTCACCGCAACTGCACTCTGAACATAAGTTCAGCAACAACGCATTGGTCACGTTCCTTGCGCGCGGTGTGGAAACCCGGGGTCGATCCCCCGCGGGCGCAAAGCCCACTTTTTTCACCATCTCTCCGCGGAGGGGCGGGCCCCGCTGGTCATTGACCGTGGTGCCTGCGTGGCTTCCACCCACGCCCACGTGGACGCCACAGGGGCACGGGCCCGCGTCGCAGAGGCCCGGGCTGGGTTTCCCTGGGTGGAAAACGCCCCAGGGGCCCCTCTGCGATTCTTTTTCTTTCTTTTAGGCCCCTGTTTTTACAGATTGACCCCTAATCTTAAAATGCTAATAACTTTTATTTCCTAAATCCAAATAATAAAAATAAAATATGTATCTTGACCCAAATTTAATTCTCTACCTATTCGAAGCATTTGTTTTCTGTTTTGCACATTTCAAATTGTTTCAAATTTCAAATTCAAACAATTCATTTCAAACTTGGTTAATTCCATAAATAATTCATACTTAATCCAAATAACATAAATAAAATATGTTTTACAACCAAAAACTCATGCTCTTTCCAAATATAACAATTTTTTTCTGTTTTGAATAATTTAAATTGCTGAAAACAACTGTTTCTTATTTAATGCAATTTAAATTGCCAAATTCATAACTAATTCATTTTAATTCCAAATCCAACAAGTAATATATGTTTTCCATGCCATTTTGAACCACCTTTTCAAATATAAATTTTGTTTCATGTTTTGAATAATTAAAATTGCTTGAATAATTTAAACCTTGTTTAAATCATTTAAAATTGCTAAATTCATAACTTGCTCAAATTAAATTATTTTTGAACTTATAAAATATGTTTTCAAACCAGAAAAACATAACCTTTTCAAATATGAATTTGAATTTATGTTTTGAACAAATAAAATTCAGATAATATTCAAACTTGAATTAAATTCAATTAAATCTTGTTTAAACTTGTTTAATTCATAATTAAATCATTGTAATTCCTTTTTCAATAATTGAGACATGTAATCCACCTAAAAATTTGTGTTCTAATCAAATATGAACTTTGTTATCTGTTTTGAACAATTAAAGTTGATGAAAACAACAAATGCTTGTGTGACACCTTTAAGTAACCAAAATTTCAAAAACTTAATAAGTGAAATTCAAAATGGGTAAACCTTATTTCCAACTGGTTCTATTGTTGTTATTTTTCTGTTTTCATCATCCATGCATCATGCTAATCCACCTTCACATATTGGTTAGTTGTAAAACAACTATTTCAACCTTAATTCATGGGCTTTTCATATGCAACTCAAATTGCATATGGGTCCATTTAAACCTGTTTATCATGTCAACTAGTTTATTTCTATGCATCCATTAAATTGTCATGCATCCATATCTTGATCATGCTGGATCTTTTTGCCGTAGTAGTAATTGTTGCATCCGGTGTTTGTTCGAGGTTCGTTGCTTCTTCCCGGATAGGACGTTGAGATGATGTGAGCAACGACAAGTGCTGTGGATGTACCTCTACTTGCTGGATTCCAGGCAAGTATACTCACTTGCTGCCAAATGGCTGCCTTTCATCACTTGTTACCGATTCTCTCCGTTGTTCTTATTCTAGCCTGTTGATTCGATGCTTGTGTCTCGATCCTATCATATGTTTACTTGCAGCCCTGATATAGCCTTCCTTCCACTTCCTATTAACTGTTGTTTGTTTACCTTGTTGGCCCTCGTGTCGTAGTTGCATGCTTAGATTTGTTCGTGCTCGAGTCTTGTTATCCTTTGTCGTATCACCTGTTTAGTTGATAGTTGGGTTTCAATTCAATCAACAACATGTTAATGTTTTGGGTAATAATAATTTGATGATAAGGCACCGGCAGGAGGCCCGGCGTGGTATTGAAGCCTGCTAGTGTCGACCCTAATTAGGAAAAGGGTCTTGTCTACTGATCCATGATGAGCGCACTAACCGCATGTGGGAAGCGAGTATGGGCGCCCCCCTCAATTTGACTCGATTCGCATCTCGTCCAAATCGCCACACTTAGTTCGGGCTTTCCATTTGATGCATGCATATGCAGGTGCGAACCCAAGGCTAGGGTGGAACTTTTGTAGTCGGCATTTAGGGCGGCGTGGTCTTCCAGTGCTATGAGGGTCCCCTTTTCTTCGTGGGGCTCGATTAGCCGCGCACGCACAGCACGTGGTGCTTTGGGCTTGATGCGAAGAAGAGTTGGGTTGTGTTGAGTACCTCGCTTGGTGGGTTGATCCCCCGTCTGGCGGGTTATTCTTACGTGTACGGCCAAATTGGTGCATCCCTGCAGGGTTAAATCTTCTCGAGAAGCCGTGTTTTCCGCGGTTATGGTTAACTTGGTGAAAGTACTGGCTAACAAGTACTCAGAACAACTTACACCTAACTAATGATAACCTGACTAGTAATAGTCTTATTGACACAATAACTTGATCCATCCTTAATCCAACAGTGTGAGTTATCCTTGGGTTGCTTCCTTAGTAGGGGGTAACATTGGATGGGTTTGTTTGGTGAGTAGTTGTAGTTGGTTTCGATACGCTATCTTATCCCCCTCTTTTAGCCGGATGTTGTAGTGATTCTCTGTAGTTGGTTAGTGCAGCCCGCTGCCGCTTATTTGCAATAATCCCTTCCTTTCCGTTGAACCCAAAGTATTTGTATCTTGTGATGACTGGCTACGCCGGTATCTTGTGAGTATGGTTTATCCACTTGCCAGTACTTAACCGTACTGACCCACGAATCTCTTTCGTGGCTGCATATTCAATATTGCAGTCAACAGGTTTGAAGTCTGACGACGTTAGCTTGGGAATCCCTCCGGCTTGGCCTGGGCAGGGATTGGACGCTCTCGGTTATCTTCAGGACTCTTAGTCCAATTTGTATCTTGTCCATAGACGGACGCTATGTTGTTTCTTCCGCCGTTATTTGGATCTTTGTATTGTATCAGTTGTATCCTTGGCTCGTTTGAGTCATCTTGTATATATATTTTCTGTTGTTGTTGTGGATTATTCGTGAACTGTTGTAATGTTATCACAAGTGGCAACCTGGAATCGGTTATTATGTGGATTTGGCGGGAATGCTGAAATCTGCATAGTGCCCGATCTCGGGGCGTCACAAAATGGTATCAGAGCCTTGGTTCCGATTCCCGATATGTTTCGATACGAATGGTTATCGAAGCAACGGGTCCGCAAAGCCTGTAGGATAACCTCGCTAACGGTCGTTGTTTCTAGAATGTCAAAAACTATTTCTGCTAAACTATTTTGGAAAACATCTCAATAGGATTCTTGTTTTCTCCTTATCACTATTATATTCCCCTCCCATCTTATTTGTTTTGGAGTCTCCCCCCCTTGTCTATCTTTCAAAGTGTTAGGATCCTACGTGGGTGAACGTTTTCTGAGCCGTTAACCTAATAGGTTCGATCATCGGAAGATTCCTGGTGGAAGAACATCGTCATCAGCCCGAGCAAGAAACCCTTGTTAGTGGTGTCGAGGAGATCAGCTGGAAGTATGAAGAAATCGATAGTCGAACTTCTTTCCCCTCCCGGGTTAGCAGGTGGATTGCGAGGGCGCAATCCCTTGTTAGTGGTGTCGTCTGTCACACTTGGGGTGTTACCCTAAGTTAGATAGTTGGTTGCTTTTCTTTATCTTTTGCATCACATGCATCATATGCATTGCATCCTGTTTTTCCAAAAACAACTCAAACATCCAAGCCAAATTAAACTTTCAAACATTGTCCCAATTTTCCAATTTAAAAATTGCAAACTAAATACCTCAAATTGTTTTTCAATAGTTTGAAGTTGTTTTAATCAAATTGCTTGTTAATAAAATTTTCCCTTTTGTTAAAACCCTAATGGTAAATTCAAATAACACTTTCAAATCAAATCAAATCCTACTTGGCAATATCTCAAATGGGAGTTTAAAAATTAAAATCTTGCAAACAAATTAAATTTAATAATGTTTGCATAATTGTTTGAACTTATTAAATAAAAATTGTTTATTTCCAAAATTCCAAACCAAACCCTATTTGAAAGTCACCTAACAATTTAATATCAAATTAATAATTCAAATTGTTGAAAATAATTTAAAACTACCTTGTTGTTGCTGTTTTGCAAAATCAGATAAAAATAGTTATAAAAAAATAAAAAAACCCCACAACCCCAACCTTTCCTTTCTCTCTTCCCTTTTCTTTTCTTACAAGCAAAAAAAAAAAGAGATAAGAAAAAAATAAAAAGAAAAGCAAAAGGGAGGAGACAGGCCATCCCATCTCCCCCAAAGCCCACCCTTCTGGCCCAGTACCCCTTCGAGGGACCTTTCTTCCACCTCGACGTCATCCTCCTGTACGACTGCACCTCCACCGTAAGATCGTCGCCTCACCTCTCCGATGGCCTGCCGTACCTAGATCCTCTCCCCATAAAGCACCAACCTCCCCCCCTCTGCTCGCCCTACCCCTCCTCATCCTCCACACGCCGCCATCCTTCCTCTCCCCCTCGATCTCCTCCCCAAAAGCCACTGCTTTTCGTCTGAACGTCTGAACCTGAAGAGAGCCGCAGTGGCCGTGGTTGTGCGGGCTCGCCGCCGTCGCCCTAGCCCCCGCCGGCGCTATCCGTGCCCGGGAATGGAACCGGGGGGATGTCCTCCGCACCTCCGTGCCCTCGGCCAGGCCGGGGAGGCGTCGTAGCCCCGCCGCCGTGGACGTCCTCCTCCCTGGCGCGGCGGCCTTCTGAACTGCTGCGAGCGGGAGCAGCCGCCTCCTCGCTTCCCTTCGACGACGCGCACCAAGGTGAGGTCCCTCCGGCCTAGGCCCCCTCCTATCCTCTTGCTCTGTGATGACTCGCCGCCGGCCGCAGCTCGCTGGTCGTCGGCGCCTTCCGATCGATCGCATGCCTGTAGTTCGCAGCAGCACCTCGTCCGTCAGTTTCGTCAGAAAGGCACAAGTCCGGGTCCTTTACCTGAAACTCACCGCAACTGCACTCTGAACATAAGTTCAGCAACATCGCATTGGTCACGTTCCTTGCGCGCGGTGTGGAAACCCGGGGTCGATCCCCCGCGGGCGCAAAGCCCACTTTTTTCACCATCTCTCCGCGGAGGGGCGGGCCCCGCTGGTCATTGACAGTGGTGCCTGCGTGGCTTCCACCCACGCCCACGTGGACGCCACAGGGGCACGGGCCCGCGTCGCAGAGGCCCAGGCTGGGTTGCCCTGGGTGGAAAACGCCCCAGGGGCCCCTCTGCGATTCTTTTTCTTTCTTTTAGGCCCCTGTTTTTACAGATTGACCCCTAATCTTAAAATGCTAATAACTTTTATTTCCTAAATCCAAATAATAAAAATAAAATATGTATCTTGACCCAAATTTAATTCTCTACCTATTCGAAGCATTTGTTTTCTGTTTTGCACATTTCAAATTGTTTCAAATTTCAAATTCAAACAATTCATTTCAAACTTGGTTAATTCCATAAATAATTCATACTTAATCCAAATAACATAAATAAAATATGTTTTACAACCAAAATCTCATGCTCTTTCCAAATATAACAATTTTTTTCTGTTTTGAATAATTTAAATTGCTGAAAACAACTATTTCTTATTTAATGCAATTTAAATTGCCAAATTCATAACTAATTCATTTTAATTCCAAATCCAACAAATAAAATATGTTTTCCATGCCATTTTGAACCACCTTTTCAAATATAAATTTTGTTTCATGTTTTGAATAATTAAAATTGCTTGAATAATTTAAACCTTGTTTAAATCATTTAAAATTGCTAAATTCATAACTTGCTCAAATTAAATTATTTTTGAACTTATAAAATATGTTTTCAAACCAGAAAAACATAACCTTTTCAAATATGAATTTGAATTTATGTTTTGAACAAATAAAATTCAGATAATATTCAAACTTGAATTAAATTCAATTAAATCTTGTTTAAACTTGTTTAATTCATAATTAAATCATTGTAATTCCTTTTTCAATAATTGAGACATGTAATCCACCTAAAATTTTGTGTTCTAATCAAATATGAACTTTGTTATCTGTTTTGAACAATTAAAGTTGATGAAAACAACAAATGCTTGTGTGACACCTTTAAGTAACCAAAATTCCAAAAACTTAATAAGTGAAATTCAAAATGGGTAAACCTTATTTCCAACTGGTTCTATTGTTGTTATTTTTCTGTTTTCATCATCCATGCATCATGCTAATCCACCTTCACATATTGGTTAGTTGTAAAACAACTATTTCAACCTTAATTCATGGGCTTTTCATATGCAACTCAAATTGCATATGGGTCCATTTAAACCTGTTTATCATGTCAACTAGTTTATTTCTATGCATCCATTAAATTGTCATGCATCCATATCTTGATCATGCTGGATCTTTTTGCCGTAGTAGTAATTGTTGCATCCGGTGTTTGTTCGAGGTTCGTTGCTTCTTCCCGGATAGGACGTTGAGATGATGTGAGCAACGACAAGTGCTGTGGATGTACCTCTACTTGCTGGATTACAGGCAAGTATACTCACTTGCTGCCAAATGGCTGCCTTTCATCACTTGTTACCGATTCTCTCCGTTGTTCTTATTCTAGCCTGTTGATTCGATGCTTGTGTCTCGATCCTATCATATGTTTACTTGCAACCCTGATATAGCCTTCCTTCCACTTCCTATTAACTGTTGTTTGTTTACCTTGTTGGCCCTCGTGTCGTAGTTGCATGCTTAGATTTGTTCGTGCTCGAGTCTTGTTATCCTTTGTCGTATCACCTGTTTAGTTGATAGTTGGGTTTCAATTCAATCAACAACATGTTAATGTTTTGGGTAATAATAATTTGATGATAAGGCACCGGCAGGAGGCCCGGCGTGGTTTTGAAGCCTGCTAGTGTCGACCCTAATTAGGAAAAGGGTCTTGTCTACTGATCCATGATGAGCGCACTAACCGCATGTGGGAAGCGAGTATGGGCGCCCCCCTCAATTTGACTCGATTCGCACCTCGTCCAAATCGCCACACTTAGTTCGGGCTTTCCATTTGATGCATGCATATGCAGGTGCGAACCCGAGGCCAGGGTGGAACTTTTGTAGTCGGCATTTAGGGCGGCGTGGTCTTCCAGTGCTATGAGGGTCCCCTTTTCTTCGTGGGGCTCGATTAGCCGCGCACGCACAGCACGTGGTGCTTTGGGCTTGATGCGAAGAAGAGTTGGGTTGTGTTGAGTACCTCGCTTGGTGGGTTGATCCCCCGTCTGGCGGGTTATTCTTACGTGTACGGCCAAATTGGTGCATCCCTGCAGGGTTAAATCTTCTCGAGAAGCCGTGTTTTCCGCGGTTATGGTTAACTTGGTGAAAGTACTGGCTAACAAGTACTCAGAACAACTTACACCTAACTAATGATAACCTGACTAGTAATAGTCTTATTGACACAATAACTTGATCCATCCTTAATCCAACAGTGTGAGTTATCCTTGGGTTGCTTCCTTAGTAGGGGTTAACATTGGATGGGTTTGTTTGGTGAGTAGTTGTAGTTGGTTTCGATACGCTATCTTATCCCCCTCTTTTAGCCGGATGTTGTAGTGATTCTCTGTAGTTGGTTAGTGCAGCCCGCTGCCGCTTATTTGCAATAATCCCTTCCTTTCCGTTGAACCCAAAGTATTTGTATCTTGTGATGACTGGCTACGCCGGTATCTTGTGAGTATGGTTTATCCACTTGCCAGTACTTACCCGTACTGACCCACGAATCTGTTTTTTGGCTGCATATTCAATATTGCAGTCAACAGGTTTGAAGTCTGATGACGTTAGCTTGGGAATCCCTCCGGCTTGGCCTGGGCAGGGATTGGACGCTCTCGGTTATCTTCAGGACTCTTAGTCCAATTTGTATCTTGTCCGTAGACGGACGCTATGTTGTTTCTTCCGCCGTTATTTGGATCTTTGTATTGTATCAGTTGTATCCTTGGCTCGTTTGAGTCATCTTGTATATATCTTTTCTGTTGTTGTTGTGGATTATTCGTGAACTGTTGTAATGTTATCACAAGTGGCAACCTGGAATCGGTTATTATGTGGATTTGGCGGGAATGCTGAAATCTGCATAGTGCCCGATCTTGGGGCGTCACAATGTTGCTGGGAAGTTCTGACATTGATGTCATTCTTGGTATGGATTGGCTGAAGGCCAATAAAGCAAGGATTGACTGTGCTCAAAAGTCAATAACTCTGTTCCACCCTTCTGGCCAGATAATCTATTCTCCACATGAATCAAGTTCCTTTCAGCTGTGCACCCTCGATGCAAAACCTCTACCTTCACTTGAAAATGTTCCGGTGGTTTGCGACTTCCCTGACGTCTTTCCAGAAGAGTTGCCAGGAATGCCTCCGGACAGAGCTGTTGAGTTCGTGATCGAACTTGAACCAGGTACTGCTCCAATCTCTAAGCATCCCTACAAGATAGGAACTCCCGAGCTGAAGTTGTTGAAGGAACAAATTGATATGTACATGGAAAAAGGTTACATTCAACCTAGTTCCTTGGCTTGGGGTTGCCCAACTCTGTTTGTTGGGAAGAAGGATCACACAAAGAGACTCGTTGTTGACTTTCGTCCTCTTAACGAGAAAACCATCAAAAACAAGTATCCAATTCCTCGTATCGATGATCTTTTTGATCAACTTGCCGGAGCCTCAATATTCTCTAAGTTGGACTTGAGAATGGGTTACCATCAAATAAAGATCAGAAAATAGGATATTCCAAAGACAGCCTTCACCACTCGCTACGGTCTATATGAATTCACCGTCATGTCCTTTGGTCTCACCAATGCACCGACGACCTTCTCTTGACTCATGAATTCTGTCTTCCATGAATACCTCGACAAGTTCGTTGTGGTATATCGTGATGACATTCTTGTCTACTCCAAATCCGAGGAAGAGCATGAAGAACATCTTCGTCTAACTCTCATGAAGCTTCGCGAGCATCGTCTCTATGCCAAGTTCTCCAAATGTGAGTTCTGGATTTCAGAAGCTTCTTACCTTGGTCATGTCATCTCTGCCAAGGGCATAGCCATTGATCCAGAAAAGGTTAAAGCAATTGTTGATTGGAAACCTCCCAAGACGGTGAAGCAAGTAAGAAGTTTTCTTGGCTTGGCTAGCTATTGCCGTCGCTTCGTCCAAAACTTCTCCAAGATTGCCGAACCTCTCACTGACCTCACAAAGAAGTACAAGAAGTTCGTCTGGTCTCCACAATGTGATGAAAGTTTCAATCTCCTGAAGACTAAACTCACTTCTACACCAGTTCTGGTTGGCCCAGATCCTTCCAAACCTTTCCAAATATTCCGTGATGCTTCTCTCCAAGGTCTAGGTGCAGTTCTTATGCAAGAACGTCAAGTTGTGGCTTATGCTTCACGTCAGTTGAACACACATGAGCTCAATTATCCCACTCATGACCTTGAACTTGCAGTAGTTGTGTTTGCCCTCAAGAAATGGAGACAATACTTGTTGGGTAATCGCACTGAAATCTTTTCCGATCATAAGAGTTTGAAGTACATCTTCACTCAACCAGATCTAAACCTCAGGCAAAGGAGATGGATTGAAAAGATCAAAGACTTTGATCTTACCATTTCTTACACTCCAGGCAAGGCTAATGTTATGGCCGATGCACTCAGTCGCAAGTCGTATTGCAATAATCTCATGATCATGGAAAGCCAACCTCCTCTTCATGAAGAATTCCAGAAGCTGAACCTTGGTCTTGTTCCTCAAGGCTATCTTGCAAACTTGACAGCCAGTCCAACTCTCAAGGACAAGATTCGTTCTGAACAACTTCGGGATGTTGAAATCAAGAAGATGGTAGAGCACATCAAAGAAGGCAAGGAGAAATTTAAGTCCTTCTCAATTGATCACAAGGGAACTGTGTTCTTCGAAGGACGCATTGCAGTTCCTCAGATTCAAAGTCTCAAAGATGGCATTCTCAAGGAGGCTCATGAAACTCCTCTCTCCATACACCCTGGAAGTACAAAGATGTACCAGGATCTCAAGAAACTGTATTGGTGGCCTAGCATGAAACGTGAAATTGCTCAATACGTTTCTGAATGCGACGTTTGTCAACGTGTCAAGGCAGTTCGTCAGAAAATAGCCGGTCTTCTCCAACCTCTGAAAATCCCTGAGTGGAAGTGGGACATGATTGAAATGGACTTCGTCACTGGTTTTCCAAAGTCCAAGAGGGGCAACGATGCAATCTTCGTTGTCATTGATCGACTCACTAAAGTCGCTCACTTCTTTCCTGTCAAAGAGACAATCTCAGCTAGTCAGTTAGCAGAGCTCTACACAGCAAAGATTGTTCCTCTTCATGGTGTTCCATTGGAAATAAGCTCAGACCGTGGAAGCATCTTCACTTCTCATTTCTGGAAAAGCTTTCAAGAAGCCTTGGGCACCAAACTGCTGTTCAGCACAGCCTACCATCCTCAGTCTCAAGGGCAAGTCGAAAGAGTCAATCAGATTCTCGAGGATATGCTCAGAGCATGTGGTATCTCTTTTGACATGAAATGGGAGGAATGTCTTCCATATGCTGAATTCTCCTACAACAACAGCTTCCAGGCAAGCCTAGGCATGGCACCATTTGAGGCTCTCTATGGCCGCAGATGCAGGAGTCCAATCAATTGGTCTGGAGCTGGTGAACGTTCACTCTTAGGCCCTGACATTGTTAAGGAAGCCGAGGAGAAAGTTCGCATCATTCGTGACAATCTCAAGATTGCTCAGTCTCGTCAGAAAAGCTACTATGACAGCAAGCACAGGGACATGGTCTATGCAGCTGGTGACAAAGCATATCTCCGTGTAACTCCCCTCAGAGGCACTCATCGTTTTGGTGTCAAAGGAAAGCTTGCACCAAGATATATTGGTCCTTTCAACATTCTCTCAAGGCGTGCGGAAAATGCCTATCGTCTTGAACTTCCAGAAAATCTATCCAAGGTGCACGATGTGTTTCACGTGTCACAGCTCAAGAGGTGCTTCAAAGATCCAGGTCGTGCAGTTGATCATGATTCCATTGAACTGCAAGAAGATCTCTCTTATGAGGAGCACCCTATAAAAATTCTCGATGAGACCGAGCGCAAAACTCGCAACAAGAGCACCAAGTTCTTAAAAGTGCAGTGGTCTCATCATTCCGATAAAGAGGCAACGTGGGAGACCGAAGAGGATCTTCGCAAGAAGTATCCGGACCTTTTCTCTTCTCAGTAGGAATCTCGGGGCGCGATTCCTTCAAGGGGGGCGTTTTGTAACATCCCAAGTATGAAAAACACCATTACAATGTTTGCTTTTTGTTTAAATTAAGTTTGCATCATTCCATCATAAGTTTTGGATTTGTTTTCATTTGTGTTTCCATTTGAATTCCAAACAAAATTCAAATCCTTGTTTCATACTTGTTCTGTTACAATTTTCAAATGAAACTTTCAAATCAAACCAATTATTTGTTTCCAATAAACTTGAAAGTTCAAACTATTAGCTTGCTTCTTTTCAATAATTCAATTAATACCAAATTCACTCAAATTCATTTGAATTTTCAAACAGCAACAAAATTTAATTTTTTTGAAAAACAAAAAGTTGCACAGCTGGGCTTTTGTAATAAACAGATTATACAAAATTATCCCCAAATTTTTAAACCCCAAAAACCCTTCTATTTCTCTCCTTTTCTTTTCTTTTCTTTTCTGCAAAAAAAAACAGAGAGAAAATTGAAAAAAAAAACAAAAAAAAGGGGAGGGCAGGCCAGCCAAGTGGGCTGAGCCCACCACACCCCACCAGGCCCAGCCCACCTTCTCCCATCCCCTACCTCTGTACGGCAGGACATCGGGGATGTCCACGTCGAAAGGCAGAGGATGGGGACTGCCGGGAGAACTCCTCCTCCTCTTTAAAGCCACCCCCGAGGGCTCCTCCCTGCTGCCCTAGACCTCCTCCTCCACCTCTCTGCCACCGCCGCCGTTTCCTTCCTCCTCCCTCCTCTGTCTCTCTCTCTCTGCTCCCTGAACCACCGCACACCACCGCGGAAAATTCCGGCGATCACCGCCGCTATGGACACCTCCCGGCCGGGTTAGCTGCGGGAACGGGATCACCGTACGGTCCTCTCCCTCCTAGTTTCCAGGGAGGAGTCTGGGGTGGCCTGGATCATCCCCAACGACGCCAGCCACCTCGACTGTCACCGCCACCTCACCGAGCACCTCCTCCTCCTTCCTCTTTCCCGGTGAGAACACCCCCTGTACCCCTTCCTCCCTCATTCTGCTTGCCTCCGCACCCCTCCGTACTCCGTCGCCTCGCACACGCATCAGCAACCACAGCGGCAGCAGCGCGCGGCCAGTCGCCGGCGATCGTCGTCTGTCGCTAAGTTCAGTTAACTGAACTTTTCAGTTCAGTTAACGAACGAAGCAACACCACAAAACCACGCGCGCCTCCATACTATCACGATACAGCAGCACACCCCAGTGGCTACGCACCGCGCGCACGCACCCGAGGGCGAGGGTTCGAGTCCCCCCCCCCCCCCGCGGGATTAAATCCCATCTTTTTACACAGCGCGCTGACAGGTGGGGCTCCCCTGTCAGCGACACTGGCAGCCACGCGCGCGCACACACACGCCACGCAAGCGCCACGGTGGCCAGGGCCCCCTTGTCAGTGGCTCAGGCTGGGCCACTGCGAGGTGAAAACCAGATCTGGACCTTTTTCTTTTACTTCCAAGTCCCTGTAATTTTACAGAATGGTCCCTGGAAATCAAACTCTCATAGATCCCTCATTTCAAATTCAAATTCAACATGTTAAATATGTTTTCCACACCAAATTTAATTCTCTACATGTTTAAACCATTTGTTTACTGTTTTGAACATTTCAAATGGTTTCAAAAATTCAAATTCAAATAACTCATTCAAATTTGGTCAAATTCATAACTAATTCAAATTTAATTCAAATGGCACATATAAAATATGTTTTCCATGCAAAATTGAACAAGCTTTCCAAATATAAACTTTGTTTCCTGTTTTGAATAATTAAAATTGGTTAAATTATTTAAACCTTGTTTAAATCATTTAAAATTGCTAAATTCATAACTTGGTCAAACTAAATTCTTTTTGAACATATAAAATATGTTTTCAAACCAGAAAAGTATAATCTTTTCAAATATGAATTTTACTTAATGTTTTGAACAAATAAAAAATCAAATAATCTTATAATTGAATTAAATTCATTTAAATCTTGTTTAAACTTGTTTAATTCATAATTAATTCATTTTAATTCCTTTTTCAACAAATGAAACATGTATTCCACCTAAAATTTTGTGTTCTTTCCAAATATGAATTTTGTTATCTATTTGGAACAATTAAAATTGGTGAAAACAACAAATTCTTGTGTAACTCGTTTAAGAAGCCAAATTTCATAACTTAATAAATAAAATTCCAAACTTGGTAAACAACATTTCAAATTGAAGCTATTGTTGTTTTCTTATTGTTTTCCTCATCCATGCATCATTCTAATCAACTTTCACCTTATGGTTAGTTGTAGATCATTTAATTCAACCTTAATTCATGGGCTTTTCCATATGCAATCCAAATTGCATATAGGCCCATTTAATTATGTTACCATGTCAACTAGCTTATCTTTGATGCATCAATTAAATTGTCATGCATCATCCCATGTTTGTGCATTATGCCATGTTATTGATTGTTTGTCTCTCTGTGTTGTTTGTTTGCTTCTTCTCGAATAGACGACGACGTTGAGACAGACGAGGTTTACGACACTACTTCAGAGGAGTTAGCCCAGTACCAGGCTACTGAGTTTGCAGGCAAGTATTCACTCACATGAAACATCGTGTCCTTTCCACACTGGATATCGATACTTTCTGTTGTCTATTCTGCTAGCTTTAAGATTCGATGCTTGTGTTCCGATCGTATCACATGTTATCCTGTAACCCTGATATAGCCTCACCTACACACCTATAACCCCGTTGCTTGTTGCCTGTGTCTTACTAGCATGCTTAGGGTTGTTTATACTCGAGTCTGATGTCTGTTATTTCTGTTACCATATTTATTATGTTCTGGGGCTCGATGTTTAAACAACAACCTGTTAATGTTTGAGGTAATGCTAATTTGATGATAAGGCACCGGCAGGAGGCCGGGTATGGTTTTGAGGCCTGCTAGTGTCGAACTCAGGAAAAGTTCTTGTCCTCTAGATCCATGATGAGCGCGCTAACCGCATGTGGGAAGCGTGTATGGGCGCCCCCCTCAACTTTGATTCGATTCGCATCTCGTCCAAATCGCCTCATTTAGTTCGGGTTTTCCATTTGCCGCATGCATATGCAGGTGCGAACCCTTGGCGCCAGGGTGGTAACTTTTGTAGTCGGCATTTAGGGAGACACGTTCTTAGAGTGCTATGAGGGTCCCCTTTTCTTCGTGGGGCTTGATTAGCCGTGCGCTCAACTGCACGGGGTTCTTTGGGCTTGATGCGAAGAAGAGTTGGGTTGTGTTGAGTACCTCGCTTGGTGGGTTGATCCCCCGTCTGGCGGGTTATTCTTACGTGTACGGCCAAATTGGTGCATCCCTGCAGGGTTAAATCTTCTCGAGAAGCCGTGTTGTCCGCGGTTATGGATGACTTGGTTATAGGGCTGGCTAACAAGGATTAGACAACTTACACCTAATTAATACTAATTTTGACTAGTAACAGACTTATTGACACAATAACTTGAAACTTCACTAATCCAACTGTGTGAGTTATCCTCGGATTGCTTCTTTGGATAAGGGGCGAGATCCAGGATGGGTTTGTTTGAGGTTGTTGGTAGTTGGTTCCGACGCGCTATCTTATCCCTTTCTTTTAGCCGGATGTTGTAGCGTGTCTCTGTAGTTGGTTAGGCAGCCCGCTGCCGCACTTTCATATCACCTATCTTCCGTTGAACCCAAAGCATCTGTACTTGGTGTTGCCGGGTACACTTTGGTATCTTGTGCGTCTTGCTTGCCAGTACTCGTCTGTACTGACCCCTTTGGGGCTGCGTGTTCTGTAGACTACGTTTCCGAGGATCCCCATGGTGGCTACTACGTGGAGTATGACGAGGCTGCTGACGAGTAGATAGCGGACCCGGGCAGGATCCGAGACATCGTGGATGGGCTCCGTCTTTTCGTTTCCGGCCTCTTAGGCCTATTTGGATCTTGTCTGTACTCAGACACTTTGGATGCTTCCGCTGTGATGTAATGATGACTTGTTGGGACATGTGTCCTCTAGATGATTGTATTTGCTATCTATGCTCTAGTGAGAGCTATTTGCCACTTATTTCTATTTCTTTGTGTCTTAGAGATTTGTTGTGATATCACTTGTTCAAATGCCGTTGACGTACCATGTGTGTATGTTATGAAGTACGTCAATGGAAGTAGTCGGATTTCTATGGGATGGTTTACGCAGACGATGAATAGTAGAGGTTGGTTGTCACACGTTTACGTGTTGGCCTACTCATATTGAGATGCGGGTGCCGGTAAGCCCCGTAAGCCAATTATCTACTGTCTAGCGGGCTGTGAGTATCCTCTAGAAGTCCGGGTGCGACACGTAGCGAGCAAATCGTCAGCTCGGAGCCTGTTCTCGACGAGTTGCTTCAGCAGGCTATCGACGCGGTTCACCTCGGGAACAGTCTTTTTTGGATTGTACCCCCAATTCACCATCGCAGTCGGGGGCGAGTTGAGGAAGTCGGGGAGCATGATAAGATCTTGGCCTTTGGGGTTCTTCACATAGAAGAACCCCCTTTTCCATTTGCAGCAGGAGTCAATGCCCAGAACCCGGGGGAACTCGGTCCCATTCCTGTAAACAATCATGGCCGTGCCACACTGAGTCATACGTTTGGGGGCATTTGGATTCAGGGTGTTTGGAAGGACTTGTTGGCGGAAATGGAAGTACCGAGCCCAAATATCTACTTTGGGGTAGATGCCGAGATAGGCTTTCGAGACGGCCACGAAACAAGAAAGGATGGTAATGGCGTTGGCTGGAAGATGGTGGGGTTGCAAGCCAAAGTGGCAAAGAAATTTTTGTAGACAGTCAGAGATGGGAAGACCGAACCCATGTTTGAAGTGGCTCAGGAATACCACGTACTCGCCAGCTCCAGGTGCGGGTTCAATCTCGTCGCCGGGTGGCCTGCAGATCATGCCCGCCGGGACGCGGCGCGTGTCGATCAACCATTTGATGTCCTTGGCGTCCACATCGGAACCTTCCCAGGCTCTACGGGTGGACGCAGGCCCTTAGAGCTCGAGGTCGTCCACGAGGTCGATCTCCATCGGGGCGCGTGTGGATCTCGGCTCCACCGAATTTCCCACACGCGTGTGGAGGGGCTCGGTCCGCAGAGGTCAAAAAAGATTGGCGGCGGCATTGAAGATGAACATTGTGGCGTGCTTTCCGCGACGAGGAACTCGACGAAGAACGACAAGGAGGGAAGTAGAAGTGCGGTGGCGACAAGTTGCAGAGATTCGCAAAGCACAGAGAAGCTCTTATGCGCAGCCGCGCTCCGATGAGCGGTGTCGCGTGGTGGTGCGCTGCTCTCTCCTGCGCGCGGTGGTGGTCGACGGCATACGGTAGAGCGATGTGCTTTGTGCGCGCGCGTGCGAGGAAGAAGGAGAAAGGATTGGGGCAAATGCAGAGTAAAACGAGACGATGGGCACGGCGTGGGTATTTAGACCCCTATAACACAATAACTGCCCGGGATCTAATGCGGGCTCTGTCATGGGATCGTGGCAGTTACTGCGTCCAGAGAAACGCACGTAGCGAAATTACTGCATGTAACTGGTGCAGTAAATCCCACGTCCCGCGACGTGGGCAGTTGAGTGCTTTCTGCAAACGGACACGACGACGTGTGGGTCCAATGTGCAGTGAGGGGCGTGGGCATGGCGAGTGCACTGAGACCACGCTGGAAACGAAGCGACGTGGGCAGCAATTTTGTGCCACGTGGTAAGCCTTCCACGCGAAGATAACTAGGCAATCTCGCCTTGCGCGGCAAAACCTGTGGAAAATTGGCTAAGTGCTGGGATCTCGGTAAAATCCAAAGCAGCGTGGCCAACTCGGTGGTTGATGGAAAATCCATTGTGAAGGGTATGATAAGAATTCGAGTTCGAGTTCGAGGTGGTACTCGACCGAGATGGGCGTATCTCGGATAGACATTTTGGAAGATATTGGTTTAAGCTGGCACGTCCCAGCATCCGAGTCCTCCAGACCATACCAGCTTCAGGGACTAATGTCGGGGGCTACCCCCGAGTAGGGGCAAGGTTGGTAAGAAATGGTGTTTGAGGTACTGCTTGCCGAGTTAGGCCGTACCGAGTAGGAAGGTACCGAGTTAGATGACTACCGAGATGGAGCTATCTCGGTAGGAAGGACAATGAGCCAAAGGGAGAAAGGAATCTTCTCCGGACTGACCGAGTAGCGCGGTGAGTCCGGATAGACAAGGATCCTACTCTTCTCGGAGGGAGGTCCAAGGAGCCATTGTAATCCCGCATATACAGGGAGTGTACAAGCGTGCGATTCAACTTACTAGGCGTGATGATGCGTATGCATACGCTGGTATTGTGCGTTGTATGGGCGAGGCCACGTCCTGTCTCTGACAAGGGGGTCATGACATGGCAGCGACCACGACAGCGGAGACTTTCGGTGTGTGTCAGCGAAGAAGCGGAACCGTGCGCTACGGCACAGTGTGTAGTCATCTAATCTTGTACTACTAGTTGGTGGCCACGAGTATATAAGGTGGCCATACCCCTCCTGTGTGAGGGTCGGTCGCTCGTTACATGAAGGAATTGCTGCTAGTTTGTTTAGAGAGAAATAGCAGTAGAGCTTCTTCTTCCTCTAGCTCCTTGAGCTTGAGGAACACGTGTACTCGATTACCAAATATACAGAGAGAGAGGCAGGAGTAGGGGTGTTACCTCCACACGAGGGCCCTGAACCTGGGTAGACTGTGTTGTTTGCAGTGTAGTGAGCACGCCATCTAGGCGTGCGATCCCTCCCCGGATACCCACAGTGTCCATCGGCCCCAAACTCAAGCCATCCTATGGCATCTATCTTTACCTCACCACGACAAAATGGGTGGTTGTGCTCCATCACTTCGAGCTTCAGTTTCTCACCACCAAAACAATGAAAGGGGGAGCTCTAGCGGAGTTCAATGCAGAGTGGAGCAACCCATCGCTACAAGAGGACCCCTAGGAGGAAACTGCCGCGCGAGGGAAGCTGGACCCAGGAATGTGGACCGTGCACTTCGACGGTGCCTTCTCCTCCAAAGGCTCGGGAGCTGGCATCGTACTCACATTACCGACAGGCGAAAACTCTACTACATTTGCCAGCTCCGCTTCGGCCGCAGGGCCAAGGTCTCCAACAACATCGCCTAATACGAGGGCCTCCTCACCAACATCAGGGACGCCATCGCCGACATCAGGGCCGACATCAGTTGCCATTCTGGTGTATAAAGGCCAGGGGACAACTGCGGCGGCCAAAGGGGTTCCCAATAACTGGCGCTTTGGTGCAAGAAGACCAAGACCACGCTACAAGACGAAGGCGGCGTCACCAGGCTCCCACACTATGACGCCATGGACGGTGGAGCTGTCCCCCAGCGACCAGGAACATGCAGAAGGGGCAGGAGTACGGGTCGCTCCTCCCTTTGGCACCTTGTGGTAACCCTTTCCTGCCAAATGAGCGGGAAGGAGGTCCAAACGCCAGTATAAGAAGGGAACCACTGGCCCTTGGGCAATGGGAGCTCGATTCATGGTAGAGCCCAAGTAGTCCGTTCCGAGCACAAGATCGCCTTTGTATTGTAACCAATGCAGTGCAATCCATCAGACAAGCAGGAGTAGGGTTTTACACCACACTGGTGGCCTGAACCTGGGTAAACTCTCTCTGTCGCCATTGTTGTCATGCTCAAGTTTCCCTCTCGAAGCCTCCTCTTGAAGCGAAGGAAACACGTTTATCCCCCAGTGTTCAAACCTTTGAGAGCTATACTGTCCAGGACAGACTAGCTCTCTCCGAAATTTGGCACGCCAGGTAGGGGGCTAAGGTGCTCCTTTGTTTCTTCACCGCCATGGCACCTGCCGCCCGGACCAGCCCGCGCCTCACCCGCTCCGAGCGCGCTTATCGTCAGGGGAAGGTCGAGCCAACCGTCAACGACAACGACGGGCCATAGCGAAACACTGCTGGCGTGGAGGGAGAACACGGCGCCGAGGAGGAAGCTTCCTCCCACACGCCGCAGCAAGACGCACAAGCGTTTCAGCATCCACCCCCACCGTCGTTACAAACGCAGGGGTGCCAGGAGCACCCTACCCCCGCAGCAGCCCTGCTGCTGGTTCGGGAGCTTCTTACGCACCCGCCCGCACCTAAAGGACACGCCGCATGGCTCGCCCGACGCCAGGAGCTCGCCACCGTCGCAAACGTCCCCCCCGTGGAAGCCGCGGGGAGGCGACGTCGGCTAGCTTAGGAGTGCGGCAGCTCATGACTGTAACATCCCAAGTCTGAAAAATAGCCATTAGAATGCTTGCTCTCTGTTATTTTATGTTTTGCATCATGGCATCATGTTGATTGCATTTGGTTTGTTTGTTTTCCATTTGTTTTCCTCTGTTTTCATTTGTTTTCCTTTGTTTTCTATTTGAATTTCAACTCAAATTTCAAACCTTTTGTTTCATCCTTGTGATGTTACAATTTCTAAAAAGATATTTCAAAATAAAACAATTGTTTGTTTCCATTAAAGTGTGATTTCAAAACTGTTGTTTTGTTTCTATAAAAATGCATCCCATAACAAAACATTTTCAGATTCAAATAATTCTCCAAACAATGCTCAACCTTGTTTTCATACTTGTCATGTTACAATATTTTCAAATCAAAATTTCAATCCAAAGTCTCATTTTGTTTCCTTTTATTCCATATTGATCAACTAATAAAATGGTGCTTTTATTTCAATTAATTAATTCCAAATTGGTTTCAAATTCAAAGCAATCATCAACAGCACCTAATTGGAACATTTTGGAATTACCAAAAAAATCAACCATTTGTTCTATTTTAATCAATAGGGTTCACCCTATTAAAATCCTTGTTTTCAATATTGAACAATTAATTCCCAAATTGCTTTCAAATCCAAACCAAATCACTAAACAGCACCTCTTTTGAAATTATAAAAATAACCAAAACATTGTTGTACTCTTTGTTTCCAATTAAACTCATTGGTTTTCCATAATTAAAATTCTTGTTTTAAATAACCAATTATTAACCAAAATTTCATTCAAATGCAAGCCATTACAAAAACAGCAAATAAATTTAAATTCTCAAAAACCTAAGTGGCCAAGTGGTGGTTGTTGAGCCAACAACCTCACAGGAATTTTTCTCAATTTTTTTGCAACTCAAAACCCTCCAATCTCTTCCCTTTTCTAATTGCTACAAAAAAAAAATTGGAACAAAATATTAAAAAGAGAGAGAGAGAGAGAGAGAGAGAGCAGCAGAGGGCCCAGCCCACCTGTTTCCCTGGCCCAATACCCCTTCACTGCGTCTTCTTCCTCGGTACGGATGGCCATCGGAGCTATCCACGTAGCAGAAGGATCAGGCAACGGTGATCCTCCTCAACCCCTCCCTATAAACCTAATGGCTAGCCCTAGGGTTTTCCCCTACTCTCCCTTCTTCCTCTCCCCAGCCGCCATCCTCTTCCTCCCTCGATCCCTCTCTCTCCCTGAAACCTCCTCTGTATCTCTGCACCCTCTGAAACCCACCGAACAACAGTCCCTTGGCCGCCGGTGATCGCCGCCCCACGGTCACCTCGGGGCCTCTCTGTCGTTGGGAATGGAACCGGGGAGTGATCCTCGTCGGCTTTGGTGAAGGCGCCATGGGCCGAGGAGCCTCCCACCGCCGGCGCCGTCCCCTCCTTTCGCCGGCGAACTCCCTGCTGCGTCGCCCTCTGCTCGCCACTGCTCCGACCCGATCGCCTCCTCCCTGCCCGCCTCGAGGTGAGCCTCCCTCGGTTCCCTCCCTCACCTCGCTCTCCCCCCTCTCCTCTCACCGCACCCCCACACCGCCCGTCCGCGAACGGCGCCCCCCTCCGGCGAGCAGGTCCCTGCCATCGCTGGGCTGTCGAGGTACAGACACAGTTCGGTTACAGTTCAGAAATCCCGCGCGGCCACACCTTAACCACCCCCGTTTGTCTTCTCTTTCACAAAGCAGCAGCAGCCGCACTGGCAGAGACCCTGCGCGCAGCGAACCCTCAGGTCCTGGGATCGAGTCCCAGCACCCCACCCCTTTTTGCTGCTTATTTACCTATTTGAGTGCAGTACCGATTGCTGAATCCATAACCACCCCCGAGTCCCATCCTTTCAACAACCGCAGCGCAGCCCATCTGGTTGTTCCCTGGGGCGCAGGAGGCAGAGGGTTTGGGTTCGAGTCCCCCCTCCCTCTTTTAACCCAAAATTTTTTGCTTCTAATTGTTCTGGTACATCACAGTCCCTGTAATCACATCCATGCCCCTGGTAATAATATCTAGACCCCTGACAAATATTTCTAAACCCCTGTAAATTTATTTCCAAGCCCTAGTTCATAAAAAATGGCAGATTTACCCCCAAATCTTCTAAATTGCATAAGAAATTCATCCCAACTCCAATTTTAACTTTTTAAATATGTTTTCTGTCCCAAATTAAATGTTCTTTCCAAATATAAATTTTGTTTGCTGCTTTGAATAATTTAAATTGCTGAAAACAACTGTTTCTTGTTTATTGCATTTAAAATTGCCAAAATAATAACTTGCTCATTTTAAATCCAATTTCAACAAATGAAATATGTTTTCCATGCAAAATTAAACCACCTTTCCAAATATAAATTTTGTTTCATGTTTTGAATAATTAAAAGTGGTTAAATAATTTAAACCTTAATTAATTCATTTAATATTGTTAAATTCATAACTTGATCAAATCAAATTCTTTTGGGACATATAAAATATGTTTTCAAACCTTAAAAGTATAAACTTTTGAAATATGAATTTGGTTTAATGTTTTGAACAAATAAAAATTTAAATAAGTTCATGTTTGAATTAAATTCATTTAATTCTTGCTTAAACTTGTTTAATTCATAAATAATTTATTTGAAATCCTTTTTCAACAAGTGAAACATGTAATCCACCCAAAATCTTGTGTTCTTTTCAAATATGAACTTTGTCATCTATTTTGAACAATTAAAAGTGGTGAAAACAATAAATGTTTGTGTGACACCTTTAAGGAACCAAAATTTCCTAACTTAATGAATTTCCAAACTTGGTGAACCTTATTTCTATTTGATTCTATTGTTGTTATTTTGCTGTTTTCCTCATCCATGCATCATGCTAATTCACTTACACAATTTGATTAGTTGTAAAACAATTAATTCAACCATAATTCATGGGCTTTTCATATGCAATCCAATTGCATGTGGGTCCATTTAATCCTGTTTCTATCTTGTCAACTAGTTCATTTCTATGCATCAATTAAATGGTCATGCATCATCCCATGTTTGTGCACTATGCCATGTTATTGATTGTTTGTTCTCTGCGTTGTTTGTTTGCTTCTTCTCGGATAAACGACGACGTTGAGACCGACGATACTTACGACACCCCTTCTAAGGAGTTAGCTCAGTACCAGGCTACTGGGTTTGCAGGCAAGTTATCACTCACATGAACCATCATGTTCCTTTCAACATTGATTACTGATACTTTCCGTTGTTCTTTTCTGCTAGCCTTAGTAGTAGTTGTTTCTGTTACGAACCTATCACATGTATCCTTTAACCCTGATATTGCCTCACCTCCATACCTATAACCATTGTTTGAGCCCGTGTCTTACTAGCATGCTTAGGTTGTTTTGCTCGAGTCTGTTACCCGTTACTTTCTGTTACTACTCTTTTACGTTCTGGGGGCTCGATGTTTAATCAATCAATCATGCTAATGTTACTATTAATAATAAATTTGATGATAAGGCACTGGCAGGAGGCCCAGGGTGGTTTTGAGGCCTGCTAGTGTCGACCCTAATAGGAAAAGGGTCTTGTCTACTGATCCATGATGAGCGCACTAACCGCATGTGGGAGCGAGTATGGGCGCCCCCCTCAATTTGATTCGATTCGCATCTCGTCCAAATCGCCACACGTAGTTCGGGCTTTCCATTTGCTGCATGCATGATCTTGCGAGCCCAGGCCAGGGTGGAACTTTTGTAGTCGGCATTTAGGGCGGCGTGGTCTTCCAGTGCTATGAGGGTCCCCTTTTCTTCGTGGGGCTCGATTAGCCGCGCACGCACAGCACGTGGTGCTTTGGGCTTGATGCGAAGAAGAGTCGAGTTGTGTAGAGTGCCTCGCTTGGTGGGTTTGATTCCCGTCTGGCGGGATATTCTTGCGTGTACGGCCAAATTGGTGCACCCCTGCAGGGATAAATCTTCTCGAGAAGCCGTGTTTTCCGCGGTTATGGATTACTTGGTGAAAGTACTTGCTAACAAGTACTCAGGACAACTTCAACCTAATGATTAACAACCTTACACCCAATGATTAACAACTTGACTAGTAATAGGCTTATTGACACAATAATATGGACCATCATTAACTCAACTGTGTGAGTTATCCTCGGGTTGCTTCTTTGGATAAGGGGCGAGATCCAGGATGGGTTTGTTTGAAATTATCTTTCAGTTGGTTACAATACACGATCCTATCTCCTTTCTGATAGCCGGAAGTGGTAGTAACTCTGTAGTTGTTTAGAGCAGCCAGTTGCAGCATCTTTATACCCCTTTCCTTCCGTTGAACCCAAAGCATCTGTGCTTGGTGTTGACGGGTTACACTTTGGTGAACTGTGAGTCTTGCTTGCCAGTACGTTTATGTACTGACCCCTTTGGGGCTGTGGTTTCCGCAGACCTACGTTTCCGAGGATCTACATGGTGGCTACTACGTGGAGTATGACGACGAGACTGCTGACGAGTAGATAGCGGACCCGGGCAGGATCCGAGACTTCATGGATGGGCTCCGTCTTTTCGTTTCCGGCCTCTTAGGCCTATTTGGTTCTTGTCTGTACTCAGACATGTTGAATGCTTCCGCTGTGATGTAATGATGTATTGTTGGGGCATGTGCCCTCTGAATGATTGTATTTGGTATCTCTGCTCTAATGAGAGCCATTTGCAACTTATTTCAATCTTTTGTGTCGTAGAGATCTGCTATGATATCAATTGTTCCAATGCCGTTGACGTACCATGTGTGTATGTTTTGAAGTACGTCAATGGAAGTATCTGGATTTCTATGGGATGGTTTGCGCAGACGATGAATAGTAAGATAATGGTTGTCACACGTTTACGTGTTGGCCTGCTCATATTGAGATGCGGGTGCCGGTATGCCCCGTAAGCCATTTATCTACTGTTTAGTGGACTGTGAGTATCCCCTAGAAGTCCGGGTGCGACAAATGGTATCAGAGCCTGTCTGCCTGTAGGATCCCTTTTGACTGGTCGCAGTTGAGTCTAGAAACTATTTTGTAGCTATATAGGAAAAATGAAACGTGAGAGTAGGAATTCTGTTCTTTTTCTTCTTTCCCCACCCACCCTCCCTTTTCTGGTAAGGAAGTGTAACGTTGTTTTCCCTTCTCATCTAAACTTTCAAGTTAGGATTTCACGTATTCTGGTTTCTCTAGGATGGTTATATCTACTAGACCATAGGAATGGAGGTGGTTGTGACATGATTTATCATCTTGCCTACTCACGATTGAGAACGGAGGCGTGTAAGCCCCGGAAGCAGATCCTCTATTCCTTAAGCAGTAGGTATTGATCCTTTAGAAGCCCGGATGGGTTTTCCGTAGTACCTCAGGAGTTTTGTTCTCGTTTTCCCCGATGTTGATATCCTGTTCTTCTCAACGTCCTTTTCGTCCGTTGAAATCTTGTTGTTGTTTTCCATTTCAGTTCTTCTACCGGCGTCTAATCAAACTTCCCAAATATCAAGTCTATCTGGCCAGAAAGGTTGTTGTTGTTTCCAAAACTACCAGGCTATGAGAACTGGCATTCCTATCACCTGGGGTTGTTTCGAGGAAGCATTCCTGAAGCACCACATTCCAGATACTCTATTCTCCAAATGAATCAAAGTCTATCCAGCTATACACCCTCAATACAAAACCTCTCCCTTTATTTGGAAATGTTCCGGTGGTTTGCAAATTCCCTGACGTCTATCCAATGTGCACGATGTGTTTCACGTGTCACAGCTCAAGAGGATCTTCCCAAGAAGTATCCGGACCTTTTCTTTTCTCAGTAGGAATCTCGGGGCGCGATTCCTTCAAGGGGGGGCGTTTTGTAACATCCCAAGTCTGAAAAATAGCCATTAGAATGCTTGCTCTCTGTTATTTTATGTTTTGCATCATGGCATCATGTTGATTGCATTTGGTTTGTTTGTTTTCCTCTGTTTTCATTTGTTTTCCTTTGTTTTCTATTTGAATTTCAACTCAAATTTCAAACCTTTTGTTTCATCCTTGTGATGTTACAATTTCTAAAAAGATATTTCAAAATAAAACAATTGTTTGTTTCCATTAAAGTGTGATTTCAAAACTGTTGTTTTGTTTCTATAAAAATGCATCCCATAACAAAACATTTTCAGATTCAAATAATTCTCCAAACAATGCTCAACCTTGTTTTCATACTTGTCATGTTACAATATTTTCAAATCAAAATTTCAATCCAAATTCTCATTTTGTTTCCTTTTATTCCATATTGATCAACTAATAAAATGGTGCTTTTATTTCAATTAATTAATTCCAAATTGGTTTCAAATTCAAAGCAATCATCAACAGCACCTAATTGGAACATTTTGGAATTACCAAACAAATCAACCATTTGTTCTATTTTAATCAATAGGGTTCACCCTATTAAAATCCTTGTTTTCAATATTGAACAATTAATTCCCAAATTGCTTTCAAATCCAAACCAAATCACTAAACAGCACCTCTTTTGAAATTATAAAAATAACCAAAACATTGTTGTACTCTTTGTTTCCAATTAAACTCATTGGTTTTCCATAATTAAAATTCTTGTTTTAAATAACCAATTATTAACCAAAATTTCATTCAAATGCAAGCCATTACAAAAACAGCAAATAAATTTAAATTCTCAAAAACCTAAGTGGCCAAGTGGTGGTTGTTGAGCCAACAACCTCACAGGAATTTTTCTCAATTTTTTTGCAACTCAAAACCCTCCAATCTCTTCCCTTTTCTAATTGCTACAAAAAAAAATTGGAACAAAATATTAAAAAGAGAGAGAGAGAGAGAGAGAGCAGCAGAGGGCCCAGCCCACCTGTTTCCCTGGCCCAATACCCCTTCACTGCGTCTTCTTCCTCGGTACGGATGGCCATCGGAGCTATCCACGTAGCAGAAGGATCAGGCAACGGTGATCCTCCTCAACCCCTCCCTATAAACCTAATGGCTAGCCCTAGGGTTTCCCCCTACTCTCCCTTCTTCCTCTCCCCAGCCGCCATCCTCTTCCTCCCTCGATCCCTCTCTCTCCCTGAAACCTCCTCTGTATCTCTGCACCCTCTGAAACCCACCGAACAACAGTCCCTTGGCCGCCGGTGATCGCCGCCCCACGGTCACCTCGGGGCCTCTCTGTCGTTGGGAATGGAACCGGGGAGTGATCCTCGTCGGCTTTGGTGAAGGCGCCATGGGCCGAGGAGCCTCCCACCGCCGGCGCCGTCCCCTCCTTTCGCCGGCGAACTCCCTGCTGCGTCGCCCTCTGCTCGCCACTGCTCTGATCCGATCGCCTCCTCCCTGCCCGCCTCGAGGTGAGCCTCCCTCGGTTCCCTCCCTCACCTCGCTCTCCCCCCTCTCCTCTCACCGCACCCCCACACCGCCCGTCCGCGAACGGCGCCCCCCTCCGGCGAGCAGGTCCCTGCCATCGCTGGGCTGTCGAGGTACAGACATAGTTCGGTTACAGTCAGAATCCCGCGCGGCCACACCTTAACCACCCCCCCATATCCTTCTCTTTCACAAAGCAGCAGCAGCCGCACTGGCAGAGACCCTGCGCGCAGCGAACCCTCAGGTCCTGGGATCGAGTCCCAGCACCCCACCCCTTTTTGCTGCTTATTTACCTATTTGAGTGCAGTACCGATTGCTGAATCCATAACCACCCCCGAGTCCCATCCTTTCAACAACCGCAGCGCAGCCCATCTGGTTGTTCCCTGGGGCGCAGGAGGCAGAGGGTTTGGGTTCGAGTCCCCCCTCCCTCTTTTAACCCAAACTTTTTGCTTCTAATTGTTCTGGTACATCACAGTCCCTGTATCACATCCATGCCCCTGGTAATAATATCTAGACCCCTGACAAATATTTCTAAACCCCTGTAAATTTATTCCAAGCCCTAGTTCATAAAAAATGGCAGATTTTACCCCCAAATCTTCTAAATTGCATAAGAAATTCATCCCAACTCCAATTTAACTTTTTAAATATGTTTTCTGTCCCAAATTATAATGTTCTTTCCAAATATAAATTTTGTTTGCTGCTTTGAATAATTTAAATTGCTGAAAACAACTGTTTCTTGTTTATTGCATTTAAAATTGCCAAAATAATAACTTGCTCATTTTAAATCCAATTTCAACAAATGAAATATGTTTTCCATGCAAAATTAAACCACCTTTCCAAATATAAATTTTGTTTCATGTTTTGAATAATTAAAAGTGGTTAAATAATTTAAACCTTAATTAATTCATTTAATATTGTTAAATTCATAACTTGATCAAATCAAATTCTTTTGGGACATATAAAATATGTTTTCAAACCCTAAAAGTATAAACTTTTGAAATATGAATTTGGTTTAATGTTTTGAACAAATAAAAATTTAAATAAGTTCATGTTTGAATTAAATTCATTTAATTCTTGCTTAAAACTTGTTTAATTCATAAATAATTTATTTGAAATCCTTTTTCAACAAGTGAAACATGTAATGCACCCAAAATCTTGTGTTCTTTTCAAATATGAACTTTGTCATCTATTTTGAACAATTAAAAGTGGTGAAAACAATAAATGTTTGTGTGACACCTTTAAGGAAACAAAATTTCCTAACTTAATGAATTTCCAAACTTGGTGAACCTTATTTCTATTTGATTCTATTGTTGTTATTTTGCTGTTTTCCTCATCCATGCATCATGCTAATTCACTTACACAATTTGATTAGTTGTAAAACAATTAATTCAACCATAATTCATGGGCTTTTCATATGCAATCCAATTGCATGTGGGTCCATTTAATCCTGTTTCTATCTTGTCAACTAGTTCATTTCTATGCATCAATTAAATGGTCATGCATCATCCCATGTTTGTGCACTATGCCATGTTATTGATTGTTTGTTCTCTGCGTTGTTTGTTTGCTTCTTCTCGGATAAACGACGACGTTGAGACCGACGATACTTACGACACCCCTTCTAAGGAGTTAGCTCAGTACCAGGCTACTGGGTTTGCAGGCAAGTTATCACTCACATGAACCATCGTGTTCCTTTCAACATTGATTACCGATACTTTCCGTTGTTCTTTTCTGCTAGCCTTAGTAGTAGTTGTTTCTGTTACGAACCTATCACATGTATCCTTTAACTCTGATATTGCCTCACCTCCATACCTATAACCATTGTTTGAGCCCGTGTCTTACTAGCATGCTTAGGTTCTTTTGCTCGAGTCTGTTACCCGTTACTTTCTGTTACTACTCTTTTACGTTCTGGGGGCTCGATGTTTAATCAATCAATCATGCTAATGTTACTATTAATAATAAATTTGATGATAAGGCACCGGCAGGAGGCCCAGGGTGGTTTTGAGGCCTGCTAGTGTCGACCCTAATAGGAAAAGGGTCTTGTCTACTGATCCATGATGAGCGCACTAACCGCATGTGGGAGCGAGTATGGGCGCCCCCCTCAATTTGATTCAATTCGCATCTCGTCCAAATCGCCACACGTAGTTCGGGCTTTCCATTTGCTGCATGCATGATCTTGCGAGCCCAGGCCAGGGTGGAACTTTTGTAGTCGGCATTTAGGGCGGCGTGGTCTTCCAGTGCTATGAGGGTCCCCTTTTCTTCGTGGGGCTCGATTAGCCGCGCACGCACAGCACGTGGTGCTTTGGGCTTGATGCGAAGAAGAGTCGAGTTGTGTAGAGTGCCTCGCTTGGTGGGTTTGATTCCCGTCTGGCGGGATATTCTTGCGTGTACGGCCAAATTGGTGCACCCCTGCAGGGATAAATCTTCTCGAGAAGCCGTGTTTTCCGCGGTTATGGATTACTTGGTGAAAGTACTGGCTAACAAGTACTCAGGACAACTTCAACCTAATGATTAACAACCTTACACCCAATGATTAACAACTTGACTAGTAATAGGCTTATTGACACAATAATATGGACCATCATTAACTCAACTGTGTGAGTTATCCTCGGGTTGCTTCTTTGATAAGGGGCGAGATCCAGGATGGGTTTGTTTGAAATTATCTTTCAGTTGGTTACAATACACGATCCTATCTCCTTTCTGATAGCCGGAAGTGGTAGTAACTCTGTAGTTGTTTAGAGCAGCCAGTTGCAGCATCTTTATACCCCTTTCCTTCCGTTGAACCCAAAGCATCTGTGCTTGGTGTTGACGGGTTACACTTTGGTGAACTGTGAGTCTTGCTTGCCAGTACGTTTATGTACTGACCCCTTTGGGGCTGTGGTTTCCGCAGACCTACGTTTCCGAGGATCTACATGGTGGCTACTACGTGGAGTATGACGACGAGACTGCTGACGAGTAGATAGCGGACCCGGGCAAGATCCGAGACTTCGTGGATGGGCTCCGTCTTTTCGTTTCCGGCCTCTTAGGCCTATTTGGTTCTTGTCTGTACTCAGACATGTTGAATGCTTCCGCTGTGATGTAATGATGTATTGTTGGGGCATGTGCCCTCTGAATGATTGTATTTGCTATCTCTGCTCTAATGAGAGCCATTTGCAACTTATTTCAATCTTTTGTGTCGTAGAGATCTGCTGTGATATCAATTGTTCCAATGCCGTTGACGTACCATGTGTGTATGTTTTGAAGTACGTCAATGGAAGTATCTGGATTTCTATGGGATGGTTTGCGCAGACGATGAATAGTAAGATAATGGTTGTCACACGTTTACGTGTTGGCCTGCTCATATTGAGATGCGGGTGCCGGTATGCCCCGTAAGCCATTTATCTACTGTTTAGTGGACTGTGAGTATCCCCTAGAAGTCCGGGTGCGACAATGACGTGCCGCCCCTTCTGACGGTGTAACCTCGCCGGTGCATGGCGACCCCCGCACCAAGTCCCCTGACAAGGCACCCACCACTAAGGTGCCTGAGAAGAGAAGCAACAGCTGCCAGATCCTGCGCACCCCACCGGATGTGCGCGTTCAAATCGAGCGTTTCCACGAACGCAAGCACCGCACCATCCGTGACCTTGCCAGGGCTGGCTAGGCCAACCGCCCGACTGACCTCACGCGTGCAACCGTCTACGTCGGCGGCGCCCTCGCGTTCACCAAGCAGCTTCACACGGTCTGCTGGCTGCCAAAGTTCAACCCCACGCTGCCATCTCGCTACGACGACACTACCCCTCCCCCCAACTTCCTGCAGCTCTACTGCCTAATCGTAGGAGCTGCAAAGGGGGATGACAAGTGCATGGCGAACTAGTTGCCCATGGCCCTGAAGGGTCCAGCCCTCGTCTGGCTCATGAATCTACAAGAAGACTCCATCGGGTCATTTGAGGAGTTGTTCCTCCGCTTCATCGCCAACTTCAAGGGATCCTACGAGCGCCCCTCTCCTACAACGACCTCCATGGCATACGCCAGCGGCCTGACGAAACATTTCGCTAGTACCTACAACGCTTCAGCCAGACGCGCAACAAGATCGCCTGCATCGCCGACACAAACGTCATCTCCGCCTTTAGGGAAGGGGTCACCAACGAGCACATGCTCGAGGAGCTCAGCATCAGGGAAGACCTCACCTCTGCCGTCGAGCTCGTGGACATGGGCGACATGTGCACTAAGGTTGAGGAGGGATGCCTCTTCAGGCACAACATGCCTGCCGATGAGTCCAATGTCGCACCTTGATTTCTAGGGGATACTCACCGTACGAACTGGATAGCAGATGCTTGGATTATGGGGCATAACTGCTCCCACGTCCCAGCTTCCTGGTAGGCCTGCGCTTATGCGCGACAACACAAGCCCTGCTATTCCATCGTCGATGTAAACTATCCACTAGAGATCAAAAGCACTTCCGTCGACGTACTTCAAACCATACACACATGGTACGTCAACGGCGTTGAACAACTGATATCACAACAGATCTCTACGACACAAAAGATTTAAATAAGTTACAAATGGCTCTCATTAGAGCAGAGATAGCAAATACAATCATTCAGAGGGCACATGCCCCAACAATACATCATTACAATACAGCGGAAGCATTCAACATGTCTGAGTACAGACAAGATCCAAATAGGCCTAAGAGGCCGGAAACGAAAAGACGGAGCCCATCCACGAAGTTCCTGGATCCTGCCCGGGGTCCAGCTATCTACTCGTCTGCAGTCTCGTCAAACTCCACGAAGTAGCCATCCTGGTGATCCTCGTAGTCGTAGTCGAAGTCTGCGTAAACCACAGCCCCAACGGGGTCAGTACATCCAAGTACTGGCAAGCAAGACTCACATTTCATCAAGGAGTTACTCGTCAACACAAGCCGGGATGCTTGGGTTCAACGGAAGAAGATGGGTATTATAAAAGCTGCAGCGGGCTGCTCTAACCAACTACAGAAGATACTACTAGTTCCGGCTAACAGAAAAGATAAGATCGAGGAATTGTAACCAACTGAAAGATAACTTCAAACAAACCCATCCTGGATCTCGCCCCTTATCCGAAGAAGCAATCCGAGGATAACTCACACCGTTATAATAAGGTGAATCACGTTATTGTGTGAATAACCTATTACTAGTCAAGTTATTAATCATTGGGTGAAACATGATTGATCATTATGTTGAAGTTGTCCTGAGTACTTGTTAGCCAGTACTTTCACCAAGTAATCCATAACCGCGGAAAACACGGCTTCTCGAGAAGATTTACCCTGCAGGGGTGCACCATAGTAACCGTACACGCATGAATAACCCGCCAGATGGGAAATCACCCCACCAAGCGGGGTACTCAACACAACCAACCCTTCTTCGCATCAAGCCCAAAGCACCGCGTGCTGTGCGTGCGCGGCTAATCGAGCCCCACGAAGAAAAGGGGACCCTCATAGCACTGGAAGACCACGCCGCCCTAAATGCCGACTACAAAAGTTCCACCCTGGCGCCAAGGGTTCGTACCTGCATATGATGCAGCAAATGGAACACCCGAACTAGTACGGCGATTTGGACGAGATGCGAATCGAGTCAGTTGAGGGGGGCGCCCATACTCGCTTCCCACATGCGGGTAGTGCGCTCATCATGGATCAGTAGACAAGACCCTTTTCCTAATTAGGGGGTCGACACTAGCAGGCCTCAAAACCACAAAGGGCCTCCTGCCGGTGCCTTATCATCAAATTATTATTAACAGTAGCATTAACAGGATTGATTGATTAATATTCGAGCCCCGATACGGTAACAATAATAAGAGTACGATAGTAAAAGAGGTAACCGACGACAGGCTCGAGCAAAAGCAACCCTAAGCATGCTATATAAGAACAGGCTCAAACAAAGACTGTAGGTATGGAGGTGGGGCAATATCATGGCTCAAGGTAGCATGTGATGGGTTCGGAGAACAAGCATCGATTCATAGGGCTAGCAGAAATAGACAAAAGGATAGTATCGACAACAAGTGTGGAAGAGAACTCGATGATTCATGTGAGTGATAACTTGCCTGCAAACCCAGTAGCCTGGTACTGAGCTGAAAATCCTTAGAAGGGGTACCGTACGTCTCGTCGGTCTCAACGTCGTCGTCTAAAGCGAGAAGAAGCAAACACACAATCGAAAGAGACGAACAATCAATACATGGCATAGGTGCACAAACACGGGATGATGCATGTCATGTTAATAGATGCATCAAAGTAAACTACTCAACAAAATAACACAATTTAATTGGACCCATATGCAATGTGAATTGCATATGGATGCAAATGATTGAGGTTGAAGCAATGATCTACAATTAGATAACATGTGTAAGTTGTTTAGCATGATGCATGCATGATGAAAACAAGAAGTAAACAATATTAGATGCAAATGGAAAAGGAAGAAAACAAGTGTGGGATTTTATTTGTCATGTTAAGAATTTTTGGTTCCTTATTGATGTCACACAAGTAATTGTGGTTTTCAACAAGTTAAAGTGTTCAAAACAAATAACAAAGTTTATATTTGAAAAGTTTATGCTTTTATGGTTTGAAAACATATTTTATATGCCCCAAAAGAATTTGTTTTGATCAAGTTATAAATTTAACAATATTAAATGAATTAAATAAGATTTAAACTATTTAACCACTTTTAATTATTCAAAACATGAAACAAAATTTGCATTTGGAAAGGTGGTTTAATTTTGCATGGAAAACATATTTCATTTGTGGAAATTGGATTTAAAATGAGCAAGTTATGATTTTGGCAATTTTAAATGCAATAAACAAGAAACAGTTGTTTTCAGCAATTTAAATTATTCAAAACAGCAAACAAAATTTATATTTGGAAAGTACATGAAAAGTTGATTGGAAAACATATTTGGTTTGTTGAATTTGGAATTTTTAGGAACAAGTTATGAATTTTGCAAGTTTAAGTGAATTTGACAAGTTTTCAAATTTTGCACCAATTTAAAATATTCAAAACAGTAAACAAATTTTATATTTGGAAAGAACATTTAATTTGGGACAGAAAACATATTTAAAAAGTTGAAATTGGAGTTGGGATGAATTTCTTATGCAATTTACAAAATTGAGGTGCAATCTGCCATTTTTTTGCTGCTAGGGACTTAGAAATAATTTTTGCAAGGGCTAGAAATAAATAGAAGGGACCTATTGGTGATTACAGTTGTTCTGGACCTGAAGAAAGAAAGCAAAAAAAAGGTTGTTTTAATTTGCAGGGGGTGGGATTCGAACCAGGGAGCTGTGGTTGGAGCGCAAGGGAAACCAACCAACTGTGCTGCTGCAGCTGTGTTGACAGAGTGGGCAACGGAGGGGGCTTAAGGTTCAGGAATCGGTACTGAAACTAATTGGAAGAAAAAGGAACTGGAAAAGGAGGTCGCTGGGACTCGATCCTCCGCGCTGCTGGGCGCGAGCAGCGTGCGCTACCAGTGCGGTAGCTCACGAGTTGTGATAGGAAGGGGGGAGGGGTGAGGATAAGGTACAGGTGCGGTTTTTAACTGAACTGTGCACGTAAGTTTCTGAACTGCACATCGACTGAACGACGAACTGTCGCCGGCGGACAGCGATAGCTGTGCTCGCTGTGGTTGCTGTGGGCTGCGGCGTGGGGGTGTGCGCCGTGGTGCTAGAAGGAGGAGGGAGGGAGGAAGGGGTCGAGGGGAAAGGCGAGGTGGCTCACCTCGAGCTGCAGGAGGAGGAGGCGGTCGGGGCGGACATGGCTGCAGCAGGGCGGACAGCAGGTGGTCGCCGGCTTGAGGAGGACGGCGGCGGCGCGGTGAGCTCTCCCGGCGCCCTCCGAGGGGTGGAGGAGGAAGCCCGTGGCGGGGGCTTTCCATTCCCGCCCCTAGCCACGGCGGAGGGAGCCCCTAGCCCCGGTGATCGCCAGAGGAAGAGGAGGTTGCGGTGAGGAGGTACAGGTACAGGAAAATTCAGAACAGAGAGATGGAGGGGATGAAGAAGGAAGAAGAGATGGAGGCGGGGGAGAGGGAGAAGAGAGAGTAGGGGAAACCCTAGGGCACCGGGTAGGTTAAGAGGAGGAGGGGGAAGGAGCTCCACCGTCTGCTCCCTTCTCTGAATACGTGGACAGCTCCGATGGAGTCCGTACGTAGGTAGAAGATGACTGGAGGGGGTATCGGGCCAGGGGAAAAGATTAGTTGGGCTGGGCCTAGGTGTGCTCTCTCTCTCTTTAATATTTTACTCCAACTTATTTTTTTTTGCTGAAAACCAAAAGGAAGAAAAAGGTAGCTTTTAGGTTCAAGAAAAAAAAATTGGAAAAATTTGAGGGAGTTCTTTAGGACAATTGCAAACAGTTGTTAACTTTTACTTCCAAAAAGTTTGAGTTTTGTTTGCTGTTTGAAATTAAAACGAATTTAGGTGAAATTTTTATTATTAAAGATCATTAATAAAAACCAACATTAAAATAGGGTAACCCCTATGGTAAAATGTGATTGAAATAGTTGATTTGATTTTGGAGATTTTTATAAACTCAAGTTGGGTGCTGATTTGAAGAATTGCTTTGAATTTGAAACCAAGTTGGATTTAATTAATTGAAATAATACCACCATTTTATTAGTTGAACAAACATGGAATAAATGGAAATAATAGGTTAGATTGTTTTGGTGATTTTCATATTTTCAACTTGGGTGCTGTTTGGAAAATGTATTTGAATCTTTTGAAGGTGATTTGGAAACAATTGATTGCTTAAAACCATTAACTTAACAAGTGAGCATTTGGAATAAAAATAAAACAATTTGGTTGTTTTTATTTGAAATAACATTTTGGAAATTGTAACATCACAAGGATGAAACAAAAGGTTTGAATTTTGGTTTGATATTCAAATAGAAAACAAAGGAAAACAAAGGAAAACAAAGGAAAACAAATGGAAAACAAGCAAAACAAATGCAATCAACATGATGCCATGATGCAAAACATAAAATAACAGAGAGCAAACATTCTAAAGGCTATTTTTCAGACTTGGGATGTTACAAAACGCCCCCCTTGAAGGAATCGCGCCCCGAGATTCCTACTAAGAAAAGAAAAGGTCCGGAAACTTCTTGGGGAGATCCTCTTGAGCTGTTACACGTGAAACACATCGTGCACATTGGATAGACGTCAGGGAATTAGCAAACCACCGGAACATTTTCAAGTAAAGGGATAGGTTTTGTATTGAGGGTGTATAGCTGGATAGAACTTGATTCATTTGGAGAATAGACTATCTGTAATAAGGGTGGAACAGAGTTATTGACATCAATTCAACACCAAAAATGAGATCAATGTCAGAATCAGCAACATGAGAGAAACGAGGAATATGTGGCCTCCCATTAGAATTGGATTGTTCTTACTTATCTTGGAAGTCAACATTTGAGATCCCGGGGAGTGAACCGAGTTTTGATTGCTTAGTGGAACCAGAATTGGGTTGTATGTTGTGGAAAAGATTGTTGACACAAAGGAATGTGATGCTCCGGTATCAAATAACACTTTAACTGGATAAGAGTTTACGAGGAAGTTTTGATTAGACGCCGGTAGAAGATTTGCAGTGGAAAACAACAACAAGATTTCAATGGACGAAAAGGATGTTGAGAAGAACAGGATAACGAAGCAACACCGGGAAAACGAGGCCAAAACTCCTGAGGTACTATGGAAAACCCAAAACACGTGAAATCCTAACTTGAAAGTTCAGATGAGAAGGGAAAAATCAACGTTGCACTTCCTTACCAGAAAAGGGAGGGAGGGTGGGGAAAGAAGAAAAAGAACAGAATTCCTACTCTCACGTTTCATTTTTCCTATATAGCTACAAAATAGTTTCTAGACTCAACTGCGACCAGTAAAAAGGGATCCTACAGGCAGACAGGCTCTGATACCATTTGTCGCACCCTGATTTCTAGGGGATACTCACCGTACGAACTGGATAGCAGATGCTTGGATTATGGGGCATAACTGCTCCCACGTCCCAGCTTCCTGGTAGGCCTGCGCTTATGCGCGACAACACAAGCCCTGCTATTCCATCGTCGATGTAAACTATCCACTAGAGATCAAAAGCACTTCCGTCGACGTACTTCAAACCATACACACATGGTACGTCAACGGCGTTGAACAACTGATATCACAACAGATCTCTACGACACAAAAGATTTAAATAAGTTGCAAATGGCTCTCATTAGAGCAGAGATAGCAAATACAATCATTCAGAGGGCACATGCCCCAACAATACATCATTACAATACAGCGGAAGCATTCAACATGTCTGAGTACAGACAAGATCCAAATAGGCCTAAGAGGTCGGAAACGAAAAGACGGAGCCCATCCACGAAGTTCCTGGATCCTGCCCGGGGTCCAGCTATCTACTCGTCTGCAGTCTCGTCAAACTCCACGAAGTAGCCATCCTGGTGATCCTCGTAGTCGTAGTCGAAGTCTGCGTAAACCACAGCCCCAACGGGGTCAGTACATCCAAGTACTGGCAAGCAAGACTCACATTTCATCAAGGAGTTACTCGTCAACACAAGCCGGGATGCTTGGGTTCAACGGAAGAAGATGGGTATTATAAAAGCTGCAGCGGGCTGCTCTAACCAACTACAGAAGATACTACTAGTTCCGGCTAACAGAAAAGATAAGATCGAGGAATTGTAACCAACTGAAAGATAACTTCAAACAAACCCATCCTGGATCTCGCCCCTTATCCGAAGAAGCAATCCGAGGATAACTCACACCGTTATAATAAGGTGAATCACGTTATTGTGTGAATAACCTATTACTAGTCAAGTTATTAATCATTGGGTGAAACATGATTGATCATTATGTTGAAGTTGTCCTGAGTACTTGTTAGCCAGTACTTTCACCAAGTAATCCATAACCGCGGAAAACACGGCTTCTCGAGAAGATTTACCCTGCAGGGGTGCACCATAGTAACCGTACACGCATGAATAACCCGCCAGATGGGAAATCACCCCACCAAGCGGGGTACTCAACACAACCAACCCTTCTTCGCATCAAGCCCAAAGCACCGCGTGCTGTGCGTGCGCGGCTAATCGAGCCCCACGAAGAAAAGGGGACCCTCATAGCACTGGAAGACCACGCCGCCCTAAATGCCGACTACAAAAGTTCCACCCTGGCGCCAAGGGTTCGTACCTGCATATGATGCAGCAAATGGAACACCCGAACTAGTACGGCGATTTGGACGAGATGCGAATCGAGTCAGTTGAGGGGGGCGCCCATACTCGCTTCCCACATGCGGGTAGTGCGCTCATCATGGATCAGTAGACAAGACCCTTTTCCTAATTAGGGGGTCGACACTAGCAGGCCTCAAAACCACAAAGGGCCTCCTGCCGGTGCCTTATCATCAAATTATTATTAACAGTAGCATTAACAGGATTGATTGATTAATATTCGAGCCCCGATACGGTAACAATAATAAGAGTACGATAGTAAAAGAGGTAACCGACGACAGGCTCGAGCAAAAGCAACCCTAAGCATGCTATATAAGAACAGGCTCAAACAAAGACTGTAGGTATGGAGGTGGGGCAATATCATGGCTCAAGGTAGCATGTGATGGGTTCGGAGAACAAGCATCGATTCATAGGGCTAGCAGAAATAGACAAAAGGATAGTATCGACAACAAGTGTGGAAGAGAACTCGATGATTCATGTGAGTGATAACTTGCCTGCAAACCCAGTAGCCTGGTACTGAGCTGAAAATCCTTAGAAGGGGTACCGTACGTCTCGTCGGTCTCAACGTCGTCGTCTAAAGCGAGAAGAATCAAACACACAATCGAAAGAGACGAACAATCAATACATGGCATAGGTGCACAAACACGGGATGATGCATGTCATGTTAATAGATGCATCAAAGTAAACTACTCAACAAAATAACACAATTTAATTGGACCCATATGCAATGTGAATTGCATATGGATGCAAATGATTGAGGTTGAAGCAATGATCTACAATTAGATAACATGTGTAAGTTGTTTAGCATGATGCATGCATGATGAAAACAAGAAGTAAACAATATTAGATGCAAATGGAAAAGGAAGAAAACAAGTGTGGGATTTTATTTGTCATGTTAAGAATTTTTGGTTCCTTATTGATGTCACACAAGTAATTGTGGTTTTCAACAAGTTAAAGTGTTCAAAACAAATAACAAAGTTTATATTTGAAAAGTTTATGCTTTTATGGTTTGAAAACATATTTTATATGCCCCAAAAGAATTTGTTTTGATCAAGTTATAAATTTAACAATATTAAATGAATTAAATAAGATTTAAACTATTTAACCACTTTTAATTATTCAAAACATGAAACAAAATTTGCATTTGGAAAGGTGGTTTAATTTT
Organism: Alopecurus myosuroides; assembly: GCA_028641055.1. Lineage (NCBI taxonomy): Eukaryota > Viridiplantae > Streptophyta > Magnoliopsida > Poales > Poaceae > Alopecurus > Alopecurus myosuroides. The sequence goes on from CM054058.1 coordinate 256,441,381, forward strand.
GCATGGAAAACATATTTCATTTGTGGAAATTGGATTTAAAATGAGCAAGTTATGATTTTGGCAATTTTAAATGCAATAAACAAGAAACAGTTGTTTTCAGCAATTTAAATTATTCAAAACAGCAAACAAAATTTATATTTGGAAAGTACATGAAAAGTTGATTGGAAAACATATTTGGTTTGTTGAATTTGGAATTTTTAGGAACAAGTTATGAATTTTGCAAGTTTAAGTGAATTTGACAAGTTTTCAAATTTTGCACCAATTTAAAATATTCAAAACAGTAAACAAATTTTATATTTGGAAAGAACATTTAATTTGGGACAGAAAACATATTTAAAAAGTTGAAATTGGAGTTGGGATGAATTTCTTATGCAATTTACAAAATTGAGGTGCAATCTGCCATTTTTTTGCTGCTAGGGACTTAGAAATAATTTTTGCAAGGGCTAGAAATAAATAGAAGGGACCTATTGGTGATTACAGTTGTTCTGGACCTGAAGAAAGAAAGCAAAAAAAAGGTTGTTTTAATTTGCAGGGGGTGGGATTCGAACCAGGGAGCTGTGGTTGGAGCGCAAGGGAAACCAACCAACTGTGCTGCTGCAGCTGTGTTGACAGAGTGGGCAACGGAGGGGGCTTAAGGTTCAGGAATCGGTACTGAAACTAATTGGAAGAAAAAGGAACTGGAAAAGGAGGTCGCTGGGACTCGATCCTCCGCGCTGCTGGGCGCGAGCAGCGTGCGCTACCAGTGCGGTAGCTCACGAGTTGTGATAGGAAGGGGGGAGGGGTGAGGATAAGGTACAGGTGCGGTTTTTAACTGAACTGTGCACGTAAGTTTCTGAACTGCACATCGACTGAACGACGAACTGTCGCCGTCGGACAGCGATAGCTGTGCTCGCTGTGGTTGCTGTGGGCTGCGGCGTGGGGGTGTGCGCCGTGGTGCTAGAAGGAGGAGGGAGGGAGGAAGGGGTCGAGGGGAAAGGCGAGGTGGCTCACCTCGAGCTGCAGGAGGAGGAGGCGGTCGGGGCGGACATGGCTGCAGCAGGGCGGACAGCAGGTGGTCGCCGGCTTGAGAAGGACGGCGGCGGCGCGGTGAGCTCTCCCGGCGCCCTCCGAGGGGTGGAGGAGGAAGCCCGTGGCGGGGGCTTTCCATTCCCGCCCCTAGCCACGGCGGAGGGAGCCCCTAGCCCCGGTGATCGCCAGAGGAAGAGGAGGTTGCGGTGAGGAGGTACAGGTACAGGAAAATTCAGAACAGAGAGATGGAGGGGATGAAGAAGGAAGAAGAGATGGAGGCGGGGGAGAGGGAGAAGAGAGAGTAGGGGAAACCCTAGGGCACCGGGTAGGTTAAGAGGAGGAGGGGGAAGGAGCTCCACCGTCTGCTCCCTTCTCTGAATACGTGGACAGCTCCGATGGAGTCCGTACGTAGGTAGAAGATGACTGGAGGGGGTATCGGGCCAGGGGAAAAGATTAGTTGGGCTGGGCCTAGGTGTGCTCTCTCTCTCTTTAATATTTTACTCCAACTTATTTTTTTTTGCTGAAAACCAAAAGGAAGAAAAAGGTAGCTTTTAGGTTCAAGAAAAAAAAATTGGAAAAATTTGAGGGAGTTCTTTAGGACAATTGCAAACAGTTGTTAACTTTTACTTCCAAAAAGTTTGAGTTTTGTTTGCTGTTTGAAATTAAAACGAATTTAGGTGAAATTTTTATTATTAAAGATCATTAATAAAAACCAACATTAAAATAGGGTAACCCCTATGGTAAAATGTGATTGAAATAGTTGATTTGATTTTGGAGATTTTTATAAACTCAAGTTGGGTGCTGATTTGAAGAATTGCTTTGAATTTGAAACCAAGTTGGATTTAATTAATTGAAATAATACCACCATTTTATTAGTTGAACAAACATGGAATAAATGGAAATAATAGGTTAGATTGTTTTGGTGATTTTCATATTTTCAACTTGGGTGCTGTTTGGAAAATGTATTTGAATCTTTTGAAGGTGATTTGGAAACAATTGATTGCTTAAAACCATTAACTTAACAAGTGAGCATTTGGAATAAAAATAAAACAATTTGGTTGTTTTTATTTGAAATAACATTTTGGAAATTGTAACATCACAAGGATGAAACAAAAGGTTTGAATTTTGGTTTGATATTCAAATAGAAAACAAAGGAAAACAAAGGAAAACAAAGGAAAACAAAGGAAAACAAATGGAAAACAAGCAAAACAAATGCAATCAACATGATGCCATGATGCAAAACATAAAATAACAGAGAGCAAACATTCTAAAGGCTATTTTTCAGACTTGGGATGTTACATCCAAGCTGGTGGCCCCCAAGAAAAACACACCACGAGTGACTTCTTCCAGCTGGAGAGGATGCGGGGAGACTGCCTCATGAGGGTTGGCCAGGAGGGCTATTCTCGAGGCGGCGGCTGGCGTAGTCCCGAGCGAGCGGCAGGCCGCTTGAGGGAGATGGGAGGAACGCGGCCCAAACCAGTACAACGGGTACGGCAACTACAACACCGGCGGCTATAACAACGGCGACTACCAGGCGCCCACGCAGCAGCTGCAGCATCCCAACCCACCCGCGCCTCAGGTGAACGCTACCACGCAGCCACACGCTGAGGGAAACCAACGGAGGGGGACGAACACTGCAGGGGCTACCAAGAACCAACATGCTACATGGCCTGCTTTCTTGGCGGAGCACAAGCTCCACTCTCCAACTGCCACTTCAAGAAGATCTCGCGCGAGATCGCCGCTGTCCACTCAGGCACAGCCGCGGCGAAGTTACTCAAGTGGTCAGACCAAAAGGTCTCCTTCGACATCAACGACCACCCCAAGTCCACAAGGACCATGGATATCCTGCCTCTGGTCTGCATCCCCACCATCAACAACATCGCCGTCAACAAGACACTGCTCGTGGGGGTGCATGCCTCAACGTCATCTCGGTGTCTACATTCGAACGGATCCAGGTGCCCTACGTGCACCTAGCCCCCCACGAGGCCGTTCACCGGCGTCACCGATGGCACCACGGTCCCCTTAGGATAGGTGCGCCTCGCCGTCACACTTGGCACTCGCCAAAAATAACACACCGAGAATCTCAACTTCGACGTCACGCACATCGCCGTCCCCTACAATGCCATCCTCGGGTACCAGGCTCTCGCGAAGTTCATGGTTGTGACGCACCACGAGTACAACCTTGATACGTCTCCAACGTATCTACAATTTTTGATTCTCCATGATGATATTATGCCAATTGCTACATGTTTTCTCCCTTATTTATGGCATTTTTATACGTTTTCCGAGACTAACCTATTAACAAGATGCGACAGAGCCAGTTCCTTGTTTTCTGATGTTTTTAGTTTCAGAAAAGTTGCTCTGGAAATATTATCGGAATTGGAAAATTCAAAAGCCAGAAGTCTTATAAGTCCCGGAAGCTTCCGGAAGTCCCGAAGAGCCCCGGAGGGGGGCCACAGGGTGGCTACACCATGGGGTGGCGCAGGTCCCCCTGGCCGCGCCACCTAGGGGTGTGGGCCCCCTGGCCATCCCCCGACATCGCCCTTTCGCCTATATATACTTCCCGATGCATAAACCCTAAAAGAATCGACCTTTTCGACAAAATACATCCGTAGCTCCGCGTCCGCTGCCAACAAGTTTCGGGGGACAGATCTCTGTTCTAGCACCCTGCCGGGACGGGGAAGTGCCCCCGGAACACATCTCCATCGACTCCACCGCCATGTCCATCACCGTTGCTGTCTCCTATGATGAGGAGGGAGTAGTTCTCCCCCGAGGCTGAGGGCTCTATAGGTAGCTATGTGGTTCATCTCTCTCTCACATGGTGTGATCTATATGTGATCCCCTTTGTAATCTATTTGAATTCGTAGATGTTACTCTTCATCTTGTGCTACTCAAGTGTTTTATTAATATGAACTTTGGAGTCACCTTGTCCCGCGGTGTGAAGGTGATAGTGTGCACGCCGTGTGTGTCTCCTCTATGAATTGTGGAGTTTGCTTAGTACCTTCTAGGGCGCTCATAGTGACAGCGTGGGGTTAACTAGTCATGGGAATACAAACTTGAGGAGTGATGTTACAGCCCTACGCAATGATTAGTGTTCGTTATCCAACCGGAGAGGGTTAAGAGTAGCATAGTGAGAGAAGGTATCTAGTTATTCATTTATGTGCTCATTGTTGAGAGTGTCCACTAGTGAAAGTAGGAGCCCTAGGCCTTATTTCCAAGCATTCAAACACCGTTTTTCACCTGTTCTGCTACATGTTTTCTTGGTGCCATTTTTATTTCAGATAGTTATTATCAATTATAATCATCCATACTACTTGTATTTTACTCTCTCTTCGCCGAACTAGTGCACCTATACCTGACAAGTATACTGGGTGTATTGGGGACACAAGAGACTTCTTGTATCTTAATTGCAGGGTTGCTTGAGAGGGATATCTTTGACCTCTACCTCCCCGAGTTCGATACCTTGGGTGATCCACTTATGGGAAACTTGCTGCTGTTCTACAAACCTATGCACTTGGAGGCCCACCATTGTTTACAAGAATAGAAGCGTGCGTAGACATCAAGCTCTTTTCTGGCGCCGTTGCCGGGGAGGTAAGGTAAAAGGTTCTCACATCCTTGGGTGTGAGTGCTTGAAGTTATTTCCTTTAGATTCTGCAATTATATATTTTTGTCTCTTGTTTTCACTAGTTAGGCTTATTTTTACTTGTTTCTTGTTTTTAGTTCTACTAGTTAGTCTTAATGGAAAACAACAAAAATATGAGAGAACTAATATTTATCTTGAGTTTGGCATGAAGTGTTTGAAGAGAAAATTAAAAAACCTATGGAAACTTTATTGGCATGCCAGTGGCAATGTTATTAGTATGAACTCTTTGAACACCATTATTGCTAATGCTATGGAAAAGTCTAAGCTTGGGGAACCTAGTTTATATGAAAATGATATTTTTAGTCCCCCAAGTCTTGAGGAGGAAATTTTATTTGATGATACTTTGCCTCCAATATATGATGATTATAATGATTGTGGTATTCCAGTTCCACCTGTTTACAATGATGAATATGATATTTTCAGTCCACCTACTATTGAGGAAAAAATTAAGTATGATTACAATATGCCTCCTACATTTAATGATTATGGTGATGAGAATAATAATGATAGCTATTTTGTTGAATTTGCTCCCACTACTATTAATAAGAATGACTATGCTTATGTGGAGAGTATTAATTCTTTTATGCATGTGGATCATGATAAGAATGTTTCTTGTGATAGTTATATTGATAGAGGGAAACATGGTTTTATGCATCTCAACAATATTAAGTTTACCCTCTTTATGTTGAAATTTTTGAAGTTGCACTTATTTTGTCTTCCTATGATAGTCACTTTGTGCTTCGTTGACTTGTTTTTCTACAAGATTATTTTTCATAGGAACTGAGTTAGACTTAAATGTGTTTTATGTTTTCATCTTGATGCTCTATTTTGCTTCAATTAATATTTCTTATGTGAGCATCTCCTCAAATTATCATGCCTAGCTAAAAGGCTTTAAAGAAAAACACTTCTTGTGAGATAACCCATATTTTTTTATTTTTGCTTTGTTTTTCTCTGTTTTCTTTGAGTCAAGGGGTTTTATATCTTTAGAAACTCATTTGTATTTTTCTTTTCATGTTTTCGTAGTGCCAAGTAAAGTTTCTGACGAAAGTTGGAGTTGGTTTTCGGATTTCTGTGCAGAAAACAGATTTCTGCTGTCCACCGTAAAACATCATATAAAACCCTGGAAGATCAGACTGATCTGAAATTTGTTGTGCTTATTACTCAGCTAATTCCGCAACTTTTCTTAGTTGAACACTTTTTTATTTGAGCAACATAAGATTTTCGAAAAAAATCATCTTTACCTGCTGTCCTGTTTTGACAGATTTCTGCCAATAATTGCATTTGCATCTTAATCTGTTTCTTTTGGTGTTCTTTTGAGAAAAAGAGTTTTAAAAGAAGTTGTGACAGTAGCTAATGTGTTTATGAGTGTTAGGATTGTGTTGAAACTGAACCATGTGAATTTATTATTTCGATTGCACTAGCATTGCTAATGAAGATTGTGAGAAGTTTGGTGTGAAGGAAGTTTTCAAGGGTCAAGAGAAGAGGATGATATGACATGATCAAGAAGAGTGAAGAGCCTAAGCTTGGGGATGCCCCGGTGGTACATCCCAGGAAATTCCAAGAAGACTCAAGCGTCTAAGCTTGGGGATGCCCAAGGCATCCCCTTCTCCATCAATAAATTATCAGGTCACTTCTAGTGAAACTATATTTTTATTCACTCACATCTTATGTGCTTTACTTGGAGCGTCTTTTATTTTTATTTTCAGTTTGTTTGGTTTTGTTTTCTGTAGTTTATGGTTGGATATTATCATACTTGTGTGGGAGAGAGACACGCTCCGTTTTCATTGCTCAGAACACTCTAGTTTTCATTCTTATTGTTTTGTGAGTGTTCAGTTTTTGCTAGTACTGCGTTTCGCCTTTGTTTTCATGCATATCTTATTCAGAGTTGTTAGTTTTAATAGTGTTATGTGATTACTCTCATGTTTTCTTGATGTATGATGTAGAGTATTTTTGTTAAATCATATCTTGTATGATGCTTGTTGGGAAAAGAAACTGCTGCTTGAAGTAGAATTTATAATAGTGCAAGTAGAAGCTCGTATAGACTGTTGCTAGAACTTTTTCATGCCATGCTAAATGTTATTTTAGATATAAAGCCTTGTGCTTATTGAATAGCATGAATAGCCTCAAATAGCTGAGAGTGTTTATTATGTCTTGAAAGATTCATGAGTTGTTCTTGTAATAGTAAAACATCAATATATGGTATTCTCTTTCGAATGTTTTATTTGGTTGACTTGGTGCATAATCAAACCATGTTTATGACTACAAACCAGTCATGAATAGCCTCCATGACCACTTATTTTTTAACTTGTGATACTGCTTATGCTTTAATTAATGATTCTTATGTCGCTATGCATGATTATGGCTCTTATGCTCTCCTTATTTGTCGCTCCCAGTCTTTTGCTAGCCTCCACTTGTACTGAGTATGAGCTCTACTCGTGCATACAACTCCCTTAAACCAAAGTTTTTCCCATTGTGTCCACTATACCTACCTACATGTGCGATTTAACTGCCACTCCAAGTAAATTGCTCATGTGTTACCTTTAAAACCTTCAAAATTACTCCTGCTTTATGTTCCTGTTTTTGCTCATGAGGACGTCAATAGAGAATCTTTATCTCACTTGTTGATTGGATTTCACACCAAGAACTAGTGGCTTCATCTTCTTATCCAAATGATAGAAGGCCTGGCAGCAGGGTGCCCAGCTCCAAATTAATACACACTGTTTTTGCCCCTGACTTATCAATCAAAGCATAATTGTGTAAACAAAAGAGAAAGATGGATGACCTTCTACACCAGTTGCGTCCTTCACTATGGGAGCCACTCTTGTGAATCCAGTTGGCTTGTGACGTACTGTATTTTCTGTTTACCATTCGTTGACATTAGCATACATCTCCCAAAATATGGACACTCCTCCACGGTATGTGATTGTTGGCAGGCACACGAGGATTCGGTTAGCCATGGTTTGTGAAAGATGGATGGGAGGAGTGTCAAACTTTTAATACCTCTGTTTAATAAAATAAAAACCTCTAGCACATGACTGATCCCTGCTTCCCTCCGCGAAGGACCTTTCTTTTACTTTTATGTTGAGTCTCCATCTTCTAACTTTATGCACAGTTGAGAGAGCATTTTTACCATTCTTAGTTCTATGTGCATTGTCCCATAAACATCAATAATTACTTCATGATGTGATATTATTTGTTCTTAAATTATTTCCTCTAGTCTTCTTCATAAACTTTGAAGGTGTTCTGGCATTTATGTTTTGCCCCACTCTTAAGGACTAGCGAAATATCACTTTGCCATGTTTTCTCTATAGATCCTTTATTTAAATTTCTATGATCTCAGCGTACATATGCTTTTACAATATAATGATCAAGTTTATGATAGTAGCATGTCACCTCAGAAATTATTGTGTTTTATCGTTTACCTACTCGAGCACGAGTAGGAACTAAGCTTGGGGATGCTTGATATGTCTCCAACGTATCTATAATTTCTGATACTCCATGATGATATTATGCCAATTGCTACATGTTTTCTCCCTTATTTATAGCATTTTTACATGTTTTCCGATACTAAACTATTAACAAGATGCCACAGAGCCAGTTCCCTGTTTTCTGCTGTTTTTAGTTTCAGAAAAATTGTTCTGGAAATATTCTTGGAATTTGAAAATTCGAAAGCCAGAAGTCTTAGAAGCCCCGAAGAGCCCCGGAGGGGGGCCATAGGGTGGCCACACCATGGGGTGGCGCGTGTCCCCTTGGCCGCGCCACCTAGGGGTGTGGGCCCCCTGGCCACCCCCCGGCATTGCCCTTTCGCCTATATATACTCCACGATACATAAACCCTAGAAAAATCGACCTTTTCCACAAAATACATCCGTAGCTCCGCCGCCGCCGCCGACAAGTTTCGGGGGAGAGATATCTGTTCTGGCACCATGCCAGGACGGGGAAGTGCCCCCGGAACCCATCTCCATCGATTCCACCGCCATGTCCATCGCCCTTGCTGTCTCCTATGATGAGGAGGGAGTAGTTCTCCCCCGAGGCTGAGGGCTCTACAGGTAGCTATGTGGTTCATCTCTCTCTCCCATGGTGTGAACTATATGTGACCCCCTTTGTAATCTATTTCAATTTGTAGATGTTACTTTTCATCTTGTGCTACTCAAGTGTTTTATTAATATGAACTTTGGAGTCACCTTGTCGCGCGGTGTGAAGGTGACAGTGTGCACGCCGTGTGTCTATCCTCTATGAATTGTGGAGTTTTCCTAGTACCTTCTAGGGCGCTCATAGTGACAGCGTGGGGTTAATTAGACATGGGAATACAAACTTGAGGAGTGTTGTTACAGCCCTACGCAATGATTAGTGTTTGTTATCCAACTAGAGAGGGTTAAAAGTAGCAGTGAGAGAAGGTATCTAGTTATTCATTTATGTGATCATTGTTGAGAGTGTCCACTAGTGAAAGTAGGAGCCCTAGGCCTTATTTCCAAGCATTGAAACACCGTTTTCCGCCTGTTCTGCTACATGTTTGCTTGCTGCCATTTTTATTTCAGACTGTAATTATCACTTATAATCATCCATACTACTTGTATTTTACTGTCTCTTCACCGAACTAGTGCACCTATATACCTAACAAGTATATTGTGTGTGTTGGGGACACAAGAGACTTCTTGTATCTTAATTGCAGGGTTGCTTGAGAGGGATTTATTTGACCTCTACCTCCCTGAGTTCGATAAACCTTGGGTGATCCACTTAAGGGAAACTTGCTGCTATTCTACAAACCTTTGCACTTGGAGGCCCAACACTGTCTACAGGATTAGAAGAGTGCGTAGACATCAAACTTCGCCAAGCTACCTGGGCCTACTGGCACCATCACCATCCATGGAGAAGTGGAGGAGGCGGCACGCTCAGTCGAACAAGCCTACAAGGAGGTGGCCATCTCCCACTCGGCGGTTGAAGACGATGTGGGACACCTCGATGAGGCTCCCAAGAAGAGGTTGCTCCCTTCGCACGAAGGAGCATCCACCCAAAAGATCCCCCAGAGCGCTGGAGGCTCGGAGGCTACCACCCAGAAGACCCCCAGAGCGTTGGAGGCTCGAGGGCTGCCAGTCCTCTCCATGTGAGCGCGCCTCTCTCCTAGGTTGGAGCGCTCACCACATGCTCATTCCATGGCCCCCACAAGGCCATGGAGACACACCCTCAAGGGGACCCCGTGACGTCACGGTAAAAATGACGCTAGGACCTCTCTCCGTGAGGGTCTCATGGAGCTCTCGCCAGGCGGACCACAAGGACGTGGGAGCTTCTACCCACACAAGTGGGAGCCTCGCTCCGGCGGGCAATCTTTTATTACTCGAGAGCGCCACAAGGCCACTACATCCTCGAGCTATGCATCTGAGCTCGCGCGAGTCTCAGCCCCATGGCGATGGGAGTCCCGTGTCCGCACGGGACGTCAAGTGCTTCTTGGGGGACCACAGAGTCATGACATCCCCAAGCGTTTTGTAAGAGAACAATGCCTCACCCTAGCAGTAAAATCTTGTTGCTTTCACAAAGCAATCTCCCCTTGCATGCCGGCATGCCTGCATCCTGCATCCAACAAAACATCACGTCCATTCATCCATGCATGCATCCTTCCTCTCTCCAGCGAGGCGCGCGAAGGCCTTTTTCCTCTCGAAAGAATCTCGCGAGCGGGTGCTGGAACAGTGTATGTGAGCGGGTCGCTACCACACACAAACACTTTGCCAAGTCCCTCGACTTTTCTCCCCGCGAGATGCTCACGAAGGAACAACCAAGCACGCACCTCTCCAGAGGCACAAACTGTAGGTAATGGTGGCGACCTTACTCCAAGGAACAAGCAAGCAACACACAAACCCCCCACAAAGCTCAAAAGGGTCCTTCGCAAGGAGCAGCTTGAGGATCACCATGAAGGACACAAACATAACATCTCGAAGGATGTCACCACGAAAAAGCTAAGTACTCTCGAAAGCAGAACAGAAGATAGGAGTACGATAGACAACAAAGTGTAGAGTTTATCATTACAAGACATCTAAAATAGTTCACATGCAAGCGCCACAAATAAAAAGAACCACTAGACGGAAGGACCCTCGGTTCCAGCGCTAGGAGCTCAGGCTTCATCAGCAGGAGGATTTGGCATGAAGGCTTTCACGAAAGCAGCGACGACGTCCTTCACAAGGGAAGAGAGAGACGCAACACGGTCGGGGGGAACCTCCCCCCGCTAGGGTGCTCAGCTTGAAGTCCGGCTGGACAATCAAATGTCGGGAGAACAAGTGCGTTGCCCCTCTGACAGGAGCTGGCGGCACTCCGCGTCGAGGATCGCGACCATGCTCTGGGCTTCCTCCTACAGCGAGTCCACTAGGCCGGTGAAGAAGCGAAGAGCACGCACGACGTCATACCTGGCAGGCGGAGGAGGCAACTCGAGGTCCGATTTTTTACCGACCACCTGGGCCGACAGGATGGCACACTGGAACACCCCCTCAAGTTGGCGTTGAAGCTCCAGCACCGGCACGGCCAGCTCCACCCGCTCAGGCACCCCCTCCACGAGCGGGGCCAGTCGCTCTCGCTGGGAAAACAAGTTCGACTGGAACCCCGCAGACGCGGCAGCAGCGCGTTCCCTGGCACTACTATCCTCAACAAGCTGCACGCGAAGCCGACCCATCTCAGCCGAGAGCCTATTAACCTCCGAGTGTAGTACTCGCATGGCCATGACCTTGACAGATGGCTGTTTCCCAGCTAGGTCTTCCTCGAGCTCCTTGCATTATGCTTCACACCTCGCCTGGATCTCCTTCTCTACATGTTGTTGTTGCCTCTCCCGCTACTCTTTTAGGCTGCTCTCCAGTTTCTCAAGGCGCTCGCGCTCCTCTCTCACCTCACCCACGAGGCGGGTGACCTCTGCTTCGCGTCTCTTGATGTCTTCCTTGAGGCCACAGACCTTGTCCTCCTTGAGGGAAGCGGCGGATTCACGGAAGGAGACGGCCGCCTCGCGGCGCCCTAGAGTTTCTTCATGCGGGACAAGGGCTTTCTCTTGCTCCGTGCTGCCAAGGTTCCACGCATCCACCACCGAGTGATACTCCTCCTGCTCCAGACAAAGCTGAGCATGCAGATTCCGGGAGGTGTCCAACATGCGCTTGGCCTCTTCACAAGTCGCCTCTACCTCGCGAGTGGAGGCCTCACACTTGCGTGTGGCCTCGCTGAACATCTGACGGCGCACTGCTTTCGCCGCGTTCCCTCTCGTGGAAAGTGAACATCACCTAGCGGAAACATGCGCCCAAGCTCTCCAGACGTTCGCTCTCCTTGGTGAGGAGATGGGAGTGCGTCTTCGCCCTGACCCGGAGCGCCTCTACAACGTCTGTGGCGATATCAAGCAGGGGGCCCGCCGAGTAGAGCTCGGTGGGGGCTCCGGAGCGAATGCGGGCGGACCAGCGATCCTTCGCCATCAGGTCGTGGAAGAAGTCGTCAGGAAGGAAGGAGCCATCCGGCCCTTCAGGAGGGGTGCCCCGAAGCCACCTCTCCACGGGATCGTTAAAATCCTAGTGCGACACTCCGCAGAAGGGGACGGAGGAAGAACTCAGCACCCTCCGCACCATGGAGAAATAAAGTGTCGCACCCGCTTCCTAACCAGTGGGGGCAACCTCTCCTTCCCCAACTCTGATGGAGGTTGCCCCGACCGTATCGCTCGGGGGATCTGAAGTCGCCCTCGAGCCGGCGGCCCCGGGAGCAGCAATTTGGGGAGACACCAGATGAGCCATGGGGTCATCCTCGATCAGGACGCCCGGCTCAGGCCGCGGGACATCACCAACGGAAGGATCGCCGGGCGGTGCCCCAGGCGCCGCCTCGCCACCTGGCAAGGAAACAGCGGGGCATGCGAGCTCCTCAGCCGCCGGGGATTGCGGGAGGACCCACCTCTCTTTGGGAGCGACGGGTTGGGCCGTCACTCCTGAGGATTAGGGGCTAGGCGTCTCCGACACCCTCGCCTTCTTCGACAAGCTGAGACAAGAACAGAGTCAGCTTCACCACAACTAGAAAGAAAGAAGACTAACACGACTCAGGACTTACTCTCCTTGGTATCCCCAAGGTCGTGGAAAGCTTTTCCCGCCACGAGGACGTGTCACGGCCGCCTTGGCCGCCGAAGAGCCACCCGCGCCTGCATCAACCTTCGCGGGGTGCGACCCTTCCATGCTTCGTGCTATGTCAGGGGTCGCATAGTGCATGGGCGGAGGAGAGGATCGAGTCCGCCGACGACTCGCTGCTTGCCTCTCGCGCCGGGGCAGACGTGACCTCCTCAAGAGGGCAGTTCCTCGACACACGCCCGGGAGCCGGCTCGGTCGGAGCGGAGTCCTCCATCTCAGCACGCGTTGCTCTCCGCAGGGAAGCAAGGAAAGGGGTTCTGTTGGCGGGACTTCTCGCCCTCGGCCAAGAGTCCCCACGTGTCGAAGCGGGGCATGGCCTTGACCATCGCATCGCGTCCCGCTTCTGAAATACTGTAAAGGGGAACTACGGAGGGAGGAAGAGGCAGTGCGTTGTGCCTGCCAAGAAGTGTCTGCATCATCGCCTCAAGGTCCCTGCCCTCAAGAAGGGAGCCGCTGAGCCGCATGCTGTCCTCCGTGTTGTCGCAGTAGCACATGAGGCGCTTGTGTTCTTGGAGAGGAGCTAGCCTCTTGCGGACGAATTTGCTGGCAAGCATGGGCGCCTCGAGCCCGCTCTCATGCTGCTCCTCCATCCTATGCACCAGGGGAGCCATGTCCGGGCCATCAAGGACTTCCTGGGCCCAGCCGGCGTGCTTTCTGGGCCTACCGATTGCCACCTCAAGAAGGACCGCAGATTCGCCGACGCCCAGGAACACCCAGCGACTGCCGATGATGTCTACTTTCTTCTTGTGGTCCCGTAGGGGGAACAGAGCCCCCCTACCCATACCGATGCGGAAGGAGGCACACCCGGCACAGCAACCTCTGCCTGTCACGTGGTGGCTGAAGAAGGAGCGAAAGAAGGCCACCGAGGGCCTGGCATCAAGGAAAGCTTTGCACTAGAATGCGAAGAAAGCCAGGGTCAGAACGGAGTTGGGATGAAGATGAACGGCGTGGATTTGGTACCATTCCAAGATGGCCAGAAAGAAGGTGGAGAAAGGAGGAATCAGGCTGGCAAAGAGGGTGTGGAAGAACAAGGCGTATGCGGTTGTTGGGAGGGAGTTGCGTTGGGCCGACCCGGCAAAGAGCGAGGTGGCTCAATGCTCATTGGTGGAGGAGGCCACCAACGGGTGCACCCTCTCCAACAAAGATCCCGCATGGATGCGGGACGGTTCCAAGATCGAGCGCGGCCGTGATGGCGAAGGCTTCACCGCGACGACCTGCTTGCCCTTCGCCGCGGAAACAGCTCTTGCCGGCCATCTCAGGATGAAGATCTCGGAGGAGAATGAGGGATCTGGAGAAAAAGCGGTTCCCAGACAGTGGAAGGAGAAGGGGGAAAGTGGAGCTTTAGTAAGTCTGCGGCCTTTATGAGCGGGACCCCCACGTCGTAGGGAGCCGTTACCTCGGGAAGGTCGTGGGTCGTGGACACGTGCCAAAAGCTGGCCCACAGCAATTGGCCTCGCGTCTCCTCGCATCCTGCGAACACGTGTGACCGCGAGCCTAGGGGCAACTGTCGGGCCTCTAGATACCAGGGTACCCTAAGGCGACAGCTGCGGCGCAGCCCAACGCTTAGCTCCAAGGCCAAGAGTTCTATCCACACCAGGCGGGGCTTCCTTTCCTAGGCCCACCCACCAGGTGGGCCTAGCCCACTGCGGTTCTTGCCCAGGAGAGGGGCTCTACTTCGCCTTCGCCCCCTTCTTGGGTACCTCCCTTCAAGAGGAGGCAGCCCACGTGCCTCTGGCGACCATTTCTCTGAGCGGTGACGGAAACGCCGCAGAGCCTCTTTGTCCCTAGTTGCCATTCTGGTGTATAAAGGCCACAGGGACAACTGCGGCGGCCAAAGGGGTTCCCAAAGACTGCCTCTTTGGTGCAAGAAGACCAAGACCACGCTACAAGACGAAGGTGGCGTCAACAGTCTCCCCCACCGTGACGCCATGGACGATGGAGCTGTCCCCCAGCGACCAGGACCGTGTAGAAGGCGCAAGAGTACGAGATGCTCCTCCCTTTGGCACCTTGTCGTAACCCTTTCCCGCAAAATGAGCGGCGCCAGTAGATGAAGGGAACCACTGGCCCTTGGGCAAGGGGAGCTCGATTCATGGTAGAGCCCAAGTAGTCTGTTCCGAGCACAAGCTCGCCTTCGTACTGTAACCAACGCAGTGCAATCCACCAGACAAGCAGGAGTAGGGTTTTACACCACACCGGTGGCCTGAACCTGAGTAAACTCTCTGTGTCTCCATTTTTGTCGTGCTCAAGCTTCCCTCTCGAAGCCTCCTCTTGAAGCAAAGGAAACACGTTTAGCCCCCAGTATTCGAACCTTTGAGAGCTATCCTGTCCAGGACAGACTAGCTCTCTCCGAAAAGACCATCCCTCTCTCATGGCCGTTCACGGTCTGGGGTTTGGACATCCTGGGACCATTCCCACGAGCGCTCTGGGGCTATCACTACCTCTACGTCTTCATCGAGAAATTCACCAAGTGGGTAGAGGTGGAACCAGTCCGGGACATCCCTGCGAGGTTGGTAGTGATGTTCATCAAGGGGTTGGTGTGTCGTTCAGGCGTCCCCAACAGCATCATCACAAACGATAGTGCGCAATTCATTAGCGGCCTCTTCAAGTTCTAGTGTGCCAACCTTGGCACGAAGATCTGCTATGCCTCTGGGGCCCATCCATGCAACAACAGCCAGGCGGAACACGCTAACGCTGAGGTCCTCAAGGGCCTCAAGACGTGGAGCTTCAACAAACTTAAGGCTCACGGGAAGAAGTGGATCAACGAGCTCCCGTCAATGATGTGGCCCATCCGCACCATCGTGACAAAGCCCACAAGGGAAACACCATTATCTCTCGTCTACGGAGCTGAAGCTATCCTCTCCACCGAGCTCAAGCATGGGCCTCCTCGAGCCCTTGCCTTTAGAGAGGACAAGCAAGGAGAGTTCCACGCTGAAGACCTGCTACTCCTCGAGGAGGCAAGAAAACACGCCTCCATTTGCGTTGCGCGGTACCGGCATGGTACTCGTCGCTACCACAACAACAATATCAGGCCACACACACTGGAGGTGGGCGACCTGGTCCTAAGAAGAATCCTATCTAGGGAAGGCTTACACAAGCTCTCTCCAATGTGGGAAGGGCCATTTCAGGTAGTGCACATCATGCGCCCAAGAGCGGCACGCCTGGAGGCGGAAGACGGCACGCCTATGGCCAAACTGTGGAACATCCAACACCTACGGAAGTTCTACCCATTACACCATGGTAAAAACGAGCCAAGACCTCTTTTCGTGAGGGTCTTAAGGAGCTTCTCACCAGGCGTGCCACATGGCCGTGAGAGCTTCTACCCACACAAGTGGGAGCCCCGTTCCGGCGAGGCAAACTTTTGTTTCTCGAGGGCGCCATAAGGACACTACATCCTCGAGCTATACACTTCAACTCAAGTGAGCCCCATGATGATGGGAGTCCCGTGTCCGCACGGTGACGTCAAGTGCCCCTTTGGGGACCACTAGGTCACGACATCCCCAAGCGTTTTGTAATAGAAAGTCTCACCCTAGTAGTAAAACCCAAGCCATTTCCTCTAACTGCACTTGTCATCTCGGCAAGCGTTTTTCTCCTCAGGAGTGCTGTTTGCAATTTCCTCTTGAGGAAACCTTGCGAGCGGGGCTGTGATCGGTACCTGTGCACGGGTGAGACCCAATAAGATTAAACCCAAGTGGCAGAGCTTTGTCTAACGGGTCGCTACCGTACATGACACCTCACCAAAGTTCTTGGAGCTGACTTCCTCTCGAGAAATCCACGAGGGAAACAACAAACACACATTTTTGTTCGCTACAGGAAAAGCCTCCTCCCTGACAAGGCAAAAAACAAAGTCCTCCCTGAGGAATGCAAAACATATCAAAAAGGGATCAACAAGAGGCATCTCAAAGGACCACCTAGACACACACGCCTCCCTCGCCAAGGGCGACAAGCCCGATCCAAAAGCTAAGTCCCAGACCTCCTTTCTTTCACCTCTAGTGGTCCTTTCTGAAGTCATTCAGAGAACAACACTAACACACGAGACAATCGCAAAAGAGAAAGAAAATTCCTTTTCAAATCTAACTCATTCCCGAGATACACCTAAACGCACAAACGTATTACAGATTCATTACAGAGACAATAAAACGCACAAAAGTTCGGAGAGTGCTACTCCATCTTGCTATGCCTTGATGGTGCCTTGACGCGGATACTTCTTGATGATGATGAATTTTAAGTCCCCGGCAACGACGCCAGAAATTTTTGATGCTTCTGATGGCGTGTTGGGAACCCCAAGAGGAGGGTGTGATGAGTACAGCAGTAAGAATTTCCCTCAGTTAAGAACCCAGGTTATCAATCCAGTAGTAGAAAGCGAATCTTCGGAAGGTTGATGCCACTGATGGTGGTGATGGCGCCTCACCGGTGTCAGCAATAACGCGAAACCTGCACACAACACAACCAAAATACTTTGTCCCAACGGTACAGTGAGGTTGTCAATCTCACCGGTCTTGGTGAAAACAAAGATTAGACGTATAGTTTGGACTATGGTGTATGCTTGCAGTAAGTAAAGAAAGCAGGGAATTGTAGTGGCTTGTTTAATAGTGTAGGAAAATGGACCGGGGTTCATAGGTTCACTAGTGGTGTATCTCCATAAAATATAACATGCTGGGTGAACAAATTGCAGCTGTGCAATTGACAAATAGAGGTTGCACCGTAGTGCACATTCATGACATGATGACTACTATGATATTTAGTGCGGGCATTACAACAATATACATAGACCGTAATCCAACTGCATCTATGACTAATAATCCACCCTCAGGTTATCATCTGAACCTCCTTAGGTATTAAGTTGCAAGCAACAAATAATCGCATTAAGCAATCTGTGTAACGTAAGCATTGATTGTGCACGCAGGCACTCACACCGCTGTTTTCTCCCTAGTGGCAACAACACATCCTCCCCGTCACGTTTCTGTCACTCGAGCACAGGCAAAAAGGAGGCATGAACCCAACTATCGAGCATAAATACTCCCTCTTGGAGTCACTAGCAACTACTTGGCCAGAGCAACCACTAGCAACGGAAAGCATGCAAGATCACAAATAACATATGCAATAAAGACTATAATCAACTTGGCACAAGTTCAATATTCATTGGATCCCAGCAAGCACAGCACATAGAATTACATAAGAACAATCTCGATCATGTTAGGCAGCTCACAAGATCTAAACATTGAGACATAGGGGGAGAAGACAACCATATAGCTACTGCTATGGACCCGTAGTCCAAGGATAAACTACTCACGCATCACTCCGGAGGAAGGCATGGTGATGAAGAGGCCTCCGGTGATGATCTCCTCTCCGGCAGGGTGTCGGGAGACAGCTTTAGAACCCCCTTATCTAGGATTGATGACGACGGCGGCTGCGGAACTTTTCGGGGATTTTTTATCAGGTACCTAGGGTATTCCTTCGGAGGGGAATAAATAGGCGAAATGGAGATGTCGGTGCGCCACCAGGGTAGCCTCACCACCCCCAGGCGCGGCCAAGGGGGGGTCGCGCCTGGCTATGGTGAGGGCCCCCTGGTGCCCGTCTTAGACTCCTCTTCGGACTTGTGGATGCTTCCCGGGAAAATAGGAACTTCGGGATCCATGGGGTCCAATTCCCAGAATATTTCTAGAACAATTTTTCTGAAAATAAAAAACAGAAGAAAACAAGGAACTGTCACTTGGCATCTTGTTAATAGGTTAGTCCCAGAAAACGTGTCAAAATACTATAAAGAACGGAGAAAACATGTAGAAATTGGCATAATATCAACATGGAACATCAGCAATTATAGATACGTTGGAGACTTATCAAGCATCCCCAAGCTTAGTTCCTACTCGTCCTCGAGTAGGTAAACGATAAAACAAAATAATTTCTGAGGTGACATGCTACCACACAATCTTGATCATAATATGTAAAGCAGAGCATGTAAAACTAGGATCAAATGAACTAAAGTTGTGATATATATTTGATATCAACAAGTAATGCATAAACAAATAAGAAGAAAGAAGAAAAAAAATTAATGAATCAATACTAAAAGACTATCAATCATGCAAAGGTTATTAGAGATGGTTTAAGCTTTCAAGAACAACAATATCATGCACACAAACGATCTTCACAACCCCTGTTAGGATCAAGTCAAGCTTTCCACACGATGCAATGCTTGAATCTTAAACTATTTGCGCACTAAAAATAAGCAAGTGTTCTGCATTGGTCCCTGGCACCGAGATGTTATGGCAAAGAGAAAATTATTGGGGGGGTTGGAAGGTCAATGGAAGAAAGGCTCACAAAATTGAAAGTGTTCATTAGACAAGAGAAAGTCTTACAACCAAAGCTATGCAAGGAGTAGGGATTGCCACACAACGGATGCACATAGAGGTATAAGTGTATGAAAGCTCTCCAATGGAACTAGTGGGGGTGCATCCAACTTGCTTGCTCACGAAGACCTAGAGCTCATTTGAGGAGGCTCATCATTGGAATATACAAGCCAAGTTCTAAAATGTAAAATTCCCCATATAGTTATGAATGAATGATAATATGAAAACTTTCTCCAAACTGAAGCATTGGTGCTAAACATGAAGCACAAGTGTGGTATAAAGGATAGTGATGCGCCCCCTCTCTCTTTATTCTCTCTTTGGCCCTTTTTTTTCGTTTTCCTTTTGGGCTTTTTCATTTTATTTTATTTTTTTATTTTATATATCCTCACCGGTAGGGGCATCCTATATTACAATGAATCATCATACTTTTAGTACTCATAACTCATAATGGAATATATCTGATGTATCCAACTGCATGCTCCTGCCAGTGTATCACTATGCATAAATAACCATGAAGCTCATCATCAAGTAACATAATGGAGGTGGATGTTGTGCAGCAATATATCTCGGAATGGCTATGGAAATGCCATGATAGGTAGGTATGGTGGCTGTTTTGAGGAATAATATATGGGCTTATGTGTAGGAGAAGAAAGTCCTCCCACGAGATTTGGATGCACTGGCGAAGTTTGCACCAATTCTCAATGTGCGAAAGGGCAATGCGCAGTACCGAAGAGGCTAGAAAATATGGATGTTGGAAGTGCCAGGAACCGCAACATAGACTCACGAGTTAAAAGGTTGCAGCAAGCAAATTATCTTTACAAGGCACAATGCAAATCACTCCAAGAGGGTCCGTGGCAGCGACAAGTCACTGTTAGCTACGCCGACCGTAGCGCGTAACAAAAGGACGATCACAAATGTATCACTCGTGGCAATCATATACCATTGTTTCTATCAGCTGGTAATTTAAGTGCGGCACAGTTTCAAGTTTCTTAGACCAACCATTAAAAGTTTATACTTACTAGTCCTTCCCTTTTATCCATTAAGCAAATTAATATCTTAAAAAAACGTCAGTGATTCAAGTGAAGCAGTTTAGTGATCTACAAGACCATGCGAATTTTTCCACTATACCAACTATCACATACGCATTTCTATTCTCAACCAAGCACATATATGAGACAACAAAAAATCTCTCTAATCATATAGCAATGAAAACTAGAGAGTACTAACAGCTCTGAATAAGAGATGAATGCAAAGCATGAGCTAAATAAATGCAGCAGCCAAACAAACATTAAGAATACAAAGTATTCCCATGAACAAGCGGAGCATGTCACTCTCCAATAAAATAATGTTGGGGTCCAACCAAGCTTATTTCAAAAATAAAAACAAACTGAAAGCAAAAATAAAAGACGCTCCAAGTAAAACACATAAGATGTGACCGAAAAAAAATATAGTTTCACTAGAAGTGACCTGATAATTTGTCGATGAAGAAGGGGATGCCTTGGGCATCCCCAAGCTTAGTCGCTTGAGTATTCATGGAATTTGCTGTCATGTACCTCCGGGGCATCCCCAAGCTTAGGCTCTTCACTCTTCTTGATCACGTCATATCATCCTCTTCTCTTGACCCTTGAAAACTTCCTTCACACAAAACTTCTCACAATCTTCATTAGCAACGTTAGTGCAATCGAAATAATAAATTCACATGGTTCAGTTTCAACACAAAAATAACACTCATAAACACATTAGCTACTGTCACAAATTCTTTTAAAACTCTTTTTCTCAAAAGAACACCAAAAGAAAGAGATTAAGATGCAAATGCAATTATTGGCAGAAATCTGTCAAAACTGGACAACAGGTAAAGATGTTTTTTTTCGAAAATCTTCTGTTGCTCAAATAAAAAATTATTAAACTAAGAAAAGTTGCATACATAGCCCAGGATTACGCACAAAAAAATTCAGGACATTTTTAATTTCTGTGATTTTATACGAATTTAACACTGGACAGGAGAAATCCGTTTCCTGCGCAGAAATACGAAATATAGTCTCAACTTTCCACTAGAGGATTTACTTGGCTCAACAAAGACATGAAAGAAAAGATACAACGGGGTTTCTAAGGAAATATAAAACACCCAGGTGCAAATCACACAGAAAGAAACGAAGGAAAACGGGTTGAAAACAGAGAAATGAAACAGGTTGTCTCCAGGTAGCGCTTTTCTTTAACGCGTTTCAGCTAGGCATATAAAGCAACTCAAGTATTTTCAAATGAAATAGCATCAAAATTAAGCTTATAAATCTCCTAAAAAATGAATTGTATTTCATCTATAGAAGTTTTAGATGTCCCTTTATCAGCACTTTTAGGCACACTACTTTCATCAAATGGGTTTGCAGGAACAATCCAATCAAAATTCTTTTCTAGAGCTTCATGCATTCCTACCAATTTAAAGGGTACTGGTATTTTAATTTCCTTATCATTGGCTTTACCCGGTGTGCTATTAAAATCTACACATGAGCCTGACATCTCAAATCGGTTAAAAACTTTTCTAGCCTCAATGGCAACATCACCAAATTCCTTAAACAAAGTTTCTAGAATAAACTCTCTTTTTTCGCTATCCTTAATGTTATCAAGGTTGAGGAACATTTGTTGTATTATGGGATTAAGGTTAACAAACCTAGCTTCCAACATATGAACTAGAGATGATGCAGCGGTTTCATAATATAGAGCAAGTTCAGCTAAGGATCTATCCTCAAATTCTTTGTGCTTACTAACATAATTAAAGAACTCTCCAATATTATCTTTCCCAATTATATCACCGCTACCTATTGGTACGTCTTTCAAGGTAAACTTGGGTAGAATCATGATTAGAGATTAAACTTAGAGAAGAAAAGCAAAAATAACAGCTATGAAGTAAACTAATATTTTTGTGTTTTTGACATAAAGAAGCAAAACAAGACAAAAATAAAAAAAATACAATAAAAAAAGTAAAGAGGTTGAGAGTGAGAGACTCCCATTCCCAGAAGACTTCTTTCTCCCCGGCAACGGCGCTAGAAATTCTTTGCTACGCCTTGATGGTGCCTTGACGGGGAGACTTCTTGATGATGATGAATTTTAAGTCCCCGGCAACGGCGCCAGAAATTCTCGATGCTTGTGATGGCGTGATGGGAACCCCAAGAGGAGGGTGTGATGAATACATCGGTAAGAATTTCCCTCGGTTAAGTACCAAGGTTATCAATCCAGTAGGAGAAAGAGGATCTTCGAAAGGTTGATGCCATTGACAGTGGTGATGTCGCCTCACCGGTGTCAGCAACAACGCAGAACCTGCACACAACAACACCAAAATACTTTGTCCCAATGGTACAGTGCGGTTGTCAATCTCACCGGTCTTGCTGAAAACAAAGATTAGACGTATAGTGTGGAAAATGGTGTATGCTTGAAGTAAGTAAAGAAAGCAGGGAATTTTAGTGGTTTGTTTAACAGTGTAGTAAAATGGACCGGGGTTCATAGGTTCACTGGTGGTGTCTCTCCATAAAACATAGCATGCTGGGTGAACAAATTACAGCTGGGCCATTGACAAATACAGGTTGCACCGTAGTGCACATTCATGACATGATGACTACTATGATATTTAGTGCGGGCATTACAACAATATACGTAGACCGTAATAGAACTGCATCTATGACTAATAATCCACCCTCAGGTTATCATCCGAACCCCTTTAGGTATTAAGTTGCAAGCAACAGATAATCACATTAAGCAATGTGTGTAATCTAAGCAATGATTGTGCACGCGTGCACTCACACCGCAGTTTTCTCCCTAGTGGCAACATCACATCCTCCCCTGTCACGTTTCTGTCACTCGAGCACAGGCGAAAAGGAGGCATGAACCCAACTATCAAGCATACATACTCCCTCTTGGAGTCACTGGCAACTACTTGGCCAGAGTAACCACTAGCAACGGAAAGCATGCAAGATCACAAATAACATATGCAATAAATACTATAATCAACTTGGCATAAGTTCAATATTCATCGGATCCCAGCAAACACAGCACATAGAGTTACATAAGAACAATCTCGATCATGTTAGGCAGCTCACGAGATCTAAACATTGAGGCATAGGGAGAGAAGACAACCATCTAGCTACTGCTATGGACCCGTAGTCCAATGATGAACTACTCATGCATCACGCCAGAGGCAGGCATGGTGATGAAGAGGCCTCAGGTGATGATCTCCTCTCCGGCAGGGTTCCGGGAGACAGCTTCAGAACCCTCCTGATCTAGGATTGACGACGACGGCGGCTGCGGAACCTTTCGGGGATTTTTGACCAGGTACCTAGGGTTTTCCTTAGGAGGGGAATAAATAGGTGAAAGGGCGATGTCGGTGGGCCACCAGGGTGGCCTCACCACCCCCGGGTGCGGCCAAGGGGTGGGCGCGCCTGGCTATGCTGAGGGCCCACTGGTGCCCGCGTTCGACTCCTTTTCGGACTTCTGGAAGCTTCCGGGGAAAATGGGAACTTCGGGATTCGTGGGGTCCAATTCCGAGAATATTTCCAGAACAACTTTTCTGAAATAAAAAACAGCAGAAAACAGGGAACTGGCACTTGGCATCTTGTTAATAGGTTAGTCCCGGAAAACGTGTAAAAATGCTATAAAGAAGGGAGAAAATGTGTAGCAATTGGCATAATATCAACATGGAACATCAGAAATTATAGATATGTTGGAGACGTATCACCTCTCCGTGCCTACAGAGAAGGGCAGTGTGGTGATAGGCCGCGGAAGCCTATCTCACCACATCTACGAGATATGGGCGACCGAGGAGAAGGCCGAGGACCCAGAAGAGGAGGTGTTGTGGGGGTACCCGAGAGACCCTACCTTAGGAGGGTACCCGGTGCGGCCCGTAAAGAGGTGCTGTAAGACTCCTCAAGTGATGCATAGAGAAGCCCACGAAGATCCAAGACGCAACAAAAGGAAAGTTTACATCAACAAGATTAGGAAAGAGTAGTTACCGACTCGGAGTCAAAGTCCAATACATGTACGGACCTTCAGACCAATTCTACCTATATAAAGCACGGGAGGGGGTCACAACAGGGACGGACAACCCTAGATTCAGAGCTAGCCGAAACCCTAGATTCAGAGCTAGCCGAGATCTAATCTCCGGAGAGCACCCCCTGTAATCGACACCTGTTTACACCATCGAAATAATTCCGACGGGAAGTAACCCGTCAAATCGAGTATTCCACCAGCGCCCCTTTACAAAATCCCAGGTCCCTAACCATGGGGATTATTGAGTTCACATCCTCGACATTGGCACCGTCTGTGGGAAATTCGGGTGCTGGATTCGTGGCTCCTTCGATCCCATCATTGATCTACAACTCGGCTATCTGGGCGGATTCAATCTGTTCGGGTCAATCGACTTCACCGAGTCCTTGCCGGCTTCATGTCCGACATTCGACTACCCCGACAGGAGCATCAATATGAAGATCGAAAGCCTAAACTTCCACGTGAGGCGCGTGGGAGTGATACGTCTGGAGGACACCGACCAACATCAATCGGAGGAAACCGACGCTTTAGAATTCTCACGACTACCACTCAAGGAGGAGAGCTTTGAATAGTATTACCCAGCCAACCCTCATGTGCACTTCATCGCTATGGCTAGGCGTGTCGAACAGTCATCCTCCGAGAGCGAGGATAGTGGCGAGAAGACTGACCCACTCAAAACAGACGATGTGACACACGATACAGAAGATGACGAAGGAGACGACGAACAAAGCGAAGACAACAATGATGTGGACCCAGAAAAGTCCCCACCGCCAAAAACTAAAACCTCAACAGATAATGACGGCGAACTCGGAGCCAACTCTGGGTCCACGACTAAGAGAAAGAAAGGCAAATCCGAAAGGCCTAAGGTATATGTGACAAAAGAGACAATGAAACTAGTTGCTTCGCTAGTCGAACAAGGCCTTCCTCTCACACCAGATGATACTCAGAAAGAACTCATGGCCTACAAGTGGAAGTTAGCCCAGCACAAGAAGAAGTTGAACAAAATGTACATGGAGTTCGGTGACACGGTTGTCCCGGAAGTGTACTTGACCGGAGCCTCGGCTGACGGAGCGCAAAAACCACCCGCTATCAAACAGCAGTCAAGACTCGAAGCTATGCCGAGTGAACGTAGGAAGGGCACTCGAAAGATGCTTGACCTTGAACATGAGTTAGAAGAACCCGAATCTACGGAAAAGCTGGCACCCAGAATGCCTCAGGAAAGGATTCTGCAAGTCCAAACGTACTTAATGTCCTTCAAACCTGTTGTGGGAATAGATAAGGGGGTACCTTCGATTCCACCCACATGAACCGGATTATCATGTTACCGGTTCATAAATCTGTATCTGGTTTATATCCGGACACTTGGACGTGACGGCTGAGGAGAATCCTTGAAGACTCGGAAGGGCGAATGAAGATCCCGTGAAGCCCAACATGATCCGTAAGAATAAGATAACCCGGCCAGGAGGCCTGGGGCTTGGCACGAAGGCCAAGGCCGGGAGGGCGGTTAGGGGCCAGACTGGCCTATCCGGCTCGTGGTATGAACCGACATGTAACCCGAAGCCTGTTCTTGATAGGACTCTGACAATGGATACGACTCAGATTTCCCTGTAACCTTAGGGGCTCGTCTGTTATATAAAGACAGACCCTAGGACGTAGAAAGACAAGTACTAGCAAATAGCAATAGCTCTCGAGACATCGGAAGCCAGAATCGCTCCTTGTAATCGAGACCTTAATTTTCCGATAGCAATAAAGAGGGAGTAGATTTTACCCTCAATAGTGGGGACGAACCTGGGTAAACTCGCGTCTCTCGTTTCTAGCCTTAACCCTTTCAAGACTTTGCTCAGTAGAAATGGCCTCACAATCTAGTTCTCAGATGAGGACACCTGCCGTGAAAACCCCACGACAGTTGGCACCCACCGTGGGGCCAGTTCGCCGAAGCGTCATTTTTTCGGAAGGATCCTTACCTGGGATCGAGAGGCTCGCAATCGGCCGGCTCAGGAAGAGTCGACGTGTGAATTATTATAACCACGATCCGTGGGGACCAGGATGAAACATGTTCTGTTCACCAGCTTTTCGAAGATCGATTGGGAGGACACCTGGAACATGAGTTGGAGAATTTTGTAGAAACATTTCAGCATGCAACTGTCTATATGGCAGGAACAGCCCAACCTACAGAGCCCAGGTAAGATTCTAAAGGAATTTTAATTACCAGTACTGTCCCAGGCAAAAATCTGGATCATGGGGCATCAAGGGCCGCTGCATCTGGGTCTGTTGATAAAGAGGGTAACCCAGGAAGCACCAGCTCCGTACGTGCCAAGGCGTGAGCTGATGACAACAATGAACTCGATGAATGAGCTCTTGGCAACCCCTGATTACTCAGAGAACCTGACTGATGCAGCACACCCCATTCCACCAAGCCCAACACCCAATGGACCCATGACAAGATCTCAAGCAAAAGCGATACAGACAAGGTGAACTCACTCCTCTTCCGCTATGTTTTTTATGACTTGGTGAATGCTACGCTACCTCATGGAACCACCCTATGCGTGCTCAGGTTTGACCCCACCATGGAGGCCCAAGAATTCTCCCAAGATGATGCCCAAGAAGCTATCGAAGACGTCCGAGAAGACGACATAGAGGAAGAAGAAGAGAAGCAGGAGAAGGGAGGAAAACAGGGAGCCCGGACTCAAACCCCGGCCAGGCCGGACCCTCCACAGAACCGGACGGGCCACCCTGCGTGCCAGGCCGGGTGGCCACCCAAAGCGTCTGGCCCCTTCCACGGCCTTAAGCCGCCCCCCCAGGCCAACTTCCCTGCACCTCCACGCCGGCCTCTGGACGACTCGCCTGTGCCTCCACCCCGGCCTCATGCCAGCTCGCCTGCACGCCAGGCTGGCCTCGCTGCTGCTTCCACCCCGGGCTAACTGGCCAGCCAGGCCGGCCTCCCAGGCTGGACCCCCTGAAGACTGCGGGATTTGGGGGGTAAAAGCACCTTTTCATCCCTCACCTACCCCTTGGATATATAAGGAACCCCTTTGGCTAGATCTACGATTTAGAGAAGAATTTAGAACTTTGAGCTTTGCTATTGTATCCCTCTTGTGAGGCTACTCCTATGGTTTGTACCTAGAACCCGAAAAGGTGAGTTTGTTTGGATCGATCATCCCGTAGGTGGCCATTACGGCTTAGTTAACAGGAGATTGGGTGCTTTAGTTCTTACTAGTTATCCCCCTCGTTTCCCCGTGATTTCCCCTTGTCTTCTTCGCGTTCTTCGTTCGTACTTCGTGTTCTTGGTCGATTAGTGAAGATCGGTCCACCCAAGATGTTAACTCCTCTATCATCTGGTATCAGCAGTTAGATTGCCACGAAATCGCCCCCCACAATCCCCTTTCCACTAAAAATTTTCTTCCCCAAACCCTAAATTAATTTTTTTCACCAAAAACAGCCTCAAAAGGGATTTTGACCGATCTATTGATTGTTGAGTTTTTCGTGGATTTGTTCTGTGGAATTTTTGCCTAAGACCATTCCCCACCTTTCTGTTCAGCCATTTTTCTCGAATTTGTCCAAAAATTTCTTGGATTTCAAGAAATTTCGAATTTGATGTTTCTCCTAACATCCCAAGGTGGAATGTTTTGACGGAACAAAAGAGCAAATACATTGGAAGACTCCAACACACATATGTAACTTGGTGTCCAAAACAACGGATGGAGATTTGAGAGCATCTGGAAGGTGGAAACGTACTTAGGAGAATTCCTAAGATCATGTCGATTGCACATGATAATACTCATTTGTAGAACCCATGCTAAAACGAGAGGTATAACAGAGTCAAGAACAAGGATATGGGAATCATAAAGAATACTCTTGTCGTGATCCCTTTTGATTCCTAGAGAAAACCTATGGCTATTGGAGCTGAGATTACCTAGCCATCCCGAGGTAGAACAGATTCGTCAGGATCCAAAGAAACAGAACTTGGGTTAAAGGTCAGCATACTGTACTGATGGCATGAGCATCACATGCTTAAGACCACGTGATTCAACCCACCGCAGTTCAGCACATTCCGGGACCTTCGGTTCAAGTCCAAGGTTAAAAACATTAAGAAAGGAATAACAACTATCTTAGTGCCTTCAAGGACACTATGAATAGCAATCACGAAATATCTTTCCTAGAAGACAAACATTGCTCCGGAAGTATTTTGAGCAAAAGATAACGGACACATTCGAGATGGAAGGAAATCTCGAGGTTCGGGATTTGAGACTTTAGAACGGGATAATGTGGAATCCACACAACTCTGAGAGATTAGGATGGAAAGGAGATCTCCTAGTTAAGAGATAACGGAGTATGAAACGCACACGACTCTAGAAACTTTAACACTAGGTCAACTTGGGTAAAATACGTCCTTGCCAAAGAAGGCACCTGCGTTTTGAATCACTAGGAGAGATAGCAAAACCTTTTTAAATCCAAAACAGGTAAGGTGACCCAGAGTTAGAGTGATACCAGATAAGGAGTAAAAAGAATCCTAAGAAGGTTTTTCACAATCCATTTGGGGTTTCAAATAGTTTTCGCAAACACTAGACTCAACATCGACCAAGAAATAAGGTTTTCCTACAGGCAGTCCTGCTGTGATACCATGAATTGTCACGACCCCGGACCCAGAGATATACATACTGTTATGTGCTCCTAGTCATAGACCCACAAGGGCTTCAGGGTTACCAGCCCCGGCCGCAACAAACAACGACAGGCAGCCAGATACATCGACACGTAGGCCGGATCACCACGGTACTACTACTCCTTGTGTCCATTCTAGTCATAACCAACTATGCATATCAAAGCATCCACGAATCGTACGAAACTGATGGGAACGAGACCAAAGCTATACAGACATGCTATATGTCCAGAAAGTGCAACAACAATCGAGGGTTACTGGGGTTACCTCGCCCCAGGCCTGAATCACATTGGCAGGCGTGCTCGGAAATGGATCATCGGCTCCACAACCCCTCGTCTGCGGTAACTATGCAGGCATAGCCAAAAATGTATAACAATGAGCTCGAAACCAACAACCGATCAAATGCAGTACTCTAAACATGGAAGCTGTATTAAACAGGTGTTACTAGAGTATAGCTTACAAGCAGAGGTCACACGACCCAACATTACATCAGACAACGGAAGGCAAATTATGTTGCTAATCAACAATAACCAAAAGGCCTAAGAGGCCGCAACATAAGGCGACGTCCCAGCCCATAGATTCCAGGCTGCTACATGGGAACCCCAAACTACTCGTCAATGTCCACGTTGAATCACCACCACTGGAGGGAACTTCACCTAAACCAAATTAAGGAAACCTGAGTACGGGAGGTACTCAACAAGACTTAGTTAACCTATTATATATATTCTATTTTCACAAAGGGTTTTATGAAGGCTATTTTGCGTAAAGCAATCTTTGTTTTCCAAATCGAGGAAGAATAGCACGTCTCATGGAGTGTTTTCAAAACAGATGAGAAAGCTATTTAGCTACTGTAATCATCATCTTTTCAAACCACCAACAGCATTTCCCAGAGCCTCACATGCTACAAGGATCACCCCTCTCGGCATCTCCGAGGAGGCACCCTTCAAACATTGTTAACAAGTTTTAGCCATTCCGTTCAAGTTATCTATGATCACAGAATCCGTTGCCAAGTCGTCTGTAACCGTGGACACGGCTTCTCGAGGAGATTTATCCCTGCAGCGGGTACACTGTACCCACACGTACCATCCGACTCTTAACGCCACATGTAGGCTCATCCATGGAGCGCAGCAGAGGAGTGGCTGGCCACGACCTTTACCTTGCTCGACCCTATCCATGAGTCAACCCAAACATGGCCATCCTGTCAACACGGAGTTGGCCACCTCCTGACGGCACCTATTATGTGAGTCGGGATCAAGATCCGTGTACGTCCATCACTTGTCCCGGTCACGCCCTAAGTTTTCTCCAAATCGTTTTCTGACTCACACGCAGATGGAAAGATCAAACTACGTGACTCATGGACGTGGCCAAACAAGTTAGTTGGTCGAGCGCGGTCTGTTAGGCCCCGCGTGTGGTTGCACGCTCAGTCTTGGCTTCGAAGGCGAGAACTCGCTCCTAGGGGCATGAACAGGACAAAACGCCACAACCCATTGTGGCCTCACATCCATGCCGTTATTTATTCAAGTTATCAAAGATAATTAAAATCACAACAACCATACATAATAGATTCACACATTGACCAGATTCATCAATCGGATGGATCAGATCACAACTAGACATGGCTAAGCAAGACTCACAGGCTTTAACGAGGCGCACACAAACAAACCTATAGCTGCTCGGAGCAGTGGAACAGGATATTTTAGGCGATGCAATAAGTATAGGAGAACTCTATCCAAGACCATAAATACTTTGAACCCCATGCAATATACGAGATTCCAAAACACTTCGAAAACCATATATGAGAAAATAAGAGGTTATGCTTGCCTTGGTTATAATAAAACCAGATAGAGGCTTCAGGAATAAGTGCTTGACTTGTCGGTTAAGATCAAGTATTCGCCATCGGATTTGATGGCCTTCACTTTGGAGTCGGATTCTACCGAGGGGGAACAACACCGAAAAGAAGAACAACAATCAAACATGGCATCGATGCAATGCACAACATGTATGCATGAGCAAGTTAATGCACTTAGATAAAGGCCTAAACATGTACGATGGATTACAAGGGTTCATATGTCAGTTATGCGATTTAAAGTGCTCAAATGGGTTTGAAAACATCATAAACAGGTTGCATTTTTCATTTTGAGCATTTTGGTATATAACTTTTAATTTTCTAATTTTAGTGAATAAAAACTTATTTTTCTATTTTAAATGATTTAAAGAACATTAAATAATGGTCATTTTGAACTTTGTCAAACATTTGTGAAAATTATATATTTGGGTAGCTTACATTTTTATGAACATTTTGGTACCCTCCTTTTATTTTTCTGATGTATAAAACAAAAGTTATTAAAATATCTATTTTATTCCTTTTCTGGAATTTAATGGAATTACTAAAAAGAGGGAGTTATGACATCACCGTGATGTCACCGTGCCATCACTTTGCTCTGATCATCACGGGTGAGTTCAAATTCGACTAAATTAGCGAGCGAAACACAAATCAAAGTATACCGCTAGGAAGAGGAGGTCGAGGGGAGTTGAGGGGTGCCAGCTGGGAACCAAATGGTCGCCGGAAAGCTCGCCGGTGACGAGGTCCGACGGCAGCCGGACATGGCGAACGACGACAAGGAGCTACGGTGCACGGGAGGCCAAGGCAAGGGCATGAGGGAGCTCACCACGACGCGGGGAAGCTAGAGGAGTGGTCGGAGGGGGCAGGGGTGGACGGAGTCTCCGGCGGCGAGCACGGGGAGCCGACGGCCGTGGAGGATGGCGGCGGAGGAATTGGAGCTCTCCCGAGCTTCCCGGCAAGCAAGGGTGGAGGGCGAGGTAGAGGAGGATGAGGCGCTCCTCCTGGTGGTCTCCGTTCGACCGGAGATGGCCGGAGATGAGCGCACGGCGGCGGCCATGGGAGCGGTTAGGGTTTGGATTCTCGAGAGGGATTAAGAGAGAGGAGGAAGTGAGGTCGAGGGAGAGAGGAGCAGCATGACATCTCCTTGCCCCTATCCACTCGAGGAGGGAAGCACACACACGAGCAGGAGGTGGCATCGGGGGGAGTGGACACGCAGCTGCCTCCCGTCCAGAGGTAGAAGACAAAGGAGTTTTCCTCCATAACCCCCTAGAGTTTTGTAAATATTACAAACTGGTCCTTTTCTATTCTGAAACAGAACAAAACATTAAATTTGAGGACCTTTTTGCATAGATAAAAATTGGCAAAAATAGTTTTTGAAAAGCTCATAAATTTCCAACCACACCATATTTTTTTTCCCAAACTGAAAATGTTTTTCATACAAATTGTGTGTGGCCACTTTAAGTGGTTTTTCGTCAACTTCTTATTTAAATTCAAATTCGAAGTTGGATGAAATTTTCCATGCATGCTATGACATGATCACAACGCCATAAACACTACTGTAGAAAATTTGGGATGTTACAATTTAAGCTATGTTTGCACTCAAAACAAGCAAACATTATGGGGGAGAGGGTTGGAAGGTCAATGGAAGAAAGTCTCACACAACTGAAAATGATCATTAGACAATAGGAAGTCTTATAATCGCAGTTATGCAAGGAGTAGTGATTGTGACACAACAGGTGCAGTAAGTGTATGAAAGCTCTCCAATGGAACTAGTGGGGGGGTGCATCCAACTTGCTTGCTCACGACCACCCAGAGCACTTTGAGGAGGCTCATCACTGGAATATACAAGCCAAGTTCTATAACTTAAAGTTCCCCACATAGTTATGCAAGTCACAATATGAAAAGTCTCTCGAACTGAAGTATTGGTGCTAAATAAGCACAAGTGCGGAATAAATGATAGTATAACCCTCTCTCTTTGGCCCTTCTTTGGGCCTTTATATATATATATATATATAACCTCACTGGTAGGGGCAACACTATTTTACAATGAATCATCACACTTTTAGTACTCATAACTCAAATTAAAATATCTCTGATGTATATAAAACTAAATGCTCCTGACAGTGTAGCATTATGCAAAACAACAATGAAGCATATCATCAAGGAACATAATGAAGATGGATGTTTTATGGCAATATATCTTGGAATGGCTATGAAAATGCCATGGTAGGTAGGTATGGTGGATGTTTCGATGAAGATAATTTTTGGCTTATGTGTAGATGAACAAAGTTCTCCCATGGGGTTTGGATGCACTGGCGAAGTTTGCACCAACTCTCAATGTGAGAATGAGCAATGCACAGTACCGAAGAGGCTAGCAAATATGGATGGTGGAAGTGCCAGAAAACTGCAACATAGAACTCACAAGTTAAAAGATTACAACTAAAATCATGATCTTACAAGGCATAATGAAAATCACTCCAAGAGGGTCCGTGGCAATGACAAGTCACTGTTAGCTACCCCGACCGTAGCGCGTAACAAAAAACCATTACGATTGCTATCAGCAAAGGAAGTCATATACCATTATTCTATCAACTAGTTATTTGAGTGTGGCACAATTTCAAGCTTTTAGACCAACCATTTATTGTTTTTACTCCAATAAACCAGCAAGTTTACCATTAAGTATATTAATATCTCAAAACAATAGCAAATAATGAAGTAAATCATTTTAGTGATCTACAAGAATATGCAAGTTTTTTCTGTTATACCATCTACCACATGTAGCATTTTCTATTTCCATCAAGCACCATTCAATATATATTTTAACACAAAATCTCCAAATAATATCACAATGAAACAAGAGAGTACTAATACTACTCTACTAGAACTAACAACTCTGAATAAGAGATGCATGAAAAACAGGAGATAAATGAATTCTAGCAGCTAGAATAAAAACTAAGAATACGAGCATAACGAGTATTCATATGAAAAAGCGGAGCGTGTCTCTCTCCCACAAGAATGCTGGGTTCCAACTATATTTACTGCAGCAAGGAAAAAAAAAACAAAAAAAAAAACAAACAGACGCTCCAAGTAAAATGCATATGATGTGACCGAATAAAAATATAGTTTCACTAGAAGTGACCTGATAAACTGTTGATGGAGAAGGGGATGCCTTGGGCATCCCAAAGCTTAGACACTTGAGTCTTCTTAGAATTTGCTGGGATGAAACCACGGGGGCATCCCCAAGCTTTCGCTTTTCACTCTTCTTGATCACATTATATCACCCTCTTCTCTTGACCCTTGAAAACTTCCTTCACACCACACTAAAAGTAATTCACATTAGAGGGTTAGTGCATAATAAAAAAATCACATGTTATGCATGGGCACAAGCATTATTAATACTTTTTAAACATTAGCTACAGCCACTGATGTTTTGTGGATCAAAGAAATCCACTCGACATAGTAAAAGAGAGAATGCAAGTAAAAAGGTAGAATCTATCAAAACCAGAACAGTCTGTAAAGACGATTTTTTTTCGGGGAACCTACGTTGCTCAAGTCGAAAAACGTAAAGCTACAAAAAGTTTCGAAATTAGCTTAGGAATAAGCAAAAAAAATGGAAAGTCATTTTGATGTTTCTGTGATTTTACACTGAATTTACGGTGGACAACAAACATCTATTCCCTGCGCAGAAATCCAAATCTAACACCAACTTTCACTAGAGACTTTACATGGCACAACTAATACATGAAAATAAAGATACAAAGGAGTTTCTACAAAAGTAAACAACACCTTGACTCAAATAAAACATAGAAAAACAATGCGAAAATAAAAACATGGGTTATATCCCAAGAAGTGATTTTCTTTAACACCTTTCAGCTAGGCACAGAAAGAAATAAGATGCTCACATAAGAAATATGAATTACGCAAAACAGAGCATTAAGAAACAAGCATAATTTTTTTTAAGTCTAACCCACTTCCTATGCATAGGAATCTTGTAAAAAAATCAACTAAAGAAGCTCAAACTAGAAATCATGGCAGCGTAGAACAAGAGAAATTTCAAAACTTTCAACAAAAAGAGGGGTGTTTTAGTAACATGAAAATTCCGACAACCATATTTTCCTCTCTCATAATAATTTTCATTAGCATCATGAACAAACTCAACAACATAATTATCACATAAAGCATGTTTGTCATCATCTAAAAACACACAATTCATACCAAGCTCAGAAATTGTGGAATCAAAATTAAAAATAAAGATATCTTCTTTCTCACTTTTAGCAATAGAAAAACAAGATTATTGGTCACTCTTCAAAGGTATGGGACACATTATAGCAATCCTATTTTCAGTAGCATTATAATTTATAACATCAAGTAACATAGGACCATCATCTAGAGCATTATCATATAAATTTTCTAAACAAACTTCCTCATTATCATGCATATCAATAGTTGGAATAAATAGAGGGTTATCATAGGATTTATCCAAGTAGTATGGATTATCATAAATAACAGTAGCAATGTTATTCTCACAAGTTTCATTCATAGTAGTATCAAGGTCATAAGTATAGCAAGTATCAATTTCATCAAAAAGGGATATTTCAAAAGACTCAATAGGATCATCACAATTATCACTATAACACTCATCCTCCTTGCATAAGCATGGTGGGAAATTAAATAAGGTATGAGTTAAAGAGTTACTATCATTGTGCGGTAGACATGGGTAGCTACTCCATTCTTCCTCCTCTTGATCATCACTCTCCTCCTCTTTTTCATCCAATGAGCTTCCAGATTCTGCAATTTCTTCTTCCATAGGCTCCTGCAAGGCATTAGTCTCCTCCTTTGGGGGAGAACATATATTATGATATTTAATTTTGTAGTAATTACAATCCTTATAATTATCAAAGAAATATTCAAGTATAACATAAGTATCATATTTATAAGGTGCATCATCAATACTTTCAAGCAAATAGGCAATTTCGAATGCACCCTTCCAAGCAATAAATTCCTCAATTTGTTCCACATCATAAAAATCATAATTTCGCTTAACATAGGAAGATATGGTAAAATTATCATTATACTCACATTGAAAACGGAGGTGTTTATACCTCCTACAACAACAAGATTTATCAAAGAAATAAGTAACATTATAAGTAGAACACAAGTTTCTAGCAATGATATAAAATTTATTAATCTGTTCCCATAAGTGTTCCCCTTTTTGTGACAAGCAGTGTTCCTTATAAATTTTTTGTTGATCTTCCGTGAACCCACCGTGCCAATAAGATCGAGTTTCAAAGAAATCAACCATTGATAGCGAGTATGATAAAGAAAGTAAAAAAGCAAGATAGGACTAGACATAAAGGTAACGTTAAATAGCAACTATTTTTTTGTGTTTTTGACATAAAGAAGTAAACACGAAAATAAAACAAACTAGGAAAAACTAAAACAAAGTAAAGAGATTGGAAGTGAGAGACTCCCCTCGAAGAAATCCTTTTTCTTCCCGGCAATGGCGCTAGAAAACTTGTTGGCGCGTAGTTGACGAGGGAGTGCACTCGTTGGGAAACCTCAAAAAGAAACCAAGGTTGAATCGACCATTAGGAGAAAGAAGTCAATTACTAAGGTTGATGCAGCGGATGTTGGCAGGGCGCACTACCGGTTCAGTAGCAACATGGAACCTACACAACACAATCAAATCACTTTGCCAAAAACGAGGCCGTGAGGTTGTAAATCTCACCAGTTTTGCTGAAAACAAAGAGGTTAAACGTATGGTGTGGAAACCAGTACTTGTTTGCAGTAGATGAAAAGAGAAAAGTGATGGCAGTAGGGAAACAGTAGTAACAGTAGGAAAACAGTGATTGTAGTGGTTGTATTATCACTATAAGAAAATGGACCGGGGTCCACAGTTCAATGGTGTTGTCTCTCCAAAACAGATAGATAGCATGTTGGGTAAAACAATTACAACTGGGCAATTTACAGATATAAATGTTGCATTGCAGTGCATATGCATGACATGATAATTATTATGTGATTCATGCGGGCATTACAACAAGATTCATAGACCGTTATCCAACTAGATCTATGACTAATAATCCACCCTCGGTGTGTCATCCGATCAAACCTTTGGTATTAAGTTGCAAGCAACATATAATCGCATTAAGCAAAGTGTGTAATGTAAACATAGTTGTTTTCTCCCTAATGGAAACAACACATCCCCCACCTGTTACGTTTCTGTCACTCGAGCATGAGTAAAAGGGAGGCATGAACCCACTGATGATGCCTTGACGTGAGGCTGACATTGGTAAACCCCAAGATAAAGGCTGTGAAGAGTGCAGCAGCAAGTTTTCCCTCAGAAAAGAAACGAAGGCTGAATCGGCCAGTAGGAGGACAAGCAATCTCTGAAGGTTGATGCAGCTGAGGTGGCAGGGCGAACTAACGGTTCAGCAGCAATGTGGAACCTACACAACACAATCAAATCACTTTGTCCCAACGTAGGAGTGAGGTTGTCAATCTCACCGGTTTTGCTGAACAAAGAGGTTAAACATATGGTGCGGAAAACAGTAGGAAAACAATAGAAGCAGTATGAAAGAAGTGTGTAGGCAGTAGGTTTTTTTATCAGTATGAGGAAAATGGACCGGGGTCTACAGTTCACTAGAGGTGTCTCTCCGTGAAAGATAAATAACATGTGTGGTGAACAAATTACAGCTGGGCAATTGACAGAAATGAAGGCTGCACCATAGTGCATATGCAAGACATGATGATTACTATGTGATTCATGCGGGCATTACAACAAAATACATTGACCGTCATCCAACTACATCTATGTATAATAATCCACCCTTCGAATATCATCTGAACAAACGTTGGGTATTAAGTTTCTAGCAACAGATTATCACAGTAAGCAAAGTGTGTAATGTAAACAATGTAAACTAGGTAAACACCGTTGTTTTCTCCCTAATGGCAACAACACATCCTCCATCCGTCACGTTTCTGTCACTCGAGCACATATGCAAAGGAGGCATGAACCCACTGTCGAGCATAAATACTCCCTCTTGGATTTACTAGCATCTCTTGGCCAGAGCATCTACTGCTAACAGAGAGCATGCAAGATCATAAATAACATAAGGACGAAGATAACATGATAGATTGATAATCAGAAGACATAGAATTCAACATTCATCAGATCCCAACAAACACAACATGTAGCATTACATAAAGATGATCTCGATCATGTGAGGCAGCTCACGAGATCTAAACATGAGGTACAAAGTGGAGAGAACAACCATCTATCTACTGCTATGGACCCGTAGTCCAGGGATGAACTACTCACACATCACTTCGGAGGAGGCCATGCTGGTGTAGACCCCTCCGGTGATGAATTCCCCTCCCATCAGGGTGCCGGGGAGAGCTCCAGAACCCTCCTGATCTCGGGATGTCGATGACGACGGCCTCGGGTGTTTCACGGGATGAAGTGGTATATCTTTAGGGTTAATATGTCGGGGGGGGGGGGGGTATAAATAGGCAAAAGGGCAAAGGCGGTGGAGGCCTGGGGGCCCCACACCACCCCATGGCGCGGCCAGTGGGGCGCCGCCCTATCGTGTGGGCCCCCTGTGGCCCCCTCCGGGTCTCTTCGGAACTCCGTGAAACCTTCGGGAATTCTAGGACCTCCGGACTTTCAATTTTAAAATTTCGAGAATATGTCTAGAATAACTTTTCTGAAACTAAAAACAGCAGAAAACATGGAACTGGCTCTGTGGCATCTTGTTAATAGGTTAGTCCGGAAAATCGATAAAAATGACATAAAGTGCATATCGAACATGTGGGAAACAACATGAAAACAACATGGAACATCAGAAATTAAGGATACGTTTATGAAGTATCAACATCCCCAAGCTTAGTTCCTACTCGTCCTCGAGTAGGTAAACGATAAAAACAAAAAATTTCTGAGGTGACATGCTACCAACATAAACTTGATCATCAATATGTAAAAGCATAAGTAAGATGAGATCGTAGAACTTCAACACAAGCATGATAAATAGAATTTTAATAATAAAGCATAGCAATCACCTTGCATCATGGGAAGTAACACAAATAAAAGATCATGAATAACAATGCAACGAAATATATACGTTTGTTTCAAGTATAGAGAAAACATGGCAAAGTGATATTTCTCTAGTCCTTAAGAGTGGGGCAAAACATAAATGCCAGTACACCTTCAAAGTTCATGAGGAAGACTAGAACAAATAATTAGAGAAAAGAAATAACACATCATGAAACAATTAATAATGTTTCTGTTACAAATGCACATAAAATTCAGAATGGCAACTATGCTCTATCAACTGTGCATAAAGTTAGAAGATGGAGACTCAACATAAAAGTAAAAGAAAGGCCCTTCATAGAGGGAAGCAGGGATCAAATCATGTGCTAAAGCTTTTATTTTATTAAACACAGGTATAAAAAACTTGACACTCCTCCCAACCATCTTACACAAACCATGGCTAACCGAATCCTCGGGTGCCTGCCAACAATCACATACCGTGGAGGTGTGTCTATATTTTAAGAGAGGTGTATTCTTATGTCAACGAAAGGTAAACAGAAAATACAGTACGCCACAAGCCAACTAGACTTCACAAGAGCAGCTCCCATAGAAGGACGCATCTGGGTAGAAGGCCATCCCTCTCTCTCTTTTGTTTACACAATTATGCTTTGAGTGATAAATCAGGGGCAAAAATAGTGAAGAGAATTTGTTGTTATTAATTTGGGGCTGGGCACCCTGCTGCTAGCTCTTCTATCATCGGATGAGCGGATGAAGCCACTAGTCTAGGGTGTGAAAGTCCAATCAGCAAGTGAGATAAATATTCTCTATTTACGTCCTCATGAGCTAAAATAGGAGCACAAAACATGATTAATTTTGAAAGTTTTAAAGCTAACACATGAGCAATTAATTTGGAGTGGCGGTTAAATACCACATGTAGGTAGGTATGGTGGACACAATGGGAAAACTTTGGTTTTTGGGAGTTGGATGCATGAGTATAGTAGAGCTCATACTCGGTACAGGTGGAGGCTAGCAAAAGACTAGGAGAGACAAATCAAGAGAGCATAAGAGCCGTAATCATGCATAGCGACATAAACATCATTAATCAAAACATAAGTCGTACCACAAGTTGAAAAACTAAATTATCATGGAGCCTATAAGTGACTGGTTCAGTCATAAACATGGTGTGAGCATGCGCCAAGTCAACCAAATAAAACATTCAAAGGAGAACACCACAAATTTATGCTTGAATATGAAAAGAACAACTCATGATTTTTTCAATGGCACATTAAACACTCTCAGCTATTTGAGGATAATCATGCTACTAAATAACCACGCGGCTTTAGAATTAAAATAACATCTAGCATGATATGAAAAATTCTAGCTATAGTCTATACAAGCTTCTACTTGCACCGTTATAAATTCTACCTCAAGCAGCTGTTTCTTTTCCCAACAAGCACCATACAAAACATGCTTTAACAAAAACTCTCTAAATGCTACAGCAAGCAAACATGAGAGAAATCACATAATTATACTAAAAATCAGAAAAGTGATGGAAGTAGGGAAACAGTAGTAACAGTAGTTAAACAATGATTGCAGTGGTTGTATTATCACTATAAGAAAACGGACCGGGGTCCACAGTTCAATGGTGTTGTCTCTCCAAAACACATAAATAGCATGTTGGGTAAAAAAATTACAACTGGGCAATTGACAGATATAAAGGTTGCATTGTAGTGCATATGCATGACATGATAATTATTATGTGATTCATGCGGGCATTACAACAAGATTCATAGACCGTTATCCAACTAGATCTATGACTAATAATCCACCCTCGGTGTGTCATCCGATCAAACCTTTGGTAATAAGTTGCAAGAAACATATAATCGCATTAAGAAAAGTGTGTAATGTAAACATAGTTGTTTTCTCCCTAATGGAAACAACACATCCCCCCACCTATTACGTTTCTGTCACTCGAGCATGAGTAAAAGGGAGGCATGAACCCGCTGATGATGCCTTGACGTGAGGCTGACATTGGTAAACCCCAAGATAAAGGTTGTGAAGAGTGCAGCAGCAAGTTTTCCCTCAGAAAAGAAACGAAGGTTGAATCGGCCAGTAGGAGGACAAGCAATCTCTGAAGGTTGATGCAGCTGAGGTGGCAGGGTGAACTAACGGTTCAGCAGCAATGTGGAACCTACACAACACAATCAAATCACTTTGTCCCAATGTAGCAGTGAGGTTGTCAATCTCACCGGTTTTGCTGAACACAAAGAGGTTAAACATATGGTGTGGAAAACAGTAGGAAAACAGTAGCAGCAGTATGAAAGAAGTGTGAAAGCAGTAGGTTTTTTATCAGTATGAGGAAAATGGACCGGGGTCCACAGTTCACTAGAGGTGTCTCTCCGTGAAACATAAATAACATGTGTGGTGAACAAATTACAGCTGGGCAATTGACAGAAATGAAGGCTGCACCGTAGTGCATATGCAAGACATGATGATTACTATGTGATTCATGCGGGCATTACAACAAAATACATAGACCGTCATCCAACTGCATCTATGTCTAATAATCCACCCTTCGAATATCATCAGAACAAACGTTGGGCATTAAGTTGCTAGCAAGAGATTATCACAGTAAGGAAAGTGTGTAATGTAAACAATGTAAACTAGGTAAACACCGTTGTTTTCTCCCTAATGGGAACAACATATCCTCCATCCGTCACGTTTCTGTCACTCGAGCACATATGCAAAGGAGGCATGAACCCACTGTCGAGCATAAATACTCCCTCTTGGATTTACTAGCATCTCTTGGCCAGAGCATCTACTACTAACAGAGAGCATGCAAGATCATAAATAACATAAGGACGAAGATAACATGATAGATTGATAATCAGAAGACATAGAATTCAACATTCATCAGATCCCAGCAAACACAACATGTAGCATTACATAAAGATGATCTCGATCATGTGAGGCAGCTCACAAGATCTAAACATGAGTTACAAAGTGGAGAGAACAACCATATAGCTACTGCTATGGATCCGTAGTCCAGGGATGAACTACTCACGCACCACTTCGGAGGAGGCCATGCTGGTGTAGACCCCTCCGGTGATGAATTCCCCTCCCATCAGGGTGCCGGGGAGAGCTCCAGAACCCTACTGATCTCGGGATGACGATGACGGCGGCCTCATGTGTTTCATGGGACGAAGTGGTATATCTTTAGGGTTAATATGTCGGGGGATATAAATAGGCGAAAGGGAAAAGGCGGTGGAGGCCTGGGGGCCCCACACCACCCCATGGTGCGGCCAGTGGGGCGCCACCCTATCGTGTGGGCCCCCTGTGGCCCCCTCCGGTTCTCTTTGGAACTCCGCGGAACCTTCGGGAATTCTAGGACCTCCGGACTTTGAATTTTAAAATTTCGAGAATATGTCTAGAATAACTTTTCTGAAACTAAAAACAACAGAAAACAGGGAACTGGCTCTGTGGCATCTTGTCAATAGGTTAGTCCGGAAAATCGATAAAAATGACATAAAGTGCAAATCAAACATGTGGGAAACAACATGAAAACAACATGGAACATAAGAAATTAAGGATACGTTTATGAAGTATCAACATCCCCAAGCTTAGTTCCTACTCGTCCTCGAGTAGGTAAAGATAAAAACAAAAAAATTTCTGAGGTGACATGCTACCAACATAAACTTGATCATCAATATGTAAAAGCATAAGTAAGCTGAGATCATAGAACTTCAACACAAGCATGATAAATAGAATTTTAATAATAAAGCATAGAAATCACCTTGCATCATGAGAAGTAACACAAATAAAAGATCATGAATAACAATGCAACGAAAGATATACGTTTGTTTCAAGTATAGAGAAAACATGGCAAAGTGATATTTCGCTAGTCCTTAAGAGTGGGGCAAAACATAAATGCCAGTACACCTTCAAAGTTCACGAGGAAGACTAGAACAAATAATTAGAGAACAAGCAATAACACATCATGAAACAATTAATAATGTTTCTGGGACAAATGCACATAAAATTCAGAATGGCAACTATGCTCTCTCAACTGTGCATAAAGTTAGAAGATGGAGAATCAACATAAAAGTAAAAGAAAGGCCCTTCATAGAGGGAAGCAAGGATCAACTCATGTGCTAAAGCTTTTATTTTATTAAACAAGAGGTATAAAAAACTTACACTCCTCCCAACCATCTTACACAAACCATGGCTAACCGAATCCTCGGGTGCCTGCCAACAATCACATACCATGGAGGAGTGTCTATATTTTAAGAGAGGTGTATGCTTATGTCAACGAAAGGTAAACAGAAAATACAGTACGCCACAAGCCAACTAGACTTCACAAGAGCGGCTCCCATAGAAGGACGCATCTGGGTAGAAGGTCATCCCTCTCTCTCTTTTGTTTACACAATTATGCTTTGAGTGATAAATCAGGGGCAAAATAGTGAAGAGAATTTGTTGTTATTAATTTCGGGCTGGGCACCCCGCTGCTAGCTCTTCTATCATTAGATAAGCGGATGAAGCCACTAGTCTAGGGTGTGAAAGTCCAATCAACAAGTGAGATAAATATTCTCTATTTACATCCTCATGAGCTAAAATAGGAGCACAAAACATGATTAATTTTGAAAGTTTTAAAGCTAACACATGAGCAATTAATTTGGAGTGGCGGTTAAATACCACATGTAGGTAGGTATGGTGGACACAATGGGAAAACTTTGGTTTTTGGGAGTTGGAAGCATGAGTAGAGCTCATACTCGGTACAGGTGGAGGCTAGCAAAACACTAGGAGCGACAAATCAAGAGAGCATAAGAGCCGTAATCATGCATAGCGACATAAACATCATTAATCAAAACATAATCGTACCACAAGTTGAAAAAATAAATTATCATGGAGGCTATAAGTGACTGGTTCATAGTCATAAACATGGTGTGAGCATGCGCCAAGTCAACCAAATAAAACATTCAAAGGAGAACACCACAAATTTATGCTTGAATATGACAAGAACAACTCATGATTTTTTCAATGGCACATTAAACACTCTCAGCTATTTGAGGATAATCATGCTACTAAATAACCACAAGGCTTTAGAATTAAAATAACATCTAGCATGATATGAAAAATTCTAGCTATAGTCTATACAAGCTTCTACTTGCACCGTTATAAATTCTACCTCAAGCAGCTGTTTCTTTTCCCAACAAGCACCATACAAAACATGCTTTAATAAAAACTCTCTAAATGCTACAGCAAGCAAACATGAGAGAAATCACATAATTATACTAAAAATGACAGCTCTGAACAAGAGGTGCAATGAAAAGAGCTAAACAGGAATTTTTGCAGTAACTAGAAGAAAAACTAAGAATACTAGCATAGCAAGTATTCAACGAAAAGGCGGAGCGTGTCTCTCTCCTAGACAAGGAATACTAGTTTCCAACTATATTATTTCATCAAGGAAAACAAAATAAAACAAAGGAAAACAAAATAAAAACAAAAGACTCTCCAAGTAAACTTCATATGATGTGACCGAATAAAAATATAGTTTCACTAGAAGTGACCTGATAGATCGTTGATGAAGAAGGGGATGCCTTGGGCATCCCCAAGATTATATGCTTGACTATTCTTAAAATATGCTTGGATGAACCATGGGGTCATCCCCAAGCTTTGACCTTGCACTCTTCTTGATCACATATATCACCATCTTCTCTTGACCCTTGAAAACTTCCTTCACACCACACTCAAAGAGTATTTCGCATTAGAGGGTTAGTGAAACAATAAAAAATCCATGGGTTATGTAAGGGAACAAGTGCTATTTATACTTCTAAACATT
Organism: Alopecurus myosuroides; assembly: GCA_028641055.1. Classification (NCBI taxonomy): domain Eukaryota; kingdom Viridiplantae; phylum Streptophyta; class Magnoliopsida; order Poales; family Poaceae; genus Alopecurus; species Alopecurus myosuroides. Next base: position 256,485,903 of record CM054058.1, read on the forward strand.
AGCTACAGCCACCGATGTTTCGTGAAGCAAAGGAATCCACTTGACATCGCAAAAGAGCAAATGCAAGAAAAATGGCAGAATCAGTCAAAACCAGAACAGTTTGTAAAGACAAATTTTCGGGGAACTTATGTTGCTCAGATAGTAAAACTTAAAGAACAAAAATATTGTAGAATTAGCTGATGAATATGTACAAGCAATTTCAGGCCATTCTGATTTTTCTGTGAATTTTACAATTTTTTACGGTGGACAGCAGAAATCTGTTTCCTACGCAGAAATCCGAAAACCAACTCCAACTCTCGTCGAAACGTTACTTGGAACTATTAAAACATGAAAATAAAGATAAAAGGAGTTGCTACATAAGTATACAACCCCTTCAATCAAATAAACAGATAAAAACAAAGCAAAAATAAAACCATGGGTTATCTCCCAAGAAGTGCTTTTCTTTGACGCCTTTTACCTAGGCCGAGAAAAGTGGAATCAACTGTTTTCAAGTGAAGAAGCATCCAAATCAATAATTTCCTCCAAACCCCAAATTGTAGCAATGGGTACCTTAGACACCCCTGAAGACGATTCCACATGCAAATCACTTTTAGTTTCACTAAAAGTTTTATTAATTTTAAGCACATTAGGGGATTTCGGTTTAGGTGCCTTGGGGACATACATAATTTTTTTCTCTTTTCCCACAGAAGGTTTCTCTCTTTTAAACTTAAGAGAAGAAAAATTTGAGCTTAAAGTTTCCATAGCCTCCTCTAATTTACCAATCCTCATATTTTGACTACCATGGATATTGCTAGCTTCTAAAACAGTGATTTTCTTGTTGATACTTACTATTGATTCATTAAATTTGCTAGCATTATCAAGGAACTTTGAAAAAAAATTCTCCATAGAGTTTAGATTTTTAATAACATCATCTAAAGTGATCTCATTTTTAACAACTTTAGTAGGTGGTGTTCCAACTAAACTTTCAATTAAATTACAAGCTTCCAAAGCAGGTGTTCCCAAAGAATTACCGCCTGTAAGAGTGTCTAGAACATACCTGTACCAGCTAGTAATACCAACATAAAAATTCCTAAGAAGGATTAAAGTGGAATATTTCTTAGTGCATCTATGATGAGCATCACTTATCCTATACCAAGCATCTTTCAAACTTTCTCCACCTTGTTGCTTAAAGGAACGAACTTCAACCTCAGGAACACTCATTTTAGCAAGACTAAAAACAGGAATAAAACTACAGCTAGAATAATATTTTTTTTGTGTGTTTTTGATAAAGAGAAGCAAACAAGACAAAATAAAATAAACTAAGGAAAAAAAAACAAATTAAAGAGATTGGAAGTGAGAGACTCTCCTTGCAGAAATTCTCTTCCTCCTCGAGAACGGCGCTAGAAAACTTGTTGATGATGCCTTGACGTGTGGCTGACGTGGGTAAAACCCAATAGAAAGGTTGTGAAGAGTGTAGTAGCAAGTTTTCCCTCAGAAAAGAAACCAAGGTTGAATCGACCAGTAGGAGGACAAGGTTCTAAAGGTTGATGCAGTTGAGGTGGCAGGGCCTACTACCGGTTCAGTAGCAACGTGGAACCTACACAACACAATCAAATCACTTTGTCCCAACGTAACAGTGAGGTTGCCAATCTCACCGGTTTTGCTGAACACAAAGAGGTTAATTGTATGGTGTGGAAAAAAGTCGGAAAACAGTAGCATTAGTATGAAAGCAGTGTGAAAGCAGTAGGTGTTTTATCAGTATGAGGAAAATGGACCGGGGTCCACAGTTCTCTAGTGGTGTCTCTCCGTGAAATATAAATAACATGTGTGGTGAACAAATTACAGCTGGGCAACTGACAGAAATGAAGGCTGCACGGTAGTGCATATGCAAGACATAAAGATTACTATGTGATTCATGCGGGCATTACAACAAAATACATAGACCGTCATCGAACTGCATCTATGTCTAATAATCCACCCTCTGAATATCATCCGAACAAACGTTGGGTATTAAGTTGCTAGCAACATATGATCGCAGTAAGCAAAGTGTGTAATGTAAACAATGTAAACTAGGTAAACATCATTGTTTTCTCCCTAATGGCAACATCACATCCTCCATCCGTCACGTATCTGTCACTCGAGCACAGATGCAAAGGAGTCTTCCTCTTGGAGTTACTAGCATCTACTTGGCCAGAGCATCTACTAATAACGGAGCGCATGCAAGATCATAAATAACATAAGAATGAAGATAGCATGATAGATTGATAATCAGAAGACATAGCATTCAACATTCATCAGATCCCACCAAACACAACATGTAACATTACATAAACATGATCTCGATCATGTGAGGCAGCTCATGAGATCTAAACATGAGGTACAAAGTGGAGAGAACAACGATCTAGCTACTGCTATGGACCCGTAGTCTAGGGATGAACTACTGACGCATCACTTCGGAGGAGGGCATGGTGGTGTAGACCCCTCCGGTGATGAATTCCCGTCCCGGCAGGGTACCGGGAGAGCTCCAGAACCCTCCCGATCTAGGGATGATGATGACATTGTCCTCGTGTGTTTCTTGGGACGAAGTGGTATATCTTTAGGGTTAATATGTCGGGGGGTATAAATAGGTGAAAAGGCAAAGGCGGTGGAGGCCTGGGGGCCCCACACCACCCCATGGCGCGGCCAGGGGGCGCGCCGCCCTATGGTGTGGCCCCCTTGTTGCCCCCTCCGGGTCTCTTTAGGACTCCGTGGAACCTTCGGGAATTTTAGGACCTCCGTACTTCGAATTTTCCAATTCCGAGAATATTTCCAGAACAACTTTTCTGAAACAAAAAACAGCAGAAAACAGGGGCACTGGCTCTGTGGCATCTTGTCAATAGGTTAGTCCGGAAAATCGATAAAAATGACATAAAGTGCATATCAAACATGTGGGAAACAACATGAAAACAACATGGAACATCAGAAATTAAGCATACGTTTATGACGTATCACCCACTATCGAGCATAAATACTCCCTCTTGGAGTTACAAGAATCTACTTGGTCAGAGCATCTACTATCAACGGAGAGCATGCAATATCATAAATAACATACACATGAATAAAACATGATAGATTGATAATCATTGGACATAACATTCAATATTCATCGGATCCCAGCAAACACAACATGTAGCATTACAATAAGATGTTGTTGATCACATTAGGAAGCTCACAAGATCTAAACATGAGGCATAAAGAGGAGAAAACAACTAAGCAAAACTAAAACAAGATCATGTAAGGCAGCTCACAAGACCATGTTGGGTAGCTCACAAGATCTATGATCTTGACCATCTAGCTACTGCTATGGACCTGTAGTCCAAGGATAAAACTACTCACACATCATTCCGGAGACGGGCATGGTGGTGTAGAGCCCTCTGGTGATGAATTCCCCTCCTAGCAGGGTGCCGAGGAGAGCTCCATAACCCTCCTGAACTAGGGTTGACGATAACGGCGGCTGCGGATGTTTTTCATGGAAAAGGCTCGAGTATATAGGGTTAACCCGTGAAGAGGCATATATAGGCGAGAGGGAAACATCGGTGGGCATCCAGGGGGCCCACACCACCCCTTGGCGCGGCCAGAGGGGGGCCACGCTGCCCTATGGTGTGGGGACCCTGTGGCGCACCTCCGGGTCCCCACCGGACTCCGTGGCGCGACAAAATTCTAAGACTTTTTGTTTTAAATCATCAATTCTGAGAATATTTCCAGAACAAAATTTCTGCAATAAAAAATAGCAGAAAACATGAACTCGCTCTATGGCATTTTGTCAATAGGTTAGTGCCCAAAAATCGATAAAAATGGCATAAAGTGTATAGTAAACATGTAGCATATAGTATGAAAACAACATGGAACATCAGAAATTATGGATATGTTTATGACGTATCAAGGACCTAGATTTCCTCGATGGACTTGATCTTGTTTCTGGGTTGGCCCGGTGCGGGACTAGGGAACCGAGCAACTTCCCAAAGAGCACTCCAGAGGTACATTAGCAGGATTTAGCTTCAAGATGATCTTTTGCAGATTTTCAAAGGTTTCTTGCAAGTCGCCGACCAGATTCTTCCACTTTCTGGTCGTCTCTATGAAGTCGTCGATGTAGGGGTCGATGTTGCGGCTAATATGGGTTCCCACACCGGCCCTCATGGCCCTTTGGAAGGTGGCTTCGACGTTCTTCAACCCGAAGGGCATGCTACCAAAGAAAAAACAACCTTCGGACTTTGACGAATGTCATCTTGTTCTCATCCTCCTTGGTCATCTTGATCTGGTGGTACCTAGAGAAGGCATCCAAGAAGCAGAGAAGATCGTATCTGGCGGTGAGTCCACAATCTAGTCAATCCACGTAAGCATAAAGGGATCTTTCGGACAAGCGCAATTCAGATCGGTGAAATCTACGCACACCCGTTTGGATCCGTTCTACTTCGTAATCCACATCGGATGCAGCACCTCTCGGATGGTGTGAGCCTTCCTTGACTTGAGAACATGCTCCACAATGAAGTCCTGACGATCATGCGCCTGTCGGCGCACCTTCTACTTCTCTGGATGCGTGCCGGGACACACCTCCAGGTGATGTTCGATGGCTTCCCGTGGAATTTCCGGAAGATCGGTTGGTACCCAGGCGAAGACATCCGCATTCTCCGGGAGGAACCCCACGAGTGCTGCAGCCATCGTTGCCAAGGGGGGGCTGCTTCCTGAGCAAGGGCACCTCCTGAAACTTGTGCTTCTGCGTTCCAACCCTAGGCCCTAAACCGAATTCCTGATATGGGGATGAGGTCTTGGTCGGCATAGAAGGCCCGGGCCATCCCGGCAAACACAAGATCCACGGCCGCCGCCTGGACCGTGGGGGGCTGCCTATAGCTTTGTACCTTGGCCCATGGAGTTAGGGCCCAGAATGTCGTTGCCGGCGAGCCTCGCTTCACCGGTAGGTGGCTCGGGAGCCTTCGTCGCTAGCGATCATGCGGCTCCCAGCAGGAGGATGATAAGATTGTGCCATAACTCATAGGGAGGGTCCCTCTTGGGGGCGGGAAGTCCATCATGGCACTGGCTGCCGCCAGCGTGTAAGAGGGACCGCGCATGTCAAGGGAGATCCTAGCCCTTGGGGTCTCCTTTGTGAGTCTCTTCCCTTCCGCCATCGCGCCTACGGGGAAGAGATCGATCTAATGCCTGGGTGAAGCAGACCTTGCACGCCCCCCCTATCTGGCGCGCCAGATGTCGCGTGCCCAAATGCGAACACTAGGAGGGACCGACGTCCACTAGCTGATTTGTTCGGTAGATGGGCGTGGGGGACTTTTGCTTCCTGACTCGATGCTGATAAAGGGGAGGAGCATGACACAAAGCACACAAACATAATTTTTACCCAAGTTCAGGCCATTTCGAGATGGATCCCGATGTCTTACATGTCTAATCTAATATCATGTGGATGGTAAAGGTGGGTACTATGGTGAATTTGGCGGATCGCTCCGCGAGCGTGGTGTGTCCCGGGAGCTCTAACTATCTTCATCCTCTCCTCCTTTTCTCCTTATAGCTCTCATGTTTCTTTACTCTTCCTCTGTCTTTTTACTAACCTCTCCCCTTTTTCTCCTTTTCTTATCACGACCAGTGCCTCCTTTTATACCAAGGGGTTAGCACGCATGTCCTGGCGCATGCATTCCAAGTGTCCAGTCAGGTGTCACCCATGACAGATAGGTCGCACGACCAATCTGCAAGGCGTGGGGGGGCAGCTCGCCTTCGGTCTTCTCCCCATGCGCCACGTCATGGCGGCAATCCTGATTTGATTTAGAATGCGCTGCTTGCTCACCACACGACATATACGGGTCATCTTCCCTCCACGTGGTATTACAACGTCTTCCAGCGATGCTCCCGTGGAGAGCTCCCGTCGAGGCGCATTCTCCGCCAGTTTCGCTATGTGGTAGGCCCCGCCTAAGCACGACAACTATAGTGCCTGCAGGTGGGACAATGACTAATGGAAGGTTAGCGCGGAAGTAATCATGTTATACCTGAATGGTGGGCTTGCCAATTCACCAGTTACCTAGTTCCTAATAGACAGCGGGTGCTTGTGCACCCTCATTACCATTTACACCCTCAATTGCGTGGAAACTTGCGATGATTAATCGGACCAGTTATTAAGTCAACTAATGGGATCATTCCCAAACCATTAATATTCTAGAAAGAAACATAACTTTGTCGGTTATGTTTAGGGACAAAATTTACGATGGAGATGTGCCTGTTCGAGGTTTCTGATTTGGATATGCCCTGCAATATGATCCTAGGCATGCCACATCTTCCCCACCTTCTTGTGATACCACACGAAGCTTATCACGTCTTAAACCTGCCAGGCCAATCAGGCGTTCTAACAGTGTCAGACCCCGGACCTAGAGTTGTACATACTGTTATGCGCTCCTAGACATGGACCCACAAGGGCTTCGGCGTTGCCAGCCCCGGCCGCAACAAACAATGGCAGGTAGATCGGATTCATCGGCACGTAGGCCGGATAACATCAGTACTACTACTCCTTGTGTCCATGCTAGTCATAACCAACTATGCATATGAAACCGTCCACGAGTCGTATGAAACTGAAGGAACTGGACCAAAGCTATACAGAGATGCTATGTGTCTAGGAAGGGCAACAACAATCGAGGGTTACTAGGGTTACCAAGCCCAGGCCGAGTAAACATCGCTAGGCATGCTCGGAAATGAAGGGAATATGCCCGAGAGGCAATAATAAAGTGGTTATTATCTTATTCCTTGTTTATGATAAATGTTTTTTTCTCATGCTAGAATTGTATTAACCGGAAACGTTGATACATGTGTGTCTAATAAACAAACAAGAGTTCCTAGTAACGCCTCTTGTTTATCTAGCTTGTTGATTATCTGATGATCAAGGATTCCTGATCATGAACATTGGATGTTGTTAATAACGGGGTCATATGTTTGGTAGAATGATGTGATGAACTTATGTAGCATCCCAACTTTTAATAAAGATGGAATACCTGTGTTAGTGTGCTAGTCCCTGGATCAATTGCTAGCACCACAGTACAAAATGAAATATCATGCAAATGCATCAAATTCTATTACATCGCATGATCCAGTGTTTACAAAATAGGATTACAACTTGCATAGTCTTAGAAGACTAGCAGAAAACAAAGAACTACAGCGGAAAACATAGAACAACATTAAGCCCATCTTCTTCATGTGCCAGATGCAAAACATGTTGGCGATAGTCTCGAGATCCTAAACGAAATCCTCACCCGTCTTTAGAAATATATGCAATATGGAATATGCAGCCACAAGGGAGTCAATACAATTTAATGTATTAGCAAGTAACACTATGGTGGATATAAATGGCAATACTAATACTACATGCTTATTTGGTTGAGTGGAGTTTTGGCTAAGTTTGCATAAAGCAAGTTTTCTCCTATCTCTTTTGTAAAAGAAAACTTTTCTTTTCAAAGGGGTGGCATCATTGGATTAAGATCCAAGCACCACAATATTGTTCACTTGGTCAAAATTTTACTTATTGAAAATGGTGATGAGATTCTTCCGTCAATCCTTGTCCAGCTGCTCATAGTTGTCCATAACCGGGGACACGGCTAAGATCTTAGTTTGTTGACTCTGCAGAGGTTGTGCACTTTCACCCTTTGTCTTCAATTAACCCAAACATCCTATACACCCGGAGTGCATCATGGAAAGGAGAGAATTGAGACGAGATCTTTCAGAAGAAGAAGTTCAACCCACCGGCAAGACCCTGTTCCACCTATAATTATGCTACATCTGCTTGTCAAGCCTGGGCTAAACCCTCACAACTTAGTTGATCAAGACAGAGCCCATATGTCAAAGGCTGCACGGGAAGCTACCAAACTTAGAAGGACATAGTAATATCTTTGTTCCTGGGTGGCCATCCCTAAGTGACAACCTCAAGTGGAATAATCCTTTGAAAAGGGCCCTGAGGCAACACTCAACATAAACCAGTCTTACCACTTCCACCCAGATGGTTCATTTATTAGTTATACTTAGAATTTTTCCTCAACATCTAGTAAACCAATCCGAAATATTGCATAGCATCTACTAAGTTCTAAGGCTATCAAAATAACAAGGGTAAAAGAGATTGCTACACACTACTAGGATAATAGCATAGCATAATATAGCTTATTTAAAATCCCTATCATGCATACTACTCAAAATCAACTAATGCATATAGAAAATAATGGGTAGTTGATGGTGTGTTACTTGCCTTGTTGAAGTTGCTGAAGAAATCACACTCTCTTCACAAAAGATCGTTACTCTCCGTACAATCTATTCATTGAAAACACAATAACAAAATAAATAAACATGCTAGCAAGCAAACAAACAAGTGAAAAGAACATACAAAATAACATAGAGAAAGGAGTTTAACTTAGTTGGCTAGTAAAAGGTCTAGGTTTGAGTTCAATACTTGTTAAGGAAATTCCAAGGGTTTACTTGGGATTGGACTAGGTTGAGTTTGTAGAAAACTAACTTTATTTTAACCATACTTGTCGAGGAAGTTTCAAGAGTTCACTAAGGATTCCTCACAGTTTCAACTAAAGTAACACATAATAAGGTGTAACACTTAGTTGTTTTCATCAAAACATTTGAGTGGTCTAGTTTAGTATTTCCATCTTGGGTTAAGGTAGGTATAGGTTCAAATAACTTTATATCAATGGATATAACAAGATAAAGTATTGGGCTTTTCTATTGGGGTGAAGGGTTGGACAAAAACAACTTTTTATTCTTCAACTTGTGTGGAAGCTCCAAGTCTTCACATGCTTGTCTTCTTGAAGATCATAATCATGCATCTATTGTAGACTTGTTCTTTGGATGGATTCTTCTCTTGGTCTTGATAAATTCTTCATGGCTCTCTCACTAGTTGGTTTGGGTATGGGATGGTTACAAATACCACTAAGTCAAATAGAAAAGAAAGAAAATAAGAAGAAAGATAGAAAAGAGAGGGAGATGTTTTCATCTGAATTTCTTCACACTTGTACTTCCTTGAGTTCCTTCTAATCGTGGAGTCCAAGTCTTTTCTTCAAATTTTCTTCATTGATCTTCCTTGTAGCTCTTCATGTTGCCACCAAGTTGAAAATGAAGTACCTCCTTGTTCTCGAGTCTTGATTTCCTTTTTGATAACTTGATGAATTCTTGAAGCAAGAATAAGGGAGTGGAGAAGTAGATAGAAGACTAGGGTACTAGTGTTTGAGGTTCACAACTTGGTCATTTTAGGTACTTGGTCTTGGATTCAAAATGGCCACAACAAACAATGGTAGAAAGAATAGAAACAAAATCTAAGACATGATCAACTAGTGGTTCACTAAGATGGATTTTTGGTCCAACTTACAAGGAAAAGGTTCAAGGTTGTCCAAAAGGTTTAGGTACTGATGTCTCTGGTTCAAGGTTACCAAAAGGAGCAATTTTGCTTAAGGGAACATATTCTAATTATTAATAAAATTAATTCTATACCAAAAATACTTAAATATACTACTTAATTCTAATTTCTAAACTAACTTGTTCAAAAAATTATTTTGGAACAGAGGGTATGAAATTACACATCCTAATGTTTCCAAATATATTTTATTTGCAATTTGTGGATTTGTAGAATTTGAATTATGCCAAAATTCATCAAACAAGTATATTTAAATTTGAACCAATGTAAGCTTATCAAATTAAAAAATTGCCAGTGCCAAAAGTTTTTGCATGTTGTGCTGATTTCAAAAAGTCCAAGTTTGCTAAATTTGGGCTTATGGTTAAAAAGATATGATGTTTCTAAATTCTAGGGACTATTCTGCAAAATTGACAGATTAATTCTACCGGGAGAAAATTTGAATTTAAGCGCTGGCCATGTGGCACTCTGTGGTTGGCTGGATGTGCTGACTGTGCGCTGATGCAGCGCTGACTGGGTTGTGCTTACTGGGTGACACGCGGCGCGTTGTGGTTGGCTGGTACTGGTTCTACTGAGTGATCTGTTTCTGCGTGTTGGATCTAAGTCATACGGCTAAGATCAAAAGTCGGTGGCTAGGGTTCACCTCCCGCCGGAAGTTGGTCGCCGGTGATAGCGGGGACGGCGGCGCGGGCTCGGTTGTAGATGGAGGCGACGCTACGGGGGGTCTCAGGGCTCGGTAAGTACACGAAGAGAAGCGGCGCGATGAGGGGTTCTCGTTGGTGGCAGTGGTGTGCTCCGAGAGGGCCTCTGTGGACGGCGTCGTGCGAGTGAAGACGACGGCCGCTCCGGTGACCTCGCGCGTGCGCTGACCCGATGATTCCCTGCGGAAAAATCGAACAAAAAAGATTCACGAGGTGCGCGGGGACAAGGGAAAATGCATGGGGCAAAAAGGAGGCGGAGGTGACGGCTACCGTTGCCGAAGATGGAGGAATATGTCGTCGGCCTTGAGGAACTCCGGCGACAAAATTGGACGGCCTAGGGGCTTAATTGGGGAATGAGGCAGAGGGGAAATGATGAGGAGGAGAAGGGCTTTGTAGCCATGGGCTCGGGCATGAATTTAATCGACAGAAACGGCCGCATTCAGTCGGATTAAAATCGGCCGTTTTCAGTTTCTAGAGGAAGAAGAAACGGTGATGTATTGATGACGTCATCAATTATTTTTTTGTTTTACTTTTTATTAAAACCTTAATATCTTCTGTTTTAAAAACTCAATTAACCTCAAATAAATTTCTAAAAACTTGTAAAATTAATATCTTTCTGTTTAGAACATTTTTATAAACTTTTGAACACATTTCAATTTTTATTTTTTTGAAAATATAAATAATTACTAATAGTACTTATTGTATATTTTTAAATTAGAAAAATAATAAAATGAGGTTTTGATTAAATAAAATTTCAGAGACAATAAACATGTCAAATAATATTTTTGAAATTCATTTTACCTCACTTTCATATTTTTATAAACTTAACAATTCAGTGATTTACTAATAGTAACTTAATTCCATTTTTAAAATAGAAAATTAAATAAATATAAATGTGGCTTAAATAAAATTTAGAAAACTCCTCAAGCTTTGATATTGTTTTCAAGTCCTATTTTATGTTATTTTCAAATCAAAACATTTTATGAATACCACCTTATGTTTAAAACTTGGAATGACATTTGGATATCAATATAAATAGTTGTTATTCTCATAAAATAATTTTGAGGCATAGGAACTGTTAGAGGTTATAAATATTTGATTTTTGTTTTCATAAACTATTTTCAAAGTAATATTTGAATTGAAAACATGTTATAAAATAAGGTTTTCTAAGAGAAAATAATTTCTTTGAATAATGAATATTTATTTTGAATGGGCTTTTAGGGTTTATGGAATAGAGGTATAATGGATTCTTAATTTCAATTTTCATTCAGATATGTATTGTTTCCTTTTATTTCTTGCATCTCATTTGGTTTTTGGTGACTTGCATAACATGAAAACAAAATTTTCAATTTTTTGTGATTTTTGCACTTTCCAAAAATCAGGGATGTTACAACATAGACCCAAACTGAATATAGCAATGCGATCAAGTCATTAAGTTACATTGTTATATAAAACATACAAAGTAACCTTATTCCTTAGAGCATGACATCATGTCAATCACTAATACCAGAAGGGTGGTTTGATGTTATCAAACGTCATGCCGTAACAAGGTGACTATAAAGGTGCCGTTAGGTATTCGTAAAGTATTAGTTGAGGCTCATGGATCAAGAGTGGGATTTGTCCATCCAAATGACGGAGAGATATACTCTTTGGCCTCTTGGTGATATCACATCGACACCGCTTGCAAGCATGTGACTAGGTCACAAGGATGTCTTATCACCGAACGAGTAAAAGAGGACTTGTCGGTAAAGAGATTGAACTAGGTATGGTTGATACCAATGATCAGGAGACAAAGGGAATTGGTTATGGCATTTATGGTTCACAAGATCACTAGATTCATCGTTGAATGTGTAGGAGTCATTACGGATCTCCAGGTCCCGCCGTTGACTATTAATCGGAGAGGTGTCTCAATCATGTCTACGTTCTTCACGAACCATAGGGTGACACACTTAAGGTTCGATGACGCGTTTGAGTGGATCCGGAATATCGGAGAAAAATTTGGATAGTACCGAAATTGTTTCGGGTAATTTTGAAATAGTTCTAGGGGATTCTTGTCAAATGGTTGTTAATATATTTAACAACTAACTCAAGGGTTCATATGGTAATGTTTGTTAATGGAATTAACACGTTTTAAAATAAAAAAAATAAAATTGTTTTATTTATTTATTAAAGAAAACCCTTGGGATTTTGAGTGGGAATTAATGTAAGAATGAGTGGGTTGAGTCGAGACTCCACTCACATGATGAGGGATAGGTGGAGACACTCAAAAATTCGTGGCTGCCTTCCCCTCCTGTTGGGGGGCTACCCCCGAGTAGGGGCAAGGTTGGTAAGAAAGGGTGTTTGAGGTACTGCTTATCGAGTTGGGCCGTACCGAGTTGGTACGTACCGGATAGAAGCTAGGGTACCAAGTAAATTGGCTAACGAGTTGGAGCTACTCGGTAGGAAGAACAATAGGCCAATGTGAATATATGAGTGTTTGTCTGGATCGTCCGTGTAGGACTTGGAGGGTCCGGATAAACACGATGCTACTCTTCTCGAACGGAAAGTTAATGGAGCCGTTGTGATCCCGTATAATCAAGGAGAGTAGAGGCGTGCGGTTCCACTTACTAGGCGAGATGATGCGTATGCATACGCTGGTATAGTGCGATGTATGGGCGAGGCCACGTCCTATCTCTAACAAGGGGGACATGACATGTCAGCAACCATACCGCGAAGACTTTCGGCGTTTGTCAGCGGAGAAGCGGAGGCGTGCGCTATGACATAGTGTGTAGTCAGCTAATATGTACTATTAGTTGGTGGCCACCAGTATATAAGGTGGCCTCCTCCCTCCTGTGTGAGGGTCACCGATTACGTAAGAATAGAAGTGCTGCTAGTTTGAGTAGAGAGAGAGATAGCAGTAGAGCTTTTTCCTCCTCTAGCTCTTTGAGCTTGAGGAACCATTGTACTCATCACCACGTATACACAGAGACATGCATGAGTAGGGGTGTTACCTCCACACGAGGGCCCCGGACCTAGGTAAATATTGTTGTTTGAAGTGTAGTGAGCACGCCAGCTAGGGCTGCGATCCCTCCCCGGATATCCACAGTATCCATCGGCCCCAAACTTAAGTCATCCTATGGCATCTGTCTTTACAGGCTGGCGTTTCTATCCGGATGGGACCTCTTCCCTGTTCGGGGGAGCGCGTGGTTTATGGCCTTGTCCACACATTCGGCTCCTTCGACTTCGTCACCGACAACGCAGGTGAATTCTTCGGCAGGCCCGTTCCCGCAGGCGGCTCCGTCATCTGCTTCGACGCGCACTTGGTGTACGTCGCCACCACCGTCATCCGTGAGTACCCCGAGGTGGTGCTCGTTGCTACTGACCCTCCTTCCATTCTCGCCGTCCGCGGGCAGCCTATCGGTGGCTTTGCGGACAGCATGGAGGTGATGATGACTGAACCGGCTCCTGCAGCCGAGAAGGGCGTGACCAGTGTGCGCGATGCTGCTGGAAAGTCGGCTCGGCCAGGACACAAGACATTGAAGAGGCCCGAGAACCAACCGGGCTACAAGGGTCCCTCTACATCAACATCTCCTTTCGCCACTAGCTGTGGATGCGGATCCGGCTGTGCTGCGTGAGCAGCTCGAGGCGCAGTGCCAGGCCTTCTTCCTGGAGGCCACCAAGATGGCAAAAATCAAGCAAGAGTTTGATCTCGACCAAAATGAGTACAATAGGGCTCATGGTCTTACTCCTGTTGCAAGGAACCCTAGTCGAATAGGGATTATCCGCCGCAACCTAGGTGCCGAGTTGGCAAGAGATGGTAGAACTGCTAGTAAATCTGCTAGCTTTACTTCGCATGATAGGCCCAAGTATACTACTCTTGCTAAAACACTTAGGGAGGCAGAGCCAGTTGCTGCCGAGTTGCCACATCTAACCGGTGAAGCTTGCATTAGGCAGCATGACCGGCTTAATGAGCTTGTTCTTGAAGCTGGCAGGCAGAATGAGGCTTTCCGGAAGGCGAATCCGGGAGATGGTGCCTCTCATGTTGTTCATTCTCATTGGGCGAGATCCGGAGGCCAGGCCTCCTCACCTGTTCCCGGTGGTGGGAGGTCTCAGAGTGTGAACTCCGGTAAACATAAACAGATCCAAATGTACGACCCGGCTGTCGCCGGAAAACAGCCCGTTGTAGAGCGGCAGCCCGGGCAAGAACACATTGCTCAAGGTGGTGGCCATAATGCTGACCGAGTTCACCAAGAGGGACAAGAAGGCAACCGAGACGGTCCATCTCGGCACCCGTCTGTCAACCCGGTTCAGCCTCAACCTAGTGCCGGAGCTGCTGTTCAGCCACATGTGGTTGCCCATGTGGTCAACCCGGTTCCCCACCCCGGTGCTACGCGGCAGGACCGGTACAATGACAGTTACTCGGCAATGGAGCAAGCCGGGTATCAAAGAAATGAGCGATATGCTTATGCTGGAGGAGTTGGAGCTCGGTTGGAGGCACGTGTGCTGCAGCCGAGTGATGCAAGATACAAGCTGGATAGGATTTACCAGTCGGGGGAGATGGAGCTGCAGGGCCCTCCGGGACCGCTTTGTTTTGGTCCCAGAATCATGAATGAACCAGTTGTGCCAAAGATCCAGCTGGCAAGAGGAAGCCAAATTTATGATGGGAGCACCAAGGCGGAAGACTGGATGAATGACTATGTCAGTACCGTGCACATTGTCGGTGTTAACCGCAGATGGGCGGTGAGATATGTGCCCCAAATGTTGGAGGTCCCAGCCCGCATTTGGCTCAACAACCTGCCGAGAGACAACATCAATTGCTGGCTTGATATCTCGGAGGCATTCATCAGCAATTTCACCAGCACCTACACGAGGCCAAACCGGCCACAACAGCTCTCTGCGTGCAAGCAGAGGGAGGAAGAGACTGACCGAGAGTACCTGACTCGATGGAGCACACTGAGGAACACCTGTGAAGGTGTAAATGAGTCTCAGGCTATTGCTTGGTTTGCTCAAGGATGCCGACATGGTAGCATGTTGTGGCAAAAGTTGCAAAGGGAGATGCCGAGTACGCTCGCCGAGACCATCAAGATTGCTGATACGTATGCACTCAGAGATCCTACTTAGCCTCTGCTCGACTCATTTGAGCCGAGAAGGAGAAACCAAGGCAATGATGGTGGTAGGAGGAATGATCGCCTAGACTACCGGAACAAGAGGCTGAATGATAGGATGGATATCTGCGATGGCTCGGATCATGTAGCCACGGTTGATCCGGATCAACCTGATGCAGGAAGCAGCCAGAGGCAAAAGATAACTGGGCCCCAGTATGGGCAGAACCAAAACCGGGGCCAGAACTACAAGAAGCAGTATAATGATCCCAACCAGTACGGAGATGCTCCTCAGAGGTTTACCTTTGAGATGATGAGGGATGGGCCGTGCAGCTACCACACTCGATATCCGAGTAGGCCGGCAAACCATACTTCTCGACAGTGCAGCTGGTGGCACCGAATGAAATGTGAGGGCTTTGGCCAGTTGCATCCGCCTCCTCCTCATCTGCCGCTCCCGGGTTCCAATGCACAACCTATCCGGGTAGCTCCTCCCAGGCCTGCCGAGAACCAGAGGAGGGAAAATGTGAATCAAGTGACGCAGGGGGCCAACAACAAGACCCGCAACAACTACAACAACAACTACTACATTCGCAAGAACAACCACAACAACAGCTTCAACCGGAACAACAACAACAACAACGATGACAATGCAGGCGGCGGAGGCCGAAATCTGTACCAGGAGCACCATAAGAGCTACATGTTGTTCACTACCGAGCCGGATGACAAGCAGAGCCGAGCTTGATAGTTTCGTGGTCCACACCACGGACATGATCTTTGAAGCAACGTTTGAGTTGGGAGACATGGAACACATCATGGACATCCATAAATCCTAGAGGCAACTGCAGCTGGTATGAAACTTGACCTCGTTTTCCAATGATAGGGAAAGGACCGATATAACGAGGAGCCAGTTTGCCTTTGATTCCGAATCGTTTTCCACCTTCCAGAGGTGTGACTCGAAGATAAGCTTTCTCGCCAATTTCATAATGAACATCTTGGTGATGACGATCATAATAACTTTTCTGGCAAAATTGAGCTGTTTTCAGTCATTCACGAATGATGCGAATGATTTCTTCCGCTTCCTTGATTGCATCTGTACTAAAGAATGAACTTTCACCAGTTTCAGACCAATTCAGCGGAGTTCGACATTTACGGCTGTATAGAACTTCAAAAGGAGCCTTGCCCTAGCTAGATTGATAGCTGCTGTTATAAGTGAACTCGGCAAATGGAAGAAACTTCTCCCAATCCTTACCAAACGATATAACACAATCTCGGAGCATGTCCTCAAGAATCTAATTTACTCTCTCAGTTTGGCCACCGGTTTGTGGATGGAAAGCAGTGCTGAAAGACAGACGGGTTCCCATAGCTTGCTGGAAACTTGCCCAGAATTTGGAGGTGAACAGACTTCCATGATCAAAGATGATCCTCTTTGGAACACCGTGAAGGCTGACTATTCTGGATACATACAGATCCGCCAGCTGGATAGCGGTGATATCTTCTCGGATAGGAAGGAAATGAGCAACTTTGGATAGGAGGTCATACACTACCCAGATAGAATTATGGCCTTTCTTTGTCTTGGGAAGACCGGTGATGAAATCCATACCCACTTCATCCCACTTCCATTCGGGAATAGGCAGGGGTTGAAGAACACCGGCTGGTCTTTGATGTTCTACTTTCACATGACGGCAGACGTCACATTCGGGAACATACTGAGTGATTTCTCGCTTTATTCGGGACCACCAAAACCTTTGACGTAGATCTTGATACATTTTGGTGCTACCAGGATGAATAGAAAGAGGTGTGTCATGAGCCTCCTGAAGGATTAGCTTTCTCAGATTCCGCATCTTCGGCACAACCAGACGGTTGCCAAAATAAACGGTACCTTGATCATCAACGGAGAAACATTTAGCTGCTCCGCTAGCAATGGTCTTCTTAATGTTGGCAATTACTAGATCTCGCTTTTGAGTTTTCTTGATCTGGTCCTCAAGGTTGGCCAAATAATTAACCAGAAGGAACGATCTCAAGGTTGAGTTTGGAGAACTCCTCATGAAGAGAAGGTTGGGCCTGTTCTATCATCAAATTGTTACAATAAGACTTCCGACTTAGCGCATCAGCAACGCCATTTGCTTTGCCGAGCTGATAGTTGAGACCCAAGTCAAAGTCCTTGACTACCTCCAACCATCTTGTCTGTCTGAGATTCAGATCCGGTTGGGTAAACAGATATTTCAGACTCTGATGATCTGAGTATAACTCACATCGGTTGCCAAGAAGATAATGACGCCATTGCTTGAGAGCATGGACCACGGCTGCTAGCTCAAGATCATGGGTTGGATAATTGCGCTCATGTGGTTTCAGTTGACGAGAACCATAGGCCACCACATGACCTTCTTGCATTAACACACAACCGAGTCCTTGTTGAGAGGCATCAGAGAAGATGACAAAGTCCTTGCGCGTATCAGGAAGAACAAGCACAGGAGCGGTAGTCAGTTTGGTTTTCAGAGTTTGGAAACTTTCCTCTGCCTTTTCTGACCACTCGAACTTTTTGCCTTTCTTAAGAAGTTCAGTCATAGGTTTGGCAATTTTGGAGAAGTTCTCGATGAAACGATGGTAATAACCTGCCAATCCGAGAAAACTCCGAACATCCTTGACTGATTTAGGTGTTTCCCAGTCCAGAATGGTTCGGACCTTATCTGGAATAACGGCAACACCTTCAGTAGACACCACGTGTCCGAGATAGACGAGTTCTTTCAACCAGAACTCATACTTGAAGAATTTGACATACAACTTGTGCTCACGGAGTTTGGATAACACCAAACGCAGGTGTTCAGAATGTTGGGTGCAGACTCGAGTCCAGCACTTAATCAAACTTCATCCTCAGAATTTCCTGCACGTTGGAATATGCAGCCCCCGAAGGAGATTCAGTACAAACAATGTACTGGCAATTGACACTATGGTGGATATAAAATGGCAAGTCTAAACTACATGCATATCTGGCTTGGTGGAGTTTAGGCTATTTGCAGAAAGCAAGTTTTTCCATAACACTTTTGAAAAAGGGGTTTTCTTTTCAAAGATTGGCACCATGGGACACACCCATGAGCACCACAACTAATATTTCCTTAGCCAAATTTTACTTCTTCAAAACGGTGTTGAGATTCTTCTGTCCATCCTTGTCCAGCTGCTCGAAGTTGTCCTTTCCGGGAACACGGCTATGATCATAGTTTCTAACTCTGCAGAGGTTGTGCACTTTCACCCTTTGTCTTCAATTAGCCCAAACATCCTATACACCCGGAGTGCATCATGGAAAGGAGAGAATTGAGACGAGATCTTTCAGAAGCAAGAATTCAACCCATCCAGCAAGACCCGTTCCACCTATAATTCTGCTACATCTTCATGTCAAGCATGGGCTGAACTCTCACAACTTAGTTGATCAAGACAGAGCCCATATGTCAAAGGGCTGCACGGAAAGCTACTAAACTTAGAGGACTTGGTAATCTCTTTGTTTCCTGGGTGGCATCCCACAAGTGAACTCCTTAGGAGATTAAAGGCCCTAAGGAGACACTCAACTCTCGACAACCACACAATACCAAATCCACCCAGGTGGTTCATTGAAATTTATACTTAGAATTTTTCCACAACATTGAGTAAAACAAATTTGTAGCAAGGCTAAGCATCAACTAAGTACTAAGTCTCCAAAATAACAAGTCTAAAGGAAGGCTACACAGTACTTGGGATTTGGCATAGCATAGTAATAACTTAGTAAAATTTCCTATCATGCATACTACTCAAAAACGCTAGTAATGCATAGTAAAATATGGGAGATTTGATGGTGTGTCACTTGCCTTGGCAATAGGATGAACAATCCCAACAAGAACAACAGCAACAAGAGTATACTTGCTCCTCTTCACAATCTAGTACAATCAAAACAAGCCACACATAAACCTACAACACAAACATAACAAAATAACAATACAAAAACATGTATGCATGCCATGCAATGATCACATTAATGCAGCAAACTCACAACTAGCAATAATTACTAATAATGATGTTCTCTGATATTAACAACATGGTTATGATGCAAGCAAAACAAATCAATTATCAAATTATAACTATTAGTATTACTAGGGTTTTAATATAGGCTAATATGAAGATTAATAGAGTTTCAGTTACAAAGTTGTATAAATAAATTTTCCAACGCATCTACTGGATAGAGGACATTAAAAAAAAACCATAGCAATTGGTTTCACCTAAAAAGGATTTATAGATTAAAAGTTATGCCCAAAATAGTGATTAATAGAGATCTACAAATAACATGTGAGTGCACGTCTCAAATTTGAAATTTGAATAGCCTAGATTAATCTACACATTGTTCTGATTTCAAAAAGTCCAAAATCATCGAAATCGGAGTTACAGAACTAAAGATATGGATTTTACAAATTTTAATTCAATTCTGTTATTTTCTGTTTTAATTAGAAAAGTGATCGATCCGTGGCTATCTCAATGGGGCTCTTTGATTGGCCGAAAACGATTCACGCGGATCGCGCGATGTGGGGCGTTAGATCTAAAGTGTATCGGGCGGCCGAGATCTACCATACCGCTTCGCGTAAGTCATCCATCCTGGACCCTAGGATATAAATCTAACGGCCACAGAACAGGGCGGGGGTTGGGCTCACCGGCGGGTGGCAGTGGCGACGTCGGAGCTGGAGAAGACGGCGGCGTGCTCCCCTTGGCTCCGCGGTTCTCCTCGTGTGCTCGGGGTGGCCTCCCGGGGTTTGGAACGACGACGGCGATTGCTTCCCGAGGCGGTTCTGTCAATGGCACACGGCGCTGCCGGCGTTCCCCGGAGATGGCGCGGGGCTCCTCTGCTGCGGCTCCTCTCGGTGAGCTCGATCGTTTCCTCGCCTCCACCTCCCGAGGCGTGGAACGGTGGCTTCGTCGAGATCCCGAGTTAGAATTCAATGGCGCGGCGGCGTTTTCTTCGGCGAGATCGAACGGGGAAGCGGCGGGTTTTAGGGTTTGGTGGCGTGCACGATCGTCGACGGTCCTTCCCTTTTATGGGGACCTATGCGTGGGCGAGGGGCAGGGATCGAGGGAGGCAGCAGGGAGTCCATGGCGCACACGGTGGCGGAGTCCCGTTCGATTGCGGTTTGGACGTCGAGAGGGACGTCACCGTGACGTCGGGGCTATGTAACGCGTGGGGTCCACGATCAGTGGGAGGAGGGAGAGAGCGAGGCGGGCTGGCGTGCTGGGCCTCCAGATGGGCTTGGTTTTCTCCTTGTGTGCTGCGCGCAGCGAGAGCGAAGGAAGAGGGGAGTTGGGCTGGGCCCGAGAGAGAGGAGAGAAGGAAGGTGGGATGCGCTGGTTTTCTTTCTCTTTTTTTTTTCTTCTTTCTGTTTTAAAATCAAATGATTAAAATATAATTCAAAACTGTACAAAATCAAATCAGAAAAATACAACAAAATATGTTTTGGAAAGCTTATGAAAAATAGAACATTTTGGTACTATTATTTCCCAAAAATAAAATACCTACTTTAGGGAATTGATTTAAATACAAAAGATGGTTTAATAGCTAATAACACCTAAATATTTGTGTTTAGTAAATTAAAAACCAAATCTTATGCAAACAAAATGCAAGGATGCTATGATGCTCATGAATACATGATGGTTTTAAATTTTTTCAAAATTTTCAAAATCCTGGGATGTTACGGACTACCCCCCTTAAAAGGAATCTCGTCCCGAGATTCGAGAAGGCTAGCAATTAGGTTGGAAAAGTTATGAGGTGGGCTAACCCCCTTAGAAGAATATACTTGAGATTGTACTTCCACTATGGAATTGGGGTGATGGAACATGTGATGTAATAAAATGAGTTAGGGGTTACCATTCACAAAATCCATGTTGATATGATTCACATGCCCCTTCTTGAATGGGTTAGGCTTGGCAGCTTCTGCAGTCTTCTGCTCTGGGCAATCCGTTGCATAATGTCCCTTGTCTCTGCACTTGAAGCATGTCACCTTGCTAAGATCCCTCTTCACTTCATGGTTGTGGTTGTGGTGTCCATTGCCATTTGAGTGACCATTGCTGTTACCATTGGTTTCCTTGAGTCCTTCAACATGATCATGGCCATTATTAGTGTGTCCATTCCCACCATTGTGATGGTTCTCATGTTTATGGAAATTGTGTCCTCCATTGGATGTGTGCCTCTTATATGAGGGTCCAGATTGGTATTTCCCACCATTACTGTACTTCCTCTTCCTGTTTCCTCCTTTGTCATGTTGTTATCCAAGGTAATGGCTTGATCCAACAGAGTTTGATAATTTGGGGCATATGCTACAGACAAAGGTATCTTCAGTTCTCCTTTAAGTCCATTGAGAAATTTTTCCTTCCTCTTGGCATCAGTGTCAATGTCCTCTGGTGCATACCTTGATAAAGAATGGAAATCATCCATATACTCCTTTAGGGTTCTACCTCCCTGCTTCAGACTACGAAACTCCTCCTTCTTGAGGTTCATTATCCCAGACGAGATATGTGCATTGCGGAATCCCTCCTTGAAATCATCCCAAGTCATGCCTTCTAGTGGATGAGTCACTTGGTAAGTTTCCCACCACATTGCAGCAGGTCCTTCTAACAGATGTGCGGTGAATCTCACCTTCTCCGCATCATTGCACTCAGAAGTTACTAAGTCCTTGTTGATTGAACGAAGCCAGTCGTCTGCCTCAATAGGATCAGTAGCATAGGAGAACTTGTTAGGCCTAAGTCTCAGAAATCTGGTGAGTCTATCCATTGGGGGTGGTGGTGGGGGATTGTTGTTGTTGTGATTGTTGTTGTTGTTGTTCATTGCTGCTACAAATTGAGTCATCATCTGTAGAAGTTGGGCTTGGGAGGTGAGCATCTGCTGCAGGGCATCATTGTTGTTGTCCTCATTGTTGTTGTTGTTGTTGGGGTCGCGACGAGGAGGCATCTGTGGGTTTTTCAGCATAGATGAGCAAAATATAGATAGAGCTATGAGGAGAAAATTTCCTACCCATGCACAATACAACAAGACAAACAATCAATGGAAAACAACAACTTAAAATATTTTAGCTCTTAACCAAATTTCGAAATTTGGACTTAGTTTTTGAAAAACTTAAGCGAAACAACTTAATTGCAAGCCAAAACACTCTATTATTGCCATATCACAAGTTGATAGGTCAATACTCAAACAAAAACTCTAGCGAACGCATTCTGCCATGGTGGTCAACTACTGGGATGGATCATAACTCTTCACAATGATTTCTATGTTCTTATACATCTTCAACTCCTTTTCAAGGGTGTTGATCTCTTCTTCAGCTTCTTGGAGATTCTTTTGAGTGTGATAAAGTCTCCACGTAAGTCTTTCCCCAAGTTCTGTGATTGCCTCCCATGCAGCGCATCTAGCTGACTCGAAGAATGATGTGTATTGTTGTGGGTTGGTGAAGATGTAGTCCCCTTTTGTCTTGTGGTCATACTCCTTGTTCCTGTATAGGTGAAGTTGCACCCACCAATACTCTTGGCCATCTTCAATGAAGGGAAAACCTTTGTAGAGTGCTGATCCTCCAAATCCTAATTTTGTCATTAGGTTCTTCAATGCCTTTGGGAATTCAGTCTCACAATCTAGAGTCATGGTCATCAACGGGCCCTTCTTGATTGATTCAAAGAGGTTGGTCATCTATCAGGGAGATAAGATATTAGAAGATGGAACAATAGGTAGAAATACTAGAAGAAGAGTTGTTCTAGCTACGTTAGAGTAGATTAGATGGTCAATCCTAGGGTCCTTGAAGTCCTTGGTGGTGTTGGAGTTGCATCTCTTCATCTTTGAGTTGGTAGTCCTTGGTGGTTCTGAAGTTGAAGCTCCATCATCATTGAGTTTTGAAGTGTAGGGGAAAACATAGGTCATAGAAGCATAAGGTAAGGAGGTACTAGATACGAGATGAGTAGAGGTACCTAGAAAATATGAAGTCTTCTTCCATGGTGATCATTAGATCATTAACAACTTATTGAATTTTGGATATTCACTATAGTGAGAGATACTGGCACCCGCAAAGCCAATCAGGGAACCGGTCTCATGTACGTGGACATGTAATGTTGGTCCGGGCCACTTCATCTCACTATGCCGCTAGGATCCAAAAATACTCAAAGGAGTTAATAAATTTTGACCAAAAAGGTTTTCCAAACCTAAGGGCTCGAACCTACAGGCAACACTTTGCTCTGATACCATTTTGTAGCGCCCTCACATTTAATAATGTGAGAACTACTGTGTTAAGTGCTAGTCCCTGGATCAATGCTAGCACCACAGAACAAAATGTAAAGTATCATTGCAGAAGTATCAAAAATTATTACAAAGGATCCAGAATAGCCAAGTATGGCTTTATTACAAAGTGCATAGTCTTGAAAGACTAGCAAAACTCAGAGTTATAAACAGCAGAAATATAGATAGCAATGAGCCTCCATCTTCAATCATGCGCCACAGGCATTACATGTTGGGTGTAGACTCGAGTCCAGCACTTAATCAAACTTCATCCTCAGAATTTCCTGCACGTTGGAATATGCAGCCCCCGAAGGAGATTCAGTACAAACAATGTACTAGCAATTGACACTATGGTGGATATAAAATGGCAAGTCTAAACTACATGCATATCTGGCTTGGTGGAGTTTAGGCTATTTGCAGAAAGCAAGTTTTTCCATAACACTTTTGAAAAAGGGTTTTCTTTTCAAAGATTGGCACCATGGGACACACCCATGAGCACCACAACTAATATTTCCTTAGCCAAATTTTACTTCTTCAAAACGGTGTTGAGATTCTTCTGTCCATCCTTGTCCAGCTGCTCGAAGTTGTCCTTTCCGGGAACACGGCTATGATCATAGTTTCTAACTCTGCAGAGGTTGTGCACTTTCACCCTTTGTCTTCAATTAGCCCAAACATCCTATACACCCGGAGTGCATCATGGAAAGGAGAGAATTGAGACGAGATCTTTCAGAAGCAAGAATTCAACCCATCCAGCAAGACCCGTTCCACCTATAATTCTGCTACATCTTCATGTCAAGCATGGGCTAAACTCTCACAACTTAGTTGATCAAGACAGAGCCCATATGTCAAAGGGCTGCACAGAAAGCTACTAAACTTAGAGGACTTGGTAATCTCTTTGTTTCCTGGGTGGCATCCCACAAGTGAACTCCTTAGGAGATTAAAGGCCCTAAGGAGACACTCAACTCTCGACAACCACACAATACCAAATCCACCCATGTGGTTCATTGAAATTTATACTTAGAATTTTTCCACAACATTGAGTAAAACAAATTTGTAGCAAGGCTAAGCATCAACTAAGTACTAAGTCTCCAAAATAACAAGTCTAAAGGATGGCTACACACTACTTGGGATTTGGCATAGCATAGTAATAACTTAGTAAAATTTCCTATCATGCATACTACTCAAAAACGCTAGTAATGCATAGTAAAATATGGGAGATTTGATGGTGTGTCACTTGCCTTGGCAATAGGATGAACAATCCCAACAAGAACAACAGCAACAAGAGTATACTTGCTCCTCTTCACAATCTAGTGCAATCAAAACAAGCCACACATAAACCTACAACACAAACATAACAAAATAACAATACAAAAACATGTATGCATGCCATGCAATGATCACATTAATGCAGCAAACTCACAACTAGCAATAATTACTAATAATGATGTTCTCTGATATTAACAACATGGTTATGATGCAAGCAAAACAAATCAATTATCAAATAATAACTATTAGTATTACTAGGGTTTTAATATAGGCTAATATGAAGATTAATAGAGTTTCAGTTACAAAGTTGTATAAATAATTTTTCCAACGCATCTACTGGATAGAGGACATTAAAACAAAACCATAGCAATTGGTTTCACCTAAAAAGGATTTATAGATTAAAAGTTATGCGCAAAATAGTGATTAATAGAGATCTACAAATAACATGTGAGTGCACGTCTCAAATTTGAAATTTGAATAGCCTAGATTAATCTACACATTGTTCTGATTTCAAAAAGTCCAAAATCATCAAAATCGGAGTTACAGAACTAAAGATATGGATTTTACAAATTTTAATTCAATTCTGTTATTTTCTGTTTTAATTAGAAAAGTGATCGATCCGTGGCTATCTCAATGGGGCTCTTTGATTGGCCGAAAACGATTCACGCGGATCGCGCGATGTGGGGCGTTAGATCTAAAGTGTATCGGGCGGCCAAGATCTACCATACCGCTTCGCGTAAGTCATCCATCCTGGACCCTAGGATATAAATCTAACGGCCACAGAACAGGGCGGGGGTTGGGCTCACCGGCGGGTGGCAGCGGCGACGTCGGAGCTGGAGAAGACGGCGGCGGCGTGGACGGCGTGGTCGATCACGTGCTCCTACAGCGAAGAAGAAGACGGCGGCGTGCTCCCCTTGTCTCCGCGGTTCTCCTCGTGTGCTCGGGGTGGCCTCCCGGGGTTTGGAACGACGACGGCGATTGCTTCCCGAGGCGGTTCTGTCAATGGCACACGGCGCTGCCGGCGTTCCCCGGAGATGGCGCGGGGCTCCTCAGCTGCGGCTCCTCTCGGCGAGCTCGATCGTTTCCTCGCCTCCACCTCCCGAGGCGTGGAACGGTGGCTTCGTCGAGATCCCAAGGTAGAATTCAATGGCGCGGCGGCGTTTTCTTCGGCGAGATCGAACGGGGAAGCGGCGGGTTTTAGGGTTTGGTGGCGTGCACGATCGTCGACGGTCCTTCCCTTTTATGGGGACCTATGCGTGGGCGAGGGGCAGGGATCGAGGGAGGCAGCGGGGAGTCCATGGCGCACACGGTGGCGGAGTCCCGTTCGATTGCGGTTTGGACGTCGAGAGGGACGTCACCGTGACGTCGGGGCTACGTAACGCGTGGGGTCCACGGTCAGTGAGAGGAGGGAGAGAGCGAGGCGGGCTAGCGTGCTGGGCCTCCAGATGGGCTTGGTTTTCTCCTTGTGTGCTGCGCGCAGCGAGAGCGAAGGAAGAGGGGAGTTGGGCTGGGCCCGAGAGAGAGGAGAGAAGGAAGGTGGGTTGCGCTGGTTTTCTTTCTCTTTTTTTTTCTTCTTTCTGTTTTTAAATCAAATGATTAAAATATAATTCAAAACTGTACAAAATCAAATCACAAAAATACAACAAAATATGTTTTGGAAAGCTTATGAAAAATAGAAAATTTTGGTACTATTATTTCCCAAAAATAAAATACCTACTTTAGGGAATTGATTTAAATACAAAAGATGGTTTAATAGCTAATAACACCTAAATATTTGTGTTTAGTAAATTAAAAACCAAATCTTACGCAAACAAAATGCAAGGATGCTATGATGCTCATGAATGCATGATGGTTTTAGAAAATTTCAAAATTTTCAAAATCCTGGGATGTTACGGACTACCCCCCTTAAAAGGAATCTCGTCCCGAGATTCGAGAAGGCTAGCAATTAGGTTGGAAAAGTTATGAGGTAGGCTAACCCCCTTAGAAGAATATACTTGAGATTGTACTTCCACTATGGAATCGGGGTGATGGAACATGTGATGGAATAAAATGAGTTAGGGGTTACCATTCACAAAATCCATGTTGATATGATTCACATGCCCCTTCTTGAATGGGTTAGGCTTGGCAGCTTCTGCAGTCTTCTGCTCTGGGCAATCCGTTGCATAATGTCCCTTGTCTCTGCACTTGAAGCATGTCACCTTGCTAAGATCCCTCTTCACTTCATGGTTGTGGTTGTGGTGTCCATTGCCATTTGAGTGACCATTGCTGTTACCATTGGTTTCCTTGAGTCCTTCAACATGATCATGACCATTATTAGTGTGTCCATTCCCACCATTGTGATGGTTCTCATGTTTATGGAAATTGTGTCCTCCATTGGATGTGTGCCTCTTATATGAGGGTCCAGATTGGTATTTCCCACCATTACTGTACTTCCTCTTCCTGTTTCCTCCTTTGTCATGTTGTTATCCAAGGTAATGGCTTGATCCAACAGAGTTTGATAATTTGGGGCATATGCTACAGACAAAGGTATCTTCAGTTCTCCTTTAAGTCCATTGAGAAATTTTTCCTTCCTCTTGGCATCAGTGTCAATGTCCTCTGGTGCATACCTTGATAAAGAATGGAAATCATCCATATACTCCTTTAGGGTTCTACCTCCCTGCTTCAGACTACGAAACTCCTCCTTCTTGAGGTTCATTATCCCAGACGAGATATGTGCATTGCGGAATCCCTCCTTGAAATCATCCCAAGTCATGCCTTCTAGTGGATGAGTCACTTGGTAAGTTTCCCACCACATTGCAGCAGGTCCTTCTAACAGATGTGCGGTGAATCTCACCTTCTCCGCATCATTGCACTCAGAAGTTACTAAGTCCTTGTTGATTGAACGAAGCCAGTCGTCTGCCTCAATAGGATCAGTAGCATAGGAGAACTTGTTAGGCCTAAGTCTCAGAAATCTGGTGAGTCTATCCATTGGGGGTGGTGGTGGGGGATTGTTGTTGTTGTGATTGTTGTTGTTGTTGTTCATTGCTGCTACAAATTGAGTCATCATCTGTAGAAGTTGGGCTTGGGAGGTGAGCATCTGCTGCAGGGCATCATTGTTGTTGTCCTCATTGTTGTTGTTGTTGTTGGGGTCGCGACGAGGAGGCATCTGTGGGTTTTTCAGCATAGATGAGCAAAATATAGATAGAGCTATGAGGAGAAAATTTCCTACCCATGCACAATACAACAAGACAAACAATCAATGGAAAACAACAACTTAAAATATTTTAGCTCTTAACCAAATTTCGAAATTTGGACTTAGTTTTTGAAAAACTTAAGCGAAACAACTTAATTGCAAGCCAAAACACTCTATTATTGCCATATCACAAGTTGATAGGTCAATACTCAAACAAAAACTCTAGCGAACGCATTCTGCCATGGTGGTCAACTACTGGGATGGATCATAACTCTTCACAATGATTTCTATGTTCTTATACATCTTCAACTCCTTTTCAAGGGTGTTGATCTCTTCTTCAGCTTCTTGGAGATTCTTTTGAGTGTGATAAAGTCTCCACGTAAGTCTTTCCCCAAGTTCTGTGATTGCCTCCCATGCAGCGCATCTAGCTGACTCGAAGAATGATGTGTATTGTTGTGGGTTGGTGAAGATGTAGTCCCCTTTTGTCTTGTGGTCATACTCCTTGTTCCTGTATAGGTGAAGTTGCACCCACCAATACTCTTGGCCATCTTCAATGAAGGGAAAACCTTTGTAGAGTGCTGATCCTCCAAATCCTAATTTTGTCATTAGGTTCTTCAATGCCTTTGGGAATTCAGTCTCACAATCTAGAGTCATGGTCATCAACGGGCCCTTCTTGATTGATTCAAAGAGGTTGGTCATCTATCAGGGAGATAAGATATTAGAAGATGGAACAATAGGTAGAAATACTAGAAGAAGAGTTGTTCTAGCTACGTTAGAGTAGATTAGATGGTCAATCCTAGGGTCCTTGAAGTCCTTGGTGGTGTTGGAGTTGCATCTCTTCATCTTTGAGTTGGTAGTCCTTGGTGGTTCTGAAGTTGAAGCTCCATCATCATTGAGTTTTGAAGTGTAGGGGAAAACATAGGTCATAGAAGCATAAGGTAAGGAGGTACTAGATACGAGATGAGTAGAGGTACCTAGAAAATATGAAGTCTTCTTCCATGGTGATCATTAGATCATTAACAACTTATTGAATTTTGGATATTCACTATAGTGAGAGATACTGGCACCCGCAAAGCCAATCAGGGAACCGGTCTCATGTACGTGGACATGTAATGTTGGTCCGGGCCACTTCATCTCACTATGCCGCTAGGATCCAAAAATACTCAAAGGAGTTAATAAATTTTGACCAAAAAGGTTTTCCAAACCTAAGGGCTCGAACCTACAGGCAACACTTTGCTCTGATACCATTTTGTAGCGCCCTCACATTTAATAATGTGAGAACTACTGTGTTAAGTGCTAGTCCCTGGATCAATGCTAGCACCACAGAACAAAATGTAAAGTATCATTGCAGAAGTATCAAAAATTATTACAAAGGATCCAGAATAGCCAAGTATGGCTTTATTACAAAGTGCATAGTCTTGAAAGACTAGCAAAACTCAGAGTTATAAACAGCAGAAATATAGATAGCAATGAGCCTCCATCTTCAATCATGCGCCACAGGCATTACATGTTGGGTGTAGACTCGAGTCCAGCACTTAATCAAACTTCATCCTCAGAATTTCCTGCACGTTGGAATATGCAGCCCCCGAAGGAGATTCAGTACAAACAATGTACTGGCAATTGACACTATGGTGGATATAAAATGGCAAGTCTAAACTACATGCATATCTGGCTTGGTGGAGTTTAGGCTATTTGCAGAAAGCAAGTTTTTTCATAACACTTTTGAAAAAGGGGTTTTCTTTTCAAAGATTGGCACCATGGGACACACCCATGAGCACCACAACTAATATTTCCTTAGCCAAATTTTACTCCTTCAAAACGGTGTTGTGATTCTTCTGTCCATCCTTGTCCAGCTGCTCGAAGTTGTCCTTTCCGGGAACACGGCTATGATCATAGTTTCTAACTCTGTAGAGGTTGTGCACTTTCACCCTTTGTCTTCAATTAGCCCAAACATCCTATACACCCGGAGTGCATCATGGAAAGGAGAGAATTGA
Organism: Alopecurus myosuroides; assembly: GCA_028641055.1. Taxonomy (NCBI): domain Eukaryota; kingdom Viridiplantae; phylum Streptophyta; class Magnoliopsida; order Poales; family Poaceae; genus Alopecurus; species Alopecurus myosuroides. The sequence continues at coordinate 256,515,780 of CM054058.1, forward strand.
GACGAGATCTTTCAGAAGCAAGAATTCAACCCATCCAGCAAGACCCGTTCCACCTATAATTCTGCTACATCTTCATGTCAAGCATGGGCTGAACTCTCACAACTTAGTTGATCAAGACAGAGCCCATATGTCAAAGGGCTGCACGGAAAGCTACTAAACTTAGAGGACTTGGTAATCTCTTTGTTTCCTGGGTGGCATCCCACAAGTGAACTCCTTAGGAGATTAAAGGCCGTAAGGAGACACTCAACTCTCGACAACCACACAATACCAAATCCACCCAGGTGGTTCATTGAAATTTATACTTAGAATTTTTCCACAACATTGAGTAAAACAAATTTGTAGCAAGGCTAAGCATCAACTAAGTACTAAGTCTCCAAAATAACAAGTCTAAAGGATGGCTACACACTACTTGGGATTTGGCATAGCATAGTAATAACTTAGTAAAATTTCCTATCATGCATACTACTCAAAAACGCTAGTAATGCATAGTAAAATATGGGAGATTTGATGGTGTGTCACTTGCCTTGGCAATAGGATGAACAATCCCAACAAGAACAACAGCAACAAGAGTATACTTGCTCCTCTTCACAATCTAGTACAATCAAAACAAGCCACACATAAACCTACAACACAAACATAACAAAATAACAATACAAAAACATGTATGCATGCCATGCAATGATCACATTAATGCACCAAACTCACAACTAGCAATAATTACTAATAATGATGTTCTCTGATATTAACAACATGGTTATGATGCAAGCAAAACAAATCAATTATCAAATAATAACTATTAGTATTACTAGGGTTTTAATATAGGCTAATATGAAGATTAATAGAGTTTCAGTTACAAAGTTGTATAAATAATTTTTCCAACGCATCTACTGGATAGATGACATTAAAACAAAACCATAGCAATTGGTTTCACCTAAAAAGGATTTATAGATTAAAAGTTATGCGCAAAATAGTGATTAATAGAGATCTACAAATAACATGTGAGTGCACGTCTCAAATTTGAAGTTTGAATAGCCTAGATTAATCTACACATTGTTCTGATTTCAAAAAGTCCAAAATCATCGAAATCGGAGTTACAGAACTAAAGATATGGATTTTACAAATTTTAATTCAATTCTGTTATTTTCTGTTTTAATTAGAAAAGTGATCGATCCGTGGCTATCTCAATGGGGCTCTTTGATTGGCCGAAAACGATTCACGCGGATCGCGCGATGTGGGGCGTTAGATCTAAAGTGTATCGGGCGGCCGAGATCTACCATACCGCTTCGCGTAAGTCATCCATCCTGGACCCTAGGATATAAATCTAACGGCCACAGAACAGGGCGGGGGTTGGGCTCACCGGCGGGTGGCAGTGGCGACGTCGGAGCTGGAGAAGACGGCGGCGTGCTCCCCTTGGCTCCGCGGTTCTCCTCGTGTGCTCGGGGTGGCCTCCCGGGGTTTGGAACGACGACGGCGATTGCTTCCCGAGGCGGTTCTGTCAATGGCACACGGCGCTGCCGGCGTTCCCCGGAGATGGCGCGGGGCTCCTCTGCTGCGGCTCCTCTCGGCGAGCTCGATCGTTTCCTCGCCTCCACCTCCCGAGGCGTGGAACGGTGGCTTCGTCGAGATCCCGAGGTAGAATTCAATGGTGCGGCGGCGTTTTCTTCGGCGAGATCGAACAGGGAAGCAGCGGGTTTTAGGGTTTGGTGGCGTGCACGATCGTCGACGGTCCTTCCCTTTTATGGGGACCTATGCGTGGGCGAGGGGCAGGGATCGAGGGAGGCAGCGGGGAGTCCATGGCGCACACGGTGGCGGAGTCCCGTTCGATTGCGGTTTGGACGTCGAGAGGGACGTCACCGTGACGTCGGGGCTATGTAACGCGTGGGGTCCACGGTCAGTGAGAGGAGGGAGAGAGCGAGGCGGGCTGGCGTGCTGGGCCTCCAGATGGGCTTGGTTTTCTCCTTGTGTGCTGCGCGCAGCGAGAGCGAAGGAAGAGGGGAGTTGGGCTGGGCCCGAGAGAGAGGAGGGAAGGAAGGTGGGCTGCGCTGGTTTTCTTTCTTTTTTTTTTTCTTCTTTCTGTTTTTAAATCAAATGATTAAAATATAATTCAAAACTGTACAAAATCAAATCAGAAAAATACAACAAAATATGTTTTGGAAAGCTTATGAAAAATAGAACATTTTGGTACTATTATTTCCCAAAAATAAAATACCTACTTTAGGGAATTGATTTAAATACAAAAGATGGTTTAATAGCTAATAACACCTAAATATTTGTGTTTAGTAAATTAAAAACCAAATCTTATGCAAACAAAATGCAAGGATGCTATGATGCTCATGAATGCATGATGGTTTTAAAAATTTTCAAAATTTTCAAAATCCTGGGATGTTACATGAAGGTAGCTGGAGCGTTGGTAAGACCGAAAGACATGACAGTGTACTCGTAAAGACCATAATGAGTGGTAAACGCCGTTTTGGGAATGTACTCCTTTCTGATCTTTATTTGATGGTATCCTGATCGCAGGTCCATCTTGGAAAAGACAGCTGCACCATCTAATAGATCAAAGAGGTTGTTGCTTCTTGGAAGAGGGTATTTGTTTTTTATGGTCACTGCATTCAGCGGCCGATAATCCACAACCATACGTGGAACATTGGTATCCCGCTTCTTGACAAAGATAGTGGGGCAACCCCAAGAAGATGTGCTTGGTTGGATGAAACCTTTTTCTTCTAACTCCACTATCTGACGCTTCAACTCAACCAACTCCTCTGGGGCCATACGGTAAGGTCTTTTAGACATAGGAGCGGTACCAGGGACTAATTCAATGACAAACTCCACACTTCGGTCAGGTGGCATGCCAGGTAACTCTTCAGGAAACACATCAGGGAAATCACTGACTACAGGTAACTCATGAATTTTAGGAGGGTAATCACCTTGCATGAAGTATAGCTGCAGTTCAGGAGAAAGTTGTGTGCGTTCTGATGGCGGAATAGTGTACTCCGACCAATAGTCGATGATGGCACCGGAAGGATGTTTCAAGGTGAGGCATTTCGTTGCACAATCCAATACAGCTCCATATTTGGCAAGCGAATCCATGCCCAGTATGACATCAAGGTCAGTGGATTTTAGGGCAACGAAGGTTGCAGGGAATTGTAAGGATCCCACCTCAACCATGAGCTCTGGCGTAACCATGGTGGTTTGCCAGTTGCAACCAGGAGAGTTTACCACCAACGGTTTTGACAACTTCTCAAAAGGTATCCCATGCATTTTAGCAAACCCTTCTGATATGAATGTATGCGATGCTCCAGAATCAAATAAGGCTAAAGCCGAAATTGAGTTGACACGAATCGTACCCAGCAAGACGCTTGGATCTTCCTGAGCATCCTCAGCAGTCACATAGTTAAGACGGCCACGTCCGGCACCAGCAGGCTTTGCCGTTTTCTTAGGAGGAGGAGCTGCACGTCCAGCATGATTCTGAGGGCACTCCCTTGAGAAGTGACCAGGCTGGCCATAGCGATAGCGAACATTAATGGGAGGAGCGGCAACTGGAGGACGAGAACCTTGTCCACCACCATAGGTTGATGTAGCAGGTGGTGCAGGCGGACGAGGGACATATCCAGATGGCCTCGGCTGATACGGAGCCCTGGGAACAGCGCTGTATGGAATGAACACACATCGCTTCCTCTTCTGTCCAGAGGGTGATGCACAGGAAACTCCAACACTCTTCTTCATAGCGGTATCCATCTCCTTTTTGCCATGTTCAAGAGTGATGGCCTGATTGTACAGTTCCTGGAAGCTCTAGAACTTGAAGGGAAGCAGCTCATAACGAACAGTTGGGTTCAAGCCCTTACGGAACAGATCCTTCGTGTCCTCGTCATTAGTGACGTCACGAGGAGCATAGCGAGCTAGACGGGTAAAAACACGACCATAAGCCTCAATACCCATACTGCCCTGAGTAAGATCAAGGAACTCCTTTCTTTTACCGTCCATGACTGCCTTCGGGATATAAGCCTCACGTAAAGCAGTACGGAACTCTGCCCAGGTGACCTCATGATCTGGCGCTTCCAACGCCAGAAAGCCTTCCCACCAAGCACCAGCAGCACCTTCAAGCTTGTACGTGGTGAAGTTCACACGGTCACGATCCTGGAAACGGAGAGCAAGGAAATTGCGCTCCATTGTGCGAAGCCAGTCATCAGATCGAGAGGCTCAGTGGATTCAGAAAAGTATGGTGGCTGAGCCTTGAGGAAGTCCACAAGTGTAACGCCGGCAGCATGACGTTCAGTGTTCTGGGCCACACGTTCTAGAAGATGTTCGTTCCTCAGACGGTTGTTCTCGATGCACTGCAGCACCAGCGCCATTGTTGGTGGCGGCGGAGGTGTTGGCTCAGGAGGAGGATTACTACGGCCACGAGTACAACTCGACATCCTGAGTAAAAGGAAGAAGAATCATGAATAACACATCCATGGAAAAAGATACAATGGATCGACATGTGAGAGTTTCAACGGAAATCAAGATACATGCCGAAATGTAGTAGAACAGAATGAATGAACATGAAGTATATCGTTTCATCAACATGGAGACAACATCTTACAACATTTATTGAAACCAGTCGAAGTACAAACCATACATAGTGGCGGTACAAGCTCACAAGCTTAAGTACATACAACACTAAAAGGAAGTACGGTAGATACACATCACCGAAGTTCTGCTCCTATACATTATTTTTCTACAACTTCGGGTTTCTAGTACATGAAAGCAAACATTACTCTAGCTGGAACCGACAACGGTCTCAGTATCCTCCAAAGTCGAAAGGAAGTGGAACCGGAGCACCATAGTAGCAACGAACAAACACGTCATGCGGTCCATGGGGAGACTGTGGTACACCACGCACCATCCTAGGCCTCCTGATGCGTCCACGAGGGGGAACATCACCTCTAACATCTAGAGACGCAACCGAAGAAGGCACAAGTACAGATGGAAGCTCTATCTCAGAGGTCTGAACAAGACCACTCTCAACAAATGGCCTCACTCTGTCTGTCATAGTCCTAAGACTAGCTACGAGGGTGTTGACTAGTGCACTAAGCTCACGCTCACGACGAGCATAAGCAACAAGAAGATCAGCGGTGCACCTAAGTCGAAGATCTTTCTCCTGGGAGGAATCATCAAAGGTATGAGTGAGACACCCCTCAAGGGTAGGCTCAGAACCAGGACAATATCGGAAAGATCTATGCTCGTGGTCTGGATAGTAGTAACAGAGCACGCTAAGAAAGTGTCGTGCAGCATCCTGCACAGACATCTCAACAGTGAAACCAAGACCCTCATCATAGTGCATAGCAGGAATGATGGTACCATCTGGCTGTGGGAGACGGACACCACATAGGTACTTGGACTGGTTGAAGTCACGGTACTTCTCATACACAGTGTACACAGGGTACCAAGGGGCTCCTAGGTTTGCACAGGCTGAGGCTAAAAGATGGGGAAAACCTGGAACTCCAAGGCAAAGAGTGTGTCGAACAACCTGTCCAGAGGTCATATGAAACAAAGAAATTTGCAAGATGTCAAAAGACATGAAGAAATGATTTGAATTTGGAACTATAACAACCTGAGACAAAGTACTCGGAAGAAAATACCCAACGGTTTTACTCCTAACTTTTGAGATAACACCAAGAGAACAACACACAATAAAACAAATGAGGTACGGTGACTCAGAGTTAGAGCGATACCAGGTAAGGAGTAAAAAGAATCCTAAGAGGGTTTTCGTAACTCTTTTGTCTTTTCAACATAGTTTTCACAAGTTCTAGACTCAATGTCAACCAACGGCAAGGGTTTCCTACACGCAGTCCTGCTCTGATACCAAGACTTGTCAGATCCCGGACCCAGAGATATACAACTGTCATGTGCTCCTAGCAATGGACTCACAAGGGCTTCAGGGTTACCAGCCCCGGCCGCAACAAACAACGACAGGCAGGTCGGATTCATCGGCACGTAGTCCGGATCCCCGGTCTACTACTCCTTGTGTCCTTGCTAGTCATAACCATATATGTATACCCAAGCGTCCACGAGTCGGATGAAACTGAAGGAACGGGACCAAAGTTATACAGAGCTGCTATGTGTCCAGAAAGTGCAACAACAATCGAGGGTTACTGGGGTTACCTCGCCCCAGGTCGAATCACATCGGCAGGCGGGCTCGGACATGGATCATCGGCTCCACAACCCCTCGACTGCGACATATATGCAGGCACAGCCAAAACTGTAAAAAAACGGGCTCGAAACCAATAATCAATCAAAGCAGCACTCTAGACATGAAAGTTGTATTAAACAAGTCATACTAGAGTAGCTTACACGCAGAGGTTACACGACCAACATAGGTCAAGCAACCCAACATTACAACAAGCAGTGAAAGCAAATATGTTTCTATACAACAAGACAGCAAAAGGACTAAGAGTCCGAAATATAAGCAACGTAGCCAAACCCATACTACAGATACCAGGCTGCCACCTGGAACCCCTAACTACTCATCGACGTCGAGGTAGAACCCTTCTTCAGCTACATCGCCGAAGTCTGAAACAAAACAACAACGAGGCAAGGTTGACAACAAAAGGTACTCACCAAGACTTGGCTTTTAAGGTCTTTTGCATAAAGCCATCTTTGTTTTCCAAAGTTGAGGAAGAAGAAGCACGTGTAATAGAGCATTTCTAAAACAGAGGAGGAATCTACTCAACTAATGAGATCATCATGTTCTTTAGTCCACCAGGTACTTTCTCATCCCCAGACTACCTTATGCTACAAGAATCACCCCTCTCGACGTAGTCGAGGAGGCATCCTTCATTCATTGTCAACAGGTTTTAGTCATTCCGTTAGAGTTGTCTATGATCACAGAATTCGTTGCCAAGTCGTCCATAACCGTGGACACGGCTTCTCGAGGAGATCTATCCCTGCAGGGAGTACACTTTACCCACATGTGTCAACCGACTCTTAACGCCACGCGGTAACACTCCTCTCTAAGAGCGCGACAGAGTGTGGTTGACCACGTCCTTTACCTTGCTTAGCCCTATCCATGAGTCAACCCAAACAGGGCCACCCCGTCAACAGGGATTTGGCGACCTCCTGACGGCACATGTTCTGTGAGTCGGGACAAGATCCGTGTACGTCCATCACTGGTCCCGGTCACGCCCTAGTTTTCTCCAAAACATTTTATGACACACCTGCAAATGGAAACTTCAATCTACGTGACCCATGGAAGTGACTAGACAAGTTAGTTAGCTGAGCACGGTCTGTTAGGCCCCGCGTGTGGTTGCACGCTCAATCTTGGCTTCGAAGGCGAGAACTCGCACCTAGGGGCATGAATGAGACAAAAACCACAACCCATAGTGGCCTCAACATCCATGCCATGCTAATCAACCATATCAAAGCATAAACACCTTCATACTAGGTTCACGCATTATCAGCATTCATCAACCGGATGAAGCAGATCATAAGACTAAGCATGTCTAAGCATTGAACACACAAGGCTCTACGTTACTCAAACAACCCTAGTCATACTAGGAGGGTAAACATGTATGAAGGTGACATATAAGGGGGTCATGCAGTGGATAGGTTAACTCGAACAGACTCAAAACTAAGTTGAATCGTATGCATGAGTAAGAGGTTGAAAATACTCAAAACATGGGTGGAGCCATGAGGTTGTGCTTTCCTTGCTCGTCGTAGGTGTAGCTGGGGTTGTCGTAGAAGGCCGGATCTCGGTCTACCGATAAAGAGCAACACCAGAAAGAAGGCAAACAATCAATACTTGGTGACTGTGCAATGCACAATATGTATGCATGATTAAAACAATGAAATTGATTTGAAGCTTAGAGGATAGATCAAGAAGCTAGGGTTCTATGCCGTGAACGACGAACACCGGAGGGGGAGAAAACCCTATTCTAGGGTGTGACCAAGTTTAGTTGCTCAAATGACTTTGGGAACCTCATAGATGGGTTGCATTTGTTTCACTGATCATTTTGGTATATTACACTTAATTTTCTAATTTTATTGAATTAAAACTTTATTTTCAAAATTTAAATGAATTAAATTAAAACTACAAAGGTGGCCTCATTTTGAACTTGGTTAAACATGTATGAAAATTGTATAAACAAATAGCTCACATTTTTCTGAACATTTTGCTTAATTTTCGATAATTTTTGGAGTTATAAAAGAGAAGTTATTTAATTTCCAAATTTTGATTATTTTCTGTTTTTCTATTTAACTGCGGGTCCCACCGTTCAGTTTAAAACAGAATAGAAAAGCCACCTGGCGCACACGTGGGTAGGTGACGTCAGGGTGACGTCACCGTGACGCCACGGTGTGGCTGGCCGGTGGCAGTTGCGCCTGCCGGCGGCGACTCCGACGACCCCAACAAGCGATGCTGGGTGCATTGGGTTCGCCTCGATGCGGGGAACCTAACTAGGGCGGCGCCGCTTGCTGAAAGTGAACGACGGCGAGCCGCCGTGAAGGGGACGGCGGCGGGAGGCTCGGGCTCGACGAGCTCGTCTAATCCGAGCGAAAGGCGATGAACGGAGAGGTCAGGGAGGAGCAGGGGCTCACCAGAAACATGCCGGAGGGGTCAACGGGGCCGGAGGAGGGCGGGAACGGCGGCACGGTGGAGGAATCCCGGCGGCCGGCCGCGGGGAAGAAGACGGCTCCGTACGGCTATCCCATCTCGGCAGCTCGCGTGCTCGAGGACGGAGAGGAGGACGGTGCGGTGATGTGGCGCTCCTCGGGGAGGTCGGGGAAGGGGCGAATCGACGGCAGCGGCGAAACAGTGGTGATCTAGGGTTCGGGTGCAGGGAGAGAGAAGCAGAGGGAGAGAGGAGAGAGCTCAGGAGGGGTTCTGCGAGTGAGCTCGATTCAGACGGCGCCTTGAGGGCTTCGGGGTCTCCACGTCGCAAAGGGGCGAGCAGGAGGTGGAGCTCGCCGCTCTTCTTCGTCCTTCTGGCTGGAATTGGGGAAGAAAACAAAAAAGAAAAACATCTCCCAGAAACCCCCCTGTGAAGTTTGAGAATTACAGAGAGGTCCTTCTGGGGCTGAAAACAGACTGAAAAAGAGGATTTGGGGGCCCTTTTTGGAAACCAAAATTTACACAAAAGTAACCATTGGAAAGCTCTTCAAAATTGCCACCTTTCTATCACATGGTTGGTTCACTTTGAAAAACCTTGTAAAACAAATTTGTGTGAAGCCAGGTTAAGTGATTTTCTTTTAATTCACTCATTAAATTTTAAATGCAAATTTCTGGTCCATTTTTCATGCATGCCATGTACTCAACACCTCTGTTTATTACACAAAAGTAGGGATGTTACACGGAATTAGCGCAATCCGGCATTGAGCCAGTCTTGCTAAAAACTTAATTAAAATGGAGTAGCAAACATGAAATATTAATTGTTGGATACATCTGCACCCGGCATACCGGGTATCTAATAAAAAGTTTGAGACTGGGCAGAGCAGGAATTTAAGCCGTAGTCGATGGAGTGGTGGTTGCTTCGGCTCCTGCCGGGTCGGAGGACTCGGTGGCGGGTTCGGGAGCGGCAGTTGATGAAGGGGTTGCAGAATCAGCAGTTGGAGTAGGTACGGGCTCGGATGCGGTATTCTTGGCGGTGGCCTCCGATGCGCTAAGCTCGGGAGCAGGCGTCTCGATCACCATCTCGGTGGTGACAACTTCGGAAGAAGCAGCCGGCTGCTGCTCGGCTTGGATCTCCTCGACCACCTACTCAGAGCCATCTTGTGGCTCGGACGCGGCCTGGTCGTCACCCAGCTTGTTTGACTCCTAGTCGTCGACCTTCTCAGACTCCTCGTCGCCTGCCTCGTCCTGCTCGGCCTCCTCATCGCCCTCGTCAACATCATCATCATCTTCGTCACTCTCGACGTCGGTATCTGGCTCCGTGGGGCCATCGATATATGCCTTTGTATCAGCATAGGAGGCTAGCCGGTAAGCCGTCTCCTGGCGGCGCTGGATAAACTCCTCCTTATTGGTCCACTTGGAGTCGTTCGGAGCTTCGCGAGCTTGCTGAGGTCGAGGTTATCGTACCAAGACAACACGAAATGTAGAGCTTCATCCACGCCAGCTCGGGCTACTGAGGCGCGCCACTTCTTCAGTTCGACCTTGATGTAATCCAAGTTGGAAGCCAGCTTGTCAATCGTGTTTGGGGGCTCGACATACGGCCAGAAGACCTTGTGTAGGCGCATGCCGGTGGACACAATGGTGGTGCCCAGGCCCTTGAGGGATGTAACCCGGGTCTTGATGATTTCGATTTGGTCATCGATCGTGACCGAGTCAGCAACATCGTGCCCAAGCTCCTTCCGCAGTTCTCTGGCCTTTTCCACGGCTTTGTCAGCGTCCGCGTTGAAATTTGGGAACGTCCCTAAGAGAGGAGATACTAGGCAGAGTCAAGAAGAGAAACCGGATAAGGTAAACCAGATAAGAGAAACCGGATAGAGCAATTGGAAAAAGAGCATGAACTTACAGTGCAGTTCCATGAAAAGATCCTTAAGCCGGCTGGTCCATCCGGCAGCAAGGGCGTGCTGCTTGTCTAGCTGACTGCGGGAGTTGACCAGCATGCTGTCGAGGTTGTCGTGCGTGCCCTGAGTGACTCAATCTCCCTTTCTAGTTCAAGCTTCTCGACAGCCGCCTGGTTCAGCGCCTCGGTCTTGTCGGTCCCGGCCTGCAGTGCCATCTTGATTGCGTCAGCCAGCTCGCACTTCAGTTTGAACACCTCTTTCTTCTCAGCGGCGAGCACTGCCTCCAACTTGGTCTGGCTGGCCTGCACCTGCTGCTGCACCTCGGCTGGAGTGACACACCCTTGGTGCTGATCAAGGAATAGTTGGCGTTCCTCTGGGAAGGAGGCAATCCGGTCAGCAAAACAGTGAAAATACAGAAATTGGATGAAAAAAAGGAAAAACAACTTACTCTCAGTAAAAATACAGAAATTGGATGAAAGAAAAGGAAAAACAACTTACTCTCCAGAGCCAAGATTTTGCTCTGCGCTGACTCGGCCAGCACAGTGCAGTCTTGGTGCTTCTCGGTGAAGGCTTGGTGCTCACCTGCAGAAAAAGCAAAGTTAACCAGATAGAAAGAAACTGGCGTACACACAAAACACACAAACATAAAATGTTACACTTACTCTCCAAGGAGGAGATCTTGGTGATGGCGTCCGTGAGCTGCTTCTCCAAAATAGTTGTGAGATGGGAAAGATATACCGGGTTAGAAAACTGATGCCGAGAAAGAATATGCAGTAACTCGGCAAGAATAAAAGTTACCTCTTTGGCCACGCTCCTTCTGCAGCTTCCAGTTCTTCTCCTTGACGCTCCGGTGGGACTAGAGGATCTTGCGAAAGATCCTGGCGCGAGTTTCACTGCAAGTCTGAAGAGAGAAAAGAAACAAGTTAGTTGGAAGATTCGACCCGAGTAGACTTCAACTCGGTCGAGTATTGCCTACTCGGCCCAAATCTCAGAGACTCGATGATGTATGATTTCGAATAAAGAACAAAACTTACTCGGGAAGTGACCTCGGCATCTTCTGCAGCGACGCGCAGGAAGTACATCTTGTGTGCCAGAGTATTGCTGGATGCGGCAACAGCCATAGAGATGGGGCCGACATCGGCATTGTTCCAGGCTTCCCGGTAGTTATCCAGATTGCCCAGTTTCTTGCCGTTGTACTCCACATCAATATGACCAATCCGGTCCAGCGTGGCATCAATGTCTTCACGCAGCTCATGAGCAAGCTCTGTCAGCTGCGTTTCCGTCTTAATGGTCAGAGTGCTGGCCTTGGTCTTGGGGCCGGTCGCGCCGGTCTTCTTATTTTGCAGTTGCTGCTGCTGCGCCCGCTGCTGCTGCTCCCGCTACTGCCGTATCTTATGCTCCTTCTGCAGCTCTTCCCAGTGAACGGGAACCCTCATAGTGGGTTCAGCTGTGCCACTGCTGCCCGCACCTGCATCCAGTGTTTGTGAGGGCGCAAACTAAAGCTGCTGCTGCACTTGCTGCCGGGTGCGTGGGGCAGGGAAGCTCCTTGGGGCGCTGGGTCTTTTCTCGGAAGTGAGGGGCGTGGTGCTGCTGCTGCTGCTGGAGCCCGGCGCGTGGCCGTAGAAGTTGTGCTCGTGGTGGTCTTGGTCTTGATGGTCTTGGCGGTGGCCGTCTCGGCTGTGACCACGGCATCCAGGGGAGTGGGTTGTCTCGGCGGAATTGGTGGCCTGGCTCCTCCTGCTGATGTTTGGTGCTTGGCTTTGGTGGCTGTTGTTCAGGTTGCTGGTCGGGGGTGGACTCCGGCTGCTCCGAAGCCCCTTCAGTCTCCATCTCGGTGCTGGTGTTGTCAGCGCCGAGGTCCTGGCCTTTTCGGTCCGAGAAGGGCGCCGCAACCCTATCCTCGGCATGGGTCTCTACGTCATCAGGATCGAGGTCCACAATTTCGCAAGGGGTACTTGGCCTTGGGGGTGCCTCAAGGGTATCAGCGTCGAGTGGGTCGCTAAAGGAAAGAAGGTAGAAGCAGAGAAATAAGAAAAATGCAAACACAAACTATCCGGTTAGCGCGAGGGCGAGAGGAGAGGCTTCGGCCGCAGTGCTCGCAGTAGGGTTGCGGCGGCAGCGGACGACAGACGCCGTGGCACGTCTACGGCGAGGAAGAACTCGAAGATGAAGGGGCGGTGCAGTGAAGCCGCACGACTATGGTGGCGCGAGGTCGAAGATGGCCGCGCGTCAGCAGTGAAGAACTCGAGGCTCGGGCGCACTCCGGCGAACGATGGCGTGCGGGGATGAACTGGTCCTCTATCTCTGCGCGCGGCACGGCGACGCTCAGTGGATGCGCGACGGAGCGATGTGCTCTGTGCGGGTTTGCGCGAGGAAGGAGAAGGAGAAGGGGCAAATGACGGGGAAGGCGAGGCAACGGGCGGCGCGGGGGTATTTATACCCCCCCATAGTGCAGTTACTCCGTGGGATCTACCGTGGCGGAGATCGTGGGTGCATGGGGGGTTATTGCGTCCGTTAGAAATGCACGAAGCGATTAACCCGTGCATAACGGCCACAAACGATCCCACGTCGTGCGATGTGCGCACTCAAGTGCTCTATGTGATGCGACACGACGGCGAGTGGGCCCGGTGTGCAGTGACAGGCGCGTGCGGTGCAACCACATCAGACCCGAGGCGACGTGGGCTGCGGTTGTGCGCCACGTGTAGAGCCTCACACACGAAGATAGCGAGGCGCGCGGGTTCAAGCGGCAAAATCCTGGAGATTTGGTTAAGTGTTGGGATCTCGGCACAAACCAGAGCGACTTGTTCTACTCGGTTGAAAGAAGAAATCTCCTCAGGCGATAAGGGATTGGATCCAAGTTCAGATGGTGTCTGACCGAGTTGAGGTGCAGCTCGGCTGGGTATTCGGAGGAAGTTTGGTTTAAGCTGGCACGGTCCAGCGTGAGAGTTCATCGGACCATACCATCTTCGGGGACTAATGTCGGGGGGCTACCCTCGAGTAGGGATAAGGCTGGTGAAGAATGGAGTTCAAGGTACTGGTTACCGAGTTCGGCCGTACCGAGTTGGTACGGGGCCGGATAGGGCGCTATCCGGCAAGAAGAGCAAGATGCCAAGGGGAAGATTCAAGTAATTGTCTGGGTCATCCGAGTAGCTCTTGGATGATCCACATAGAAAGGAAAGTAGGTCTACCCGGAGGCAAAGTCAACGGAGCAGTTTCGTGAATCCCGCGTATCCAGGGGCAGTACAGGCGTGCGGTTCAACTTACTAGGCGCGTGATGATGTGTATCCATACGTGGGTACAGTGAGCGGTATGGGTGAGGCCATGTCATGTCACTGACAAGGGGGACAAGACATGTCAGCGTCGCTACTGCGAAGACTTTCGGCGACTGTCAGCGAAGACATGGAGGCGTGCGTTGTGGCACAGTGAGTAGTCACCTAATCAGTAGTTTCTTACGTAGAGGTAGTAGGTGGCCACCAGTATATAAGGTGGCCTCCCCCTCTTGTGTGAGGGTCGATGAATCTGAGGTTTTGCTTAGCTACGTGAAGAGAGAAAGATAGCAGAGAGGTTCTTCTTTCTCTAGCTCCTTGAGCTTGAAGAACTTTTGTACTTGACACACAGATATACAGAGAGAGAGGCAGGAGTAGGGGTGCTACCTCCACACGAGGGCCCCGAACCTGGGTAGATTGTGGTGTTTGCAGTGTTTCTGAGCGCGCCAGTTAGGCGTGCGATCCCTCCCCGGATACCTACAGCGTCCATTGGCCCCAACCTTAAGCCATCCTATGGCATCTGTCTTCTCCACACCACGACAGAGATGGATCTATCTTGGTAGGAAGAGCAATGAGCGATATTGGAGGAATGAGTCTTCCCCGGGTTGTCCGAATTACACTTGGAGAAACCGGGTAGACAAAGATCTTTTCTATATCGGAGGGAGGTCAATGGAGAAGTTGGAATCCCGAAGATTAAGGGAGAGTACGCGCGTGTGGTTCAACTTACTAGGCGTGATGATGCATATACGTACACTGTAGCAGTGTAGAGCATTGGCGATGCCACGTCCTATCTCTGACAAGAGGAGAAGGATAGGGCAGCGGCCACGACGGAGACGACTTTCACTACCAAATTCACGCGATCCGGAACGTTTTGAGCGGCATGTTTTGATAACGTCGTGTTGTTTCCGTCGCGGATGGCTGAAAAATGGAATTTGCTCTCGAAGGACGCGGTCCATCTCGACGTTTCTTATATGTTCCGTCGCGGATATTTGTTCCCGACCCAGTTGGAGGCGAGTTTCGTTCCACGAGAACGTCGCAGATTAGTCGAATATATGCCTTTTCATTTCTGTCATTTATTTGTCCATATTGTGAAATTGAATTATCTGTTTGGTATATGTTTTTTGCATCGGAGTTAGTCTAATGTAACCCTTTTAACTTCTGTCACTTAGATCCATCGAAACTTCTGTCATCTATTTCTCCATATTGTGGACTCGAATTATATCTATCTTAAGAAAATAACATAGACTACATATTAATAGAAACCACCCAATACAACCAACAAGATTGTCAATCTAAAGAAAACATCAGAAGCACGGGGGCAGCATTAGGGGGCTAAAAGAGCATCAGTAGGGGGCCGACAGATCCTCCGATGGCACTGGATCCTCCGACGGCATTGGATCCTCTGACGGCATTGGATCCTCCCTTAGCACTGGATCCTCCCTTGCCTGGGGACTCACAGCTGCAAGGAGAGCGATCAGAGTTTTCTTATCTGCCAGGGCTAAACCGATCTTCAGTTCCCCAACCTGCGAGGTCGGGTCGACGTTGGTGGCCATAATCTTGGACATATCATCCATCAACTTCCGATACGCTACGAGGGAAGCTTTTCCCTGAGCCACCTGCTCCAACCTGACATCGCGTGCCTTCCTGAGATTGTCGTAGGCGAGCTTCAAGGCCTTCTCAAGCTCAGCTTCTAGGATGTCAACCATCTTCGCCAGAGCGGCGAAGATGACCATCTCCTCGGCTTCATGTGCCCTGTAGATAGTTGCATGATAGGAAGTTGATGTTAATCTAAAAGGAAAAATGGATCTAAGAAAGATGAAATCACGAGGAATTCAGAAACGGATCTAAGAAAGATGAAAGCACGAGGAATTCTGAAAAACATCTAATAAAGACGAAATCACGAGGAATCCAGAAACGGATCAGAAGTACGTGAACGGAAATGGAACATACAAGAGGGCACCAGACCGCTTCGCCGGTGGAGCCATGGCCGCCTGGAGGAACGATCGAGCAGCTACTATGTCAAAGTGTTTTCGCTTGAGGGGAGGCGGTGAGGCAGATAGAGGATGAACTGAAGAGTGCGTCTATTTATACACCGGGAGGGGGAGTGGAACGGAGGAGCCGTTTGCACGACGGTGCAATAATTGGCCACCGGAACTAAAGCGACACGTTTCATGTTCACAATATCGTGACGAACGCGTGGCATGCTGCATGCCAGGATTACTGCGGTGAGTGGAAGAGCGGTTGTTTCCAGACTTGGGCCATGATGGCACTTTCTTGGGCCCTCTCCTGTCAGACCCTTTTTATTGGGCCTTATAGCACTCCGTAGCCCATAATTATCCTTCTACACTTGCAGCCCAAAATAAGAAGGAAGAAATGTTGAAACTTCAACGAACACATAAAACGTCAAAATTTTGATTATTTTGACACGTTTCAACATCTTCGACACTGTAAAACACTACACGATGGTGGACGGGCCAGCATCCCCCGGTAATTACGAGCTCGCATCTTTGCGTCCCTCTGAGTGTCGAGCCGCAACTGCGCCTGTACCAGATCTGGGTGATCACGGCGGAACCTCTCCATCGTGGCCTTGTCGTCCCGCGGATGCACAGCTGCACTAACGCGCGGCGGTTCTCCTGCTCCTTCTTGCGGGTCACAATGCTCAGATCCGGGGCGAGGAACTCGGCAACTTCCCTGCTCTCGACGTCCCGGAAGTTGAGCTTGGTGCGAGGGAGGCCGGACCGCGACACCGCCACGTCGAACGCGCGAGCGGCGAGCTCGGGCGTGTCGAAGGTGCCCATCCACCACCGCTCTCCGTTGTGTGTGATCTCCGCGGACCAGCGCCCGGACGTCCACAGCTGCACACCTCGGAAGCCGGTGCTGCTTCTCACGCGTGGCGCCATCGGGTGGATCAGCGACGAGAGTGAGGGGGGAGGTCGGGGGGCCTGTGGCGGCGTGCAGTAATTACCGCCGAGAGTGAGGGGGGAGGTCGGGGGAGGGGGGCTGTGGCGGCGGCGTAGAAGGTAGGTTGCGTGGTCCGTGCTCGGTCGTATTTATGCGATAGCGACGACGTCGAGAAGTTCAGTGACCATTGGCTTGCCAGGCTTTTGTTGAGTTCTGCAGTGATGAGTTGCACGATCTACCAGCATGAGGGGTTTGATCTAAACTCGAGGTTTTAGTAACTATTAGCGATTTGATCTTTACTCGGGTTTTAGCACGAGGGATCTACCTGCGATAATATACGTTAGAAGTTTACGATACAAGGTAAACCTTAACAAGTCCAGGAAAGAAACGAAATTACAATCCAGCCAGACAAAATAAGAAGTTCATAGGCCTAGCTCAGCAACAGCCTTGTCTCTTCACCGACAATGCATATCCTTTGCTCACGTTCTATATCACCCCCATCTCAATGACCGCCTCCAACCTAGGGTCATCGGTCTCCCTCACAATAATCAAAACAGGTTGCTGATTATGAAAATTATTGCCTTGGACGAAAACCATCCACACCAGCTTGTCGAGGATAATGCGGCCGTCGATTTTCTTGTTGTAAGAAATGGTGGTGACATGCTCTTCTGCTCTAAGTCGTAGGCCAACCCTTCCATGATTCCTCAAGCCAGCGTGTTCCCCTATCAACTTTGGTAGTTTCTAAGCATGAAATATAACATACCATATTAGCAGACCTTCTCATGGTTCTTGTATAGTGCTGCAAGTTTGTGACGGTGAACGAGTCACAAAAGTAATCCCAACATAGGGTCCAAGGGATAGAAGCCGGGCCTGGCGGTTCTTCTCGTGATTGTCGAGATTGGCTCTTTGGGCATATACGATGTTGGCATCATCATGCCTCTCCTCAGCAGAATTGTCAGATTCCTCATCATGGACCTCATCATCAGAATTGCTAGAATCCTCATCATGCATCTCATCATCAGAATTGCTAGAATCCTCATTATGCATCTCATCATCAGAACTGCCATCTACGCTGCAAACTGAATCATCTTCGCTTGAAACTGAGTCATCTTCGCTTGAAACTGAGTCATCTTCGAATGAAATGCAAAGTGAGTCATCTTGGGCGTCACCAATAATAGCAATGTCGTGGGATAATCACGGCAGACGTTACCGGGGGTAACTTGTCTTGGGGCAATTCGACTCTGGTGTTTGGGAGAGGGTTTAGCTCAAGGGAAACCATGGTGATATGCGATCTGGTAGCCGGCAATCAAGTCGCCGAGTCTCCGATCTGAATATATTATCTCAACTCTCGTGTTACAAAGGATACTCGAATATCTCGCGATCGTGTGATCTCTTCTTAATCTAACCCTAGCGGCCGGCTTATATAATATCCGGACCCCCTGGCTTACCATCCAGGGCATACTCGGAATCCTACCCGGACACTGCTTGCAAACCCTAAGTTTCCCTATCAGAACCCACACACCGGGTTACGAGGCCTACACTCTTGGGCCTTCTAGAAACTCCTTTTCCTTAAGCCGGATCTTGCGCAGCACCCTTTGGGCCGAGTTACACCTTGGCGTTAGCCTACCGGGTTATCATCCCTCCATCCGTAGTCCCCAGAATAGCTTGGGCTTCACGGGATCCTCCTTGAAGCGCATGCTATTCCCTGCAAAAATAACAAACATACAAGTTCATAGAGGCTGGGTTATGTTGCTTTGATAAACAGCTAGGCCTAAGTCCATTGGTGGTCCATATAATAACCCGGCTTTCTCCAAATCCACCTTCATTTTCCCGGGTCAACACTCCGAGGAAAACGCACTAGACCCGGCTCATTTCGTTTGTTAACTAGCCCGGATATCGCGGAAGGGATTTGCTTCCGATCTTTTCCGAATATCGCGCGGGGGCACTTAACGCATATCCCAAAATTTCCGGGCGGGTATCCCTCTCCAAATTTTTTGGCTCCCGCTCACTTGACCTAATTTCCCCACCCGCACCTATAAATAGGTGCCCTGGGGGGGGGGGGGTAACATAGGCTTAACGTGCCATTTCTCCTCCATCTTCTCCCTCTCCGGTGCCATCTCGCTCGAGCTTGCAGCCGCGCCGCCACGGAGCCCACGGACGTGCCACCGGAGCCGAGCCGCCGCCACTTGCGCTCGTCCTTGGCTCGTACCGCGCCGCCGTCAGCTTCCGCCGCCGCGCCCTCGAGCTGCCCGCCGGGAGTTCCAAAGGGGCACCACAGCTGCGCCATCTGACGCCGTCGCGCCATCCTTCAATCCGCACCGGTGAGCTTCCTATCTCCATTAATTTCAACTCCAAACTTTCCGTTCGATTTAGATTGGATCAAGGTTTGCCCGCGGGCTAGTTTCTTGCTCCATAACGAATTAGATTACTCAACTTCATCCTTGCTTGCTTAATCGCTCAATAATAGATCTAATTACACTCTCCTATTACTCGCAATCATAAATTTCTCCGCGAATTTCTCTGGAAATTTTCCAATCTAGACGTAGTCCGTCTAAGATTTCCGCAGTTGTTCTTCGATACCCGGACAATTCTCTATTTCCGGATCTTCTATTTTCACTAGTTAACCAGACAATCAACTCCTTTTCACAGTTGCTCATCGATACTTTAGATAACTCATAGCTTCCGTACTGTTTACTGATACTTGGTTAACTCGTGGATTCCATACTGTTTACTGATACTCGGATAACCGGTATTTTCCGGGCCGTTGTTACTCATGTTTTGTACTCTTTTCCTTTTGTTCTGCAGACCGAAAAAATGGCTCCAAAGAACAAGGGCAAATAGACGGCAAAGCCAAGGTCAACCCAATCCATCTCCGCCAACTGGGCACGGTCTACCGTGACCCAGGCCAAGCTAGAAGAGCTCGCCGAGTCAGGCGTTCTCCCTCCCCAGAAGGAGATCCATTGGAGAGTACCGGGTGAC
The DNA here is from genome assembly GCA_028641055.1 of Alopecurus myosuroides. Lineage (NCBI taxonomy): Eukaryota > Viridiplantae > Streptophyta > Magnoliopsida > Poales > Poaceae > Alopecurus > Alopecurus myosuroides. The sequence goes on from CM054058.1 coordinate 256,535,411, forward strand.
GAGACCCGGCCTACCCCCAACCCCAACGAGGTAATCTGCTTCGTTGAGCACGTGATCCGGGGGTTTCGCCCCCCGGGTCACTCTTTTTTTTAGTGAAGTCCTCAGCCATTACGGCCTCCGGGTATTCGACATAGGGCCTAACTCTATGTTGAACATCACCCATTTCATAGTCCTTTGTGAATCCTACTTGTGCGTCCCCCCGAATCTGGCTTTATTTATCGAACTATTCAAATGCAAGCCGTGCCGCGAAAGCGGTGACGGGGCCCTCTTGGCCTGCGGCGGAGTTTCCATCCAACGCCGTAAAAATTCGCCTATGCCGACTCTAAGTCTTAACTCACATGTTAAGCATTGGCAGCAATCTTTCTTCTATTGCCGGGACACCTCCCCACCCCGCGAAAGGAAATCGCCGGGTTACTCGGAGGGTCTCCTTGACCTTTCCGACACTTTCAACGCCTTTGCCTCCGAGTCGGACAGAGAGTCCATTCAGCCCCTCCTAGCTAAGATGGTCGTCCTTTCTGCCCACAGTCTTCTTGGGCTCAACCTAGTTAAAACCTGGGTAGATTTCCGGATTCAGCCCAACTCCATTCGCTCAAAGCTGATGTGCGAATACTCGGGACACGTCACGGACGCGCTCCACTATTCCTCGAAGAATTATCCGGCTTGCGATACCAACAAGACCATCAAAAGCTTCCTAACCGAGAAGATGGAAGTGATAAAAAATATAGCCGGGTTAGCGCCGTTCACTCGGGATAACCCAGCTCCAGCGGTAAGATCCGATACTTATTCACTTACTCTTGTACTTTCACTTGATACAACTACTAACTCTCACTTTTATGCCTTTATCTCAGGCTGATAATGCTTTCTGGAACATCGAGACCCCTCCCAACTCCGGGAACCCGGAGGAAGAAGAAGAACCGGCTGACACTGATGAAGGTATCACCCGGGTTTCAATCACCTTAACCTCTGTTACTTTGCTTTCCCATTTTTTCTCTTTTTCCGACTATGTATTTGTGCCTTTCAGGGATGGATGATAAGGATGACAAGGATGACCAGGGAGACCCGGAAGAAACTGAGAGTGATAAAAGCGAGGCTGAGCCGGAAGTTGAGGTCGGAGCCAATAGGAAAACCCGAGGGGTCGTCTTCAAGGTTCCCTACTCTTCCATGTCCTCCAAACCCTATTCTTTTGATAATATGCACGAACTTAACTGACAGTTATCCAATTCGCCACACTTGAAGGATCCGCCTCCGACCAAGCGCAGGGTAACCCGGAATTCCCCGGGTGATGATCCCCTCAACCCGGGTATTCCCGCGTCCCCAGCTCGCCGCACTGGTACTCCTCCATCTCATCCCTGCAACTCACCTCAAAGACACCCTTCCCCCAATCATCCATTAGCCGGACAGTTCCGGGTCTCACTTTCGGATTCTGTAACAGCCTCATCCGCGTCCAACAGCGAACTCCCGGCGGATTTCGTGGTGAATGCCGGGTAAGTTACATTTCCTGCTAAGCGATATACTAGTCCTTTTGATAACCTTCACTTTTTGCTACTAACCACTTCTCTTTTCTTTCCTTAGCGCCCAGGTCTCGATCAGTGACCCAGATAACATGGACATGGATAACCAGGAGACTGAAGGGCCGGTTGATGGTATGGACGCCGCAACTGGCGGTGCTGGTGAGGAGAACCAAGAACAAGACCCCCTGACTGACTCGGCCCGGCAGGAAGCCGGGTCTCCCAAGCCATCTGAGGAAGCTGAGGACGACGACGTCGAGATCCTGGACACAAGGATGGGCACTCCCAATCCGGACACCCAGGCAACCCGGGTCTCGACCCTAAAGTCGGAGAAGGTTCGTCCTCCGAGTGATCAGGCCGCCGGCTCTTCCGGCACCAAGCCCGAGGATATGACCTTTACCCAGATGCTTGACGCCCTGCACACCTTGAGGGCTGATGAAGAAAATGTCCTAGAAGCCTTGATAGCCAAACATGAGGTAAAACCGAGTAATATTGCCTGTATACTTGTCTAGTCCCCAAGTTCCGAGTGAACTTATTGATAATTTGCTTGGAACTTTCATAGTGTATCCAACTGATAGTTTGCTTCTTATCCGGCTAACCCTTCCTTGTGTTTCCACGCAGGCCTTCGTGACCCACTCTGAGAAAGCATTGGCGAAGGCCACCAAACTCCTCGAGAAGGATACGACGCTGCGTGAGTCGGCTGAAGCTGACGCCAAGAAGACGGGGAGGATTGCAAGAAAATATAGAAAAAGAGCTCACGCAGCAGAAGATGAATTGACCAAGCTTTCTGTTCAGATCGCCGACACATATCATGCTTTGACTGGTAACTATTCCTAACTTAATAACTATAACCCGGATTCTCATTCTGACAAATAGTCGGATTTCCTTACTCAAAGCTTTTTTCTATTTTCTGCAGGTCCGGATGATGTAACTCCGGATGAAGATGATATCGCAAAGCTGAAAACCATAAAGAGCACGATCCGGCAGCTCTGTGCCGGAACCAAATGGATTCTTCAGGATCTGAAGTAGCCGGGTGTTGGGCATGGTAGCCTGAAGACACTGCTTGACGCGTGCTCCACTATCCCCGAGTGGATTGAGCACTGGAAACGCTCGTCCTGCCGGGTTGGAGTAACCCGGGGGCTTGCACTGGCTAAGGCATATTTTCCAAATCTTGAGCCGGCAAAGCTCTTAGGCGGGTTTCCAGAGTTCAACCACGACGACTCTAGGTTCTCAGTAAAAAACTTCAAGGCTATCCAGAAGGAGGTTCGTCACTCGGCCAGCATAATTGCCGATAGTTTGGATGTCAGTTCCATTATCCCACCATATGATGCTGATGATAAGGCAGTTAAGTCGGATCTTCCCAAGCCATATGATATGCTGGCCCGATGGAAGGCGGAGGCTGCTCAGGCGAGAGAAGAGGCCGCGAAGAAGAAGGCTGAGGCCGATTCTGCGCCTGCTACCTCCACGCCGGCCGTTCCTCCTCCCGCACGGGCCGGCACTACTGCTGACCCGGGTGCTGCTGCCACCAAGACTGCTGAAGAGCAAGGCAAGGAACAAGACCCGGCTGCCAAGGGCAAGGGCAAGATGGACGACTCGGCCCAAGAGGCCGAGTGAACTCTTTATCGGCAACCGTCTCAAGCACTTTATTCGGCCAATGGGCCTTTTTTAAAACAATTATTCTTTTGATAGCGCGCCTGTGCGCTTTATGATACTACTATTCTGGTTTGTAATACATTTTAAGACCTTAATATATTTCGTGGCCCTTCTAGCCTTTTGCTTGAATTTGATATTGCTTGACTTTGAGCTTTTTCATCCCTGATTTTCCGACTTACTGCTATGGTTCCTTTTGTGAGACTCGGTTTCCGGGTCTCGTGGGTTTTGACTAGTGGACTTTTTTCTAAGTCCCCAAGTCCCCAAGACTCGGATTTTTGGGTTTTTGAGCTGAATAGCTAGACAATTTGTTTCTGTTTTCAAATTCCCAAGTCCCCAAGGCGCGAAATTCCGAGTCTAGGGTGTTGGGTCTTTCGAAAGGAACAAATTGTTTCTGCTAAGCCCAAAACCTAGAGCCGTTTCACATAGGACTTGAAGTTTATGCTTAATATACTTTGAGTTTCCGGCTATTAACCTTGTACTCTGCATAACTTGTGGTTTAGATGACCCTTTTGACCTTCTTCTACTGTAAGCCGGCTTTCGCGTGGATAATCAATGTTGCTACAGCTGTATGAAGACAGGGTCAGGCAAGTCCCATTGGGCATCATGACTGATTGTAATCATACGCTAGCAAAACATGCCACTTAGTGCGAGTCACATCAAGCTTAACCAAGAAAAGTCAAGAAAGTTTGGCTCCTTTGTCCGGTTATAAGCTTGCAGCCGTACTTATTACAAGTAATCGGCCCTTATAACTCAATGGCATCGTGGCCGGGTCTTTGAGTTTGCAACTGTGCTATTCAAGCAATCAGCCCCCAAGACCTAGATATATGCAATTTACTACAAAAAACTAATATACTAAAAGCAATGAATAATACTTACCTGGAAGAAAAATAAGAACATAACAGAAATATAAAAAACTTGATAAAAAAACATAGGAAAGAAACAAGATGCTGTTGAACCATCTCTTTATTCATATGAGAAAAGTTAGGTCAGCAGGCCGCCTCATTAAAAACCCTCCAGTCCCCTTAGGTACCCTGGATAGGAAAAGAGTGCGTCTGAAACCTGCTGCCTGTTACATCGTGTAATTCCACTTATCAATCTAGTCTATTCTAGGTATAGTAGGGACGTAGCTGAGCCACGTTCCATTGTCTTTCTCTTTCTTGCATAGATGAAGTGGTATGAGCGGTGTCATTAACAGTAGCCGACTCTTCCCTTGCATCTACCAAGTAATATGATCTGTTGTGCAGATTCCGGCTTATGATGAACGGTTCGTCCCATGGCGGGGATAACTTGTGTTTTCCTTCCTTTGACTGTACCAGGCGCAGAACCAGGTCTCCTTCCTGGAAGACCCGGGTTTTGACTCTCCGGCTGTGATATCTCCTCAGGTCTTGCTGGTATATAGCTGATCTCTCCAAAGCTTGTTCCCTGTGTTCTTCTAACATATCCACGGTGTCCTGCCGGGTCTTCTCGTTGTCTACCTCGACGTAAGCCGATACTCGAGGCGAGTCATGGATGATATCACTCGGCAGCACCGCCTCTGCGCCATAAACCATGAAAAACGGTGTCATCTGAGTACATCTGTTAGGTGTAGTGTTGATACCCCAAACCACTGAAGGTAACTCCTCAACCCATGCTCCAGCAGCTCTGATACATGGGACTCGCAATCGTGGCTTTAATCCACGAAGTAACTCCTGATTTGCCCTCTCCACTTGTCCATTGGCTTGTGGATGAGCTACAGAAGCTATGTCAAGCCGGATTCCGTTGTTACCACAGAATTTCTCCATCTCACCAAGGGACATGTTGGTTCCATTGTCGGTAATTATGCTGTGAGGATACCCGAACCAGTAGATAATCCTTTTCAGGAACTTGACTGCTGTAATTGCTTCACAATTGGTAACTGGCATAACTTCAACCCACTTGGTAAATTTATCAATAGCCACCAAGAGATGTGTCTTTTTGCAAGGTGACATGTGAAAGGGGCCAACCATGTCCATACCCCAAACGGCAAACGGCCAGGTTAAAGGAATTGTTTGCAACTCCATAGCCGACACATGGATTTGGCGGGCATACCTTTGACATCCATCGCACCTTGCCACCAAGCGTTCCGTGTCTGCTAAGGCTGTGAACCAGAAGAAACCGTGCCTATATGCTTTGGCCACAAGGGACCTTGTGGATGCGTGATGCCCACAGTCGCCTTCGTGGATCTCCTTCAGGATTTGCCGGCCTTCTTCTGGTGCCACACAGCGCAAAAATACTCCTGCAACGCTCCTTTTATATAACTCCCCATTGATGATGGAATAACCTTTTGCTCGCCTCAGAATTTTCCTTGCTAGTACCTCTTGCTGTGGTAACTCGCCCCGTGATAGGTAAGCCAGAAACGGCTCTGTCCACTCGGGAACAGTGCGTATTGTGGCCACGAGCTCCAAATCCGGGTCTTTGATAGCCACTTCCTCCTCAGACTCGGTTTTAACTGATGGCCGCCATAGCTCGTCCAGGAACACATTGGGTGGAACCGGCTCTCTGCGCGAGCCAAGTCTGGCGAGTGCATCTGCTGCCTCGTTTTTTCTTCTGTCTATATGCTCCACCTCATACCCGGAAAAACACCCGGCAACCCTGTCCACCTCTCTGCGGTATGCTGCCATAGTTGCATCTTTTCTATCCCAGGTTCCCGAGACCTGCTGTACCACAAGGTCCGAGTCTCCATAGCATCGTATCCTCTTAATGTTCATCTCCTTGGCTATCTTCAATCCATGCAATAATGCCTCATACTCGGCCACGTTGTTGGAACAATCAAAGTGAATCTGCAACACGTAGCTCAACTTGTCTCCTTTGGGTGATGTGAGCACCACTCCGGCTCCTGATCCATCGTATTGCTTGGAACCATCAAAGTGCATTATCCAAGACTCGGAACTTGGAGTCATTGTGGGCATGCCTGTGTGAGTCCAATCATTAATGAAGTCAACTAGGGCTTGAGATTTGATTGCTGACTTGGGCTCGTAGTTGATGTGATAATCTCCCATCTCGATCGCCCACTTGGCTATTCGACCTGTTGCATCCGAGTTTCTGATGATGTCCGACATTGGTATAGAGCTAACCACTGTTATGGGGTGTTCCTGGAAATACGGCTTCAATTTCCGGCTGGCCATGAAGACCCCGAAAACCAGCTTCTGCCAATGTGGGTAGCGCTGCTTTGCTTCTGATAATACCTCGCTGACATAATAAACCGGCCTCTGAACCGGGTGATCTTTCCCATCATCCTTACGCTCAACAACAACCACCGCGCTAACCGCCCGGGGCCCGGCTGCAACGTGTAGTAACATGGGTCTTTAGGACCCGGGGCTGCTAGCACTGGCGCCTCAGATAGCTGTTTCTTTAGTGCCTCAAACGCCTCATCCGCCTCTTGGTCCCAAATGAATTTATCAGATTTCCTCAAGAGCCGGTACAAGGGTATTGCTTTCTCTCCGAGTCTTGATATAAACCGGCTCAGCGCTGCTACGCACCCCGTAAGCTTCTGAACATGCTTCAGGTTTTCCGGCTTTTTCAGACTCTGGATAGCTTTGATTTTATCCGGGTTTGCTTCGATCCCTCTCTCTGAAACAATAAAACCGAGTAACTTCCCTGCTAGGACTCCAAATACACACTTTGTCGGGTTAAGTTTCATCTGGTATCTTCTCAGGTTCTTGAATGTTTCCTTCAGATCATCAATAAATGTCTCCGCTTTTCTGGTCTTGATCACCACATGATCCACGTAAGCGTGAACATTGCATCCAATTTGATCCTCGAAGCACTTCTGAATGCACCGCTGATATGTTGCGCCGGCGTTCTTCAACCCAAAAGTCATGGTTTTGTAACAAAAGGCCCCAAAAGGGGTTATGAACGATGTTTTCTCCCAATCTTCCTTCTTGAGCTTGATCTGATGATACCCGGAATACGCGTCCAGGAACATAATAGGTCACTTCCAGCCACTGCGTCTATGATCTGATCTATCCTTGGAAGTGCAAACGGATCCTTGGGGCAGTGCTTGTTGAGACTCGTATAATCTATGCACATCGACCACTCGTTAGTGTTTTTCATCAGGAAAACCGGATTGGCCAACCAATCCGGGTCAAATACTTCCATGATAAAGCCGGCTGTCAACAGCCGAGCAATTTCTTCGCCTATAGCCCTTCTTCTTTCCTCATTCATTTTTCTCAGACCCTGCTTCACAGGCCTGGATTTGGGGTCAACATGCAAGCTGTGTTCTGCCAACTCTGTGGGGATACCCGACATATCGCTAGGCGTCCAAGAAAATACATCCTGATTCGAACGAATAAACTCCACAAGTGCTTTTTCCTGCTCATCATCCAGGTTAGATCCTATGGCAAATTGCTTGGAGGGATCACCCTCGACAAAGGCCACCATCTTGGTATCTTGTGCTGCTTTGTCTTTTGCTCTCTCATCCTCCGTATTTGGCCTCTTCAACGCTGTTCTATCATCCGGGTCTACTTGAGACCGGTAATACTTGAGCTCCTCCTTTCTACACGCTTGTTCCGCCATTGCCGCATCTCCTTCGTCACACTCAGCCGCTATATCCCGGCTCCCATGTATGGTGATGGTCTGCTTAGGACCCGGGATTTTTAGCTGTAGGTATACGTAACACGGCCTGGCATGAACTTGGCGTAAGCCGGCCTTCCAAATAGCGCGTGATAAGGACTGCGCAACTTCACCACTTCGAACGTGAGCCACTCCACCCGGAAATTATCCTTTGATTCTCCAAAAGCGACTTCCAAGGTAATCTTTCCTTCAGGGCACGCCGAGTGACCCGGCACAATCCCGTGAAAAACTGTTGAACTTTTCTGTAGCTGAGACTCCTTAAGACCCATACGTAAGAAAGTTTCCCAATATAGGATGTTGATGCTGCTTCCGCCGTCCATTAAGACCTTTTTCAGCTCATAACCATTAACCTGTGGCGCAACCACCTATGCTAGGACTCCCGGATGTTCTATCCTTTCCGGGTGATCTCTTCTGCTCCATGTTACATCTTGTTCCGACCACCTCAGGTATCTCGGGACAGCCAGGGAAACCGAGTTTACTGCCTTTTTTAGTATCTTTCTATCCTTGTTAGAAGTTCCTGTGGTGTGAATGTGGTACTGGCCCAATTGCTTGGGGTTGGCTTGGAAACCTCCAGCTCCTCCCTGGTTATTACCCGGATTTCCAACTCCCGGGTAGCCTGCTGGGGGTGGGCCGTTGCCCGGGTTTCCACCCGGACCCGGTCCTCCTCCCCGGCCTGCGCCTCGCATAGCCTTGTTTACTTCCTCGTTCTTCCATCTCTGCAGATCCGCACACTGCTCAAATGAGTGGTTAGCCGGCCTTCCGTTCCTGCTGTGTTTCGGGCACGCCATTCTGAAGATATCCCAGTTGTTACCCGGCCTTTGTGGCCCTTGATAGTTTCCTCCGTTATGATTTCCTGCGTTGAAATTTCCTTCTGCTCTGGGCCTCAAAGACCCGACTTCTGTGCTGGCAACAAACTCGGAATTCCCCTCGAACGGGCGCTTATTCTGGTTGTTCCCATTGTTACCTCCATGGTTACCCAGCGTAGATCCATTGCCGGCTCTTCCATTATTACCCGTATTTGCCTTTGCTTTCTTGTCATCAACGTCCTCTTCTGTGGTATCCGTTGCAGCGTGCTTGTTGCATGCATCCATTATCTCTCCCATCGTTACCTCTGAAGCATTCCGACTAGATTTCATGCGAGTTAACTTCTGCACTAAAGGCGTGTACTTGCATGTCTTGGCCATAGCTTGCAACGCGTCCTTTGGCTGAATATCTGTAGATGAATGCAGTATCTCCATAACCCGGCGCACCCAGCTGCGCGCCGACTCTCCCTTCTTTTGCACACACCGTTCTAGATCGTCGATAGTAAACAACTTCCTGCATGTTCCGTGAAAGTGCTTGATAAACGCAGTTTTCAATTCACCCCACGACTTGATAGATCCTTCCGGTAAATTGTTGAACCACAACTTCGCTGCTCCTTCCGACATCATTAAGTACATGAACTTTGCTTGAAGATTTTCGGATGCGTTGCGAATTGACATGGCCATCTCATAACTGCTCAACCATGTTTCTGGGTCCATAGTCGGCTCATAATTCACTACTTTACCCGGTTCCTTGAATTTATCCGGGTAAGGCTCAGCCCTGATGTTATCCGTCAGACACTTGGGCCCAGCGAGATTAGTCGGTACTGGCCTCGCCCGGGAAACATGCGATCCTGCGGGGGGTACGGCTGGACGTGGCGTTACTGCTGGTCCGTGCACCGCAGACCCGGCCGCGGCTCGCCTGGCTCTGGAACTATCCACAATAGCTTGTGCTGCTGATACTGCTAGTGCTGCTTGAACGCGGGGAGGAGGCGGCATTTGCTGCTACTCTGCCCTCCGCCGCGTTGAACTTGTTTGCATATTGCCGGCGTTGCCATGTTGCTGGCTGATATAAGGTGTTCCATGCATTCCACTCCTATTATCCGGGTAATTAACCTGCTGAGCCACTGCTGTATGCAGCAAATCGATCGCGCGTCGGGTCTGCTCTGCATGGGGTGACTCTCTTACGGGGATCTGATTCAATGCTAACGTTGTGGCATACACGTTATCCATGGGGTTATTGAAGTGACCTGGTGGCGTACGAAATCGTGATGGTGGTGGTGGTGGTGCTGTGTCGCCGACAGTGACCCCAGCCTGCACTGTGGGTAACCCGGCCCGCACGTTTTCCGGCTGTCCTCCTCCGGTTGCTGGCTGATGCACAGTTTCCTGGTTCACAGCCGGAATCGGCTGATCCTGGGGCGTGATGAATAGTGCGTTCGGGTTTATGACTCCACCCATCGCCGGTAATCTTGTCTGGTATCTTTGATGCATCCTGCTTGTCTCAGCCCGGAGCCGGTTCTCCAGTGCGTCCAGTTCGCGTTGGCGCGTGGCTACCCCTTGCTTTTCTGCTTCCACATCCCTTCTTTGTTGCTCCAGCGCGCGGCGTGCTACCTCCAAGTCCCTGGCACGTGCCGCGGCGTTTTCCGGGGTTATCACAGTAGCTAACACTGTTGGGTCCAAGACCATATTGTTACCGAACAGGGCCGGGTGTTGTGGATTTGAAGGACCCACCCCTGGCGTCCTGTTAGCCAGGAACCCAAACATATTTGCCTGCAGCTCGCTATTCGCCGCTCGGCTGGTGACTGAAGCCGACTCTCCGTCAACCCGGGTGAGGACCGGATTTCCGTCAGCCGGATTTTCCTGCTGGGCCAATGCTTGCGCCGCTCCGACCGCGGCCGTAGTCACGTTCCCCTGGTTGAGGTTGGTTGCAGGGGCCGTGTAGACCGCGACCTGGCGCGCAATGCTTGGTGAAGATTCGTACTCCTCCTCATCACAGCTATCTTCCTCGTACCGGTCCTCCAGCAGGTGCAAGATAGACTCGGTATCATCTTCTCTCATGACCCGGCCACGCGGGGTCCATGCCGGCTCCTCCGGCTGTTCCCTCTTCGTGGTGGGCTCTTCTATCGGATCCACCGTCCTGACCGATTCTTCTCCGTCCGACCGAACGTGGGTGGACTCTCCTGACACAGAATCAAATCCAAAATCGTCAGGGATTGAACCGAACGCATGTACCATGCCGACGAAGATGTTGACCCGGCCGATTGTGATGACAGATCCGGATTCGAGCAGATCCGACTCTGGACCCTAGCCAAAATCGTCCACCATCTTCTCTCCTTCGGGGTTGGTGTAGATCTCGCCGACGACGAGGTTCTTCATGTTCTCCCGAGCTTCTCCCGTGATGTAAACACCCTTGGACGTAGCCCCCACGGTGGGCGCCAACTGTCGTGGGATAATCACGGCAGACGTTACCGGGGGTAACTTGTCTTGGGGCAATTCGACTCTGGTGTTTGGGAGAGGGTTTAGCTCAAGGGAAACCATGGTGATATGCGATCTGGTAGCCGGCAATCAAGTCGCCGAGTCTCCGATCTGAATATATTATCTCAACTCTCGTGTTACAATGGATACTCGAATATCTCGCGATCGTGTGATCTCTTCTTAATCTAACCCTAGGGGCCGGCTTATATAATATCCGGACCCCCTGGCTTAACATCCAAGGCATACTCGGAATCCTACCCGGACACTGCTTACAAACCCTAAGTTTCCCTATCAGAACCCACACACCGGGTTACGAGGCCTACACTCTTGGGCCTTCTAGAAACTCCTTTTCCTTAAGCCGGATCTTGCGCAGCACCCTTTGGGCCGAGTTACACTTTGGCGTTAACCTACCGGGTTATCATCCCTCCATCAAGCAACGTAGATAGTGGGCCTTGGTATCATGGAAAACACTAATATGTCTCCCACGGAGATGTTCTTTTCCTCGATGAACCAGTCCCATTGTATCCCGTGCAAACGGGTCTTGCTCTGTTCTTTTCACACACGAAAGGTGTACTTCCTTCCATGGGAACTAAACAGCACACGCTCGCCTACTAACTTGTTGAATGCTATCCGAGCAGTGCACGGTACAACTTGTGCATCAGAAATAAAAAAGAAACATGGAAATTAGATATTGTAATAAAAACACAATACATAATACAAGTGTAAGAGGAAGAATTGTTTTCTTACCACTGACTTGAGTTGACACTCTTGTACAGCAACACCGAACTTGGATGCAGAAGGATCAACATTTGGGCAACTATTCTTGCATACATGGCATGGAATACGCTGTTAATCAAGCAAAAAAGAAGCAGAAATTACAAAATGTACATATAAGAAGATTGGTTCTAAAAAAGGAACAATTCTTTCATGAAGACATTTATGTAAAACCGGGGGCAAACTACGAACAACTGGTAATGCCTCATAATAAAAGCACAACCAGGTTTATCAAGAAGTAATTCTACACTACCAAGAGCAATGCACAATGAATGTGCTTGTACATTGCATAAGATAGTAAGGAACCCTCATTGCAATGATATGGTGACACCTTTTAATCATCGATTTAAAGGGATCATGCACATTCAAAACAACATCTATAGTCACAGCTCTATACTAATTGGCCTCACGGAACATAGAGACAAAGCAAGCATACACAACTTTGCTACGCCAGGTGGGCCAGCAAAAGAAAAGACATGGCACATCTATTTGTGTCTGGTTCTTACTTTTGCTGGCCATCTGGTGGAGACAGTGAGGCATCAGCCAAATATACATGTGTCAAAGTCATCATCATTGACCAAATCAGCTCATAAATTGTGCATAGTGATAACAAGCCTCATAAACACATAGGTGATCATGCACTAAAGGGCATCCCTAGAATTCATTGTAACATGCAGTCAGAATAAACACATATGGAACAATGCAAAAAAAAATGTAAAACAAGCCTCATAAACACATTGCTAGAAGAACAAGCCCAATACCAGGAAGTAATACAAGACGTGCCCTTGTATCACTGCCACATATTGGATCTGATCTCCTAGAAGTTATCATGGCATGCAAACCAAGGGAAAAAAGAGTACTATAGACACTCGTTTTGCCTTTACCATGGCCTAGTTTAAATCATCGGCATATAACGAGGACATTCAAGGCAAAGAAAAGTGAAACAATGGAAACAAATGTAATACGAGCCTCATATATCATTGCCATGCAAACCAAGGGCAAAAGGAGTGCTTATAATAGCATGTACGAATACAGATACTCAAATTGTATACACTACAAGGTATTATAGACACTCCCTTTCCCTTTACCATGGACTAGTTTAAATCATCGGCATATAACAAGGAGGACATTCAAGGCAAAGAAAAGTGGAACAATGGAAAAAAATGTAATACGAGCCTCATATATCATTGCCATGCAAACCAAAAGATAAAAGATTGCGTACAATAGCATGTACGAATACAAATACTCAAATTGTATACACTATAAGGTATTATAGACACTCTCTTTCCCTTTACCATGGCCTAGTTTAAATCATCGGCATATAACAAGGAGGACATTCAAGGCAAAGAATACGAGCCTCATATATCATTTCCATGCAAACCAAGGGCAAAAAAGTGCCTATAATAGCATGTACGAATACAAATACTCAAACTGTATACAATACAAGGTATTATAGACACTCTCTTTCCCATTACCATGGCCTAGTTTAATCATCGGCATATAACAAGGAGGACATTCAAGGCAAAGAAAAGTGGAACAATGGAAACTAATGTAAAACAAGCCTCATATATCATTGCCATGCAAACCAAGGCAAAAAGAAGTAATTACAATAGCATTTACGAATACAAATACTCAAATTGTATACACTACAAGGTATTGTAAACACTCTCTTTGCCTTTACCATGTCCTAGTTTAAATCATCGGCATATAACAAGGAGGACATTCAAGGCAAAGAAAAGTGGAACAATAGAAACAAATGTAATACGAGCCTCATATATCATTGCCAAGCAAACCAAGGGAAAAAGAAGTGGCTATAATAGCATGTACGAATACAGATACTCAAATTGTATACACTACAAGGTATTATAGACAATCTATGTCCCTTTACCATGGCCAAGTTTAATCATCGGCATATAACAAGGAGGAAATTCAAGGCAAAGTGAAGTGGAAGAATGGAAACAAATGTAATACGAGCCTCATATATCATTGCCATGCAAACCAAAGGCCAGGGGAGTGCCCATAATAGCATATATGAATACAAATACTCAAATTGTATACACTACAGTATTATAGACACTCTCTTTGCCTTTACCATGGCCTAGTTTAAACCGTCGGCATATAACGAAGACATTCAAGGCAAAGAAAAAGTGGAAAAATGGAAAAAAATGTAAGACGAGCCTCATATATCATTGCCATGCAAACCAAAGGCCGAGAAAGTGTCTAAAATAGCATATACGAATACAAATACTCAAATTGTATACACTACAAGGTATTTTAGACACTCTCTCGGCCTTTACCATGGCCTAGTTTAATCATCCGCATATGACTAGTTTATAAATTAGGATACACAAAAGAAAAACAGGTGGAACAATGGAAAATGCATAGAAAAAATGAATCTGACCTCAGAATTTCTAAGTACAACAAGTATAGGCACTACTAGCACCTGGCCTCGGTAAATCATTAGCCAAAGTGTTAATAATTTGGTCAAAATTGAAATAACCTTGCAAAAATACCAAAGCTAAGCCGTGAGCCCCAAAAAAAACCCCAAATCTAACTGAAGCACCCAAATCCGGTAAGGAATTAAACCATAACCTATCGAAATCATGGTGGAAATAGATGAAATAAGCGTGCCGGATATCCCAAACTTAAGACATAGAACAAAACCACGTCTACCGGAGAAAATATGAAGCAGAGACGCAGAATGAACGGAAAAAACATGTAGATCTACCGTGCATGTCATGCTACACAGAAAAATCGAGCTCAATCTACAGATCTATGATACATACAAGGGATAAGAGGGTTAGATATCATCCTACTGTCGCACCCGGACTTCTAGAGGATACTCACAGCCCGCTAAACAGTAGATAAATGGCTTACGGGGCATACCGGCACCCGCATCTCAATATGAGCAGGCCAACACGTAAACGTGTGACAACCATTCTCTACTATCCAACGTCTGCGTAAACCATCCCATAGAAATCCGACTACTTCCATTGACGTACTTCATAACATACACACATGGTACGTCAACGGCATTTGAACAAGTGATATCACAACAAATCTCTAAGACACAAAGAAATAGAAATAAGTTGCAAATAGCTCTCACTAGAGCAGAGATAGCAAAGACAATCATCCAGAGGACACATGTCCCAACAAGTCATCATTACATCACAGCGGAAGCATCCAAAGTGTCTGAGTACAGACAAGATCCAAATAGGCCTAAGAGGCCGGAAACGAAAAGACGAAGCCCATCCACGATGTCTCGGATCCTGCCCGGGTCCGCTATCTACTCGTCAACAGCCTCGTCATACTCCACGTAGTAGCCACCATGGGGATCCTCGGAAACGTAGTCTGCGGAAACCACAGCCCCAAAGGGGTCAGTACAGACAAGTACTGGCAAGCAAGACTCACAAGATACCAAAGTGTACCCGGCAACACCAAGTACAGATGCTTTGGGTTCAACGGAAGAATAGGTGATACAAAAGTGCGGCAGCAGGCTGCTCTAACCAACTACAGAAACACGCTACAACTTCCGGCTAAAAGAAGGGGATAAGATAGCGTATCGTAACCAACTACCACTATCCTCAAACAAACCCATCCTGGATCTCGCCCCTTATCCAAAGAAGCAACCCGAGGATAACTCACACAGTTGGAATAATGATGGTTCAAGTTATTGTGTCAATAAGACTATTACTAGTCAAGTTATCATTAGTTAGGTGTAAGTTGTCTAATCCTTGTTAGCCAGCCCTATCACCAAGCCATCCATAACCGCGGACAACACGGCTTCTCGAGAAGATTTAACCCTGCAGGGGTGCACCAATTTGGCCGTACACGTAAGAATACCCCGCCAGACGGGGATCAAACCCACCAAGCGAGGCACTCAACACAACCCAACTCTTCTTCGCATCAAGCCCAAAGAACCACGTGCTGTGCGTGCGCGGCTAATCGAGCCCCCACGAAGAAAAGGGGAACCCTCATAGCACTGGAAGACCACGCTGCCCTAAATGCCGACTACAAAAGTTCCACCCTGGCCTCGGGTTAGTACCTGCATATGCGTGCATCAAATGGAAAGCCCGAACTAAGTGTGGCGATTTGGACGAGATGCGAATCGAATCAGAGTTGCGGGGGGCGCCCATACACGCTTCCCACATGCGGTTAGCGCGCTCAACATGGATCCAGAGGACAAGAACTTTTCCTGAGTTCGACACTAGCAGGCCTCAAAACCATACCCGACCTCCTGCCGGTGCCTTAACATCAAATTAGCATTACCTCAAACATTAACAGGTTGTTGTTTAACATCGAGCCCCCAGAACATAATAAATAAGGTAACAGAAACAACGGACAACAGACTCGAGCATAAACAACCCTAAGCATGCTAGTAAGACACGGGCAACAAGCAACGGGGTTTTAGGTGTGGAGGATAGGCTATATCAGGGTTACGGGATAACATGTGATAGGATCGGAACACAAGCAACAAATCTTAAGGCTAGCAGAATAGACAACGGAAAGTATCGATATCCAGTGTGGAAAGGACACAATGGTTCTGGTGAGTGAATACTTGCCTGCAAACTCAGTAGCCTGGTACTGGGCTAACTCCTCAGAAGTAGTGTCGTAAACCTCGTCTGTCTCAGCGTCGTCGTCTATTCGAGAAGAAGCAAACAAACAACACAGAGAGACAAACAATCAATAACATGGCATAATGCACAATCATGGGATGATGCATGACAATTTAATTGATGCATCAAAGGTAAGCTAGTTGACATGGTAGCATAATTGAATGGACCTATATGCAATTTGGATTGCATATGGAAAGCCCATGAATTAAGGTTGGATTAAATGATCTACAACTAATCATCATGTGAAATTTGATTAGCATGATGCATGGGTGAGGAAAACAATGAGAAAACAACAATAGCTTCAATTTGATATATTGTTTACCAAGTTTGGAATTTTATTTATCAAGTTATGAAATTAGGCTTCTTAAATGAGGTACACAAGCATTTGTTGTTTTCACCAATTTTAAATGTTCAAAATAGATAACAAAATTCATATTTGGAAAGAACACAAAATTTTAGGTGGAATACATGTTTCATATGTTGAAAAAGGAATTAAAATGAATTAATTATGAATTAAACAAGTTTAAACAAGATTTAAATGAATTTAATTCAAGTATGAATTTATTTGAATTTTATTTGTTCAAAACATTAAATAAAATTCATATTTGAAAATATTATATTTTTCTGGTTTGAAAACATATTTTATATGTTCAAAAAGAATTTAATTTGACCAAGTTATGAATTTAGCAATTTTAAATGATTTAAACAAGGTTTAAATTATTTAACCAATTTTAATTATTCAAAACATGAAACAAAGTTTATATTTGGAAAGGTGGTTTAATTTAGCATGGAAAACATATTTTATGTGTGCCATTTAAATTAAAATTGAATTAGCTATGAATTTAACCAAATTTGAAATAGTAGTTTGAATTTGAAGTTTTGAAAATATTTGAAATGTTCAAAACAGTAAACAATTGTTTTAAACATGTAGAAAATTAAATTTGGTACAGAAAACATATTTTATTTATTTAATTTGGATTTGGAATACAAAAGTCATTTGAATTTTAAATGCAGGGGCTATTCTGCAATTTTAAAAACATTCAGATTTGGTCCAGGGGCTTAGGTGCGAAAAATGAATTACAGAGAGGCCCCTGGGAACCTTTTCTACCCAGCAGATCAACCCCTGGGTCACTGGCCTGTGGGCCAGTGCCCAGCTGGCGCTGCGCTGGGAGCTGGCGTGGCACCCACTGCCTATGGCAGGTGGGCCCTGCCTGCCCGCGTGGCAAAGGAGCAAAATGAGGTTTTATTCTGCGCGCGGGGGGATCGAACCCGCGACGCAGCGTTGCGCGCCGTTGGATCTTGCCAGTACGGTATGGATGCGTTTGGTGACAGTGGAAGCGCGCGCGGTTGGTTGAGGTTCAGATCTGCTGTTAACTAAAACTGACCGAAAAGGTTCAGGCTTTCTGAACCTGACGGAGGAAGCGGTGGTCGCCGGCGGTGATGTACGCGCTGCTGCTGCTCGTGGTGTGCAGGGAGGTGCAAGGGGTGCGTGCTGGTGTCGAGGATGCAGAGAGGGGAGATCGAGGGGGACGTGCTCACCGGAAGGTAGAAGGAGGTGGAGGTGCTCGGGAGGCGTCAGTCGACGACGGCGACGGTGAGGTGGACGACGGCGACGATCCAGGGGCTTCCAGCCACAGCGGCGGTGTCGAGGAGGAAGAGGGAGGTTCGGGAAGCTCGTTCCCGTGCTTATCCCGCACGGAGGAGGTCCATGTCGACGGCGATCGCCGGCAGCTGTCGCTGTGCGGTGCGGTGGAGGTGGGGTTCAGAGGTGGGAGAAGCAGAGGAGGGAGGAGTAAGCTCGACGGCGGCGGCATGAGAGAGAAAGGAGGAGGAAGGACTAGGGCAGAGGGAGGAGCCCGTGGGCATGGATATAAGGAGGAGGGGGAGGTGCTGCTGGCCGTCCCCTGCTCGGTCTGTCGACGTGGGCAGCGCCGATGCGCGGCCGTACAGAGGTAAGGGAAGGGGGTAGGCAGGCCGTGGGCTGGTGGGCTGGCCTGGCCTGCCCCCTTCTCTCTCTTTTTTTTCTGTTTAACGATTCTGTTTTTTTTTTTGCAGAAAAAGAAAAGGAAGAAAAAGGAGAGAAAAGGAAGGTTTTAGGGGGTTTAAATTTTTGTGATAATTTTTTATAGGTTGTTATTTACAAAAGCACCAATGTGCCATTTTTGTTTTCCAATTTTTTTGAATTTAGTTGCTGTTTGGAAATTCAAATGAATTTGGGTGATTTTGGTGTTAAATGATTTATTGAAAAGAAACAATTTGATAGTTTGAACTTTCTATTTTAAAGGAAACAAATAGATGTTTTTATTTGAATATTTTTATTTGAAAATTGTAACAGAACAAGTATGAAACAAGAATTTGAGATTTGGTTTGAAAATCAAAATGGAAAACAAGGGAAAACAAATGGAAAACAAATGAAAACAAATGCAAGCTTATGATGTCATGATGCAAAACATAAATTAACAAAAAGCAAACATACTAAAGGTGTTTTCATACTTGGGATGTTACAAAACGCCCCCCCCCCCTTGAAGGAATCGCGCCCCGAGATTCCTACTGAGAAGAGAAAAGGTCCGGATACTTCTTGCGAAGATCCTCTTCGGTCTCCCACATTGCCTCTTTATCAGAATGATGAGACCACTGCACTTTCCAGAACTTGGTGCTCTTGTTGCGAGTTTTGCGCTCGGTCTCATCGAGAATTCGAACAGGATGCTCCTCATAAGAGAGGTCCTCTTGCAGATCAATGGAATCATGATCAACTGCGCGACCTGGATCTTTGAAACACCTCTTGAGCTGTGACACGTGAAACACATCGTGCACCTTGGATAGCTTTTCCGGAAGTTCAAGACGATAAGCATTTTCTGCACGCCTTGAGAGAATGTTAAAAGGACCAATATATCTTGGTGCAAGCTTTCCTTTAACACCAAAACGATGAGTGCCTCTGAGGGGAGTTACACGGAGATATGCTTTGTCACCAGGTGCATAGATCATATCCCTGTGCTTGCTGTCATAGTAGCTTTTCTGACGAGACTGAGCAATCTTGAGATTGTCAAGAATGATGCGAACTTTCTCTTCGGCTTCCTTAACAATGTCAGGGCCTAAGAGTGAACGTTCACCAGCTCCAGACCAATTGATTGGACTTCTGCATCTCCGGCCATAGAGAGCTTCAAATGGTGCCATGCCTAGGCTTGCCTGGAAGCTGTTGTTGTAGGAGAATTCTGCATAAGGAAGACATTCCTCCCATTTCATGCCAAAAGAGAGACCACATGCATATCCTCGAGAGTCTGATTGACTCTTTCGACTTGCCCTTGAGACTGAGGGTGATAAGGTGTGCTGAACAGAAGTTTGGTGCCCAATGCTTCTTGAAAGCTTTTCCAGAAATGAGAAGTGAAGATGCTTCCACGGTCTGAGCTTATTTCCAATGGAACACCATGAAGAGGAACAATCTTTGCTGTGTAGAGCTCTGCTAACTGACTAGCTGAGATTCTTTAACAAGAAAGAAGTGAGCGACTTTAGTGAGTCGATCAATGACAACGAAGATTGCATCGTTGCCCCTCTTGGACTTTGGAAAACCAGTGACGAAGTCCATTTCAATCATGTCCGACTTCCATTCAGGGATTTTCAGAGGTTTGAGAAGACCGGCTGTTTTCTGATGAACTGCCTTAACACGTTGACAAACGTCGCATTCAGAAACGTATTGAGCAATTTCACGTTTCATGCCAGGCCACCAATACAGTGTCTTGAGATCCTGGTACATCTTTGTATTTCCAGGGTGTATGGAGAGAGGAGTTTCATGAGCCTCCTTGAGAATGACATCTTTGAGACTTTGAATTTGAGGAACTGCAATGCGTCCTTCGAAGAACACAGTTCCCTTGTCATCAATTGAGAAGGACTTAAATTTCTCATTGCCTGCTTTGATGTGTTCTACAATCTTCTTGATTTCAGCATCACGAAATTGTTCAGAACGAATCTTGTCCTCGAGAGTTGGACTGGCTGTCAAGTTTGCAAGATAGCCTTGAGGAACAAGACCAAGGTTGAGCTTCTGGAATTCTTCATGAAGAGGAGGTTGGCTTTCCATGATCATGAGATTATTGCAATACGACTTGCGACTGAGAGCATCGGCCATAACATTAGCCTTGCCTGGAGTGTAAGAAATGGTAAGATCAAAGTCTTTGATCTTTTCAATCCATCTCCTTTGCCTGAGGTTTAGATCTGGTTGTGTGAAGATGTACTTCAGACTCTTATGATCGGAAAAGATTTCAGTGCGATTACCCAACAAGTATTGTCTCCATTTCTTGAGGGCAAACACAACTGCTGCAAGTTCAAGGTCATGCGTGGGATAATTGAGCTCATGTGTGTTCAACTGACGTGAAGCATAAGCCACAACTTGGCGTTCTTGCATAAGAACTGCACCTAGACCTTGGAGAGATGCATCACAGAATATTTGGAAAGGTTTGGTAGGATCTGGGCTAACCAGAACTGGTGTAAAAGTGAGTTTAGTCTTCAGAAGATTGAAACTTTCATCACATTGTGGAGACCAGACGAACTTCTTGTCCTTCTTTGTGAGGTCAGTGAGAGGTTTGGCAATCTTGGAGAAGTTTTGGACGAAACGACGGCAATAACTAGCCAAGCCAAGAAAACTTCTTACTTGCTTCACTGTCTTTGGAGGTTTCCAATCAACAATTGCTTTAACCTTTTCTGGATCAATGGCTATGCCCTTGGCAGAGATGACATGACCAAGGTAAACAACTTCTGAAATCCAAAACTCACATTTGGAGAATTTGGCATAGAGACGATGCTCGCGAAGCTTCACGAGAGTGAGACGAAGATGTTCTTCATGCTCTTCCTCGGATTTAGAGTAGACAAGAATGTCATCAAGATATACCACAACGAACTTGTCGAGGTATTCATGGAAGACAGAATTCATGAGTCGAGAGAAATTCGCAGGTGCATTGGTGAGACCAAAGGACACGACGGTGAATTCATATAGACCGTAGCGAGTGGTGAAGGCTGTCTTTGGAATATCCTCTTTTCTGATCTTTATTTGATGGTAACCCATTCTCAAGTCCAACTTGGAGAATATTGAGGCTCCAGCAAGTTGATCAAAAAGATCATCGATACGAGGAATTGGATACTTGTTTTTGATGGTTTTCTCGTTAAGAGGACGATAGTCAACAACGAGTCTCTTTGTGTGATCCTTCTTCGCAACGAACAGAGTTGGGCAACCCCAAGCCAAGGAACTAGGTTGAATGTAACCTTTTTCCATGTACATATCAATTTGTTCCTTTAACAACTTCAGCTCGGGAGTTCCTATCTTGTAGGGATGCTTAGAGATTGGAGCAGTACCTGGCTCAAGTTCGATTATGAACTCAACAGCTCTGTCCGGAGGCATCCCTCGCAACTCTTCTGGAAAGACGTCAGGAAATTCGCAAACCACCGGAACATTTTCAAGTGAAGGTAGAGGTTTTGCATCGAGGGTGCATAGCTGAATGGAACTTGATTCATGTGGAGAATAGATTATCTGGCCAGAAGGGTGTGACAGAGTTATTGACTTTTGAGCACAGTCAATCCTTGCTTTATTGGCCTTGAGCCAATCCATACCAAGAATGACATCAATGTCAGAATTGCCAAGAAGTATGAGAGAAGCAAGGAATATGTGGCCTCCAATTAGAATTTGATTTTTGTGACTGATCTTGGAAGTTTGCATAGTTGCTCCAGGGGAGTTGACCACTAGCGGGGAACCCAAACCAACAAAAGGGAGCTTAATTGCTGTCGCAAAGATCTTTGACATGAAAGAATGTGATGCTCCGGTATCAAACAACACTTTGCTGGAATAGAGTTTACGAGAAATGTACCGAGAACGACGTCAGGAGCTTCCTCAGCTTTGTCGATCTTGACATGATTCACCCTTGCGGTCCTCCCGACAGGCCTGTTGTTGGAGTTGAAGGTCTTAGGCGGGGGAGCGCGCACCATTGCCTGGTTTGTGTTAGGGCGAGGTGGTGGTGGAGGTAGCTGCCTCTGCGTGCACTTGTCAGCGTAGTGCCCCGTCTGCTTGCACTTGTAGCAAGTGACGACACGTGGAGGCCCTGGCCTTGGCTGCCCCATCGAAGCCTTCTGATCATGCATCTGAGCAGGGTTGGGTGGGCGGGGAGCGAAGCCTGGAGAAGCTTGGGCATATGGAGCCCGAGTGACAGCACCATTTGGTACCCAGATGCGGCGCTTCTGCGGAGGGGTGGTCATGTTGGAGGAGGAACCACCCTCACGCGAGTGCTTGCGAGACTCCTCGAACTCCTTGCGCCCATTTTCTTCATTGAGCGCGGTGTTAACGAGATCCTTGAAGCTGTTGGCCTTGACATTGGTTAGGGCATACTTGAGTTCCGGGTTAAAACCTCTGCGGAACCTTGCCATCTTCTTAGCTTCAGTGGACACCTCATCACCAGCGTAACGAGCGAGGCGATTAAACTCACTCTGATAGCCGATGACGTCCAACTTGCCCTGCTTGAGTGAGCAAAACTCTTCACGCATCCTTTCCATGAGACCATCTGGAATGTGGTGCTTCAGGAATGCTTCCTTGAAACAATTCCATGTGACTGGTATGCCAGTTCTCATGGCCTGGAAGTTCTCCCACCAAGTAGCTGCCTGGCCCTTCAGCAGATAGGAGGCATACTTGACCTTGTCTTCCTCAGCAACGTGAGCAATCTCCAGAGCCTTAGCTATCTCACGGATCCAGTCATCAGCGTCCAGAGGCTCGCGTGTGGCCACGAAAGCTCTCGGGCCTAGACTGAGGAACTCCTTGATGCTGACCCGTGGAGCTGTCTGGTTGTTGTGCTGATTAGTCTGAAACTGGGCCATCTGCGCCATGACTTGGGTCATCTGAGTTAACAGCTCCGCGATTGGCGGTGGCTCAGGCGCGCTGTTCCTTGTTGGCGGCTTCCTGAATGGAAATGCATTTTAGCACAACAATAGAAAAGGATAGACTTGGAAACCGAAAGAGAGATTATTCCGACGCATCAATAGATAACCAACAGGTACATCATCACATGTTCAAATACATCAGAATATCCAACACACCATAAATGGTTCGAATGCCAAAGGATAACTAAACATATCTAAGAATGGATACATCGGTACTCCCATGCTCATCACGCAGGACGGCGACTAGGAGTACGGCGAGAGGTACGGTGAGGAGCACGCACACGAAAGTAGGTAGAACGACGATCAACATAGATCTGACGTGGTCTGAGAGCGACTCTAGGTGTGGTGAAGTACATAGCGTCGACTCCCTGTGCTCCAAAGCGGGGAATCCCAGTGTAACCAGCACCAAGGTTAAGGAGTGGACCTCTGATCGGCTCGTAACCTCCAGCATCTGGCAGACGACGACCAACTGGCTGATCGAAACGTGCAAAGCGCTCGTCTCCAACAAAGTCTGTGGTGTACGTCGCCAGACGAGTCAAAGCAAGGTAGAGCTGCTCTCTGACCGACGACAACTCCTGAGATAGTGTGCTAGCAACTGCGTCACTGTGCCTCACAAACTGAGCGGTGGTGTGCAGCCTGGAGTTATCATGCTCATAAACATCCAAGTTGTCGTAGAGAGTGAAGTGAGCTCCCTCCGAAGTGATGTAACCACGGGGGATGTGGCGATAGATAGAATCGTCAAATCCCCAGTAGTCAGCACGAAGGACGGTGAGACTCACATAAGCTGCCTGCTGCACAGCCATATCCACTGTGGAACCTACTGCCTCGTAGCGGTGGACTACGCTCATGCCATCATCTGACAGAATGTAGACGATAGCCTGGTAGTAGGTCTGGTCAAACTCTCGCTGCTGCTCGTAGACCTGGTACTCTGGTGCCCAACGGAAACCCAGAAAAGTGACCATGTCTCTCAGCATCTCCGGATAACCGGCAGTGCTCTCGCAACGAGTCATACGAACCACCTGCGGGTAGAACCTGAGATCCATCTGCAGATAATCGTGGAAGTTTTGATTAGACGCCGGTAGAAGAACTGAAGTGGCAAGCAACAACAAGGTTTCAACGGACGAAAAGGATGTTGAGAAGAACAGGATATGGAAGCAACATTGGGGAAACACGAGACCAAACACTCCTGAGGTACTACGGAAAACCCATCCGGGCTTCTAAAGGATCAATATCTACTGCTTAAGGAATAGAGGATCTGCTTCCGGGGCTTACACGCCTCCGTTCTCAATCGTGAGTAGGAAACATGATAAATCATGTCACAACCACCTCCATTCCTATGGTCTAGTAGATATACTATCCTAGAGAAACCTGGATACGTGAAATCCTAACTTGAAAGTTTAGATGAGAAGAGAAAACAACGTTGCACTTCCTTACCAGAAAAAGGGAGGGTGGGTGGGGAAAGAAATAAAATAACAGAATTCCTACTCTCACGTTTCATTTTTTCTATATAGCTACAAAAATAGTTTCTAGACTCAACTGCGACCAGTAAAAGGGATCCTACAGGCAGACAGGCTCTGATACCATTTGTCGCACCCGGACTTCTAGAGGATACTCACAGCCCGCTAAACAGTAGATAAATGGCTTACGGGGCATACCGGCACCCGCATCTCAATATGAGCAGGCCAACACGTAAACGTGTGACAACCATTCTCTACTATCCATCGTCTGCGTAAACCATCCCATAGAAATCCGACTACTTCCATTGACGTACTTCATAACATACACACATGGTACGTCAACGGAATTTGAACAAGTGATATCACAACAAATCTCTAAGACACAAAGAAATAGAAATAAGTTGCAAATAGCTCTCACTACAGCAGAGATAGCAAATACAATCATCCAGAGGACACATGTCCCAACAAGTCATCATTACATCACAGCGGAAGCATCCAAAGTGTCTGAGTACAGACAAGATCCAAATAGGCCTAAGAGGCCGGAAACGAAAAGACGGAGCCCATCCACGATGTCTCGGATCCTGCCCGGGTCCGCTATCTACTCGTCAGCAGCCTCGTCATACTCCACGTAGTAGCTACCATGGGGATCCTCGGAAACGTAGTCTGCGGAAACCACAGCCCCAAAGGGGTCAGTACAGACAAGTACTGGCAAGCAAGACTCACAAGATACCAAAGTGTACCCGGCAACACCAAGTACAGATGCTTTGGGTTCAACGGAAGAATAGGTGATACAAAAGTGCGGCAGCAGGCTGCTCTAACCAACTACATAAACACGCTACAACTTCCGGCTAAAAGAAGGGGATAAGATAGCGTATCGTAACCAACTACCACTATCCTCAAACAAACCATCCTGGATCTCGCCCCTTATCCAAAGAAGCAACCCGAGGATAACTCACACAGTTGGAATAATGATGGTTCAAGTTATTGTGTCAATAAGACTATTACTAGTCAAGTTATCATTAGTTAGGTGTAAATTGTCTAATCCTTGTTAGCCAGCCCTATCACCAAGTCATCCATAACTGCGGACAACACGGCTTCTCGAGAAGATTTAACCCTGCAGGGGTGCACCAATTTGGCCGTACACGTAAGAATACCCCGCCAGACGGGGATCAAACCCACCAAGCGAGGCACTCAACACAACCCAACTCTTCTTCGAATCATGCCCAAAGAACCACGTGCTGTGCGTGCGCGGCTAATCGAGCCCCCACGAAGAAAAGGGGAACCCTCATAGCACTGGAAGACCACGCCGCCCTAAATGCCGACTACAAAAGTTCCACCCTGGCCTCGGGTTCGTACCTGCATATGCGTGCATCAAATGGAAAGCCCGAACTAAGTGTGGCGATTTGGACGAGATGCGAATCGAATCAGAGTTGCGGGGGGCGCCCATACACGCTTCCCACATGCGGTTAGCGCACTCAACATGGATCCAGAGGACAAGAACTTT
This sequence comes from Alopecurus myosuroides, assembly GCA_028641055.1. NCBI lineage: Eukaryota > Viridiplantae > Streptophyta > Magnoliopsida > Poales > Poaceae > Alopecurus > Alopecurus myosuroides. The sequence goes on from CM054058.1 coordinate 256,561,697, forward strand.
TCCTGAGTTCGACACTAGCAGGCCTCAAAACCATACCCGGCCTCCTGCCGGTGCCTTAACATCAAATTAGCATTACCTCAAACATTAATAGGTTGTTGTTTAACATCGAGCCCCCAGAACATAATAAATAAGGTAACAGAAACAACGGACAACAGACTCGAGCATAAACAACCCTAAGCATGCTAGTAGGACACAGGCAACAAGCAACGGGGTTTTAGGTGTGGAGGATAGGCTATATCAGGGTTACGGGATAACATGTGATAGGATCGGAACACAAGCAACAAATCTTAAGGCTAGCAGAATAGACAACGGAAAGTATTGATATCCAATGTGGAAAGGACACAATGGTTCTGGTGAGTGAATACTTGCCTGCAAACTCAGTAGCCTGGTACTGGGCTAACTCCTCAGAAGTAGTGTCGTAAATCTCGTTTGTCTCAGCGTCGTCGTCTATTCGAGAAGAAGCAAACAAACAACGCAGAGAGACAAACAATCAATAACATGGCATAATGCACAATCATGGGATGATGCATGACAATTTAATTGATGCATCAAAGGTAAGCTAGTTGACATGGTAGCATAATTAAATGGACCTATATGCAATTTGGATTGCATATGGAAAGCCCATGAATTAAGGTTGGATTAAATGATCTACAACTAATCATCATGTGAAAGTTGATTAGCATGATGCATGGATGAGGAAAACAATGAGAAAACAACAATAGCTTCAATTTGATATATTGTTTACCAAGTTTGGAATTTTATTTATCAAGTTATGAAATTAGGCTTCTTAAATGAGGTACACAAGCATTTGTTGTTTTCACCAATTTTAAATGTTCAAAATAGATAACAAAATTCATATTTGGAAAGAACACAAAATTTTAGGTGGAATACATGTTTCATATGTTGAAAAAGGAATTAAAATGAATTAATTATGAATTAAACAAGTTTAAACAAGATTTAAATGAATTTAATTCAAGTATGAATTTATTTGAATTTTATTTGTTCAAAACATTAAATAAAATTCATATTTGAAAAGATTATATTTTTCTGGTTTGAAAACATATTTTATATGTTCAAAAAGAATTTAATTTGACCAAGTTATGAATTTAGCAATTTTAAATGATTTAAACAAGGTTTAAATTATTTAACCAATTTTAATTATTCAAAACATGAAACAAAGTTTATATTTGGAAAGGTGGTTTAATTTAGCATGGAAAACATATTTTATATGTGCCATTTAAATTAAAATTGAATTAGCTATGAATTTAACCAAATTTGAAATAGTAGTTTGAATTTGAAGTTTTGAAAATATTTGAAATGTTCAAAACAGTAAACAATTGTTTTAAACATGTAGAAAATTAAATTTGGTACAGAAAACATATTTTATTTATTTAATTTGGATTTGGAATACAAAAGTTATTTGAATTTGAAATGCAGGGGCTATTCTGCAATTCTAAAAACATTCAGATTTGGTCCAGGGGCTTAGGTGCGAAAAATGAATTACAGAGAGGACCCTGGGAACCTTTTCTACCCAGCAGATCAATCCCTGGGTCACTGGCCTGTGGGCCAGTGCCCAGTTGGCGCTGCGCTGGGAGCTGGCGTGGCACCCACTGCCTATGGCAGGTGGGCCCTGCCTGCCCGCGTGGCAAAGGAGCAAAATGGGGTTTTATTCTGCGCGCGGGGGGATCGAACCCGTGACGCAGCGTTGCGCGCCGTTGGATCTTGCCAGTACGGTATGGATGCGTTTGGTGACAGTGGAAGCGCGCGCGGGTGGTTGAGGTTCAGATCTGCTGTTAACTGAAACTGACCGAAAAGGTTCAGGCTTTCTGAACCTGACGGAGGAAGTGGTGGTCGCCGACGGTGATCTACGCGCTGCTGCTGCTCGTGGTGTGTGCAGGGAGGTGCAAGGGGTGCGTGCTGGTGTCGAGGATGCAGAGAGGGGAGATCGAGGGGGACATGCTCACCGGAAGGGGGTAGAAGGAGGTGGAGGTGCTCGGGAGGCGTCAGTCGACGACGGCGACGGTGAGGTGGACGACGGCGACGATCCAGGGGCTTCCAGCCACAGCGGCGGTGTCGAGGAGGAAGAGGGAGGTACGGGGAGCTCGTTCCCGTGCTTATCCCGCACGGAGGAGGTCCATGTCGACGGCGATCGCCGGCAGCTGTCGCTCTGCGGTGCGGTGGAGGTGGGGTTAAGAGGTGGGAGAAGCAGAGGAGGGAGGAGTGAGCTGGACGGCGGCGGCATGAGAGAGAAAGGAGGAGGAAGGACAAGGGCAGAGGGAGGAGCCCGTGGGCATGGATATAAGGAGGAGGGTGTCGTGGGATAATCACGGCAGATGTTACCGGGGGTAACTGATCTTGGGGCAAGACGACACAGGTATTCGGGAGAGGGTTTAGCTCAGAGGAAAACATGGTGCAATTCGATCTGGTAGCCAGCAATCAAAGTCGCCGAGTCTCCGATCTTGATATAATAACTCAACTCTGGGATTACACTTGATGCTCGATATCACACGATGTTGCTAAGGTTCTTAGATCTCCCCAAACTAGACGTAGGGGTCGGTTTATAAAGCACCGTACCCTCCTGACTTGCCCTCCAAGGCGCACCCGGAATCCTACCCGGACACTGCTTACAAACCCTAGCTTTCCTTACCGCAACCCACAATCCGGGTTACGAGGCCTACAAACTTTGGGCCTTCCAGAAGTTTCATTATCCTTAGCCGGATCCTGCGCCGTGTCCCTTGGGCCGGGTTACACCTTGGAGTTGGCCTACCGGGTTATTATCCCTCCATCAGTAGTCCCCAGAATAGCTTGGGCTTCATGGATCCCACTTGAAGCGCTTGCTATTCCCTGCAAAGATATCAAACATACGGGCATATAGAGACCGGGTTAAGATGTTTTGATGTTCAGCCAGGCCTCACTCCACGGTAGCCATGCAATAACCCGGGTTTTTCCTCCGAACACTTTGACTCAAATTTCCGGGTCCAAATCATAATAAAAATCCCAGGATCCCATGCTCGATAATCAATCCTGATATCCCGGAGTTAACCTCCTTCTTTCTTTTATCCAGATGCCCTGCTCCATATTTGGCGCATATTTCGCAAAAACCACGTGAACAACCGTCACCCCATGATTTCCGGCTTCTGGCCATCGGGATAAGCTCACCCTTACTCTATAATTAACACTCAGAGGGTAACCCTAAATTCATCACCACGCCACAACTTCCCCTTTCTCTCCTTGCTCCTCGCTTCCTCGCAGCACCGCCGCCAGGGGCTCGCGCACATCATCAAGGAGAAATTGCTTCCAGCCGTGCTCGCCCTCAAGCCGTCCCGCGCCGCCGCCAAGTTCCGCCATCACACCTTCATTCCTCTCGCCAAGAATCGTGAAGGGGCACTCGAGTCACGCCGCCCAACACCGTCGCTTCCAAACCTCAATCTCTCCAGTAAGCCTCTTACATCTGTCTAACTTATCCTTGCAATTTTTCCAATTTCAATCAGGATCGAATCTGGGTCAACCTGCGAATCACTTTTCTGATTACATCAAATTAGATTGATTCGACATCCACCAGCTCTTTTAACCGCCTGCTATATAGTCGCAACTCATCCCCTACCAATATTAACCATCAAAACTCCTGTAGGATCAAACGCAAGCTTTCCCATCTAGATCCGTTCCTCCTCGATTTTCCACTCTCTGCATTAACACCCGGAAAATCCTCTTTTTCCAGCTACTTTACTTGCAATAGATACATGGGCAACCACCCATCGACCCCAAATGCCTTTCCATATGTAAGTGCCCTATAATTTCCACAGTTGCACTCAACACCCGGATACTTTGTAATTTCCGCACCACAGCATGATACCCGGATAATTCTCAGCTTCATACTTTCTTGACATCTTACACTCGGATACTTCAACACTCCCGGGTCTTATTTGATACGCCTCTTTTTCTGGTGCTTTGCAGGTTGATCCCATGGCTCCCAAACGACAAGGAAAACAACCGACCCAGGCGAGAAATACCCAAAGCATATCCGCCAACTGGGGGCGTTCCACGGCTACGAAAGCCAAGTTGGAGGAGCTAGCCGAATTAGGAACTCTCCCTTCTCAGAAGGACATGCACTGGAGGGCGCCAGGCAGTGAGACCCGGCCCACACCCACAGAAAACGAGGTAATCTGCTTCGTAGAGCACGTGACCCGGGGATTCCGTCCTCCGGGTCACCCTTTCTTTAGGGAGGTCTTAGATCACTATGGACTCCGAATGTTCGACATAGGGCCTAACTCTATGTTGAACATCACCCACTTCATTGTTCTCTCTGAATCGTACTTGTGCATGCCGCCTAGTTTAACTCTCTTCATCGAGTTATTCCAATGCAAGCCGTGCCGCGAAAGCGGCGACGGAGCGCTCCTAACCTGTGGCGGGGTATCCATCCAGCGCCGCAGGAATTCTCTGATGCCAACCCTCAACCTACACTCCCACGTCAAACACTGGCAACTGTCCTTCTTTTATTGCCGCGATACCTCCCCTGACAGTGAAAAGAAGCTGCCGGGTTACTCAGAGACCCCCCTCGAGCCCTCCGAGTCTTTCAGTGCCTTTGCATCAGATTCGGACAGGGAGACAATCCTTCCCTTGCTAACCAAGATGGCCATTCTCTCAGCCCAAGGCCTCCTCGGGCTCAATTTAATAAAAACATGGGTTGACTTCCGGATACAACCCAACTCCGTTCGCACCAAACTGATGTGCGAGTACTCAGGGCACACCACAGATACGCTCCGATACTCCACCAAAAGCTTTGCAGCCGGCGATACCAACAAGACCATCAAAGGCTTCTTAAAGGAGAAGCTGGAGGTGATAAAGGGCATCACCGGGTTACCCCCGTTTACTCGGGACAACCCGGCTCCAGCGGTAATACCTGATATCCATAACTTACTTCCGTACCTTGACTCGATACAGCTTCTAACCCTTAGTCTCATTCCTTTGTCTTAGGCTGATGACCCTTTCTGGAGAATTGAACCCTTCCCCCCTTCCAGAGACCCGGAAGATGAGGACGAGCCGGCTGATGGTAGTGAAGGTATTTGCACAGGATCTGCATATTTTTACTTGTATTACTTCCCTTTCGTTTATCTTTTCTCCAACTAACACACACTCGATTCGCAGGACTGGAAGACGAAGGTGAGGCCAACGAGGATGACCCGGAAGCGACTGAATCAGACCAAGAAACAACAGTCGGAGCCAAAAGGAAAACCAGAGGAGCCGTGTCCAAGGTTCCTTTTTCCTCGTTATCCTCTGAACCTTATTCCTTTGACGCCATGCGACGACTTAACCATCAATTATCAAATTCGTCGTGCTTGAAGGACTCCTCCCCAGCCAAGCGCAGAGTAACTCGGAGCTCCCCGGGTGAAGATCCCCTTAACCCGGGCATCTCTATTTCCTCGGTTCCTCGTGGCGGCGCTCCTCCGCCTCGTCCTTCCGACTCTCCTCAACGCCACCCTTCTCCTAACCATCCACGTGCCGGGCAATTCCGGGTCCCGTTGGTAGTTCCCGTGGCAACCTCATCTGCTTCCAGCGGCGAGCTCCCGCCTGATTATACCGTGAACGCCGGGTAAGTTTACGCTACATGACTTCCTTTTATGCTTAACAAGTTTCCACTCAAGCCACCATCATCACTAATAGCCACTTTTTCTCATCTTTCTTTTAGCGCCCAAGCCGTCGTTAGCGACCCGGAAAATATAGAAGCAGATGACCATCAGGCGGAGAAACCGACCGACCATGCGGACGCCGCGACTGGCGATGATACAGCGAATAATCAGGAACAAGGCCCTCTGAACAACCCACTTCCCCGAGCTGCCGGATCTCCTTCCTCATCGGAACCAGTAGACGAGGAGATCGAAGTTCTAGATACAAGGATGAGTTCTCCCAACCCGGCCACCCAAACTGTCCGGGTCTCAACTCCAAGGGCGGGGAGAGCCCCCCCACCAAACGACCAAGCTGCCGGCTCTTCCGGTGCTCGATCCGAGGAACTGACCTTTACCCAGATGCTAGAAACCCTTCGCACTTTGAGGTCCAATGAAGAGAACATCTTGGGAGCTTTGATTGCCAAACATGAGGTAAATCCGACTAATACTGCTTATGCCTTTATCCAGTCCCCAAGTTCCGAGTGAATTGATTCATAATTTACTTGGGACTTTGTTATACAAGCGACTGATAACTTATTCCTCTACCCAACTGATCCTTTGTTTGCATGCATGCAGGCTTTCGTAACTCAATCCGAGGAAAAACTGGCGGGCGCCACCAAGCTCATCGAAAAGGAGGTAGCTTTACGTGAGGCAGCCGAGGCCGAGTCTAGGAGGAATAAGTTGATAATGAGAAAATATAGGAAAAGGGCTCACCGGGCAGAAGATGACCTAACAAGCCTTTCCGTCCAAATATCAGACACATATCGTGCTTTACTTGGTACGTTTCCTCCTCCGGTTTATCTTTTTGATAGATAGCAATAGTTTCCCGACTTATGTCTCCATTTCCTCAGGCCCGGACGAAACCATGCCGGAAGAAGATGACATGGCCAAGCTGAAAACCATGAAGCGCTCATCTTGCCGGGTTGGAGTGACCCGGGGGCTTGCACTTGCGAAAGCTTATCTCCCCAAGCTCGAGCTAGCGAGGCTTATGGGCGGCTTCCCAGAGTTCAAGCTTGACGGATCCAAGTTTTCAGTAAAGGATTTTCAGGCCGTCCAGAAGGAGGTCCGTTACCCGGCCAGCGTAATTGCTGATGAACTGGATGTTAACATACTTGTTCCAGCATATGATTCTGCCGATAAAGTAATTAAGTCGGATCTTCCTGAGCCGTATGATATGCTGGCTCGGTGGAAGGAGGAAGCTGCTGCGATAAGGGCGGAGGCTGCCAAGAAGCAAGCTGAAGCCGGCTCTGCTCCTGCTGCCTCAACACCAGTCGTTCCGCCCCCTGCAGGGGCTGGTACCGCCGATCCGGGTGCTGCTGCTACCACCAATGATGGCAAGGGTAAGGCCAAGATGGACGCCGAGTGATATATGGTTTCCAATGCCTCTTCTTAAGCGCCAGTCGGTCGACATACTTTTTGAAACAGTCATATTTTGGGCGGTGCGCCTGTGCACCTTTGATATTTTTTCACCAGGATTTTGTAATGCACGCTAAGGCCTTGATATACTCGATGCCTGTTCCGGCCTTTTTAAGTTTAAGCTCATCTGTTCTCGATATCTGGTTTTATTTATTGTTCCTTTTGTGAAAACTCAATTTCCGGGTCTCATGGGTATTGACAAGCGGATTTTGCTTCGAAGTCCCCAAGTCCCCAAGACTCGGATATTTGGATTTTTGCAACTATACAAGTAAGCCAGTTTTTCTCTTTTCAAGATTTCAAGCTACCGGGCCCGGATTGCCGAGTCTAGGACACTTGATCTTGAAAAGGGAACAAAATGCTTATTGCTATTTTCACAAAGATCCACGAGTTGTTTCACAGAGGTTTTGAAGTTATGCTTAATAGTCGTTGAGTTTCCAGCTATTCAGCCTTGTACTCTGCATAACTTGTGGTTTAGATGACCCTTTTGACTGTCTTGTACTGTAAGCCGGCTTTCGCGTGGATACCATGTTGTTACATCAATACGAAGACGTAGCCAGCCAATCCCCGTCGGGTTTCATGACTAACTGCCATCGTAAGCGAACAAATCATGCCACTTTAATGCGAGTCACATCGAGCTTAAGTAAGAATAGCCAAGAAATTTGGACTTCTTTGTCCGGTTATAAGATTGTAGCCGTACTCGTTTGCAAGTAATCGACCCTTATAACTCATAGGCATCATGGCCGGGTCTTTGAGTTTGTAACTGTGCTATTTAAGCGACCAACCCCCAAGACCTAGATATACGCATCGTACTGAGAATACATAACCTGATAAAAACCATCTCTTTTCTTGATAACCATCTCTTTACTTGATATGAAAAATGTAGGTCAGCAAGCCGCCTCATTAAAAACCCGTCCAGTCCCCAAAGGTACCCTGGATAGGAAAAGAGTCCGTCAGAAAACCTGCTGCCTATTACATCGTGCAATTCCACTTGCCAATATAGTCTTTACTAAGTATAATACGGACGTAGCTGAGCCACGTTCCATGGTCTATCTCTTTCTTGCATAGATGAAGTGGTGTGTGCGGTGTCGTTGACTGTAGCCGACTCTTCCCTTGCATCTATCAAATAATATGATCCGTTATGCAGACTCCGGCTTATGATAAATGGTCCTTCCCATGGTGGTGATAATTTGTGTTTTCCTTCGTTTGACTGTACCAGGCGCAGAACCAAGTCTCCTTCCTGGAATACCCGGGTCTTCACACGCCGGCTATGATACCTCCGTAGATCTTGCTGATATATGGCTGATCTTTCCAGGGCTTGTTCTCTTTGCTCTTCTAACATATCTACGGCGTCCTGCCGGGTTTTTTCGTTCTCTACTTCGACGTAAGCTGATACTCTAGGCGAATCGTGAATAATGTCACTCGGTAACACTGCTTCCGCACCATAGACCATGAAGAAGGGTGTCATCTGAGTGGATCTGTTAGGTGTAGTGTTGATACCCCAAACCACAGAAGGAAGTTCTTCGACCCTTGCACCAGCAGCCCTGACACAGGGAACTCGCAATCGTGGTTTTAATCCGCGAAGCAATTCTTGGTTTGCCCTCTCCACTTGTCCATTGGCCTGGGGATGAGCCACCGATGCCACATCGAGCCGGATTCCATTGTTGCCACAAAACTTCTCCATCTCACCAAGGGACATGTTGGTTCCATTGTCGGTAATTATGCTGTGGGGGTACCCGAACCGGTAGATAATCCTTTTCAGGAACTTGACTGCTGTAGCTGCTTCGCAATTAGTAACTGGCATAACCTCAACCCACTTGGTAAACTTATCAATAGCCACCAAAAGATGTGTCTTCTTGCATGGTGACATATGAAAGGGGCCAACCATGTCCATACCCCAGACGGCAAACGGCCAAGTTAACGGGATAGTCCGCAATTCCATAGCCGGCACATGGGTTTGGCGAGCGTACCTTTGACATCCGTCACACCTTGCTACTAGTCGTTCCGCGTCTGCTAGAGCCGTGAGCCAGAAAAATCCGTGTCGATAAGCCTTGGCCACAAGGGATCTTGTGGATGCATGATGCCCGCAATCGCCTTCATGGATTTCCTTGAGGATTTGCCAGCCTTCTTCTGGTGCCACGCAACGCAAAAAGACCCCCGCGGTGCTTCTCTTGTATAACTCTCCGTTGATGATAGAATATCCCTTTGCTCGCCGCAGAATTTGCCTTGCTAACACTTCTTGCTGTGGTAACTCGCCTCGTGATAGGTAGGCCAAAAATGGTTCTGTCCACTCTGGAATAGCGCGATAAGCTTTAGCCACAAGAGACCTTGTGGACGCATGATGTCCACAGTCGCCTTCATGGATTTCCTTGAGAATCTGTCTGCCTTCTTCTGGCGCTACGCAGCGCAAAAAGACTCCTGCTGCACTTCTCTTGTACAATTCCTCATTGATGATAGAATATCCCTTTGCTCGCCTCAAAATTTGCCTTGCTAATACCTCCTGTTGTGGTAACTCACCTCGTGATAGGTAGGCCAAAAACGGTTCTGTCCACTCGGGAATAGTACGTACAGTGGCTACGAGTCCTGAATCCGGGTTTTGATTTGCCAAATCCTCCTCTGACTCGATTTTAACTGATGGTCGCCATAATTCGTCCAGGAAAACGTTAGGTGGAACCGGCTCTCTGCGCGAGCCGAGTCTGGCGAGGGCGTCGGCTGCCTCATTCTTTCTTCTGTCTATATGCTCCACCTCATACCCGGAAAAACATCCTGCAACCCTATCAACTTCCCTGCGGTATGCTGCCATAGTTGCGTCCTTTCTATCCCACGTTCCTGACACCTGCTGTACCACAAGGTCCGAATCTCCGAAGCATCGTATCCTCTTAATGTTCATCTCTTTGGCTACCTTTAAGCCATGCAATAGGGCCTCATACTCGGCCACGTTGTTGGAACAGTCGAAGTGAATTTGTAGCACGTAACTCAATTTGTCTCCTTTGGTTGATGTTACCACCACCCCAGCTCCTGATCCCTCGTACTGCTTTGATCCGTCGAAGTGCATGATCCATGACTCGGAATTTGGAACCGTTGTAGTCATGCCTGTATGTGTCCAGTCGTTAACGAAATCAATTAAAGCTTGAGATTTGATTGCTGACCTGGGTTCGTAGTTGATATGATAATCCCCCATCTCTATCGCCCATTTGGCTATTCTTCCCGTCGCGTCCGAGTTTCTGATGATATCCGACATTGGTATTGAACTAACCACTGTTATGGGATGTTCTTGGAAATACGGCTTCAGCTTCCGGCTGGCCATAAAGACCCCGAACACCAACTTTTGCCAATGTGGATAGCGCTGCTTTGCTTCTGATAATACCTCGCTGACGTAATAAACCAGCCTCTGAACCGGGTATCCTTTCCCATCCTCTTGGCGTTCCACAACAACTACTGCACTGACGGCTCGGGGGCCAGCTGCCACATATAGTAACATAGGTTCTTTAGGACCCGGCGCCGCTAGTACTGGTGCTTCAGATAACTGCTTCTTTAGTGCCTCAAATGCCTCGTCCGCCTCTTGATCCCACACGAACTTATCTGATTTCCGCAAGAGCCGGTACAATGGTATTGCTTTTTCTCCGAGTCTGGATATGAATCGGCTCAAGGCTGCTATGCAGCCCGTGAGCTTTTGAACATGCTTCAAATTTTCCGGTTTTTTCAGACTCTGGATGGCCTTGATTTTATCCGGATTTGCCTCGATTCCTCTCTCGGAAACTATGAAGCCGAGTAATTTCCCAGCTGGAACTCCAAACACGCACTTTGTCGGGTTAAGCTTCATCTGGTACCTCCTCAAGTTTTTGAACGTCTCCTTTAGATAATCGATAAATGTCTCCGCCTTCCTAGTCTTGATGACCACGTCATCCACGTAGGCATGGACGTTACGTCCGATTTGGTCCTCAAAGCACTTTTGAATACACCGTTGGTAAGTTGCGCCAGCGTTCTTCAACCCAAACGTCATAGTTTTATAACAAAAGGCCCCAAAAGGGGTTATGAATGATGTTTTCTCCCAATCCTCCCTTTTGAGCTTAATCTGATGATACCCGGAATATGCGTCCAGGAAGCATAACAGATCGCTTCCAGCTACTGCATCTATAATCTGATCTATCCTTGGCAGCGCGAACGGATCCTTTGGGCAATGTTTGTTGAGACTCGTGAAGTCAATGCACATCCTCCACTCGTTGGTCTTTTTCATCACCAGAACCGGGTTAGCCAACCAATCCGGGTGAAATACTTCCATGATAAAGCCGGCTGCCAATAGCCGAGCGATCTCTTCGCCTATAGCCTTCCTTCTTTCCTCATTCATTTTCCTCAAACCTTGCTTCACGGGCCTGGACTTGGGATCCACATGCAAACTGTGCTCAGCCAATTCTGTAGGGATACCCGGCATGTCGCTAGGTGTCCAGGCAAACACATCTGCATTCGAGCGAATAAACTCCACGAGCGCTCCCTCCTGCTCTTTTCCCAGGTTAGACCCTATGGTAAACTGCTTAGTAGAATCCCCTTCGACAAAATCTATCTTCTTGGTGTCTTGCGCTGCCTTGAATTTTGCTCTCTCATCCTCAGTATTCGGCTTTTTCAAGGCTGTTCTATCGTCCGGATTTACTTGAGACCGGTAATATTCGAGCTCTTCCTTCCTGCATGCCTGCTCGGCCATAACTGAATCTCCTTCGTCGCACTCGGCCGCTACATTCCGGTTCCCATGTATAGTGATGGTCCGTTTAGGGCCCGGGATTTTCAGCTGCAAATACACGTAGCACGGCCTAGCCATGAATTGGGCGTAAGCCGGCCTCCCAAACAGTGCGTGGTAAGGACTGCGCAATTTGACCACCTCGAACGTGAGCCACTCAATTCGATAATTATCCGTCGATTCTCCAAAAGCAACTTCCAAGGTGATCCTTCCCTCGGGGCTCGCCGAGTGACCTGGCACGATCCCATGAAAGATTGTCGAACTTTTTTGTAACTGAGACTCTTTGAGACTCATCCGTAAGAAGGTTTCCCAATAAAGGATGTTGATGCTGCTTCCACCGTCCATCAGGACCTTCTTCAATTCGTAACCATTAACCTGTGGAGCAACCACCAATGCCAAGACTCCTGGACGCTCTACTTTCTCCGGATGGTCTTTTCTACTCCATGTTACCTCTTGTTCCGCCCATCTGAGATGTCCCGGCGCGGCCAACGAAATCGAGTTTGCCGCTTGCTTTAATGTCTTCTCGTTCCTGCTGGAAGTTCCTGTAGTATGCACATGATATTGTCCTTTTAAATTAGTCGTTCGTACCGTGCCGATGAAGATGTTCATCCGGCCGATCGTCAATATAGATCCGGACTCGAGGTGATCCGATTCTGGCCCCCAGCCGGAATCGTCCACCATCTTTTCTCCTTCGTGGTCGATGTAGATTTCACCAATGACAAGATTTTCCATGCCCTTCCGAGCTTCTCCCGTGATGTAAACACCTTTGGACGCAGGCCCCACGGTGGGCGCCAACTGTCGTGGGATAATCACGGCAGATGTTACCGGGGGTAACTGATCTTGGGGCAAGACGACACAGGTATTCGGGGGAGGGTTTAGCTCAGAGGAAAACATGGTGCAATTCGATCTGGTAGCCGGCAATCAAAGTCGCCGAGTCTCCGATCTTGATATAATAACTCAACTCTGGGATTACACTTGATGCTCGATATCACACGATGTTGCTAAGGTTCTTAGATCTCCCCAAACTAGACGTAGGGGTCGGTTTATAAAGCACCGTACCCTCCTGACTTGCCCTCCAAGGCGCACCCGGAATCCTACCCGGACACTGCTTACAAACCCTAGCTTTCCTTACCGCAACCCACAATCCGGGTTACGAGGCCTACAAACTTTGGGCCTTCCAGAAGTTTCATTATCCTTAGCCGGATCCTGCGCCGTGTCCCTTGGGCCGGGTTACACCTTGGAGTTGGCCTACCGGGTTATTATCCCTCCATCAGAGGGGGAGGTGCTGCTGGCCGTCCCCTGCTCGGTCTGTCGACGTGGGAAGCGCTGATGCGCGGCCGTACAGAGGTAAGGGAAGGGGGTAGGCAGGCCGTGAGCTGGTGGGCTGGGCTGGCCTGCCCCCTTCTCTCTCTCTTTTAATTTTTTTTCTGTTTAACGATTCTGTTTTTTTTTGCAGAAAAAGAAAAGGAAGAAAAAGGAGAGAAAAGGAAGGTTTTAGGGGGTTTAAATTTTTGTGATAATTTTTTATAGGTTGTTATTTACAAAAGCACCAATGTGCCATTTTTGTTTTCCAAAAATTTTGAATTTAGTTGCTGTTTGGAAATTCAAATGAATTTGGGTGATTTTGGTGTTAAATGATTTATTGAAAAGAAACAATTTGATAGTTTGAACTTTCTATTTTAAAGGAAATAAATAGATGTTTTTATTTGAATATTTTTATTTGAAAATTGTAACAGAACAAGTATGAAACAAGAATTTGAGATTTGGTTTGAAAATCAAAATGGAAAACAAGGGAAAACAAATGGAAAACAAATGCAAGCTTATGATGTCATGATGCAAAACATAAATTAACAAAAAGCAAACATACTAAAGGTGTTTTTCATACTTGGGATGTTACACTTACCGCCATTGCCAAATCCCTCGAAGAGGACGGGACGACGCACGCGGTGATCTGAAAAAAGCCGATGAAGATCCTGCCTCCCAAGGGAGGAAGAGGAGGCCTGGCCTTCATTTCCCACGGAGGATGGTCACCGCGGTGCTGTCGATGTCCCGACGGAAGAAAACCAGCCGACGGAGAGAGGGGAAGCTCAGGAAGGCGGTGAGAGAGATAGAGCGAGTGATATGACTAGAAGAGAGAGAGAGGGGGAGGTGAGCGCAATTAAAGGGCGCGCCTTCCCGAAGGGGTTGACGCTGCGTCTCCCGCGCAATAAAGGGCCGGCCTGGCGCCAGTTGCCCAAAACATTTCACAAAAGAGAAGAAAAATAATTTGAAATGGAAAGAAAAACAATTAATACAGAATAATAATAAATTAACCATAAGATACTCCATCCATTTTATCTGACAGAATAAAACAATTTCCCCAATTTTTTTGAAAGACAAAATGCAGATTCAATAGCTAGCCCCGCTGGGGAAAAAGGTGGAACTGCCGTTCTGACCCTCTACGTTAGCCGAAAGGGGGTAGCAAATTGGAACCAATTGTTTGGTTGTTTTAGTTAGGCCGAAGGAACACCCAATACAATGGTAGGGCCATCCTCTTGGAAAGATTCCCCAACTCCGTCAAATCCGGGAGTTTCGGGCTCTAGGTAGTCCTGGAACACGCCAAAGAGAATCCGACATTGGTGAAACCCTAACACAGAGAGAGAGTGAATCTTGGGCATCCAAGACCCATTCCACACTCTATCACACGTGGTGTGGCGTGTAATGGGATTCGGTGGCATTCAGACGATCCGGAGCCCCCTCTCCGGATAAACCATAGCCCTGCTGGGAAAAAGACGAAATTAATTATCGTTCTGCCTCATCTACATGAGCCGAAAGGGGGTAGCAAAGTGGAACCAATTTCTTGGTTGTGTTAAGTTTGGCCGAAGGAACACCCAATACAATGTCAGGGCCCACATCTTGGAGATATTCCCCTAGTTCCGTCATATCCGGGAGTTTCGGGCTCTAAGTAATCCTGGAACACGCCAGAGAGAATCCAACGCCGGTGAAGCCCTAACACACAGAGAGAGAGGTAGTCTCGGGTATACAAGACCATTCCACACTCTAACACACATGGTATGTCATACCATGGGATTTAGTGGCATTCATACGATCCGGAGCCCCTGTCGCACCCGGATTTCTAAAGGATACTCGCCGTTCCGTTGAACAGTAGTAGATTGGATTACGGGGCTTACCGGCACCCGCGTCCTCTTACGAGTAGGCCAACACACGTATGTGTGACAACCAACCCCTATTTGTTCAGCGTCGACGTAAACTATCCCATAGAAATCAGGATACTTCCATTGACGTACTTCAAAACATACACACATGGTACGTCAACGGCGTTCGAACAAGTGATATCACAACAGATCTCTACGACACAAAAGATTGAAATAAGTTGCAAATAGCTCTCATTAGAGCAGAGATAGCAAATACAATCATCCAGAGGACACATGTCCCAACAATATCATCATTACATCACAGCGGAAGCATTCAACATGTCTGAGTACAGACAAGAACCAAATAGGCCTAAGAGGCCGGAAACGAACAGACGGAGCCCATCCACGAAGTCTCGGATCCTGCCCGGGTCCGCTATCTACTCGTCAGCAGTCTCGTCATACTCCACGTAGTAGCCACCATGTAGATCCTCGAAACATAGTCTGCGGAAACCACAGCCCCAAAGGGGTCAGTACATAAACGTACTGGCAAGCAAGACTCACAGTTCACCAAAGTGTAACCCGTCAACACCAAGCTTAGATGCCTTGGGTTCAACGGAAGAAGGGGGATATAAAAGATGCTGCAACTGGCTGCTCTAACCAACTACAGAGTTACTACCACTTCCGGCTATCAGAAAGGAGATAAGATCGTGTATCGTAACCAACTATAGCTAACTCCAAACAAACCCATCCTGGACCTCGCCCCTTATCCAAAGAAGCAATCCGAGGATAACTCACACAGTTGAAATAATGATGGTTCAGATTATTGTGTCAATAAGCCTATTACTAGTGAAGTTGTTAATCATTGGGTGTAAGGTTGTTAATCATTATGTTTAAGTTGTCCTGAGTACTTGTTAGCCAGTACTTTCACCAAGTAGTCCATAACCGCGGAAAACACGGCTTCTCGAGAAGATTTATCCCTGCAGGGGTGCACCAATTTGGCCGTACACGTAAGAATAACCCGCCAGACGGGGATCAAACCTACCAAGCGAGGTACTCAACACAACCCAACTCTTCTTCGCATCAAGCCCAAAGCACCTTGGGCGCACGGCTAATCGAGCCCCGAAGAAAAGGGACCCTCATAGCACTCTAAGACCGTGTCCCCCTATATGCCGACTACAAAAGTTCCACCCTGGCCTGGGCTCGCAAAAACAGGCATGCGGCAAATGGAAAACACGAACTAAATGAGGCGATTTGGACGAGATGCGAATCGAATCAAATTGAGGGGGGCGCCCATACTCGCTTCCCACATGCGGTTAGTGCGCTCATCATGGATCAGTAGACAAGACCCTTTTCCTAATTAGGGTCGACACTAGCAGGCCTCAAAACCACACAGGGCTTCCTGCCGGTGCCTTATCATCAAATTTATTATTAATAATAGCATTAGCATGATTGATTGATTAAACATCGAGCCCCCAGAACATAATGAAATAGTAACAGAAAGTAACGGGTAACAGACTCGAGAAAAAACAACCCTAAGCATGCTAGTAAGACACGGGCAACAAGCCAAAGGTTATAGGTATGGAGGTGAGGCAATATCAGGGTTCAGGATATCATGTGATAGGATCGAACAGAAACAACTATTCATAGGGCTAGCAGAATAGACAACGGAAAGTATCGGTAACCAATGTTGAAAGGAACACGATGGTTCATGTGAGTGAATACTGGCCTGCAAACCCAGTAGCCTGGTACTGAGCTAACTCCTTAGAAGGGGTGTCGTAAGTATCGTCGGTCTCAACGTCGTCGTGTATCCGAGAAGAAGCAAACAAACAATGCAGAAAGATAAACAATCAATATCATGGCATAATGCGCAAACATGGGATGATGCATGACCATTTAATTGATGCATCAAAATAAACTAGTTGACAAGATAACAACATGATTAAATGGACCCACATGCAATTGGATTGCATATGAAAAGCCCATGAATTATGGTTGAATTAATTGTTTTACAACTAAGCAACATGTGAAAGTGGATTAGCATGATGCATGGAGGAGGAAAACAACAAAATAACAACAATAGAACCAAATGGAAATAAGGTTTACCAAGTTTGGAAATTCATTCATTAAGTTAGGAAATTTTTTGTTTCTTAAAGGTGCCACACAAGCATTTGTTGTTTTCACCAATTTTAATTGCTCAAAATAGATAGCAAAGTTTATATTTGAAAAGAACACCAAATTTTAGGTGGAATACATGTTTCACTTGTTGAAAAAGGATTTCAAATAAATTATTTATGAATTAAACAAGTTTAAGCAAGAATTAAATGAATTTAATTCAAACATGAACTTATTTGAATTTTTATTTGTTCCAAACATTAAGTGAGATTCATATTTGAAAAGTTTATACTTTTATGGTTTGAAAACATATTTTATATGTCCCAAAAGAATTTGTTTTGATCAAGTTATAAATTTAGCAATATTAAATGATTTAAACAAGGTTTAAATCATTTAACCAATTTTAATTACTCAAAACATGAAACAAATTTTATATTTGGAAAGATGGTTTAATTTTGCATGGAAAACATATTTCATTTGTTGAAATTGGGTTTAAAATGAGAAAGTTATTATTATGGCAATTTTTAAATGCAATAAACAAGAAACAGTTGTTTTCAGCAATTTAAATTCTTCAAAACAGAAAACAAAATTTATATTTGGAAAGTAAATGAAAAGTTGATTGGAAAACATATTTAGTTTGTTGAATTTGGAATTTTTATGCCCAAGTTATAAATTTTGCAATTTTAAGTGGATTAAGCAAGTTTTTAAATATTTCACCAATTTAAAATATTCAAAACATTAAACAAATTTTATATTTGGATAGAACATTTAATTTGGGACATAAAACATATTTAAAAAGTTAAAATTGGAGTTAAGATGAATTAATTATGCAATTTCCAATTTTAGGTGTAATTCTGCCATTTTAATGAGCTAGGGACTTAGAAAGAAATATTACAGGGGCTAGAAATAATTTGCAAGGGCCTAGCTGTGAATCTGAGATGTTTCTGTGACCAAACAATTAGAATTAAAAAAAGGTTGGGTTTTTGGTGGGAGGGGGGACTCGAACCCCTCCCCTAGGGCGTGCGCACAAGGAACACACCAACTGGGCTGTGGCTCGGGTTGGTGACAGAATAGGAGCAGTGGGGGCTATGTGCTGTGCTCGCGGGATTTGTTTAACTGAACCTGCTGTTAACTGAAACCTGCACGTACGCATCGCTGAACCTTCGACGGAAAGAAACGATCGCTGCCGGCGGCAGCTGTGGCGACCGAGTGGCCGTGGTGCGTGGTGTGGGGTGCGGTGTAGGGGAGGAGGTGAGGGGAGCGGGGCGGATCGAGGGTCTCACCTCGCTGCAGCCAGAAGGCGGACGAGGCAGGTTGCAGGGGGCGATGCAGCAGGTGGTCGCCGGCGGTGGAAACGTCGACGGCGGCGGCGGCTCGAGCAGCCTCCCGTCTCCACGCCTGCACCAACTCGACGAGGAACTCCCCCTGGTTCCATTCCCCATGACGGCGCAGCCTCGAGGTGATCGTGGCAGTGGGGCGACGGGGAGGCAGCGAGCTCTGCCGGCGGTTGCAGAGAAAGAATTCAGAGAGGGAGGGTGGTTCAGAGGGAAGAAGGGAGGCGCCGCGGCGGGGAGAGAGGGGAGAGGGGATCTAGGGTAGGGCAAGCAGGAGAGTTGGGGGTCTTAAGGAGGAGCTGAGCTCGGTACGGCTGGCCATCGGGTGGAGGAGGAGGTGATCGGGTGGTGGATGATGCAGTCGTACAGAGGGGGGAGGAAGATGACAAGGGGGAAGGGGTGTGGGCCAAAAGGGAGTTGGGCCAAAGGGGAAAGGGCTGGGCCGGATGCTGGTGCTCTCTCTCTCCCTTTTCTATTTTTGTGTTATTATTTTTTTTTGCAGAAATAAAATGGGAGCAAATGATAAGTTTTAGGGTAGAAAGAATTAGGGGAAAATTTTAGATTGATTATTTAAGTAATAGCAACAGCTAGCAATTCTGTTTTTTCAAAATGATCAAAATAAAATGTGGTTTGGAATTTAATTCAAATTTGGAGGAATTTGATTATTGATTGAAATATTGGAAACAAGAATTTAATTTGTCTGAACCTTTAGTTTTAAAAAAATGGAAACAATTTCTTGACATTGTTGTGGTAATTTTCATTATTTCAAAAAGGTTGCTGTTTGTACTTTAAATCAAATTTGGATGAATTTTTATTATTAGGTGCATTCTGGAAAACAAGATTTTTAAATAGGGTGCACATTAGTGTTTAAATGGAACAAATAGATTGGAATTGTTTTGGTAATTTTCATACTTTCAAATTGGGTGCTGTTTGTATAAGATATTTGAATTTGAATGTAATTTGGAATTAAATGGATTATTATAGAACAATTTTAATAGTTGATCTTTTTAATTTTCATGGAAACAAAATGGATGTTTTTGATTGAACCTTTTAATTGGAAAGATTGTAACAGAGCAAGTATGAACAAAACATTTGAAATATTGTTTGATTTTCAATTGTTTTTGGTATTAGATGAATTTTTGATAGAAACAAAACAACAGTTTGGAATTACAACTTTAATGGAAACAATTGATTGTTTTATTTTGAGATATCATTTTGGAAATTGTAACATCACAAGGATGAAACAAAAGGTTTGAATTTTGGTTTGAAATTCAAATAGAAAACAAAGGAAAACAAATGAAAACAGTTGGAAAACAAATGGAAAACAAGCAAAACAATTGCAATGAACATGATGCCATGATGCAAAACATAAAATAACAGAGAGCAAACATTCTAATGGCTTATTTTTCATACTTGGGATGTTAAAAAACGCCCCCCTTGAAGGAATCGCGCCCCGAGATTCCTACTGAGAAAAGAAAAGGTCCGGAAACTTCTTGGGAAGATCCTCTTGAACTGTGACACGTGAAACACATCGTGCACCTTGGATAGACGTCAGGAATTTGCAAACCACCGGAACATTTTCAATTGAAGGAAGAGGTTTTGTATTGAGGGTGTATAGCTGGATAGAATTTGATTCATTCGGAGAATAGACTATCTGGAATGTGGTGATTCAGAAATGCTTCCTCGAACAACCCCAGGTGATAGGAATGCCAGTTCTCATAGCCTGGTAGTTTTCGAAACAACAACAACCTTTCTGGCCAGATAGACTTGATATTTGGGAAGTTTTGATTAGACGCCGGTAGAAGAACTGAAATGGAAAACAACAACAAGATTTCAACGGACGAAAAGGACGTTGAGAAGAACAGGATAACGAAGCAACACCGGGAAAAAACGAGACCAAAACACTCCTGAGGTACTACGGAAAACCCATCCGGGCCTCCAAAGGATCAATATCTACTGCTTAAGGAATAGAGGATCTGCTTCCGGGGCTTACACGCCTCCGTTCTCAATCATGAGTAGGCAACATGATAAATCATGTCACAACCACCTCCATTCCTATGGTCTAGTAGATATAACCATCCTAGAGAAACCAGGATTCGTGAAATCCTAACTTGAAAGTTTAGATGAGAACAGAAAACAACGTTGCACTTCCTTACCAGAAAAAGGGACGGTGGGTGGGGAAAGAAATAAAAGAACAGAATTCCTACTCTCACGTTTCATTTTTCCTATATAGCTACAAAATAGTTTCTAGACTCAACTGCGACCAGTAAAAAGGGATTCTACAGGCAGACAGGCTCTGATACCATTTGTCGCACCCGGATTTCTAAAGGATACTCGCCGTTCCGTTGAACAGTAGTAGATTGGATTACGGGGCTTACCGGCACCCGCGTCCTCTTACGAGTAGGCCAACACACGTATGTGTGACAACCAACCCCTATCTGTTCAGCGTCGACGTAAACTATCCCATAGAAATCAGGATACTTCCATTGACGTACTTCAAAACATACACACATGGTACGTCAACGGCGTTCGAACAAGTGATATCACAACAGATCTCTACGACACACAAGATTGAAATAAGTTGCAAATAGCTCTCATTAGAGCAGAGATCGCAAATACAATCATCCAGAGGACACATGTCCCAACAATATCATCATTACATCACAGCGGAAGCATTCAACATGTCTGAGTACAGACAAGAACCAAATAGGCCTAAGAGGCCGGAAACGAACAGACGGAGCCCATCCACGAAGTCTCGGATCCTGCCCGGGTCCGCTATCTACTCGTCAGCAGTCTCGTCATACTCCACGTAGTAGCCACCATGTAGATCCTCGAAACATAGTCTGCGGAAACCACAGCCCCAAAGGGGTCAGTACATAAACGTACTGGCAAGCAAGACTCACAGTTCACCAAAGTGTAACCCGTCAACACCAAGCACAGATGCCTTGGGTTCAACGGAGGAAGGGGGATATAAAAGATGCTGCAACTGGCTGCTCTAACGAACTACAGAGTTACTACCACTTCCGGCTATCAGAAAGGAGATAAGATCGTGTATCGTAACCAACTATAGCTAACTCCAAACAAACCTATCCTGGACCTCGCCCCTTATCCAAAGAAGCAATCCGAGGATAACTCACACAGTTGAAATAATGATGGTTCAGATTATTGTGTCAATAAGCCTATTACTAGTCAAGTTGTTAATCATTGGGTGTAAGGTTGTTAATCATTAGGTTTAAGTTGTCCTGAGTACTTGTTAGCCAGTACTTTCACCAAGTAGTCCATAACCGCGGAAAACACGGCTTCTCGAGAAGATTTATCCCTGCAGGGGTGCACCAATTTGGCCGTACACGTAAGAATAACCCGCCAGACGGGGATCAAACCCACCAAGCGAGGTACTCAACACAACCCAACTCTTCTTCGCATCAAGCCCAAAGCACCTTGGGCGCACGGCTAATCGAGCCCCGAAGAAAAGGGACCCTCATAGCACTCTAAGACCGTGTCCCCCTATATGCCGACTACAAAAGTTCCACCCTGGCCTAGGCTCGCAAAAAAATGCATGCGACAAATGGAAAACACGAACTAAATGAGGCGATTTGGACGAGATGCGAATCGAATCAAATTGAGGGGGGCGCCCATACTCGCTTCCCACATGCGGTTAGTGCGCTCATCATGGATCAGTAGACAAGACCCTTTTCCTAATTAGGGTCAACACTAGCAGGCCTCAAAACCACACAGGGCCTCCTGCCGGTGCCTTATCATCAAATTTATTATTAAAAATAACATTAGCATGATTGATTGATTAAACATCGAGCCCCCAGAACATAATGAAATAGTAACAGAAAGTAACGGGTAACAGACTCGAGCAAAAACAACCCTAAGCAAGCTAGTAAGACACGGGCAACAAGCCAAAGGTTATAGGTATGGAGGTGAGGCAATATCAGGGTTCAGGATATCATGTGATATGATCGAACAGAAACAACTATTCATAGGGCTAGCAGAATAGACAACGGAAAGTATCGGTAACCAATGTTGAAAGGAACACGATGGTTCATGTGAGCGAATACTTGCCTGCAAACCCAGTAGCCTGGTACTGAGCTAACTCCTTAGAAGGGGTGTCGTAAGTATCGTCGGTCTCAACGTCGTCGTGTATCCGAGAAGAAGCAAACAAACAATGCAGAAAGATAAACAATCAATATCATGGCATAACGCGCAAACATGGGATGATGCATGACCATTTAATTGATGCATCAAAATAAACTAGTTGACAAGATAACAACATGATTAAATGGACCCACATGCAATTGGATTGCATATGAAAAGCCCATGAATTATGGTTGAATTAATTGTTTTACAACTAAGCAACATGTGAAAGTGGATTAGCATGATGCATGGAGGAGGAAAACAACAAAATAACAACAATAGAACCAAATGGAAATAAGGTTTACCAAGTTTGGAAATTCATTCATTAAGTTAGGAATTTTTTTGTTTCTTAAAGGTGCCACACAAGCATTTGTTGTTTTCACCAATTTTAATTGCTCAAAATAGATAGCAAAGTTTATATTTGAAAAGAACACCAAATTTTAGGTGGAATACATGTTTCACTTGTTGAAAAAGGATTTCAAATAAATTATTTATGAATTAAACAAGTTTAAGCAAGAATTAAATGAATTTAATTCAAACATGAACTTATTTGAATTTTTATTTGTTCCAAACATTAAGTGAGATTCATATTTGAAAAGTTTATACTTTTATGGTTTGAAAACATATTTTATATGTCCCAAAAGAATTTGTTTTGATCAAGTTATAAATTTAGCAATATTAAATGATTTAAACAAGGTTTAAATCATTTAACCAATTTTAATTACTCAAAACATGAAACAAATTTTATATTTGGAAAGATGGTTTAATTTTGCATGGAAAACATATTTCATTTGTTGAAATTGGGTTTAAAATGAGAAAGTTATTATTATGGCAATTTTTAAATGCAATAAACAAGAAACAGTTGTTTTCAGCAATTTAAATTCTTCAAAACAGAAAACAAAATTTATATTTGGAAAGTAAATGAAAAGTTGATTGGAAAACATATTTAGTTTGTTGAATTTGGAATTTTTATGCCCAAGTTATAAATTTTGCAATTTTAAGTGGATTAAGCAAGTTTTTAAATATTTCACCAATTTAAAATATTCAAAACATTAAACAAATTTTATATTTGGATAGAACATTTAATTTGGGACATAAAACATATTTAAAAAGTTAAAATTGGAGTTAAGATGAATTAATTATGCAATTTCCAATTTTAGGTGTAATTCTGCCATTTTAATGAGCTAGGGACTTAGAAAGAAATATTACAGGGGCTAGAAATAATTTGCAAGGGCCTAGCTGTGAATCTGAGATGTTTCTGTGACCAAACAATTAGAATTAAAAAAAGGTTGGGTTTTTGGTGGGAGGGGGGACTCGAACCCCTCCCCTAGGGCGTGCGCACAAGGAACACACCAACTGGGCTGTGGCTCGGGTTGGTGACAGAGTAGGAGCAGTGGGGGGGTATGTGCTGTGCTCGCGGGATTTGTTTAACTGAACCTGCTGTTAACTGAAACCTGCACGTACCCATCGCTGAAGCTTCGACGGAAAGAAACGATCGCTGCCGGCGGCAGCTGTGGCGACCGAGTGGCCGTGGTGCGTGGTGTGGGGTGCGGTGTAGGGGAGGAGGTGAGGGGAGCAGGGCGGATCGAGGGTCTCACCTCGCTGCAGCCAGAAGGCGGACGGGGCAGGTTGTAGGGGGCGATGCAACAGGTGGTCGCCGGCGGTGGAAACGTCGACGGCGGCGGCGGCTCGAGCAGCCTCCCGTCTCCACGCCTGCACCAACTCGACGAGGAACTCCCCCTGGTTCCATTCCCCATGACGGCGCAGCCTCGAGGTGATCGTGGCAGTGGGGCGACGGGGAGGCAGCGAGCTCTGCCGGCGGTTGCAGAGAAAGAATTCAGAGAGGGAGGGAGGTTCAGAGGGAAGAAGGGAGGCGCCGCGGCGGGGAGAGAGGGGAGAGGGGATCTAGGGTAGGGCAAGTGTCACGACCCCGGACCCAGAGATATACATACTGTTATGTGCTCCTAGCCATGGACTCACAAGGGCTTCAGGGTTACCAGCCCCGGCCGCAACAAACAACGGTAGGCAGACTGGATTCATCGGCACGTAGTCCGGATCCCCAGTCTACTACTCCTTGTATCCATGCTAGTCATAACCAACTATGCATATCAAAGCGTCCACGAATCGAATGAAAATATAGGAAACGGGACCAAAGCTATACAGAGATGCTATGTGTCCAGAAAGTGCAACAACAATCGAGGGTTACTGGGGTTACCTCGCCCCAGGCCGATCAAATCGACAGGCGGGCTCGGACATGGATCATCGGCTCCACAACCCCTTGACTGCGACAACTATGCAGGCATAGCCAAAACTGTATAACGATGAGCTCGAAACCAACAACCGATCAAAGCAGTACTCTAACATGAAGCTTTATTAAACAGGTGATACTAGAGTATAGCTTACAAGCAGAGGTCACACGACCCAACATTACATCAGACAACGGAAGGCAAATTATGTTGCTAATCAACAAGAACCAAAAAGGCCTAAGAGGCCGCAACATAAGGCGACGTCCCAGCCCATAGATTCCAGGCTGCTACCTGGGAACCCCGAACTACTCGTCGATGTCCACATTGACTCATCACCGATGTGAGATCTTCACCTGAACCAAATTAAGCAAACCTGAGTACGGGATGTACTCAACAAGACTTAATTAACCTATTATATATCTGCTATCTTTAGAAAGGGTTTTATGAAGGCTGATTTGCGTAAAGCAATCTTTGTTTTGCAAGCTGAGGGAGGAAAAGCACGTCTCATGGAGTTTTTAAAACAGATGAGAGGACTAATCAACTACTGAAATCATCATCTTTTCATCCACCAACATCATTTCCCAGCACCTTACATGCTACAAGGATCACCCCTCCCGGCATCTCCGGGGAGGCACCCTTGATCTACTTCCTCCATGCATTGTCAACATCTTTTACGTCACGTTCAAGTTATCTATGACCCCGTGACTTTCACCAAGTCGTCCATAACCGTGGACACGGCTTTCCGAAAGATTTATCCCTGCAGGGTGGTACACTTTACTCACACGTACCATCCGACTCTTAATGCCAAGCTATTGGCACAATTCCGACGATGTACCGGCAGAGTGTGGTTGGCTCCGACCTTTACCTTGTCGAGCCCTATCCATGAGTCAACCCAAGCAGGGCCACCCCGTCAACAGGGAGTTGGCCACCTCCTGACGGCACCTGTTCTGTGAGTCGGGAACAAGATCCGTGTACGTCCATCACTTGTCCCGGTCACGCCCTAAACACCTCCAAAAGGTTTTTGACTCACACGCAGATGGAAATCCCAAACTACGTGACTCACGGATAGAACCAAACAAGTTAGTTAGTCAGGCGAGGTTCATTGGCTCGCTCGTGTGGTTGCACGCTCAGTCTTGGTTTCCGCGGCGAGACCTTAATCCTAGGGTTGGCAAGTACAGAACAAAGAACCACTTCCCAAGTGGCCTCCCGTCCTCGCCTTAGTCAGGTTAACCACACAGTGCTCATCTTACCACGTCATCATATCATAGTAGGTTATCGTAACTCTGATTCATCAACCGGATGGAGCAGAGGTAACAAACATATGAAACTAAGCGGAGCGGATATGAGGCTCTGGCGATGCGCACAAGCAAATCTATGGCGGCTAGGAGCAGTGGATCAGGATATAGAGGCAATGCAGCATATAGGTGAACTATGTCTACTAGCATCAAATAGTTTGGAATCGAATGCAAAATACGAGATTCAAATGTTGTTCGAAAGCATATATGAGCAGATAAGAGGTTATGCTTGCCTTGGTTATAAGAAAACCAATTGAAATGTCTTCTGTAATAAGTGCTTGACTTGTCGATTAAGATCAAGTATTCGTCATTGGATTGTTGGCCTTCACTTCGGAGTCGCATTCTACCGAGGGGGAAACAACACCGAAAAGAGGAACAACAATCAACACATGGCATCGATGCAATGCACAATATGTATGCATGAGCAAGTTAATGCACTGAAATAAAGCCCTAGACATGATCGTTGGGTTGCTAGGGTTCGTATGTCAGTTAAACATTTTTAGTGGAATTAGTTCGAAATAGACCCCGGAGGGGGTTTCGGACGATTATGAAAGTGAGTGCAATTTTAAAAGCTCAAATGAGGTTAAAAACATCATAAACATGTTGCACTTGTCATTTTGAGCAATTTGGTATATAACTTTTATTTTTCTAAATTTTAATGAATAAAAACTTATTTTTCCATTTTTAAATGATTAAACAACATTAAATGAAGGCCATTTTTCAACTTTCTCAAACATGATTGAAAATGCCATATTCATGTAGATCTTATTTTTCTGATCACTCCCATATTTTCATTATATTTTTCTGAATTATATTTTGGAAGATATTGATTTTACCATTTTAAATCATTTTCTGTAATTATAAAACAGTTCCTGGAAAAGAAAACCGATTAAT
This sequence comes from Alopecurus myosuroides, assembly GCA_028641055.1. NCBI lineage: Eukaryota > Viridiplantae > Streptophyta > Magnoliopsida > Poales > Poaceae > Alopecurus > Alopecurus myosuroides. The sequence continues at coordinate 256,588,660 of CM054058.1, forward strand.
ATCATCACGGTGACGTCAGCGCCCCCCGTGACGTCACAATGACATCACGGTGACGTCAGCCCCTGGGAGCTGTGGCTCTTCCACGGATCGATCGATCGATCGAGCATCCGATTCCCGAATCGGGAGTGAGCATGAGGTCGAGGAGGCCACCGGGAACACTACAGAGGCGGCGCCGCCCGCTTTGCGTCGCCGGAGCATGGCCGGCGACGAGCATCCGCGGCGGTCCGGTACGGTCGACGGCGGGAACGCGAAAGGAGGCACCAAACAGCGAGGGAGAGGGGTTGGGAGGGAGCAGAGCTCACCACGAGGGCGCGGTTGTGGTCGGGGAAGAAAATGGTGGCGGAGGACGGCCGGAATCGAGCTCGGCGACGATGACCGGAGTCGGGGAAGATCCCCTCAATTCATGCTACTCCGGCCATCCCAGGAAACGAGGCTTGACGAGGACGTAGAGCAGAGGATGACGAAGCCGACGAAGGTCTCGGGAGGTCGCGGGGGTGGCTATAGCGCCGGCGGCGAGCGGCGTCCAAAACGGTTAGGGTTAGGGTTCGGTCTACAGAAGGTGATACAGAGGAGGAGGCACGATTGGGGGAGACCGGGGTGAGAGAGGAAGTAACGGGGCTCTCCTTGCCCCTATCCTCGCGGGGAAGCGGCGGCAGCAGGACGTGGCAAGCTCCGGCGAGCTGCCTGCTTGTCTCCCGACGGGAGGAAGAAGACAAAGGCATTCTTGCAAAAAACCCCCTGGAGTTACTAAAAACTGCAAAATAGCCCTTTTCTATATTAAAGCTGAGAGGAAAACAAAGTTTTAAGGGCCTTTTTGGAAGCAGAAAAATTTGGAAAAATACTTTTTGGAAAGCTTATGAAATTTCCAACCTCACCATGTATTGCTTTGGTGAAATTGAAATACTTTTCAGAACAAAATTTTGGAACTCCTTTTAAGAACTTTTTGTGAGATTTTCTGAAACAATTTAAATTCACAATTTAAATTGTTTAAAACATGATTTGAATTTTTTTGTTTCATGCATGTATGAGATGAACACACACCACACCCCCTAATGTATCAAAAATTGGGGTGTTACAAATCTACCCCCCTTACAAGAATCTCGTCCCGAGATTCCCGAAGGAGAAGAAAGAAGGAACACCGGTTTTGAACGATCTTCTCGAACCTTACGGTTCTTTTCTTGAAGAGGTTGATCCATAGCACTTGCGAAGATCTCCAGAGGCTACACCTTAGGTAAGAGGGAAACTCTTAGGAAATGATCTTCACGAAGATCGAGTATCTCATGGCTAACTCATGACCAGAATGTTCGTAAAGAACTTTTGAGTTAACAGGCATGAAACACATCAAGATAACGGAGGGAGTAGAAGATGGTTTCAAGTGTTCGGACGATTGATCTTGAAAGGATTTGGAATATGAGCTTTGCACAAGACTTTAAATCCTTTTGGAAAAGAGAGGTTGAACAACTTGTGACATAGAGGTTTCTTCAAACAGAATACCAAGATGGGAAGAATTGTTTTGAATATCACAACGTGATATCCGTAGACAAGGGATAACACGAGAAAACACTGTAATCGTGCGTCAGAGAGAATTTGATACATGATCATGTTCACTCTTCAGAGTTGACACGGAAGATAATGGAACTTTCATTCCGTTAAAGTTTGTCGAAAACTTTGTCAAGGATCGGGATGTTACTTCACTTCAGATGATGAGTAACCAAAGGATGTTGGAACACCGTAATTAGGGAGGAATTCTTGGTCACATCGTAAGGATGGGTAACCAACGAGGATTAAAACACCGGAAGGAAATAGGGAATCTCTTTCCTGTTGCGGCTTAGACGTATCAGTACATCTTCCACATGGTTAAGATCCCATGGCTGAGGTAACTGACAAATTCACACAATGTGTCAGATGAACAGAACTTCAAGTACCAGCGACTTGAGAAGGAAACTGATCGATGGTGGTTACAGAACACCACGAGATGATTCTCATGATGAACTTGTTTCCACTGGAACAAACGTTTCGAGGATTTCCAAAGGGACATTGCAAGAATCAACTTCCAGGTTCTCCTGGATGTTCTGGATACCAATATCAGGCTTATGCAAGCCTTCTATAGGTCATCAAGTGAAAATAGAACTCCGGTTTGGAAGAACAGAAAGGGGGAAACTTGTTAGAATAAGCCAGACAAGAATTCTCACGGAGAGTGGTTGTTCTTACGGATTCAAGGGGATATGACATTAGGCCTTACGGCTAATTGTGTCAACCACAACATCAACCATGCCGTATTTTCAAAGGAACCTAATTCAATACTCTTGAGGAAACACCAACCATCGTTGCTGCTTGAGATTCAGCTCTGGTTAGTGGGTTGGTAACTCAAACTCGGTATGTGTGATCAAGGAGATTGCACCGGTTACCAACGAGATACGTTTACTGAATTCTCAAGGTATGGATTATGATGCCAAGCTCAAGAAGATGAGCGAGATCGCAGAACTCATGTATTAGCAACTTGTGGAAGATGGTTGCACCTACATGGATTACTTGCAATAGAACACATCGGAGTCCTTGTTGGGAAGATGATACAAAGATAACGAAGTTCATAGACTTCTTCTCTTTACGAACAATCAGTCAGTGGCTTAGTGTGGATGTAAACTTCTTCGGATAGATGGAGGTAAGAACCTACCATCTCAAGAGTAGTCCACACCTGCATGACCAACTTGGGGTTATTCCCTAAGGAACAAGGAAACTATACTCAGATCCATGGCGACAACTTTCACCATAAGCACATGAACCGGGGTAAGCTACTTCGAACATCTAGAACACAACTTCGTGATAACACAAAGTTGGTTCTTGAAAGTTGCCAACATTAGTGCCAGTTGTTCAGCATGAGCCTCTTGCAACTCGGAGAAAATAGGAATGACATCGATGGGCTCGAAAACACCCTTATCAAAACACTCCAAGAAGAGGGATTCATATAACATACGAACGAGGCAAGGTATTGGTCAGACCAAAGGACATGAAGGTGTACTCGGGCCAAACACCATGAGTGAAACACCATCAAGATTATCCTTGAATCTGTACTTGATCTGACGATAGCCCAAATCAAACCAAGGTTAGAAAAATAGCATGTCCATTAAGGAGATACTATACTGCTTCAACACAAAGGAAACTAGACATCCCTTAACGAAGGATCGAGTTAGGATGAGCTTTTGTCTTTCAACTCTCCAAGTTGTTGTTTAAGCTCAACTAACTAATCTGGGGTATCCAGCGATGTTTCTTGGAGAAAAGAGTAGTTCAAACTACCCCTCGTTTAGACATCACGGTCAGGTAAAACCTGGTGATACTTCTAGAAAGACAACCAGAACATCACAACCTACCGGTATGTCTCGGAGTTTGGAGGAAATTCTTGCTTTTCAAAGCAACTGATATGAACATGAGAGCTTGGCATGAACCTAACTCTCTGACCGAGGATATGCATCGGAATGGACGGGTTTGGTAACACGGTCAACTTCAAAAAGAGGCTGGGTGACCAGTAGTGCTAAGAAGGATACAGATGTTTCTTAGACTTTTCAAAGCGATAAGAATTGCTAGGAACATCTGATACACACATAAATGCACTGACCCATCATACTCAAGCATTCAAGCTTGGATGAAGGGGAAGTGAAGACGGTAAGAGCATCACTTCATCAATAAGGCCATGAAACTTAACACAGTCTCGTGATATAAAGGAGTGTGATACTCGAAGGTGGAACAGATTGGAAGTTCATGAAACTTCTTTAATCTGCGGATTACAAAACTTTTGACCTGGTTCTAAGGATGAACGAGGTACTGGAGTTTGTTTCTCCTCACATTCCAAGGTGGAATGTTTTTTTTTTTACGGAACACAATAGCAAATGCATTTGAGGAATCCAACACCCATATGCAACTTGGTGTCCATAACAACGGTTAGAGATTTGAAAGCAACTGAAGGGCAGAATCATGCTCAGGGAAGATCCTCAGATCAAGTTGAAGCACAGGGTAATACTCATTTGTAAAACCCATGCAAAAGAGTTGGTATAACTGAAATAAGAACGAAGATGTGGAATTCAGGATGATCACTCTTGTTGTGATCCTTTTTGTTCCAAGAGGAAACCTATGGCTATGGGAGTTGGAATTTTCCTAACAATCCCAAGGTAGAACAGATTCCTCGGGATCCAAAGAATAAGAACTTGGGTTAAAGGTCAGCATCCTGTGCTGGTAGCATACACATCACATGATTAAGGAACCATATGATTCGACATACTTCGATCCAGCACATTCCGGGACCTTCGGTTCAAGTCCAAGGTTAGAAACTAAGAGAAAGGAGTAACTACTATCTTAGTGCCTTAAGGACACTACAATTAGCAATCATGAGGTATCTTTCAAAAGACAGCGATAGCTCTAGAAGAACTTTGAGCAGAGGATAACGGACACATTCGAGATGAAAAAGAAAATCTCGAGGTTCAGGATTTAGAACTTGGAAACATGTAGGAATGTGGAATCCACACAACTCTGAGAGATTATGGACGGAAGGGAATCTCCCAGTTGAAACAAGAGACAACGGAGTATGGAACACACACGACTCTAGAAACTTTAACACTAGGTCAACTGGGGTAAAAACGTCATTGCCAAAGAAGGCACCTAGGTTTTGAATGACTAGGAGAGATAGCAAAACCTTTTCAAATCAAAACAGATAAGGTGACCCAGAATTAGAGCGATACCAGGTAAGGAATAAAAAGAATCCTAAGAAGGTTTTTCACAATCATTTGAAGTTTCAAAGTAGTTTTCATAAACTCTAGACTTGACATCGACCAAGCAGTAAGGTTTTCCTACAGGCAGTCCTGCTCTGATACCATGACTTGTCACGACCCCGGACCCAGAGATATACATACTGTTATGTGCTCCTAGCCATGGACTCACAAGGGCTTCAGGGTTACCAGCCCCGGCCGCAACAAACAACGGCAGGCAGACTGGATTCATCGGCACGTAGTCCGGATCCCCAGTCTACTACTCCTTGTATCCATGCTAGTCATAACCAACTATGCATATCAAAGCGTCCACGAACCGAATGAAACTGAAGGAAACGGGACCAAAGCTATACAGAGATGCTATGTGTCCAGAAAGTGCAACAACAATCGAGGGTTACTGGGGTTACCTCGCCCCAGGCCGATCAAATCGACAGGCGGGCTCGGACATGGATCATCGGCTCCACAACCCCTCGACTGCGACAACTATGCAGGCATAGCCAAAACTGTATAACGATGAGCTCGAAACCAACAACCGATCAAAGCAGTACTCTAACATGAAGCTTTATTAAACAGGTGATACTAGAGTATAGCTTACAAGCAGAGGTCACACGACCCAACATTACATCAGACAACGGAAGGCAAATTATGTTGCTAATCAACAAGAACCAAAAAGGCCTAAGAGGCCGCAGCATAAGGCGACGTCCCAGCCCATAGATTCCAGGCTGCTACCTGGGAACCCCGAACTACTCGTCGATGTCCACATTGACTCATCACCGATGTGAGATCTTCACCTGAACCAAATTAAGCAAACCTGAGTACGGGATGTACTCAACAAGACTTAATTAACCTATTATATATCTGCTATCTTTAGAAAGGGTTTTATGAAGGCTGATTTGCGTAAAGCAATCTTTGTTTTGCAAGCTGAGGGAGGAAAAGCACGTCTCATGGAGTTTTTAAAACAGATGAGAGGACTAATCAACTACTGAAATCATCATCTTTTCATCCACCAACATCATTTCCCAGCACCTTACATGCTACAAGGATCACCCCTCCCGGCATCTCCGGGGAGGCACCCTTGATCTACTGCATCCATGCATTGTCAACATCTTTTACGTCACGTTCAAGTTATCTATGACCCCGTGACTTTCACCAAGTCGTCCATAACCGTGGACACGGCTTTCCGAAAGATTTATCCCTGCAGGGTGGTACACTTTACCCACACGTACCATCCGACTCTTAATGCCAAGCTATTGGCACAATTCCGACGATGTGCCGGCAGAGTGTGGTTGGCCACGACCTTTACCTTGTCGAGACCTATCCATGAGTCAACCCAAACAGGGCCACCCCGTCAACAGGGAGTTGGCCACCTCCTGACGGCACCTGTTCTGTGAGTCGGGAACAAGATCCGTGTACGTCCATCACTTGTCCCGGTCACGCCCTAAACACCTCCAAAAGGTTTTTGACTCACACGCAGATGGAAATCCCAAACTACGTGACTCACGGATAGAACCAAACAAGTTAGTTAGTCGAGCGCGGTCTGTTAGGCCCCGCGTGTGGTTGCACGCTCAGTCTTGGTTTCCGCGGCGAGACCTTACTCCTAGGGTTGGCAAGTACGGAACGAACAACCACTTCCCAAGTGGCCTCCCGTCCAAGCCTTAGTCAAGTTAACCACACAGTCCTCATCTCACCACGTCATCATATCATACTAGGTTATCGCAGCTCTGGTTCATCAACCGGATGGAGCAGAGGTAACAAACATATGAAACTAAGCAGTAGCAGATATGAGGCTCTGGCGATGCGCACAAGCAAATCTATGGCGGCTAGGAGCAGTGGATCATGATATTGAGGCAATGCAGTATATAGGTGAACTACATCTACCAGCGTCAAATACTTTGGAATCGAATGCAAAGTACGAGATTCAAATGTTGTTCGAAAGCATATATGAGCAGATAAGAGGTTATGCTTGCCTTGGTTATAAGAAAACCAGATAGAGACTTCTGGAATAAGTGCTTGACTTGTCGGTTAAGATCAAGTATTCGCCATTGGATTGTTGGCCTTCACTTCGGAGTCACGTTCTACCGAGGGGAAACAACACCGAAAAGAAGAATAACAATCAACACATGGCATCGATGCAATGCACAATATGTATGCATGAGCAGATTAATGCACTGAAATAAAGCCCTAGACATGATCGTTGGGTTGCTAGGGTTCGTATGTCAGTTAAACATTTTTAGTGGAATTAGTCCGAAATAGACCCCGGAGGGGGTTTCGGACGATTATGAAAGTGAGTGCAATTTTAAAAGCTTAAATGAGGTTAAAAATATCGTAAACATGTTGCACTTGTCATTTTGAGCAATTTGGTATATAACTTTTATTTTTCTAATTTTAATGAATAAAAACTTATTTTTCCATTTTTAAATGATTAAACAACATTAAATGAAGGCCATTTTTCAACTTTCTCAAACATGATTGAAAATGCCATATTCATGTAGATCTTATTTTTCTGATCACTCCCATATTTTCATTATATTTTTCTGAACTATATTTTGGAAGATATTGATTTTACAATTTTAAATCATTTTCTGTAATTATAAAACAGTTTCTGGAAAAGAAAACCGATTAATATCATCACGGTGACGTCAGCGCCCCCCGTGACGTCACAATGACATCACGGTGACGTCAGCCCCTGGGAGCTGTGGCTCTGCCACGGATCGATCGATCGATCCAGCATCCGATTCCCGAATCGGGAGTGAGCATGAGGTGGAGGAGGCCACCGGGAACACTACAGAGGCGGCGCCGCCCGCTTTGCGTCGCCGGAGCATGGCCGGCGACGAGCATCCGTGGCGGTCCGGTACGGTCGACGGCGGGAACGCGAAAGGAGGCACCAAACAGCGAGGGAGAGGGGTTGGGAGGGAGCAGAGCTCACCACGAGGGCGCGGTTGTGGTCGGGGAAGAAAATGGTGGCGGAGGACGGCCGGAATCGAGCTCGGCGACGATGACCGGAGTCGGGGAAGATCCCCTCAATTCATGCTACTCCGGCCATCCCAGGAAACGAGGCTTGACGAGGACGTAGAGCAGAGGATGACGAAGCCGACGACGGTCTCGGGAGGTCGCGGGAGTGGCTATAGCGCCGGCGGCGAGCGGCGTCCAAAACGGTTAGGGTTAGGGTTCGGTCTACAGAAGGTGATACAGAGGAGGAGGCACGATTGGGGGAGACCGGGGTGAGAGAGGAAGTAACGGGGCTCTCCTTGCCCCTATCCTCGCGGGAAAGCGGCGGCAGCAGGACGTGGCAAGCTCCGGCGAGCTGCCTGCTTGTCTCCCGACGGGAGGAAGAAGACAAAGGCGTTCTTGCAAAAACCCCCTGGAGTTACTAAAAACTGCAAAATAGCCCTTTTCTATATTAAAGCTGAGAGGAAAACAAAGTTTTGAGGGCCTTTTTGGAAGCAGAAAAATTTGCAAAAATACTTTTTGGAAAGCTTATGAAATTTCCAACCTCACCATGTATTGCTTTGGTGAAATTGAAATACTTTTCAGAACAAAATTTTGGAACTCCTTTTAAGTACTTTTTGTGAGATTTTCTGAAACAATTTAAATTCACAATTTAAATTGTTTAAAACATGATTTGAATTTTTGTTTCATGCATGTATGAGATGAACACACACCACACCCCCTAATGTATCAAAAATTGGGGTGTTACAGCAAGCAGGAGAGTTGGGGGTCTTAAGGAGGAGCTGAGCTCGGTACGGCTGGCCATCGGGTGGAGGAGGAGGTGATCGGGTGGTGGATGATGCAGTCGTACAGAGGGGGGAGGAAGATGACAAGGGGGAAGGGGTGTGGGCCAAAAGGGAGTTGGGCCAAAGGGGAAAGGGCTGGGCCGGATGCTGGTGCTCTCTCTCTCCCTTTTCTATTTTTGTGTTATTATTTTTTTTTTTGCAGAAATAAAATGGGAGCAAATGATAAGTTTTAGGGTAGAAAGAATTAGGGGAAAATTTTAGATTGATTATTTAAGTAATAGCAACAGCTAGCAATTCTGTTTTTTCAAAATGATCAAAATAAAATGTGGTTTGGAATTTAATTCAAATTTGGAGGAATTTGATTATTGATTGAAATATTGGAAACAAGAATTTAATTTGTATGAACCTTTAGTTTAAAAAATGGAAACAATTGCTTGACATTGTTGTGGTTATTTTGCATTATTTTAGAAAGGTTGCTGTTTGTACTTTAAATCAAATTTGGATGAATTTTTATTATTAAGTGCATTATGGAAAACAAGATTTTTAAATAGGGTGCACATTAGTGTTTAAATGGAACAAATAGATTGGAATTGTTTTGGTAATTTTCATACTTTCAAATTGGGTGCTGTTTGTATAACTTATTTGAATTTGAAAGTAATTTGGAATTAAATGGATTATTATAGAACAATTTTAATAGTTGATCTTTTTAATTTTCATGGAAACAAAATGGATGTTTTTGATTGAACCTTTTAATTGGAAAGATTGTAACAGAGCAAGTATGAACAAAACATTTGAAATATTGTTTGATTTTCAATTGTTTTTGGTATTAGATGAATTTTTGATAGAAACAAAACAACAGTTTGGAATTACAACTTTAATGGAAACAATTGATTGTTTTATTTTGAGATATCATTTTGGAAATTGTAACATCACAAGGATGAAACAAAAGGTTTGAATTTTGGTTTGAAATTCAAATAGAAAACAAAGGAAAACAAATGAAAACAGTTGGAAAACAAATGGAAAACAAGCAAAACAATTGCAATGAACATGATGCCATGATGCAAAACATAAAATAACAGAGAGAAAACATTCTAATGGCTTATTTTTCATACTTGGGATGTTATAGCCCCCTCCAGAGAAACCATAGCCCCGCTGGGGAAAAAGGCGGAACTGCCGTTCTGGCCCCTCTACGTGAGTCGGAAGGGGGTAGAAAAGTGGAACCAACTGTTTGGTTGTGTTAGGTTAAGCACAAGGAACACGAAAGAAAATGTTAGGGTTCACCTCTTGGCAAGATTCCCCTAGTTCCATCAAATCCGGGAGTTTCGGGCTCTAAGTAGTCCTGGAACCCGCTAGAGAGAATCTGATGCCGGTGAAGCCCTAACACAGAGAGCGAGGGACTCTTGGGAATCCTATACCCATGACACACTCTAACACACATGGTATGGTATATGTACCATGGGATTTTGTGGCATTCAGACAATCCGGAGCCCCCTCCGGAGGAACCATAGCCCCGCTGGGGAAAAAGACGAAATTGTCAATCTGCCCCATCTATGAGAGTCGGAAGGCGGTAGCAAAGTGAAACTAACTGATTGATTGTGTTAGGTTAGGCCCAAGGAACACCCAAGAGAAATGTAGGGCCTAGCTCTTTGAAAGATTCCCCCAGTTCCGTCACACCCGGCAGTTTTGGGCTCTCATTAATTAGTCCTGGAACCCGCGAGACAGAATCTGACACCGGTGAAACCCTATAACAGAGAGTGATGTAATCTCGGGTACCCAAGACCATGGCACTCTAACACACATGGTATGTCATACCATGGGATTTGGTGGCATTCATACGATCCGGAGCCCCCCCTGAGATACCATAGCCTCCCGCTCGGGAAAAAGGCGGAACTGCCGTTCTGGCCCCTCTACGTGAGCCGGAAGGGGGTAGCAAAGTGGAACCAACTATTTGGCTGTGTTAGGTTAGGAACAAGGAACACAAAATAAAATGTTAGGGTCCACCTCTTGGCAATATTCCCCTAGTTCCATCCAATCTGGGAGTTTCGGGCTCTAAGTAGTCCTAGAACCCGCTAGAGAGAATCCGACGCCGGTGAAGCACTTACATAGAAAGCGAGGGACTCTTGGGCATCCAAGACCCATGACACACTCTAACACACATGGTATGGTATAACATGGGATTTGGTGGCATTCAGATGATCTGGAGCCACCTCTCCGGAGAAACCATAGCCCCGCTGGGGAAAAAGACGGAACTGTCGTTCTGCCCCATCTACGTGAGCCGGAAGGGGGTAGCAAAGTAGAAATAACTATTTTTTTGTGTTAGGTTAGGCCCAAGGAACACCCAACATAATGGTTGGGAACAACTCTTGGCAATATTCCCCCAGTTCCGTCACACCGGGGAGTTTCGGGCTCTCATTAATTAGTCCTAGAACCCGCGAGAGAGAATCCGACACCGGTGAAACCCTAGCACAGGGAGCGAGGTAATCTCGGGTATCCAAGACCATTGCACACTCTCTCACATGTGGTGTGGCGTGTAATGGGATTTGGTGGCATTCAGACGATCCGGAGCACCCTCTCCGGATAAACCATAGCCCCGTTGGGAAAACGACGGAATTATCGTTCTGCCCCATCTACATGAGCCGGAAGGGGGTAGCAAAGTGGAACCAATTTTTTGGCAGTGTTAGGTTAGGCCTACGGAACACCCAACACAATGGTAGGGCCCACCTCTTGGAAAGATTCCCCCAGCTCCGTCAGATCCGGGAGTTTCGGGCTCTAAGTAGTCTTGGAACACGCCAGAGAGAATCCGACACCGGTGAAACCCTAACATAGAGAGCGAGTGAATCTTGGGCATCCACCCATGCCACACTCTATCACACGTGGTGTGGCGTGTAATGGTATTTAGTGGCATTCAGACGATCCGGAGCCCCCTCTCAGGATAAACCATAGCCCGGTGGGAAAAAGACGTAATTGTCGTTCTGCCCCATCTACATGAGCCGGAAGGGGGTAGCAAAGTGGAACCAATTTCTTGGTTGTGTTATATTAGGCCGAAGGAACACCCAATACAATGGTAGGGCCCACATCTTAGAAAGATTCCCCCAGCTCCGTCAGATCGGGGAGTTTTGGGCTCTAGGTAGTTCCGGAACACGCCTGAGAGAATCCGACATCGGTGAAACCCTAACACAGAGAGCGAGTGAATCTTCGGAATCCAAGACCCATGCCACACTCTATCACACGTGCTGTGGCGTGTAATGGGATTTGCTGGCATCCATAAGATCCGGAGCCGCCTCTCCGGATAAACCATAGCCCCGCTGGGAAAAGACGGAATTGTCGTTTTGCCCCATCTACATGAGTCAGAAGGGGGTAGCAAAGTGGAACCAATTTCTTGGTTGTGTTAGGTTAGGCCAAAGGAACACCCAATACAATGGTAGGTCCCACCTCTTGGAAAGATTCCCCCAGTTCCGTCAGATTCGGGAGTTTCGGGCTCAAGGTAGTCCTGGAACACGCCAGAGAGAATCCGACGCCGGCGAAGCCCTAACACGGAGAGAGAGGTAATCTCGGGTATACAAGACCATGATACACTCTAACACACATGGTATGTGATACCATTGGATTTAGTTGCATTCATACGATCCGGAGCCCCCCTCCGGAGAAACCATAGCCCCGCTGGGGAAAAGGCGGAACTGTCGTTCTGGCCCCTCTACGTGAGCCAGAAGGGGGTAGCAAAGTGGAACCAACTGTTTGGTTGTGTTAGGTTAGGAAAAAGGAACACCAAAGAAAATGTTAGGGTCAAGCTCTTGCAGGATTCCCCTAGTTCCGTCAAATCCGGGAGTTTCGGGCTCTAAGTAGTCCTGGAACCCGGTAGAGAGAATCTGACGCCGTGAAGCCCTAACACAGAGAGCGAGGGACTCTTGGGCATCCCAGACCCATGAAACGCTCTAAGAAACATGTTATGGTATACATACCATAGGATTTGGTGGAATTCAGACGTTCCGGATCCCCCTCTGGAGAAACGATAGCCCCGTTGGGGAAAAAGACGGAACTGTCGTTCTGCCCTATCTACGAGAGTCGGAAGGGGGTAGAAAGTGGAACTAACTGCTTGGTTGTGTTAGGTTAAGACCAAGGAACACCCAAGAGAACTGTAGGGCCCACCTCTTGGCAAGATTCCCCTAGTTTCGTCACACCCGGGAGTTTTGGGCTCTCATTAATTAGTCCAACACCGGGAAACCCTAATACATAGAGCGAGGTAATCTCGGGTATCCAAGACCATGAAACTCTAACACACATGGTATGTCATACCATGGGATTTGGTGGCACTCGTACGATCCGGAGCTGCCCTCCGGAAAAACCATAGGACCCCGCTGGGGAAAAAGGCAGAACTGCCGTTCTGGCCCATCTACGTGAGCTGGAAGGGGGTAGAAAAGTGGAAAAAACTATTTGGTTATGTTAGGTTAGGCCCAAGGAACACCCAAGATAATGGTAGGGCACACTTGTTGGCAATATTCCCCAGTTACGTCACACCCGGGAGTTTCGGGCTCTCATTAATTAGTCCTGGAACCCGCGAGAGAGAATACGACACCGATGAAACTCTATCACACGTGGTGTGGCGTGTAATGGGATTTGGTGGCATTCAGACGATCCGGAGCCCCCTCTCGGGATAAACCATAACCCCGCTGGGAAAAAGACGGAATTAATTGTCATTCTGCCCCATCTACATGAGCCGAAAGGGGGTAGCAATGTGGAACATATTTCTTGCTTGTGTTAAGTTAGGACGAAGGAACACCCAATACAATGGTAGGGCTCACATATTGGACATATTCCCCCAGTTCCGTCAGATCCAGGAGTTTCGGGCTCTAAGTAGTCCTGGAACACACCAATGAGAATCCGACGCCAGTGAAGCCCTAACACAGAGAGACAGAGGTAGTCTCGGGTATACAATACCATGCCACACTCTAACACACATGGTGTGGCGTGCAATGGGATTGGTGGCATTCAGATGATCCGGAGCCCTCTCTCCGGATAAACCATAGCCCCGCTGGGGAAAAGACGGAATTGTCGTTCTGCCCCATCTACATGAGCCGAAAGGGGTAGCAAAGTGGAACCAATTTCTTGGTTGTGTTAAGTTAGGAAGAAGGAACATCCAATACAATGGTAGGGCCCACATCTTGGAAATATTCCCCCAGTTCCGTCAGATCCTGGAGTTTCGGGCTCTAAGTAGTCCTGGAACAGGCCCGAGAGAATCCGACGCCGGTGAAGCCCTAACACAGAGAGAGAGAGGTAATATCGGGTATACAAGACCATGCCACACTCTAACACACATGGTATGTCATACCATTGGATTTAGTGGCATTCATACGATCCGGAGCCCCCTCCAGAGAAACCATAGCCCCGCTGGGGAAAAAGGCGGAACTACCGTTCTCGCCCCTCTACGTGAGTCGGAAGGGGGTACCAAAGTGGTACCAACTGTTTGGTTGTGTTAGGTTAGGCACAAGGACCACCAAAGAAAATGTTAGGGTCCACCTCTTGGCAGGATTCCCCTAGTTCCGTCGAATCCGGGAGTTTCAAGCTCTAAGTAGTCCAGGAACCCGCTAGAGAGAATGTGACGCCGGTGAAGCCCTAACACAGAGAGCGAGGGACTCTTGGGAATCCCAGACCCATGACACACTCTAACACACATGGTATGGTATATGTACCATGGGATTTGGTGGCATTCAAACGATCCAGATCCCCCTCCGGAGAAACCATAGCTCCGCTGGGGAAAAAGATGGAACTGTCATTCTGCCCCATCTACGAGAGTCAGAAGGGGGTAGCAAAGTGGAACTAGCTGCTTGGTTGTGTTAGGTTAGTCCCAAGGAACACCCAAGAGAACTTTAGGGCCCACCTCTTGGCAAGATTCCCATAGTTTCGTCACACCATGGAGTTTCGGGCTCTCATTAATTAGTCATGGAACCCGCGAGAGAGAATCGGACACCGATGAAACCCTAACACAGAGAGTGAGGTAATCTCGGGTATCCAAGACCATGACACTCTAACACACATGGTATGTCATACCACGGGATTTGGTGGCATTCATACGATCCGGAGCCCCCTCCGGAGAAACCATAGCCCCCCGCTGGGGAAAAAGGCGGAACTGCCGTTCTGGCCCCTCTACGTGAGCCGGAAGGGGGTCGCAAAGTGGAACCAATTTCTTGGTTGTGTTAAGTTAGGCAGAAGGAACACCCAATAAAATGGTAGGGACCACATCTTGGAAATATTCCTCCAGTTCCGTCAGATCCGGGAGTTTCGGGCTCTAAGTAGTCCTGGAACACGCCAGAGAGAATCCGACGCCGGTGAAGCCCTGACAGAGAGAGAGAGAGAGAGAGAGGTAATCTCAGGATATACAAGACCATGCCACACTCTAAAACACATGGTATGTCATACCGTGGGATTTAGTGGCATTCATACGATCCGAGCCCCCCTCCGGAGAAACCATAGCCCCGCTGGGGAAAAAGGGGGAACTGCCGTTCTGGCCCCTCTACGTGAGCCGGAAGGGGGTAGCAAAGTGGAACCAATTTCTTGGTTGTGTTAAGTTAGGCAGAAGGAACACCAAATACAATGGTACGGCCCACATCTTGGAAATATTCCCCCAGTTCCGTCAGATCCGGGAGTTTCGGGCTCTAAGTAGTCCTGCAACACGCTAGAGAGAATCCGACGCCGGTGAAGCCCTAACACAGAGAGAGAGAGAGAGAGAGAGAGAGAGAGAGAGAGGTAATCTCGGGTATACAAGACCATGCCACACTCTAACACACATGGTATGTAATACCATGGGATTTAGTGGCATTCATACAATCCGGAGCCCCCCTCCGGAGAAACCATAGCCCCGCTGGAGAAAAAGGCGGAACTGCCGTTCTGGCCCCTCTACGCGAGCCGGAAGGTGGTAGCAAGGTGGAACCAACTGTTTGGCTGTGTTAGCTTAGGCACAAGGAACACCAAAGAAAATGTTAGTGTCCACCTCTTGGCAAGATTTCCCGAGTTCCGTCAAATCCGGGAGTTTCGGGCTCTAAGTAGTCCTGGAACCCGCTAGAGAGAATCCGACGCCGGTGAAGCCCTAATACAGAGAGCGAGGGACTATTGGGAATCCAAGACCCATGAAACACTCTAACACACATGGTATTGTATACCATGGGATTTGGTGGCATTCAGACGATCTCGAGCCACCTCTCCGGAGAAACCATAGCCCCGTTGGGGGAAAAGATGGAACTGTCATTCTGCCCCATCTACGTGAGCCGGAAGGTGGTAGAAAACTGGAAATAACTGTTTGGTTGTGTTAGGTTAGGCCCAAGGAACACCCAAGATAATTATAGGGCACAACTCTTGGCAATATTTTCCAAGTTCCGTCACACCGGGGAGTTTCGGGCTCTCATTAATTAGTCCTAGAACCCGCGAGAGAGAATCCGACACCGGTGAAACCCTAACACAGAGAGCGAGGTAATCCCAGGTATCCAAGACCATTTCACACTCTATCACAAGTGGTGTGGCGTTTAATGGGATTTGGTGGCATTCAGACGATCCGGAGCACCCTCTCCGGATAAACCATAGCCCCGCTGGGAAAAAGACGGAATTATCGTTCTGCCCCATCTACATGAGCCAGAAGGGGGTAGCAAAGTGGAACCAATTTTTTGGCTGTGTTAGGTTAGGCCGAAGGAACACCCAATACAATGGTAGGGCCCACCTCTTGGAAAGATTCCCCCAGCTCCGTCAGATCCGGGAATTTTGGGCTCTAAGTAGTCCTGGAACACGCCAGAGAGAATCCGACACCGGTGAAACCCTAACACAGAGAGCGAGTGAATCTTGGGCATCCACCCATGCCACACTCTATCACACGTGGTGTGGCGTGTAATGGGATTTGGTGGCATTCAGACGATCCGGAGCCCCGTCTCCGGATAAACCATAGCCCCGCTGGGAAAAAGACGGAATTATCGTTCTGCCCCATCTACATGAGCCGAAAGGGGGTAGCAAAGTGGAACCAATTTCTTGGTTGTGTTAGGTTAGCCCGAAGGAACACCCAATACAATGGTAGGGCCCTCCTCTTGGAAAGATTCCCCCAGCTCCGTCAGATCCGGGAGTTTCCGGCTCTAAGTAGTCCTGGAACACTCCAGAGAGAATCCGACGCCGGTGAAGCCCTAACACAGAGAGAGAGGTAAACTCGGGTATACAAGACCATGACACACTCTAACTCACATGGTATGTCATACCATGTGATTTAGTGGCATTCATACGATCCGGAGCCCCCCTTCGTGAAACCATCGCCCCGTTGGGAAAAAAGGTGGAACTTTCGTTCTGGCCCCTCTACGTAAGCCGGAAGGGGGTAGCAAAGTGGAATCAACTGTTTGGTTGTGTTAGGTTAGGCACAAAGAACACCAAAGAAAATGTCAGGGTCCACCCCTTGGAAAGATTCCTCTAGTTCCGTCAAATCCGGGAGTTTCGGGCTCTAAGTAGTCCTGGAACCCGCTAGGGAGAATCTGACGGCGGTGATACCCTAACACAGAGAGCGAGGGAATCTTGGGAATCCAAGACCCATGTGACACTCTAGAACACATGGTATGGCGTGAAAATGGGATTTGGTGACATTCAAACGATCTGGAGCCACCTCTCTGGAGAAACCATAACCCCGCCGGGGAAAAGACGAAACTGTCGTTCTGCCCCATCTACGTGAGCTGGAAGGGGGTAGAAAAATGGAAATAACTGTTTGGTTGTGTTAGTTAGGCCCGAGGAACCCCCAAGAGAATGGTAGGGCACACCTCTTGGCAAGATTCCCCCAGTTTGTTCACACCCAGGAGTTCAAGGCTCTCATTAGTTAGTCCTGGAACCCGCGAGAGAGAATCCAATACTGGTGAAACCCTAACACGGAGAGCGAGGTAATCTCGGGTATCCAAGACCATGACACACTCTAACACACGTGGTGTGGTGTGTAATGGGATTTGGTGGCATTCAAACGAGCCGGAGCCCCCTCTCCAGATAAACCAGAGCCCCGCTGGGAAAAAGACCAAATTGTCGTTCTGCCCCATCTACATGAGCCGGAAGGGGGTAGTAAAGTGGAACTAACTGCTTGGTTGTGTTAGGTTAGGCCTAAGGAACACCCAAGAGAATGGTAGGGACCACCTCTTGGCAAGATTCCCCTTATTCTGTCACACCCGGGAGTTTCGAGCTCTCATTAATTAGTCATGGAACCCGCGAGAGAGAATCCGACACCGGTGAAACGCTAACACAGATAGCGAGGGATCCTGGGTATTTGGTAGCATTCAGACGATCGGGAGCCCCCTCTCCGGATAAATCATAGCCCCGCTGGGGAAAAAGACGGAACTGTCGTTCTGCCACATCTACGTGAGCCGGAAGTGGGTAGAAAAATTGAACTAACTGCTTTGTTCTGTTAGGTTAGGCCCAAGGAACACCCAAGAAAATGGCAGGGCCCACCTCTTGGCAATATTCCCCCAGTTTCGTCAGATCCGGGAGTGTCGGGCTCTAAGTAGTCATGCACCACGCCAGAGAGAATCCGACGCCGGTGAAGACCTAACAAAGAGAGCGATGTACTATCGAGTATCCAAGACCATGACACACTCTAAAAAACATGGTATGTCATAGGATGGGATTTAGTGGTATTCATACGATCCAGAGCCCCCCTCCGGAGAAACCATAGCCCCGATGGGGAAAAGGCGGAACAATCGTTCTGGCCCCTCTACGTGAGCCGGAAGGGGGTAGCAAAGTGGAACCAATTATTTTGTTGTGTTAGGTTAGGCCTAAGGAACACCAAATAAAATGTTAGGTGTAACATCCCAAGTATGAAAAATAGCCTTTAGAATGTTTTGCTCTCTGTTATTTTATGTTTTGCATCATGGCATCATGTTGATTGCAATTGTTTTGCTTGTTGTCCATTTGTTTTCCTCTGTTTTCATTTTTTTTTCCAATTGTTTTCCTTTGTTTTTCTTTGTTTTCTATTTGAATTTCAAACCAAAATTCAAACCTTTTGTTTCATCCTTGTGATGTTACAATTTTCCAAAATAATATTTCAAAATAAAACAATCAATTGTTTCCATTAAAGTGAGGTTCCAAAACTGTTGTTTTGTTTCTGTCAAAAATTCATTTAATATCAAACCCTTTTCAAATTCAATTATGATTTTCTTCCAAACAACAACCCTTTTGAAAGTTATGAAAATTGCAAAACAAATCAATCATTAGTTTCCATTAATCTATAAGGTTCAAACCATTTAAATGTTGTTTTGAATAATTCACTCAATTCAAATAATACTTCAAATCCAATCAAATTTCAAACAGCAACCTTTTGGAATTATTGAAAATTACCCAAAACAATTTAATCTTTTGCCTCCAATTAAAACTATATGATCACCACATGTAAATCTTGTTTTCAATAAACCACTTAAACTCAAATGCATTCAAATTTGAACCAAACCAATAACAGCAATTTAATTTTGGACTTTTGAAAAACAAAACCTTGCAATTTGTTGCTATCACCTAAATAAGCATTATCAATTTTTGCCCTAAAATTCCTAACCCTAAAACTGCTTCCTTTCTTCCTATTTCTATTCCTGCAAAAAAAAAAAACTAGAAAAAAAAAACCAAACAGCAGGGAGAGAGAGAGGCCCAACTCCCCCCAGCCCACCATCTCCCTTGGCCCATACCCCCCTTCTCTGTCGTCTTCTTCCTGTACGATCACCATCCACCCTGTCCACGTGCATCAGAGGAACAGGCAACGGTGGAGCTCCATCCCCTCCCCCTATAAACCCAACCCTAGCCCTAGGGTTTCCCCTCCACCCTCTTCTCCCTTCTCCCTCTTCTCCCCCGCCGTTTTCTCTCTCCCTCTCCCTCTCTTGCTTCTCTGAATCTCTGTTTCTTCCCTGTCTCTGTACCTCACCGAAAATGGCTCCTTTTCCTCCGGCGATCGCCGGCCAGCGAGCCCCCCTCCGGCCGCGGTGAGCGCGGGAATGGAAAGCCCTCACCGCGGGCTCCCTTCTCCCCCCCTCGGCACGGGCGGGGACGGCCCGAGCCGCCGCCGCCGTCCGCTCCAAGGTCGCCGGTCGCCCCTGCTGCTGCCCCGACCGCTCCACCTGCCTCCGATCGAGGTGAGCATCCTCGACCCCACCTCGCTACCCCTCTGTCTCTCCCCCTCGGTGCACTCCTCCACGCCTGCCCGCACCCCAGCACCCGCGCACACGCCCGCGCAGCCGCGCGCACGCTGCACAGCCGCTCGCCGACGATCTGCCATCGACCGGTAACTGAACCATTCAGTTACAGTTCAGAACAACACGCGCGGGCAACACCTCAACCTCCCCCCACTGCTTCTCTGTCAACAACAGCACACACCACCGCAGTGGTAGCGAGCCGAACACGCGCAGCGGGAGGTCCCGGGATCGAGTCCCAGCCCCCACCCCTTTTTCTGCTTATTATTTCGAATTGTTTCAGTGGTGAGTTTCTGAACCTTAAGCCCCCCGAGTCCCCCTTCTATCAACAACCATCAGATCCACCCCACTGGTTAACCCCCCTGCGAGCAAGCCTTAGGTATAGGGTTCGATCCCCCTCAACCCACCTTTTTTTTACCTCTGTTTTTCTTTTCTGCCCAAATCTTCAGAAACTCAGATATGAACCATTACTTCAAAAATCCATATCAATTTGAATATCACTCCAATTTGAATGATTCAAAATCCTGTGGTTTCATAATTTTGTGCTCCTTCTAGTAATGTCAAGTTTGCAACATGTTTCTGTAACAATTTTTGCACTAAATAATTAATTACTGAAAATGCAATAAAATTTGGAAACTTTGGAATTTCATAACTTTAGTTCTACTCATCCAAATTAAGCAAACTTGGTCTCTAAAAATTTTTCTTAACAAACTCTAAACATTGGTATTTTATTTGGACACAATTGAATTAATTTTGAGCATGTTTTCCTCTGTTTACTAAAAATGGCAGAATAAGAATGATTATGGAAAATTGCATAATAAATTCAATAATCACCCAAAAATTATGTTTGATAGCTCTAAATGTCCAATGAAACATTTGCTACATGTTTTCAACCTTTTCAATGAAATTTGTTTACTGTTTTGAATATTTTAAATTGGTGCAATATTTAAAAACTTGCTTAATTCACTTAAACTTGCAAAATTCATAACTTGGGCATAAAAATTCCAATTTCAACAAACTAAACCTGTTTTCCAATCAACTTTTCATGTACTTTCCAAATATCAATTTTGTTTACTGTTTTGAATAATTTAAATTGCTGAAAACAACTGTTTCTTAATTATTGCATTTAAAATTGCCAAAATAATAACTTGCTCATTTTAAATCCAATTTCAACAAATAAAATATGTTTTCCATGCAAAATTAAACCACCTTTCCAAATATAAATTTTGTTTCATGTTTTGAATAGTTAAAATTGGCTAAATAATTTAAACCTTGTCTAAATCATTTAAAATTGTTAAATTCATAACTAATTTATTTGAAATCCTTTTTCAACAAGTGAAACATGTAATCCACCTAAAATTTGGTGTTCTTTTCAAATATAAACTTTGTTATCTATTTTGAACAATTAAAATTGGTGAAAACAACAAATGTTTGTGTGACACCTTTAAGGAACCAAAATTTCCTAACTTAATAAATGAATTTCCAAACTTGGTAAACCTTATTTCTATTTGATTCTATTGTTGTTATTTTGCTGTTTCCTCATCCATGCATCATGCTAATCCACTTTCACATGTTGCTTAGTTGTAAAACAATTAATTCAACCATAAATCATGGGCTTTCCATATGCAATCCAATTGCATATGGGTCCATTTAATCCTGTTTCTATCTTGTCAACTAGTTTATTTCTATGCATCAATTAAATGGTCATGCATCATACCATGTTTGTGCACTATGCCATGTTATTGATTGTTTGCCTCTGCGTTGTTTGTTTGCTTCTTCTCGGATAAACGACGACGTTGAGACCGACGATCCTTACGACACCCCTTCTAAGGAGTTGGCTCAGTACCAGGCTACTGGGTTTGCAGGCAAGTTATCACTCACATGAACCATCGTGTTCCTTTTCAACATTGGATACCGATACTTTTCCGTTGTCTATTCTGCTAGCCCTATGAATAGTTGTTTCTGTTACGAACCTATCACATGTATCCTTTAACCCTGATATTGCCTCACCTCCATACCTATAACCATTGCTTGTTGCCCGTGTCTTACTAGCATGCTTAGGGTTGTTTTGCTCGAGTCTGTTACCCGTTACTTTCCGTTACTAGATTACTTTGATGTTCTGGGGGCTCGATGTTTAATCAATCAATCATGCTACTGTTATTGTTAAATAATAATTTGATGATAAGGCACCGGCAGGAGGCCCAGGGTGGTTTTGAGGCCTGCTAGTGTCGACCCTAATAGGAAAAGGGTCTTGTCTACTGATCCATGATGAGCGCACTACCCGCATGTCGGAAGCGAGTATGGGCGCCCCCTCAATTTGATTCGATTCGCATCTCGTCCAAATCGCCTCATTTAGTTCGTGTTTTCCATTTGCCGCATGCATGTTCTTGTGAGCCCAGGCCAGGGTGGAACTTTTGTAGTCGGCATATAGGGGGACACGGTCTTAGAGTGCTATGAGGGTCCCTTTTCTTCGGGGCTCGATTAGCCGTGCGCCCAAGGTTCTTTGGGCTTGATGCGAAGAAGAGTTGAGTTGTGTTGAGTACCTCGCTTGGTGGGTTTGATCCCCGTCTGGCGGGTTATTCTTACGTGTACGGCCAAATTGGTGCACCCCTGCAGGGATAAATCTTCTCGAGAAGCCGTGTTTTCCGCGGTTATGGACTACTTGGTGAAAGTACTGGCTAACAAGTACTCAGGACAACTTAAACCTAATGATTAACAACCTTACACCCAATGATTAACAACTTGACTAGTAATAGGCTTATTGACACAATAATCTGAACCATCATTAATCCAACGGTGTGAGTTGTCCTCGGCTTGCTTCGTTGGACAAGGGGCGAGATCCAGGATGGGTTTGTTTGGAGTTAGCTATAGTTGGTTACGATACGCGATCTTATCTTCTTTCTGTTAGCCGGAAGTGGTAGTAACTCTGTAGTTGGTTAGAGCAGCCAGTTGCAGCATCGTTTATATCCCCTTCCTTCCGTTGAACCCAAAGCATCCGTGCTTGGTGTTGACGGGCTACACTTTGGTGAACTGTGAGTATTGCTTGCCAGTACGTTTATGTAATGACCCCTTTGGGGCTGTGGTTTCCGCAGACCTACATTTCCGAGGATCTATATGGTGGCTACTACGCGGAGTATGACGAGACTGCTGACGAGTAGATAGCGGACCCGGGCAGGATCCGAGACTTCGTGGATGGGCTCCGTCTTTTCGTTTCCGGCCTCTTAGGCCTATTTGGATCTTGTCTGTACTCAGACATGTTGAATGCTTCCGCTGTGATGTAATGATGGTATGTTGGGACATGTGTCCTCTCGATGATTGTATTTGCTATCTCTGCTCTAATGAGAGCTATTTGCAACTTAGTTCAATCTTTTGTATCGTAGAGATCTGTTGTGATATCACTTGTTCCAATGCCGTTGACGTACCATATGTGTATGTTTTGAAGTACGTCAACGGAAGTGTCTGGATTTCTATGGGATGGTTTGCGCAGACGATGAATAGTAGGGAATGGTTGTCACATGTTTACGTGTTGGCCTGCTCATATTGAGACGCGGGTGCCGGTATGCCCCGTAAGCCATTCTATCTACTGTTTAGCGGACTGTGAGTATCCCCTAGAAGTCCGGGTGCGACAAATGGTATCAGAGCCTGTCTGCCTGTAGGATCCCTTTTTACTGGTCGCAGTTGAGTCTAGAAACTATTTTGTAGCTATATAGGAAAAATGAAACGTGAGAGTAGGAATTCTGTTCTTTTTCTTCTTTCCCCACCCACCCTCCCTTTTCTGGTCAGGAAGTGCAACGTTGTTTTCCCTTCTCATCTAAACTTTCAAGTTAGGATTTCACGAATTCTGGTTTCTCTAGGATGGTTATATCTACTAGACCATAGGAATGTAGGTGGTTGTGACATGATTTATCATGTTGCCTACTCATGATTGAGAACGGAGGCGTGTAAGCCCCGGAAGCAGATCCTCTATTTCTTAAGCAGTAGATATTGATCCTTTAGAAGCCCGGATGGGTTTTCCGTAGTACCTCAGGAGTTTTGTTCTCGTTTTCCCCGATGTTGATATCCTGTTCTTCTCAACATCCTTTTCGTCCGTTGAAATCTTGTTGTTGTTTTCCATTTCAGTTCTTATACCGGCGTCTAATCAAAACTTCCCAAATATCAAGTCTATCTGGCCAGAAAGGTTGTTGTTGTTGTTGTTGTTGTTGTTGTTGTTGTTGTTGTTGTTGTTGTTGTTGTTGTTGATTTTAGTATGCCTCCCACCTACTGAATCACCACATTCCAGATAGTCTATTCTACAAATGAGTCAAATTCTATCCAGCTATACACCCTCGATACAAAACCTCTTCCTTCACTTGAAAATGTTCCGGTGGTTTCCAAATTCCCTGACGTCTTTCCAGAAGAGTTGCCAGGAATGCCTATCATTTTGAACTTCCAGAAAAACTATCCAAGGTGCACGATGTATTTCACGTGTCACAGCTCAAGAGGATCTTCCCAAGAAGTTTCCGGACCTTTTCTTTTCTCAGTAGGAATCTCGGGGCGCGATTCCTTCAAGGGGGGGCGTTTTGTAACATCCCAAGTATGAAAAATAGCCTTTAGAATGTTTTGCTCTCTGTTATTTTATGTTTTGCATCATGGCATCATGTTGATTGCAATTGTTTTGCTTGTTGTCCATTTGTTTTCCTCTATTTTCATTTGTTTTCCAATTGTTTTCCTTTGTTTTTCTTTGTTTTCTATTTGAATTTCAAACCAAAATTCAAACCTTTTGTTTCATCCTTGTGATGTTACAATTTTCCAAAATGATATTTCAAAATAAAACAATCAATTGTTTCCATTAAAGTGAGGTTCCAAAACTGTTGTTTTGTTTCTATCAAAAATTCATTTAATATCAAACCCTTTTCAAATTCAATTATGAATTTCTTCCAAACAACATCCCTTTTGAAAGTTATGAAAATTGCAAAACAAATCAATCATTTGTTTCCATTAATCTATAAGGTTCAAACCATTTAAATGTTGTTTTGAATAATTCACTCAATTCAAATAATACTTCAAATCCAATCAAATTTCAAACAGCAACCTTTTGGAATTATTGAAAATTACCCAAAACAATTATAATCTTTTGCCTCCAATTAAAACTATATGATCACCACATGTAAATCTTGTTTTCAATAAACCACTTAAACTCAAATGCATTCAAATTTGAACCAAACCAATAACAGCAATTTAATTTTGGACTTTTGAAAAACAAAACCTTGCAATTTGTTGCTATCACTTAAATAAGCATTATCAATTTTTGCCCTAAAATTCCTAACCCTAAAACTCCTTCCTTTCTTCCTATTTCTATTCCTGCAAAAAAAAAAATAACTAGAACAAAAAAAAAAACCAAACAGCAGGGAGAGAGAGAGGCCCAACTCGCCCCAGCCCACCATCTCCCTTGGCCCATACCCCCCTTCTCTGTCGTCTTCTTCCTGTATGATCACCATCCACCCTGTCCACGTGCATCAGAGGAACAGGCAACGGTGGAGCTCCATCCCCTCCCCCTATAAACCCAACCCTAGCCCTAGGGTTTCCCCTCCACCCTCTTCTCCCTTCTCCCTTTTCTCCCCCGCCGTTTTCTCTCTCCCTCTCCCTCTCTTTCTTCTCTGAATCTCTGTTTCTTCCCTGTCTCTGTACCTCACCAAAAATGGCTCCTTTTCCTCCAGCGATCGCCGGCCAGCGAGCCCCCCTCCGGCCGCGGTGAGGGCGGGAATGGAAAGCCCTCACCGCGGGCTCCCTTCTCCCCCCCTCGGCACGGGCGGGGACGGCCCGAGCCGCCGCCGCCGTCCGCTCCAAGGTCGCCGGTCGCCCCTGCTGCTGCCCCGACCGCTCCACCTGCCTCCGATCGAGGTGAGCATCCTCGACCCCACCTCGCTACCCCTCTGTCTCTCCCCCTCGGTGCCCTCCTCCACGCCTGCCCGCACCCCAGCACCCGCGCACACGCCCGCGCAGCCGCGCGCACGCTGCACAGCCGCTCGCCGGCGATCTGCCATCGACCGGTAACTGAACCATTCAGTTACAGTTCAGAACAACACGCGCGGGCAACACCTCAACCTCCCCCCGCTGCTTCTCTGTCAACAACAGCACACACCACCGCAGTGGTAGCGAGCCGAACACGCGCAGCGGGAGGTCCCGGGATCGAGTCCCAGCCCCCACCCCTTTTTCTTCTTATTATTTCGAATTGTTTCAGTGGTGAGTTTCTGAACCTTAAGCCCCCCGAGTCCCCCTTCTATCAACAACCAGCAGATCCACCCCACTGGTTAACCCCCCTGCGAGCAAGCCTTAGGTCTAGGGTTCGATCCCCCTCAACCCACCTTTTTTTTACCTCTGTTTTTCTTTTCTGCCCAAATCTTCAGAAACTCAGATCTGAACCATTACTTCAAAAATCCATATCAATTTGAATATCACTCCAATTTGAATGATTCAAAATCCTGTGGTTTCATAATTTTGTGCTCCTTCTAGTAATGTCAAGTTTGCAACATGTTTCTGTAACAATTTTTGCACTAAATAATTAATTACTGAAAATGCAATAAAATTTGGAAACTTTGGAATTTCATAACTTTAGTTCTACTCATCCAAATTAAGCAAACTTGGTCTCTAAAAATTTGTCTTAACAAACTCTACACATTGGTATTTTATTTGGACACAATTGAATTAATTTTGAGCATGTTTTCCTCTGTTTACTAAAAATGGCAGAATAAGAATGATTATGGAAAATTGCATAATAAATTCAATAATCACCCAAAAATTATGTTTGATAGCTCTAAATGTCCAATGAAACATTTGCTACATGTTTTCAACCTTTACAATGAAATTTGTTTACTGTTTTGAATATTTTAAATTGGTGCAACATTTAAAAACTTGCTTAATTCACTTAAACTTGCAAAATTCATAACTTGGGCATAAAAATTCCAATTTCAACAAACTAAACCTGTTTTCCAATCAACTTTTCATGTACTTTCCAAATATCAATTTTTTTTACTGTTTTGAATAATTTAAATTGCTGAAAACAACTGTTTCTTAATTATTGCATTTAAAATTGCCAAAATAATAACTTGCTCATTTTAAATCCAATTTCAACAAATAAAATATGTTTTCCATGCAAAATTAAACCACCTTTCCAAATATAAATTTTGTTTCATGTTTTGAATAGTTAAAATTGGCTAAATAATTTAAACCTTGTCTAAATCATTTAAAATTGTTAAATTCATAACTAATTTATTTGAAATCCTTTTTCAACAAGTGAAACATGTAATCCACCTAAAATTTGGTGTTCTTTTCAAATATAAACTTTGTTATCTATTTTGAACAATTAAAATTGGTGAAAACAACA
This sequence comes from Alopecurus myosuroides, assembly GCA_028641055.1. Classification (NCBI taxonomy): domain Eukaryota; kingdom Viridiplantae; phylum Streptophyta; class Magnoliopsida; order Poales; family Poaceae; genus Alopecurus; species Alopecurus myosuroides. The sequence goes on from CM054058.1 coordinate 256,615,682, forward strand.
AATGTTTGTGTGACACCTTTAAGGAACCAAAATTTCCTAACTTAATAAATGAATTTCCAAACTTGGTAAACCTTATTTCTATTTGATTCTATTGTTGTTATTTTGCTGTTTTCCTCATCCATGCATCATGCTAATCCACTTTCACATGTTGCTTAGTTGTAAAACAATTAATTCAACCATAAATCATGGGCTTTCCATATGCAATCCAATTGCATATGGGTCCATTTAATCCTGTTTCTATCTTGTCAACTAGTTTATTTCTATGCATCAATTAAATGGTCATGCATCATACCATGTTTGTGCACTATGCCATGTTATTGATTGTTTGCCTCTGCGTTGTTTGTTTGCTTCTTCTCGGATAAACGACGACGTTGAGACCGACGATCCTTACGGCACCCCTTCTAAGGAGTTGGCTCAGTACCAGGCTACTGGGTTTGCAGGCAAGTTATCACTCACATGAATCATCGTGTTCCTTTTCAACATTGGATACCGATACTTTTTCGTTGTCTATTCTGCTAGCCCTATGAATAGTTGTTTCTGTTACGAACCTATCACATGTATCCTTTAACCCTGATATAGCCTCACCTCCATACCTATAACCATTGCTTGTTGCCCGTGTCTTACTAGCATGCTTAGGGTTGTTTTGCTCGAGTCTGTTACCCGTTACTTTATGTTACTAGATTACTTTGATGTTCTGGGGGCTCGATGTTTAATCAATCAATCATGCTACTGTTATTGTTAAATAATAATTTGATGATAAGGCACCGGCAGGAGGCCCAGGGTGGTTTTGAGGCCTGCTAGTGTCGACCCTAATAGGAAAAGGGTCTTGTCTACTGATCCATGATGAGCGCACTACCCGCATGTGGGAAGCGAGTATGGGCGCCCCCTCAATTTGATTCGATTCGCATCTCATCCAAATCGCCTCATTTAGTTCGTGTTTTCCATTTGCCGCATGCATGTTCTTGCGAGCCCAGGCCAGGGTGGAACTTTTGTAGTCGGCATATAGGGGGACACGGTCTTAGAGTGCTATGAGGGTCCCTTTTCTTCGGGGCTCGATTAGCCGTGCGCCCAAGGTTCTTTGGGCTTGATGCGAAGAAGAGTTGAGTTGTGTTGAGTACCTCGCTTGGTGGGTTTGATCCCCGTCTGGCGGGTTATTCTTACGTGTACGGCCAAATTGGTGCACCCCTGCAGGGATAAATCTTCTCGAGAAGCCGTGTTTTCCGCGGTTATGGACTACTTGGTGAAAGTACTGGCTAACAAGTACTCAGGACAACTTAAACCTAATGATTAACAACCTTACACCCAATGATTAACAACTTGACTAGTAATAGGCTTATTGACACAATAATCTGAACCATCATTAATCCAACGGTGTGAGTTATCCTCGGCTTGCTTCTTTGGACAAGGGGCGAGATCCAGGATGGGTTTGTTTGGAGTTAGCTATAGTTGGTTACGATACGTGATCTTATCTTCTTTCTGTTAGCCGGAAGTGGTAGTAACTCTGTAGTTGGTTAGAGCAGCCAGTTGCAGCATCGTTTATATCCCCTTCCTTCCGTTGAACCCAAAGCATCCGTGCTTGGTGTTGACGGGCTACACTTTGGTGAACTGTGAGTCTTGCTTGCCAGTACGTTTATGTACTGACCCCTTTGGGGCTGTGGTTTCCGCAGACCTACGTTTCCGAGGATCTACATGGTGGCTACTACGCGGAGTATGACGAGACTGCTGACGAGTAGATAGCGGACCCGGGCAGGATCCGAGACTTCGTGGATGGGCTCCGTCTTTTCGTTTCCGGCCTCTTAGGCCTATTTGGATCTTGTCTGTACTCAGACATGTTGAATGCTTCCGCTGTGATGTAATGATGGTATGTTGGGACATGTGTCCTCTGGATGATTGTATTTGCTATCTCTGCTCTAATGAGAGCTATTTGCAACTTAGTTCAATCTTTTGTATCGTAGAGATCTGTTGTGATATCACTTGTTCCAATGCCGTTGACGTACCATGTGTGTATGTTTTGAAGTACGTCAACGGAAGTGTCTGGATTTCTATGGGATGGTTTGCGCAGACGATGAATAGTAGGGAATGGTTGTCACACGTTTACGTGTTGGCCTGCTCATATTGAGACGCGGGTGCCGGTATGCCCCGTAAGCCATTCTATCTACTGTTTAGCGGACTGTGAGTATCCCCTAGAAGTCCGGGTGCGACAAATGGTATCAGAGCCTGTCTGCCTGTAGGATCCCTTTTTACGAGCATAACGAGTATTCAGACGAAAAAGCGGAGCGTGTATCTCTCCCAAAAAAGGAATTGTAGGGTACAAATATATTATTTCAGAAAGGAAAACAAAAGAAAACAAGAGAAAACAAAAGAAAAACAAAATGACGCTCCAAGTAAACTTCATACGATGTGACCGAATAAATTCACTAGAAGTGACCTGATAGATTGTTGATGAAGAAGGGGATGTCTTGGGAATACCCAAGCTTAGATGCTTGAGTCTTCTTAAAATATGCTTTTATGAACCGCGGGGGCATCCCCAAGCTTTCACCTTGCACTCTTCTTGATCACCTATATCACCTCTTCTCTTGACATTTGAAAACTTCCTTCACACCACACTCAAACAGTAATTCGCATTAGAGGGTTAGTGCAACAAATAAAAATCCATTGGTTCTCTATGGATCAAGTTCTATTAATACGTTTAAGCATTAGCTACCGCCACTTATGTTTTGTGAAGCAAAGAAATCCACTTGACATCGCAAAAGAGCAAATGCAAGAAAAATGGCAGAATCTGTCAAAACCAGAACTGTCTGTAAAGACAATTTTTTTAGGAACTTACATTGCTCAGCTAGAAAAAACTTTAAAAATGAAAACGTTGCGGAATTAGCTGAGGAATAAGCACAAAAAATTTCAGATCATTCTGAGCTTCCAGGATTTTATACGATTTTTTACCGTGTACAACAAAAATCTGTTTCCTGCGCGGAAATCCGAAAACCAACTCCAACTCTCGTCAGAAACCTTACTTGGCACTACTAAAACATGAAAAGAAAGATATAAAGTAGTTGCTACAGAAGTATACAACCCCTTGACTCAAAGAAAACATAGAAAAACAAAGCAAAAATAAAACCATGGGTTATCTCCCAAGAAGTGCTTTTCTTTAACGCCTTTTAGCTAGGCCCAGAAAAGTGGAATCAAATATTTTCAAACGGTGGGACATTCAAATCAAGATTTGGAAATACCTTAATAATGCATTGTATTTTATCTAAGTGAGCTTCAGAGGCTCCTCTCTTAGTACTTTTAGGTTTACTATCTTCATCAAATAAATTCTCAGGAACAATCCAATAAAAATTCTTTTCTTGGGCTTCATGTAGTGCTATCAATTTAAAGGGGATTTGGTATTTTATCCTCCTCTTCATTATTAGATTAAATTTTTTTAAGAGCACCAACAATGTCTACACATGAGCCAAGCATATTTAAACGACCAAATACTTTTCTAGCTTCTATAGCAACATCTCCAAATTCTTTAAGCATACCTTTTAACATAAAGTTTATTTTCTCAACATCTTCAATATTATTCAAATTGAGGAACATATGTTGTAATATGGGATGGAGATTAACAAACCTAGCTTCTAACATGTGAACTAAAGAAGTTGCAACAGTCTCATAGTTGGGAGCAAGTTATACTATGGATTTTTCTTCAAAATTATCATGCTTAATAACATGATCAAATAATTCTTTAATAGTGTCCTTTCCAATTATAGAACCACTTCCTACCGGCAAATCTTTCAGGGTAAACTCAGGGAACAACATGATGAAAAATAACAACAAAGTGACAAAAATAACAACTAGAATAAGAACTATTTTTTTGTGTGTTTTTGATAAAGAGAAGCAAACAAGAAAAAATAAAATGAACTAAGCAAAACAAAAACAAAGTAAAGATATTGGAAGTGAGAAACTCCCCTTACAGAAATTCTCTTCCTCCTCGACAACGGTGCTATAAAACTTCGAGCAGCATGTAGTTGACGCCCTCGTTGGTAAACCCCAAGAGAAAGGTTGTGAAGAGTGTAGCAACAAGTTTTCCCTCAGAAAAGTGAATCGACCAGTAGGAGGACAATCAATCTCTGATGGTTGATGCAGCTGAGGTGGCAGGGCGCACTACCGGTTCAGTACCAACGTGGAACCTACACAACACAATCAAATCACTATGTCCCAACGAAGCAGTGAGGTTGTCAATCTCACCGGCTTTGCTGAACACAAAGAGGTTAAATGTATAATGTGGAAAACAATAGGAAAACGGTAGGAATCGTATGAGAGCAGTATGAAAGCACTAGGTGTTTTATCAGTATGAGGAAAAAGGACCGGGGTCCACAGTTCACTAGTGATGTCTCTCCGAGAAAGATAAATAACATGTGTGGTGAACAAATTACAGCTAGGCAATTGACATAAATGAATGATGCACCATAGTGCATATGCAAGACCTAAACATTACTATGTGATTCATGCATGCATTACAACAAAATACATAGACCATTATCCAACTATATCTATGACTAATAATCCACCCCTCGAATATCATCCAAAAAAATGTTGGGTATTAAGTTGCAAGCAACAGATAATTGCAGTAAGCAAAGTGTGTAATGTAAACAATACCATCATCCTTAGGCAAAGCATTGTTGTTTTCTCCCTAATGGCAACAACACATCCTCCATCCGTCACGTTTCTGTCACTCGAGCACAGATGAAAAGGAGGCATGAACCCACTATCGAGCATAAATACTCCCTCTTGGAGTTACTAGCATCTACTTGGCCAGAGCATCTACTAATAACGGAGAGCATGCAAGATCATAAATAACATAAGCATTAAGATAACATGATAGATTGATAATCAGAAGACATAACATTCAACATTCATGAGATCCCAGCAAACACAACATGTAGCATTACATAAAGATGATCTTGATCATGTTAGGCAGATCACAAGATCTAATCATGGGGTACAAAGTGGAGAGAACAACCATCTAGCTACTGCTATGGACCCGTAGTCCAGGGATGAACTACTCACGTATCACTTCGGAGGAGGGCATGGTGGTCTAGACCCCTCCGGTGATGATTTCCCCCTCCGGTAGGGTACCGGGGAGAGCTCCAGAACCCTCCCGATCTCGGGATGATGGTGACGCCGGCCTCGGATGTTTCTCGCGAAAAAGTGGTATATCCTTAGGGTTTACGTCTCGGGGGAATATATAGGCGAAAGGGCAGAAGCGGTGGAGGCTCAGGGGCCCCACACCACCCGCTGGAGTGGCCAAGCTGGGGGCGCGCCACCCTATGGTGTGGGCCCCCTGAGGCCCCCCTCCGGGTCTCTTCGATACTCCGTGGAACCTCCGGGATTTTAAGACTTCCGGGCTTCGAATTTTCGAATTCCGAGAATATTTCCAGAACAACTTTTCTGAAACTAAAAACAACAGAAAACAGGGAACTGGCTATGTGGCATCTTGTCAATAGGTTAGTCCGGAAAATCGATAAAAATGACATAACGTGTATAGCAAACATGTGGGAAAAAATAAGAAAACAACATGGAACATCAGAAATTAAGGATACATTTATGACGTATCATCATCCTGTGGCATCTGTCTCTACATCACCACGACACGTCCTCCTGGGTCCGGGCGAAGCCAAGGATGATGTAGAGGCTGCCCCAGATGTTGGTGCGGCGCCAACCATGGTTGATGTAGAGGCTGCGCCAGTCGCAGGTGCGGCGCCAACCGTGGTTTATGTAGAGGCAGTGGTCGAGACAAGCACAGCGCCCATCGAACGTCGGTGTTTGGATCCGATCAACGCGCCCGCCGGCCTGGGCCCTGGCCTCGGCTCCCTTGTGGAGGAACTATCCAGGCAGATCCGCGATGGTGTTGCCACCCAGGCCTCCTCTCAAGTGGTTGTCCTATCCGCCGAGCTAGAGCGCCTTGAGGTCCTAGGTGACCAGCTGCAGGAGGCAGTCGTGGCCAAACCAGCATTCCCTAGAGGTGGAGGAGTGGCTTCGTCTTTGTAGAGAGAAAGATGAGGAACTTGCTTCAAAGGAGGCTGCGGTCAGCGAGGCTGAGGATGACCTCGTCAAGCGGGAAGAGCGGCTGTCCTGCGCTGAGATCGATCTCAGCCTCGAACGTGAGCGCCTTGACACCCTCGAGGCTGAGGTGCGGCGGATAGAGGGCTGCACCCAGGAGAAGGTCGACGCCAGCAACGCATGTCTTGCCCGGGCAAGGGCTGATCGCGACCGGGGCATCGAGAAGGAGGTCGCGGCAGGTCGTGCCGGCATCCGCGATGAACTCCTGAAGGAGTTCAGTCGGAAGAACAAGGACTTGGAAGCCACGTTTACCAAGAGGAAGAAAGGGTTAGAGAAGAAAGTGAGGGAGCTGGAGGTGGATTTGGAGAGGGTCCGTCGGAGGCGTGACGATGAGAGGCAGGCCAATGTCTTAGCTACCAAGGAGGTTGTGAAGCACCAGAAGGACCTTCTTGCGCTGCAGGAGCAAATCGCTCCACTCGTGGCGGCTGGAGAGGAGCGTCGTGCCTCCGCTCCGCAGGCACTTGAGCTACAGAGCCAATTCCAAGCGTTGTTCCGTGAGGCGGTGCGCCGCTCCCACACCATCGCCGACCGCGTGCATGTTGAGACGCTGGCCCTCCCCCTCGAGTACACCGGTGCTGGTTGCGCCAACTACTTCTCGCAGTTCATCAAGACGCTGGAGGAGAAGGTCCAGGATCAAGACTAAGTATTGAACGCGGAGATCCGCCAGCTACTTGTGATGGCGGTCAACCACGCCTTCTCCCGTCTTCCGCTTGCCGATCCCCTCTTTGACTTTGTTACCCTCTCCGCACCTATTCCGCGCCATCTTCAGGAGTCCCTCCGAGGCCAGGTGCACGAGGCAGTGAATGCCTTCACCGAGCAGTTCGGTCCACCGTCCGGCCCGTCTTGGTCGACCCCCCTGATGCTACTGAAGCAGGAGGATCTGATGATAATGATGCTGAGGATGCCGCGTGATTATTCCCCGATGCATGTAAATAGGGAGTAGGTGAAGCTTTTGTTGGATGGCAACTTTGTTTTGTTGTGTTCTACTTTACTGGTACTTTCTTATGGTGATACTTATCTCTTTAGTGATGGTGTCCTTCGAGGCACTTTGTTTGTGTCCCTCGTGGTGATTCTACAACTGCTCCTTGTGGAGGATCCTCTTGAGCTTTGTGTGGGGGTTTGCATGCAGCTCGCTTTTCCCTTGGAGAGGTGCGCGCTTGGTTGTTCCTTCGTGAGCATCTCGCGAGGAGAAAAGCCGAGGGACTTGGCGAAGTGTTTGTGTGCGGTAGTGACGCGCTCACATACACTGTTCCAGCCCCCGCTCGTGGGATTCTTTCAGGAGGAAAAAGGCCTTCCCGTGCCTCCTGGAGAGAGGAAGGATGCATGCTTGGATGAATTCACATGATTTTTTGCTGGATGCAAGATGCAGGCATGCCGGCATGCAAGGAGAGATTGCTTTATGAAAGCAACAAGATTTTACTGCTAGGGTGAGGCATTGTTCTCTTACAAAATGCTTGGGGATGTCGTGACCTTGTGGTCCCCCAAAAGGCACTTGACGTCACCGTGCGGACATGGGACTCCCATCGTCATGAGGCTGATACTCGCGCGAGTTCGGGTGCATAGCTCGAGGATGTAGTGGCCTTGTGGCACCCTCGAGTAAAAAAATATTGCCCCGCCGGAGAGAGGCTCCCTCTTGTGTAGGTAGAAGCTCCCGCAGCCTTGTGGTCCGCCTGGCGAGAGCTCCATGAGACCCTCACGGAGAGAGGTGCTGGCTTTGTTTTTGCCGTGGCGTCATGGGGTCCCCTCGAGCGTGCGTCTCCATGGCCTTGTGGGGGCCATGGAACGAGCATGTGGTGAGCGCTCCTCCCTAGGAGAGAGGCGCACTCGCATGGACAGCAGTGGCAGCCCCCGAGCCTCCAGAACTCTGGGGGTCTTCTGGGTGGAAGCCCCCGAGCCTCCAGCACTCTGGGGATCTTCTGGCTGGCTGCCCCTTCGCGAGAAACGACCAGCCTTTGCTTGTGAGCCTCATCGAGGTGTCCCATGTCGTCTTCATCGGCCGGGTGGGAGATGGCCACCTCCTTGTAGGCTCGCTCGACTGAGCGTGTCGCCGCCTCCACCTCCATGGATGGTGATGGTGCCAGCAGGCCTGGGTAGCTTGGCGAGGTTGTACGCATGGTGCATCATGACCATGAACTTCACGAGAGTTGGGTACCTGAGGATGGCATTGTAGGGGAGGGTGATGTGCGCGACAACGATGTCGAGAGTCTCGGTGCGGTAGTTCTGGCGAGTGCCAAGCGTGACGGCGAGACGCAACTATCCTAGGGGAACCGTGGTGGGTTCGAATGTAGGCACCGAGATGATGTTGAGGCCTGTACCCCCGTCGGGCAATGTCTTGTTGATGGAAATATTGTTGATGGTGGGGGTGCAGACCAGGGGCAGGATCCCCACGGTCCTTGTGGACTTGGGGTGGTCGTTGATGTCGAAGGAGACCCTGTGGTCTGACCACCTGAGTAACTTCGCCGCGGCCGTAACTGAGTGGACAACGACGATGTCGCGCGAGATTTTCTTGAAGTGGCGGTTGGAGAGTGGAGCGTGTGCTCTGCCAAGAATGCATGCCATGTAGCCCTTTGGTTCTTAGTAGTCCCTGCAGTGTTCGTCGCCCCGCCTCTGGTTGCCCTCAGCGTGTGGCTGTGTGACCGCGTTCACCTGAGGCACGAGTGGGTTGGGACGCTGCAGCTGCTGTGGGGGTGGCTGCTGCATGGACGGCTGGTAGCCGTCGTTGTTGTAGCCTCCGGTGTAGTAGTTGCCGTATCCGTTGTACTGGTTCGGGCCACGCTCCTCCCATCTCCCTCCAGCGCGGCCTGCTCCTCGCTCCGGACTGCGCCAGCTGCCGCCTCGAGAGTATCCCTCCTGGCCACCCCTCATGAGTCAGTCTCCCCGCATTCTCTCCAGGTGGAAATAGGCCCTTGTAGCGTGTGATCGAGTGCATGCGGTGAAACTCATAGTAAGGGCGATTCTCCGCCACGGGTGCGGCGTTGTTGCGGCCTTGCTTGCATTCTAGCTCGGCAGCCAGAATGGCTGGAGCTTTCCGTTTGGCGTCCGCATCGTCATCTCGAGCCTTTGTCTTTGTCTTGGGGGATACTGGCTTGGACTCATCGGTAGGCACGCTGTTCCTGAAGAGGCATTCCTTATCAACCTTACAGCACTTCGCCACGAGCTCGACAGCGGAGGTGAGGTCGTCCCTGATGCCGAGATCTTCGAGCATGTGCTCCTTGGTGACACCTTCCCTGAAGGCGGAGATGACGTTTGAGTCGGCGATTCGGGCGATCTTGTTGCGCGTCTGGGTGAAGTGCTGTAGGTACTGGCAAAGTGTTTCGCCAGGATGCAGGCGTATGCCGCGGAGGTCGTTGTAGGAGAGGGGGCGCTCGAAGGAGCCCTTGAAATTAGCGACAAAGTGGAGGCACAACTCCTCGAACAAATCTATGGAGCCTTTATGCAGATTCATGAGCCAGACGAGGGCTGGGCCCTTGAGGGCCATGGGAAACCAGTTCTGCATACACGTCCCCCTTTGCAGCTCCTACGCTGAGGCAGTAGAGCTGCAGGAAGTCGAGGGGAGGGGTAGTGCCGTTGTGGCGACATGGCTGCGTGGGGTTGAACTTCGGTGGCCAGGAGACCGTGCGAAGTTGCTTGGTGAACGCGAGGGCGCCACCGACATAGACCGTTGTGCGCGTCTCGAGGTCCGCCGGGCGGTTGGCGCTGCCGGCCCTGGAGAGGTCGCAGATGGTGCGGCTCGCGCGTTCATGGCAGCGCTCGATTTGAACGCGCGCATCCGGCGGGGTGCGCAGGATCTGGCAGCTGTTGCTGCTCTTCTCAGGCACCTTAGTGGTTGGTGCCTTGTCAGGGAACTTGGTGTGTGGGTCACCATACACTGGCGCGGTTACACTCTTACGCTGGCCGAGGTCACCTCCCCGCGGCTGCAGCAGGGGGACATTTGCCGTGCTTCTGCGTCTCCTGCACGGTCCTGGTTGCTGGGGGACAGCTCCAACATCCATGGCGTCGCCGTTGGGGAGCAATCTTTGGGAACCCCTTTGGCCGCCGCAGTTGTTCCCCCGGCCTTTATACACCAGAATGGCAACTGGGGACAAAGCGGTCCTGCACAGCTACGCGGCTTCTCTCATCGGACAGATACGCGGCCGTCAGCCACACATGCCTTGTCCCCCTCCTGGCGGGTGAGTCCCTTTGAGAGGATCAAAGTGGCGGGGCCGAGCTCTTCCCGAAAGGAAGGTGCACCAAGCCTCGTCGTTGGGGGCTCTAAGGATCCAGAGAAAGGAGTGCCAAACCTCTCCAGGCACCCGATCACTTGGTGGCCTTCAAGGGATGCTTGTTGGGCCGGGCAGCAGCAGACTGGCTGGCATACCCTACTATCCAAAGGCCTAGAAGATGGGGGGGCCTCCAACCGCCGGGAGCTGTCGGAGTGGCGGATCTGTCCTAGACAGGATCGCTTCAAGAGGTTTGAACACCAGGGGCTAACCACATTCTAACGCACCTCGACAGGCCTCAAGTGGGGAACTCAGGAAGACCAACAATAGAGACACAAAGATTTTACCCAGGTTCAGGCCACCGTGATGGTGTAAAAACCTACTCTTGCTTGTGTGATGAATTGCACTAGGACGTGTACAGTACAACATGAGCTCGTGCTCGGAACAGACTATGGGGACTCTCCTAGGGATTTGGCTACCTATCTTCTGACCGACCCCCTTCTATGAGGGTAGGAGAGCCCTTCTTATACCGGAACTTGGCCCTCTTTACCGCTCATTGTGCGGAAAAGGGATACCACAAGGTGCCAAAGGAGTACACTGTGGCACTCTGCAACACAAACTATTGTCGATCGTCGAGGAGAGCGCCACCTCCATGGCAGAGAGGTGAGGGCCCCGATGACGCTTTGTCTATCTTGTAGTAGTAGACCGGTCTTTTTACACCAAATAAGAAAGCCTTGGTCAGGGCTTTGGCGCATGCAACAGTGCTCCATAGTTAATACACGAGAATGGCAACTGTGCTCAAAGTCGCTCTAAGGTCCTATGGTGCCTCCGTCACTCGCACAGTGGCTCGGGCGTCACACCACATGGGCGTTCCCCCAACAGGCGAGAGGGTTCCTCTGGAGAGGAGCATGGGCGATGCAGGATTTCTCTCAGGCAGTCCGCGAGGATATCAACGAAGATGGACCCTCGCCAAGGGATCATCCTTGGCGAGAGTGTGGCTAATGCGTCTATCTCTTGTGGCGATGCAGCACGGACTCCTTCCGTGCTGGGTGGGCTGGACCGCAGTAGACGACCCAGAATACCCTGGTATCCATTGGTCCGACAGTAGTCCCCGGGCCCATGATGTGCACGCGTCAGGAGGAGGCGAAGCGTCTTGGGCCCTTAAGCTGCAGGACCAGCCGTGACACGTACGATGTTTCATGGTGAAATCCCACGATCTCCCACGCGTGGCGTAAACGTCCTGTCGTAATGACTGCTCTAGTGGGGCGCCGCAGAGCAGTAATTGCCATGGCATCTGGTCACGTCCATCCTCAGGAAGTGACCACTTGCTTTGATGCACGGGCCAGCAAGAAGATGAAACGGGCGCGGTGCCATCCCTCAGCCCGTGCATAAATAGGGCGGTTCCCCCTCTTTCCCAACGCCGTCTTCACTCCCTTCCACTTCCCGTTCCTCACCTGCAGAGAGAGAAAGAAAAACAGAGGTTTCGCATGACTCGCGGCGGGCGGGTCGAGGTTCGCTGTTGGACTCTGTGCTGCCCCACGGCGCAACATGTAGCGTGCCTTGGTGGCTGCGGACAAGCCGGAGGGGTCTCCAGCTCGAGCAGGGGAGAGCGCTGAGGGACAACGCAGCCGAGGTGGCCGGGCTTCTCATGGTCGCTGCATGATGGGGAACCCTCTCCCCTGTTGGGCGGAGGACACTCGTGTGCTGGCGCACAAGTTCCTGGTGGCTCTTTGTGGCCGCCTCCGCAGCCGCCGGAGGCTCCCTGACTCCTTCGCGAGGGCCATCGAGTGTAACCCGCCCCATGGGTTTTGGATCCAGGTGGTGCTTTGCATTAACGGCCCCTAGTGGGCGTCTACAGAGATTTGCTCTGCTGTCCACTTGTCACTGACGAGAGGATGGAAAATCTTCGCCCATGACCAGAAGCTAGAGGAGAGCTAGGTTCTCCCCCTTTGCTTCGATGGAGGAGACATGATCTTCGTGAAGATCTTCGAGAGTCGGGGTGAGCGCGAGGGGTGCTGCGTTGAGAGAGGAAGCAGCGACGAGAGCTACGATGGCGATGAAGATGATGCTGATGAAGAGGAGGACGAAGAAGATTCATCAGCCGTCAAGGTTGAGGGTGAGGAGTCTGACTCGGCCGGGGCTGGAGTGCCGTCGTCGAGAGGGAAGGCATGACGATCCTGATCTGCCAGCCTTCCTTTTCATCCGGGTCGTCAGCCTTCGTATAGTCTCCTCTTCTTCCTCCCTTTTCCCCTCAACAACTCCTTCTCTGGCCGACCATATCCCGTAGCTTTGGCGAGATAGGTTGGCCGTGGTTGGTCGTCGTCCTTCCTTCTTCTACAACCGTAGAGAGAGAGTAGCTCTCCGACTTCCCTTGCTTCGTTTTGTCTTATGTAAGGTCCTAGAACATGCTTATGTACTGAAATGTGCTTCAAGAACTAAATATATAAAAAGGATGTTCTTTATTTCTTTGTGATTCTTTTGAAGAATTGTATTGAGGTTTTCTGTAGAGTAGTGCATCTCTAAGGGTGCAACAAGGGCAGTTAAACTTAGCTCTGTGCGAGTCGCTTGATGGTACATTGCATCCGTGGAGGTCGCTGTGGTGGTTCCTTGTTGAGATGCTTCGTGTTTCCTTGGTGGAATTCCTGCTTGGTTGCTTCGCGAGGCGGGTGGCTGTTTCTGAAGTGAGGAAGAGCGTGTGTCTGATTCTCATCTCGTGGGTACCTCGAGAGGAAGTCAGCACCAATGACTTTAGTCGAGGTGTCGTGCAGGGTAGCGACATGTTTAGACAGAGCTCTGCCACTTTGGTTTAATCTAATTGGGTCTCACCCGTGCACGGGTACCGATCCCAGCCCCTCCTCGCGAGGCATCCTTGAGAAGAAGTAGCACATGCACGCTCTCAAGGAGAAACAGCTTGTCGAGGCGACAAGGACAGAGGGCAAAAAGGAATTTACTGCTAGGGTGAGGCTTTCCATTACAACACTTGGGTATGGCATGACCCTACGGTCCCCCAAGAGGCACTTGACGTCACCGTGCGGACATGGGACTCCCATCGTCATGGGGCTGATACTCGCGCGATTTCAGGTGCAACGGTTTGCCATCCGGCTTCCCACTTGTGTGGGTAGAGGCCCTCACGCTAGGCGACAATCCTGGTGAGAGCGCTCTGAAACCCTAACGGAGAGAGGTCCTGGCGTTGTTTTTACCTTGGCGTCACGGGGTCCCCTCGAGGGTGCATCACCACAGCCTAGGAGTGGCACGTTGAGCAAGCAAGTACTGTGGGTCGAACTTCCACAGGTGCTGGATGTTCCACGGGTTTAGCACAGGCGTGCCGTCTTCCATCTCCGTGCGAGCCGCACCGGGACGCGCGACGTGCGTTACCCGGTACGGTCCTACCCACATGGGAGAGACTTGTACAAGCCTTGTCTGGAGAGGATCCTCCTCGGGACCAGGTGTGCGTAGCATGATGTTGTTGTCGTGGTACCGCCGGAGGCCTTGCAGATACCGAGCAGCGCGAACAACGGCTCGGGTTCTTGCCTTCTCGAGGATCAGCAGGTCTTTGGCGTGGAGTTCCCCCTGCTTATCTTCGTTGAAGGCCAGGGCTCGGCGAGAGCCATGCTTGAGTTCAACAGGGAGAACGGCCTCGGCCCCATAGACTAGTGAGAAAGGCGTTGCCCCTGTGGCCTTGGTTGCGGTAGTGCAGATGGACCACAAGACCAACGGGAGTTCGTCGATCCACTTCTTCCCGTGGGCTTGAGCTTGTATAAGCACTGTGTCTTGAGGCCCTTGAGGACCTCGGCGTTGGCACCCTCTGCTTGGCCATTGCTGCGTGGGTGCGCGATAGAGGCGTAGCAGATCTTGGTGCCTATGTTGGCGAAGTAGGACTTGTAGAGGCCGCTTGTGAACTACGCGCCGTTGTCGGTGATGATGCGGTTGGGTACGCCGAAGCGGTAGACCAACCTCTTGTTGAACTTCACCGTCGTTCTTATCGGGATGTCCCAGACTGGTTCGACCTCTACCCACTTGGTGAATTTGTCGATGGCTACATAGAGGTAGCAGTAGCCCCCGAGTGCTAGTGGGAATGGTTCCAGGATATCCAATCCCCTGACCGCGAACGGCCACGAGAGGTGGATTGTTTGCAATCCTTGCATGGGCTGGTGTGTTTGCTTGGCGTGGAACTGGCATGCCTCACGGATCTTGACTAGCTTGGTGGCTTCCTTGATGGCTGTAGACCAGTCTAAGCCGTATCGGAAGGCCTTGCCGACGAGGGTGCGCGATGAAGTGTGGTGGCCACAGTTGTCTTGGTGGATTTTCTTGAGGAGCTACGCGCCATCATCCGGGGGGACGCATAGCAGCGCCACACCATTGGGGCGCCTCGGGTACAGCTTGTGGTCGATGACGCAATACATCTTGACTCGACGAGCAACGTGCTCTGCCTCTGCTTCATCCTCGGGGAGATCCCCTTTCTAGATGTAGTCGATGAGTCTTTTGTTCCAGCATGCTTCCTCATGAGTGTATACCAACACTAGGCGGTATCCCGTGGGGATACTGTCGTGGGATTATCACGGCAGATGTTACCGGGGGTAACTGATCTTGGGGCAAGACGACACAGGCGTTTGGGAGAGGGTTTAGCTCAGAGGAAAACATGATGGAACTCGATCTGGTAGCCGGCAATCAAGTCGCCAAGTCTCTGATCTCAATGTATTAACTCGATCTTTCGTATACAATGGATGCTCGATATTAAACGGTACTACTAGGGTTCTTAGATTTCTCTCAACTAGACCTAGGGGTCGGTTTATAAAGCACCCGTACCCCCTAACTTACTCTCCAAGGCGCACCCTGAATCCTACCCGGACACCGCACACAAACTCTAACTTTCCTTTACCGTAACCCACAATCCGGGTTACGAGACCTACAAACTTGGGCCTTCCAGAAGTTTCTTTATCCTTAGCCGGATCTTGCGCAGCGTCCTCTGGGCCGGGTTATACCTTGGAGTTGGCCTACCGGGTTATTATCCCTCCATCAGTAGTCCCCAGAATAGCTTGGGCTTCACGGATCCTTCCTTGAAGCGCTTGCTATTCCTTGCAAAGATATCAAACGCACAAATGTACGAAGGCCGGGTTAAGGTGCTATGACAGGTAGCTAGGCCTAACTCCATGGTGGCCATATAGTAACCCAGTTTCCCTCCAAGCACACTGCTCAGATTTCCGGGTCAAAACCCTGATAAAAACGTCAAGATTCTATACTTTTACTCGATAATTAACCCTGATTTCACGGAGTGGATTTCTTTCTCTTTTTCGCCCAGATACCTCGCTCAATACCTGAAGCATATCTCGCAAAATCCGCATGGATAACCATTACCCCATAATTTCTGGCTTCTGGCCGTCAGAATAGGTTCATCCTCACCTTATAAATAGTGCTCAAAGGGTAACCTAGAACCCGACGCTTCACTCCAACTTATCCTTTCCTTCCTCACACCCTGCGCTCTCGCAACGCCACCGCAAGAATCTAGGGCTCGCCACCGGAACAAAGCCACCACCGGCCGTGTTCGTTCTCAAGCCATCCGCGCCGCCACCAAGCTCCATTCCCGCGCCCTTGTCCTGCTCTCCAAGAACCGCAAAGAGGCATTCAGACCACGCCGCCCGCAGCCGTCGCATTACGCTTCCAGTATCTCCCTGTAAGTTCCTTGCATTCGCTAATTTAGCCCCGCAATTTTATGATTCATCCTGGATTGGATCTTGGTCAACCCGCGGACCATTTCTCCCGCCACACCGGATTAGATGGTTTAGATGCTTGCCAGCTCCTTCAACAACCTATTTGATGATCGTACACCACCCTCCTACCATTATTAATCACCAATTTCTTCGTAAAATCGTTCGCAAGTTTTCCAATCTAGATCCATTTCATCCCGACTTTCCGCGCATATCATTGACACCCGGAAAATCCCCCTTTTCCGGCTCTTTTGCTTGCAGTAGATACATGGGCAACCATCCGTCTTCCTCAGACACTTTTCAATACGTAAGTGAACAATAATTTCTAGAGTTGTACTTAATACCCGGATAACTCGCAACCTCCACTCCGTGATGTGATACCCGGATAATTCTTGGTCTTCATACTTTCTTGATACTCCAAGTGCATGCCCGGATAATCTAGTATTCCCGAGTCTTATTTCCTGTATCTTTCTTCCTTGTGTTTGCAGGTTGATCCCATGGCTCCCAAAAGGCAAGGGAAACAGCCGGCCCAGGCGAAGGCAACCCAATCCATATCCGCCAATTGGGGGCGATCCACAGTCACAAAGGCCAAGCTGGAAGAGCTGGCCGAGTTGGGTGTCCTCCCCCCTCAGAAGGATATTCGCTGGAGGGCGCCGGGTGACGAGACCCGGCCCACACCCACCGACGGCGAGGTAATCTGTTTCATAGAGCACGTGACCCGGGGATTCCGTCCTCCGGGTCACCCTTTCTTCCGTGAGGTCCTGAGCCATTATGGCCTTAGGATATTTGACATAGGGCCTAACTCTATGTTGAATATTACTCACTTCATTGTCCTATCCGAGTCATACTTGTGCACTCCGCCAAGTTTGACTCTCTTTACTGAACTCTTCCAGTGCAAGCCATGCCGCGAAAGCGGTGATGGAGCACTTCTCACTTGCGGCGGGGTATCCATCCAACGCCGCAAAAACTCCCCAATGCCAACCCTTAATCTGAACTCCCATGTTAAACACTGGCAATTATCCTTCTTCTACTGCCACGACACCTCTCCACCCGGCGAGAAGAGACTGCCAGGTTACTCGGAGGGCCTCCTTAATACCTCCGAGAATTTCAATGCCTAAACACTGGCAATTATCCTTCTTCTACTGCCACGACACCTCTCCACCCGGCGAGAAGAGACTGTCGGGTTACTCGGAGGGCCTCCTTAATACCTCCGAGAATTTCAATGCCTTCGCCCCTGACTCAGACAGGGAGGCAATCATACCTTTGTTAGCTAAGTTAGCCGTTCTCTCAGCCCAAGGCCTTCTTGGGCTCAACTTAGTAAAAACTTGGGTTAACTTCCGTATCCAACCTAATTCCATCCGCACCAAGTTGATGTGCGAATACTCGGGGCACACCACAGATGCACTCCGATATTCCACCAAGAGCTTTGCAGCCGGGGATACCAACAAAACCATCAAGGGTTTCCTGACGGAGAAGCTGGAAGTGATAAAAAACATTGCTGGGTTACCTCCGTTTACTCGGGAGAACCCGGCCCCAGCGGTAAGACCCGACGTTCATAAGCTTATATCTTCATCTTTACTCTATACTTACCCTTAACTCTTATTTTCACCTTTCCGTCTCAGGCCGGCGACCCTTTCTGGACAGTCGAGACCTCCCCCCCCTTCCGTAGACCCGGAAGACGAAGACGAGCCGGTTGACGGTGATGAAGGTATTCACCCGGATCTTGTGTTACCCTTACTTGCATCGTTATCCTCCTACTTAACTTTTCCATGGATACATACTCGGTTCGCAGGACCGGAGGGTGAAGACGAGAAGAACGAAGACGACCCGGAAGCTACCGAATCTGATCAAGAAACTCCAGTTGGGGCCAAGAGGAAGGCCAGAGGGGTAGTGTTCAAGGTTCCTTTCTCTTCTATGTCCTCTGAGCCTTACTCCTTTGATACCATGCGACAACTTAATCATCAATTATCGAACTCGTCGTACTTGAAGGATTCTCTTCCAGCCAAGCGCAGAGTGACTCGGAGTTCCCCGGGTGAGGATCCTCTTAACCCGGGCATCTCCACCTCCCCCGTCCATCGTGCCAGTGCTCCTTCGCCTCGTCCTTCCCATTCTCCTCAGCGCCACCCCTCTCCTAACCATCCACGCGCCGGGCAATTTCGGGTTCCGCTAACGGTCCCTTTGACAACTTCGTTTGCCTCCAGCGGCGAACTCCCGCCGGATTACGCCGTAAATACTGGGTAAGCTTTTGCTATATAACATCCTTTGATGCCTGACAATTTTCAATCACCATTGCTAACTGCCCCTTCCCATTTTTCTTTAGTGCTCAAGCCACCGTTAGTGACCCAGAGAATGCGGAGATGGATAACCGGGAGGTGGATAACCGTCAGACAGAGGAGCCGACTGAGAACGTAGACGCCGCGACCGGCGGTGATACTGAGAACAACCAGGAACAGGCCGCCGAGTCTCCTGAGTCATCCGAACCAGTAGACGAGGAGATCGAGGTCTTGGACACAAGGATGGGTTCTCCCAACCCGGATACTCAGACTATCCGGGTCTCAACTCCCAGGGCGGGGAGAGCTCCCCCATCAGGTGACCAGGCTGCCGGCTCTTCCGGTGCTCGACCCGAGGACCTGACGTTTGCCCAGATGCTCGAAACCCTGCGCGCTTTGAGGGCTAATGAAGAGAACATTTTGGAGGCTTTAATAGCCAAACACGAGGTAAATCCGACTAATATTGCCTGTGTCCTTATCCAGTCCCCAAGTTCCGAGTGAATTAATTCACAATTTGCTTGGAACTTTTACGATGTAAGCGACTGATAACTTACCCTTTTACCCGGCTAATCCTTCCTGTGTCCATGCAGTCCTTCGTGACTCAATCTGAGGAGAAGCTGACCGAGGCCGCCAAGCTCATTGAAAAGGAGGTGGCTCTATGTGAGGCGGCCGAGGCTGAGGCCAGAGGAGCAGGACGATAATGAAGAAGTATAGGAGGAGGGCTCACTCAGCAGAAGATGATCTGACGAGCCTTTCTGTTCAAATTGCTGATACGTACCGTGCTTTGCTTGGTACGCCTCTTCATCCGGGTTATTCTTTTGATAAATAGCCGGAATTTCCTGACTTATGTTTCTATTTCTGCAGGTCCGGATGAAGTGATGCCGGACGAGGGTGACATTGCCAGGCTGAAAACTATCAAGAGCGTGATCCGGCAGCTATGCGCCGGAACCAAATGGATCCTTCAAGAAATACGGTGGCCGGGTAAAGGGCATGGCGAACTGAAGAGAATGCTAGACGCTTGCTCCACTATCCCTGAGTGGATTTGGCACTGGAAACGCTCGTCCTGCCGGGTTGGAGTAACCCGGGGTCTTGCGCTTGCCAAGGCTTACTTCCCTAAGCTCGAGCTAGCCAAGCTTATGGGCGGTTTCCCGGAATACAAGCTTGATGGGTCCAAGTTTTCCGTGAAGGATTTCCAGGCCGTCCAGAAGGAGGTCCGCCACCCGGCCAGCGTGATTGCTGACGGCTTAGATGTTGATTCCCTCGTCCCTGCTTATGATGCTGCTGGTGAAGCTATTAAGTCGGATCTTCCCGAGCCGTATGACATGCTTGCCCGATGGAAGGAGGAAGCTGCTAAGTTGAGGGAGGAGGCTGCTAAAAAGAAGGCTGAAGCCGACTCTGCGCCCGCTACCTCCACACCAGTCGTTCCTCCTCCTGCGCGAGCCGGCACTGCTGATCCGGGTGCTGCTGCTACCCCGAGTGATGACAAGGGTAAGGCGAAGATGGATGCCAGGGCTTAGGATGCCGGGTGATACCTGTTCCTTCGTGCCACTTCTCTTGCGTCAGTCGGCCGATGTGCCGTTTAAACAATTATTTTTTGGATGGTGCGCCTGTGCACCTTTGATATCATTTACCGGGATTTTGTAATGGACGCTAAGGTCTTGATACACTCTATTCCTCTTTGGGGCTTTTAAATTTATTTACTTTTGAACTCATTTGCACTAGATATCCGACTTTCTTTATTGTTCCTTTTGTGAGGCTCGGTTTCCGGGTCTCATGGGTGTTGACAAGCGGACTTGCTTCGAAGTCCCCAAGCCCCCAAGACTCAGACGTTTGGACTTTTTGAGCTTGAACAACTAAGCAATTTTTCTCTTTCTCAAGATCCCGAGTCCCCAAGGCCCGGATTTCTGGGTTGGGGATACGTGATTTTTTAAGGAGAACGTATTGTTTGCTGCTAAATCCAAAAAGTCCAGAGCCGTTTCACATAGGTTCTGAAGTTATGCTTGATAATCGTTGAGTTTCCGGCTATTAGCCATGTACTCTGCATAACTTGTGGTTTAGATGACCCTTTTGACTATCTTGTACTATAAGCCGGCTTTCGCATGGATATCATGTTGTTACATCTGTACGAAGACAGGGTCAACCAAGTCCCATTGGGCTTCATGGCTGATTGTAATCGTAAGCGAGCAAATCATGCCATTTTAGTGCGAGTCACATCGAGCTTAAGTAAGAAAAGTCAAGAAAATTTGGCTCCTTTGTCCGGTTATGAGATTGTAGCCGTACTCGTTTGCGAGTAATCGGCCCCCATAACTCATAGGCATCAAGGCCGGGTCTTTGAGTTTGCAACTGTGCTATTCAAGCAATCAGTCCCCAAGACCTGAATATATGCAACGTACTGGGACTGAAGAACATAAGAATAACCATCTCTTTACTTGATATGAGAAAGTTAGGTCAGCAAGCCGCCTCATTAAAAAACCCATCCAGTTCCCAAGGGTACCCTGGATAGGAAAAGAGTACGTCTGAAACCTGCTGCCTGTTACATCGTGCAATTCCTCTTGCCAATATAGTCTTTTCTAAGTATAATATGGGCGTAGCTGAGCCACGTTCCATGGCCCGTCTCTTTCTTGCATAGATGAAGTAGTGTGAGCAGTGTCATTAACTGTACCCGACTCCTCCCTTGCACCTACCAAGTAATACGATCCATTATGCAGATTCCGGCTTATGATGAACGGTCCTTCCCATGGCGGTGATAATTTGTGTTTTCCTTCGTTTGACTGTACCAGGCGCAGAACCAGGTCTCCTTCCTGGAAGACCCGGGTTTTCACGCGCCGGCTATGATACCTCCGTAAACCTTGCTGATAAATGGCTGATCTCTCCAAGGCTTGTTCCCTTTGTTCTTCTAACATATCTACGGCATCCTGCCGGGTCTTTTCATTCTCCACTTCAACGTAAGCTGATACTCGCGGTGAATCATGGATAATGTCACTCGGTAACACTGCTTCCGCTCCGTAGACCATGAAGAAGGGTGTCATTTGAGTGGATCTGTTAGGTGTAGTGTTGATACCCCAAACCACGGAAGGGAGTTCTTCGAACCATGCGCCAGCAGCTCTGATACAGGGTACTCGCAATCGTGGTTTCAACCCGCGGAGCAATTCTTGGTTTGCCCGCTCCACTTGTCCGTTGGCCTGTGGATGAGCCACTGATGCTACATCGAGCCGGATTCCATTGTTGTCACAGAATTTTTCCATCTCACCAAGGGACATGTTGGTTCCATTGTCGGTAATTATGCTGTGGGGATACCCAAACCGGTAGATAATTCTTTTCAGGAACTTGACTGCTGTAGCTGCTTCACAATTAGTAACTGGCATAACCTCAACCCACTTGGTAAATTTATCAATAGCCACTAAAAGATGTGTCTTCTTGCAAGGTGACATATGAAAGGGGCCAACCATGTCCATCCCCCAGACAGCGAACGGCCAAGTTAACGGGATGGTCCGCAATTCCATAGCCGGCACATGGGTTTGGCGAGCGTACCTTTGACATCCGTCACACCTTGCTACTAGTCGTTCCGCGTCTGCTAGAGCCGTGAGCCAGAAAAATCCGTGTCGATAAGCCTTGGCCACAAGGGATCTTGTGGATGCATGATGCCCGCAATCGCCTTCATGGATTTCCTTGAGGATTTGCCAGCCTTCTTCTGGTGCCACGCAACGCAAAAAGACCCCCGCGGTGCTTCTCTTGTATAACTCTCCGTTGATGATAGAATATCCCTTTGCTCGCCGCAGAATTTGCCTTGCTAACACTTCTTGCTGTGGTAACTCGCCTCGTGATAGGTAGGCCAAAAATGGTTCTGTCCACTCTGGAATAGCGCGTACAGTGGCCACGAGTCCTAACTCCGGGTCTTGACTTGCCAATTCCTCCTCTGACTCGGTTTTAACTGATGGTCGCCATAACTCGTCCAGGAAAATGTTGGGTGGGACCGGTTCTCTGCGCGAGCCGAGTCTAGCGAGGGCGTCGGCTGCCTCATTCTTCCTTCTATCTATATGCTCCATCTCATACCCGGAAAAACATCCTCCAACCCTGTCAACTTCCCTGCGGTATGCTGCCATAGTCGCGTCCTTTCTATCCCAAGTTCCTGACACCTGCTGTACTACAAGGTCTGAATCTCCGAAGCATCGTATCCTCTTGATGTTCATCTCCTTGGCTACCTTTAAGCCGTGCAATAGGGCCTCATACTCGGCCACGTTATTGGAACAGTCAAAGTGAATTTGTAGTACGTAACTCAATTTGTCTCCTTTAGGTGACGTTAGCACCACCCCAGCTCCTGACCCCTCATACTGCTTTGATCCATCGAAGTGCATGGTCCATGACTCGGAGTTTGGAACCGTGGTAGTCATGCCTGTGTGTGTCCAATCATTAACGAAATCAACCAAAGCCTGAGATTTGATTGCTGACCTGGGCTCGTAGCTGATGTGATAATCCCCCATTTCTATCGCCCATTTGGCTATTCTTCCGGTTGCATCCGAGTTTCTAATGATATCCGACATTGGTATTGAGCTAACCACGGTTATGGGGTGTTCCTGGAAATATGGCTTCAGTTTCCGGCTGGCCATAAAGACCCCAAAAACCAATTTTTGCCAATGCGGATAGCGCTGCTTTGCCTCTGATAATACTTCACTGACATAATAAACCGGTCTCTGGACTGGATAACCCTTCCCATCTTCTTTACGCTTCAAATTTTCCGGTTTTTTCAGACCTTGGATAGCTTTGATTTTGTCCGGGTTTGCCTCAATTCCTCTCTCGGAAATGATAAAGCCAAGTAATTTCCCAGCTAGGACTCCAAATACGCACTTTGTCGGGTTAAGCTTCATCTGATACCTCCTTAAGTTTTTGAACGTTTCCTTCAGATCGTCAATAAATGTTTCTGCCTTCCTGGTCTTGATAACCACATCATCCACATAAGCATGGACGTTGCGTCCAATTTGGTCCTCAAAGCATTTCTGAATACACCGTTGATAAGTTGCGCCAGCGTTCTTCAACCCAAATGTCATGGTTTTGTAACAGAAGGCCCCAAAAGGGGTTATAAATGATGTTTTCTCCCAATCCTCCCTCTTGAGTTTAATCTGATGATACCTGGAGTAAGCGTCCAGAAAGCACAATAGGTCACTTCCAGCTACTGCATCTATGATCTGATCTATCCTTGGTAGTGCGAACGGGTCCTTCGGGCAATGCTTGTTGAGACTCGTAAAATCAATACACATTCTCCACTCATTGGTCTTTTTCATCACTAGCACCGGATTTGCTAACCAGTCCGGATGAAATACTTCCTTGATGAAGCCGGCTGTCAATAGCCGAGCAATTTCTTCACCTATAGCTTTTCTTGTTTCCTCATTCATCTTCCTCAAGCCCTGCTTCACAGGCCTGGACTTGGGGTCTACATGCAAACTGTGCTCTGCCAACTCTGTAGGGATACCCGGCATGTCGCTAGGTGTCCAGGCGAACACGTCCGCATTTGAACGAATGAACTGCACAAGTGCCTTCTCCTGCTCGCCGTCTAAGTTAGAGCCTATAGTAAATTGCTTAGTGGAATCACCTTCAACAAAGTCTATCATCTTGGTGTCTTGTGCTGCCTTGAATTTTGCTCTTTCGTCCTCAGTGTTCGGCCTTTTCAAAGCGGTCCTGTCCTCCGGGTCTACTTGAGACCGATAATACTTGAGTTCCTCTTTTCTGCAAGCCTGCTCAGCCATTACCGAATCTCCTTCGTCGCACTCAGCCGCTATGTCCCGGTTTCCATGTATGGTGATGGTTTGCTTAGGACCTGGAATCTTCAGTTGTAGATACACGTAGCACGGCCTCGCCATGAATTTGGCGTAAGCCAGTCTTCCAAATAGTGCGTGATAAGGACTGCGCAATTTGACTACCTCGAACGTGAGCCACTCCACTCGATAATTATCCGTTGATTCTCCGAAAGCTACCTCCAATGCAATTTTCCCCTCGGGACATGCCGAGTGACCCGGCACTATTCCATGAAAAATTGTTGAGCTTTTCTGCAGCTGGGACTCCTTGAGACCCATGCGTGAGAAAGTTTCCCAGTACAAGATATTGATGCTACTTCCACCGTCCATCAGGACCCTTTTTAACTCGTAACCATTAACCTGTGGTGCGACTACCAATGCTAAGACTCCCGGGTGCTCTATTCTTTCCGGGTGATCTCTTCTGCTCCATGTTATCTCTTGTTCCGCCCATCGCAGGTGTTCCGGAATAGCCGAGGAAACCGAGTTCACAGCTTGCTTGAGTATCCTTTTGTTCCTGTCAGAAGTTCCCGTAGTATGCACATGATATTGTCCTTTTAAATCAGATGTACGTACCATACCAATGAAGACGCTGATCCGGCCGATTGTCACGACGGATCCGGATTCGAGGTGATCCGACTCTGGCCCCCAGCCGGAATCGTCCACCGCCTCTTCTCCTTTGTGGTCGATGTAGATCTCGCCGACGACAAGATTCTCCATGTTCTTCCGAGCTTCTCCCGTGATGTAAACACCTTTGGACGCAGGCCCCACGGTGGGCGCCAACTGTCGTGGGATTATCACGGCAGATGTTACCGGGGGTAACTGATCTTGGGGCAAGACGACACAGGCGTTTGGGAGAGGGTTTAGCTCAGAGGAAAACATGATGGAACTCGATCTGGTAGCCGGCAATCAAGTCGCCGAGTCTCCGATCTCAATGTATTAACTCGATCTTTCGTATACACTGGATGCTCGATATTAAACGGTACTACTAGGGTTCTTAGATTTATCTCAACTAGACCTAGGGGTCGGTTTATAAAGCACCCGTACCCCCTAACTTACTCTCCAAGGCGCACCCTGAATCCTACCCGGACACCGCACACAAACTCTAACTTTCCTTTACCGTAACCCACAATCCGGGTTACGAGACCTACAAACTTGGGCCTTCCAGAAGTTTCTTTATCCTTAGCCGGAACTTGCGCAGCGTCCTCTGGGTCGGGTTATACCTTGGAGTTGGCCTACCGGGTTATTATCCCTCCATCAGATACCATAGTCCGGTGCGCCTTGGGAGGGAGCTCTTCCTCGAGGTGCTGGTGACTTTGCCCCTCGTCGTCGTCGACTGGTGGGACGATGGACGACTTGTCGATCCTCTATTCGAAGACACCTGGGGCTTGCACCCAGTTTCTTGATGCTCCATTGGCGATGTCGTCTGCTTCTTTGTTGTCCCCTCGAGGGATGTGTCGCATCTCCATGCAGAGGAACCGTTTCTCAAGCTTTCGAACCTCCTCGAGGTATAAAGCCATGTGTTTTTCCTTTGATGTGTAGCTCTTGTTGGAGAAGTTTACGAGGAGCTAGGAGTCTCCCTTGATGGTGAGGCGCTTGACGCCTAGGGCCGCGACCGCCCTGATGCCGGTGAGGAGGCCCTCGTACTCGGCGATGTTATTGGATACTTTGTCCTTGTGGCCAAAATGGAGCTGGACGGCGTAGTAAAGCTTGTCACCGGATGGCTACGTAAGCACGACGCCAGCCCCCAAGCCCTGGAAGGAGAAGGCGTCGTCGAAGTGCATGGTCCATACTCCTGGAGCCAGCATGCCCGGGGCGGCTGGCTCCGCTTCAAGGTCTTCCTCTGGCGGCGGGTTAGTCCATTCTGCGTTGAACTCCGCCAGAGCTTCTCCTAAAATTGTCTTGGTCGTGATGAAATGGAGCCCGAAGAGTTGGATCTCGACAGCCGACTCGGTGACACGCTCAGTGGCATTGGAATTGCGTAGAATCTGCTCGAGAGGGAACACGGATACCATTGTGATGGTTTGTCCCTCGAAGTAGTGGCGAAGCTTCCTCGAAGCCACAAGGAGCGCATATAGGAGCCTCTCGCGGGCATCTCAAAGCATGGTGCTAACAAAGTAGACATGGTGTTCGACGAGAGAGACTCTAGAGGTATAGGAAGTGAGTTGTTCTAACGTATTGGAGCTCTTCTAGGGCTTGAGGGTGTCCCCCTTTTGGTAGTTTTGCCGTGCAGCAGGGTCCTCTAGGGGAGAGGAGGGCGTGGGTTCCAGGCCGGGCAGGGCGTGGGCTCTAGACCAGGCAGCGGCTCCCGCGGTCGCGGTGCGACCAAGATGGGAGGGCTTGCCAGATACTTCTGGAGGTCCTCAAATGTAGTAGCCTTCTCGGTAGTCCATTTGAATGGATCCGATCACTTCAGGAGTTTAAAGAATGGCAGAGCCTTGTCGCCGAATCCTGAGATGAAGCATCCTAGTGCTGCCAAGCATCCCCCGAGGCGATGCATTTCCTTCAACCATCGTGGAGGCTGAATTTCTTCCATGGCTCGAATCTTGTCGGGGTTGGCCTCGATGCCGCGGCGAGACACCAGGAAGCCGATCAACTTCCCTGCCGCAACCCTGAATACATAATTGTCGCGATTGAGCATGATTTTGACCCCGCGGAGATTTTGGAAGGTCTCTGCGAGATCGTCGATGAGCGTGTTCTCCTCGCGAGTCTTGACGGAGATGCCATCGACGTACGCCTCCGCGTTCTTCCCTATCCGTGTTCTCAGGGCGATGCGCATTAGCTGTTGGAATATAGCCCCGGCGTTCTTCAGGCCGAAGGGCATGCACACATTGTAGAACACTCCACAAGGAGTCATGAAGGCGGTCTTCTCCTCATCTTCTTTGGCCATCTTGATCCCGTGAAAGCGTCCGGAAAATAGAGGAGGTTACACCGAGCGATGGAGTCCAATATCTTCTCGATCCTCAGGAGAGGATATGGATCCTTGGTTCAAGATTTGTTGAGGTCGGTGAAGTCCACGCAGAGCCATCCCCCGCTTGTGTGCTTGGAGACCACGACCGGGTTGGAGATCCACTCAGCATGGATAACCTCATAGATGATCTTGGCGTCCATCAGCTTATCCCACTCGGCGGACGATGAATCCTGCTTCTCGGGGCTATGGCGGCAAGCCTTCTGCTTGACCGGTCGTGCGTCGGGGCACACAGCTAGATGGTGCTCGATTGCCTCCCTTGGCACGACGGGCATATCAGACGTTGTTCGTGCGAACATGTCCGCGTTTGCCCGAAGGAAGGCAACGGGCGCGCTTTCCTATTTGGGAGGCAACCTTGCTCCAATGGTGAGGGTAGGCCGCGTGCCATCGGGGTCCATGGAGAACAGCAGCTTCTTATTCGGGGGCTCGGCAACAGCCCTGAGGCTGTCCTCGTCCATGGGGTGTGACGCTGTCGCCTCCTTACGAGCGCACGACATCCTTCACGTCTCCGTCTACAGCGAGGGGCCCGTTGCTGCCAGTCATCTTGAACAGGATGTACATGTGGTGTGTGACGGCCATGAACTTGGCCAAGGAGGGGTAGCCGAGGTTAGTGTTGAGGGGAGCCCAATCTGGGCGACTTCAAAGTCGACGTCCTCGGTGCGATAGTTCTGGCTTGTGCCGAACGAGACCTCCAGGCGCACTCACCCTAAGGGAACGGTGGTGTCGCTGGTGCCGCCGGTGAAGGGCCTTGTTACCTACAAGCGATCATGCGAGATACATAACTTCTCGAAGGTTTCGAGGGAGAGCACGTCGAGGCCCGTGCCTTCGTCCACCAGCGTCTTGGAGACGGCGACGTTGTTGATCGTGGGGGTGCAGACCAGGGGAACGGCTCCCATGGAGCCAGTGGTTCTAGTAAGGTCAGCGATGTCGAAGGAGATTTCCTGCTATGGCCACTTGAGAGGTTGCGGGGGTGGCCCGTCCCCCTGACAGATGGCATTGCCTCCCGCGAGACCCTCTTCAGAGGGCGGCTCGAGAGCGGGGCGTTTGACCCGCCGAGGATGCACGCAGTAGATGGAGCGGTGTGGTGCGCCACCGCAGAGCTGGGACTGCCGCCTCCCACGGCAAAGCGCCAAACAGTCCCGTGACCCTCGGGCTCACCGTGGGGAAGACGGTCGCTGTGGTGGAAACTTCGGAGGAACTGCGTGCAGGGCCTCCCACGTGCTCATGGAGCTGTCAGGGAGGTTTAGCTACCAGGCGAGTGGAGGGCCGCGGAGCACCAGGGAAAAGTACCTCATGAGGCACCTATCTCATCCCCCAGTGGCCCTGACCCTTGCTTGATACCTACGTAGAAATCCCAAAGGGGGGACGTCGCCAGTGTAGCGAGGCGGGAGACGAGGGCGGAACGCGGACAGCCATCTTGCCTCCCACAGGTCCCTGGAGAACGCATAACATCATCCTGCCCAGGTGCTCGCCCGCCGCTCTCGGTAGCTAGGCAACTCTGAGTTGGCGGTGACGTTTCCCGAGGCAAAGGGTGTCGTGTCGCGCGCTCAAAGATGTCGAGTCCCACGCGCGCGGGACTCCGTCTCTTCAGCCTCGGGCGTGGTTTTCTGGGTGGAGCTGATCAGCTCCCAAGTGGAGGGCGGGGCGCCAGTCGTCACAGGGGTGGCTCCCGCTGCCCGAGTGAGCTCAGTGGCTGGTACCAACAAAGAGTCACTGGCGCCGGCGTTGGGCAGACAACGCTGCGGTCCATGTGCTCCAGGCAGGGCTTCCCACGCGCACTAACGACCATGCGCGCGCACGGCCGATGGCTGTAGGGACAGCGTTGCCTGCATGGGGGAAGGCAGAGGACGTGTCGGGTCCGCGGGGGACTCCTCGACAGGCGTCATGTCACGCCCGCGGAGCACCGTGGGGGATCGAGAACGGTGGGTTCCGGTGCCGCAGAGGCGTGAGACGAGGCTGCCGATGGTGGTCTGCTTCCAGGACCACGCCTTGCGGCTAGTCCGGTTAGTGCGGGAGGCGTCCATGGTGGAGGAGATGCGAGAGAACGTCTTAGCCGCCTTACCTAGTGCGCCAAATGTCGGAGAGGGGGATCTGTCCTTCACAGGATTGCTTCTAGAGGTTCAAACATTGGGGGCTAACCACGTTCTGACGCACCTCAAGAGGCCTTGAGAGGGGAACTCTAGAAGACCAACAATGGAGATACGGAGAGTTTACCCAGGTTCAGGCCGCCGTGTTGGTGTAAACCCCTACTCCTGCTTGTTTGATGGATTGCACTATGATGTGTACAGTACAAGCGCGAGCTCGTGCTCGGAACAGACTACTGGTACTCTCCTAGGGAAGTTGCTACCTATCTTCGGATCGGTCCCCTTCTACGAGGGTAGGAGAGCCCTGCTTATACCAGCACTTGGCCCTCTTTCCCGCTCATTGGGTGGAAAGAGCTACCACAAGGTGCCAAAGGAGTACACTGCGGCACTCTACAACACCAGGTGTCGCCGGTCGTCGAGGACAGAATCATCGTCCATGGCAGAGAGGTGGGGTCTCCTTACACAAAAGAGGAAAGCCTCGGTCAGGGCTTTGGCGCGCGCAGCTGTGCTTCACACTTTATACACGAGAATGGCAATTGCGGCCAAAGTCGCTATGCGGCCATGTGGTGCCTCCGTCGCTCGCACATAGGCTCCGGCGTCACTCCCACATGGGTTGTCCTCCAATGGGCGAGGGCCCCTCCGGAGAGGAGCGTGGACAATGCAGGGCTCCTCTCCGGCAATCCGCGAGGATATCAACGAAGATGGCCCCTCGCCAAGGGATCGTACTTTGAAAACATAGAGCCAATGCATCCATCTCACTGGTAGAAAATAGGCCTATAGTCCCGGTTCGCAAAGGCCATTAATCCCGGCCGCGCAACCGGGACTAAATAGGCGCGACTAAAGGCCCCTCCCCCTTTAGTCGCCCCTCTTACGAACCGCGGCTAAAGGCCCATCCACGTGGGCGGGTGGCGTGCGCAAGGGGCGGAGGACCTTTAGTCCCGGTTGGCAACACGAACCGGGACTACATGCTATTTCGTTATTTCTTTAATTCATTTGGGTTTCTAATTATTTTTCACTCCAATTTTTCACTCCCTTTTTTTCACTCCATTTTTTTCACTCCAATTTTTCACTCCCTTTGGATGGGCTGGGCCTGCAATAGACGGCCCAGGATACCCTGATATCCATGGGTCCGACAGGAGCTCCCACACCCCGGGGGCGCCATCCCCCTACCCTGTCGCCTTCCATTGGATCACTGACCTAGTTCATTTTAGTCAACTCGTTTTACATATCCACATCACATACCAAGCTCATTAAATCTTCATCTCAAACAATACAAATTTTATCTCTCACGAAGCTTCCCGTTTCAAGATGAGTTGATGAAAGACTCTCTTTCCTATTATACCACTAGCTTAACATAATTATCATAAGATATAGTTGTCATGTTCTTGTTCGGAGATGCTACCTTATAGAAAGTATACACACATACAATTCCTATGTGCTCTAGAGTGCAGTACACGAGCTAATTCCAAAAGCACCCAATAATGAAAAAACAAACATATATGTCCGTCCTACCTACAATCAAGAGTGAGTATATTGGTTATATTTCTATCTACCATATTTATTTTGCGATTGTGTTCTTACATTTCAAGAGTTACCAAATCACACCGTCCTAAATATGCGTAAAATCTTTTATTTTTCACGAAATAAAATTATACATGTAGCTCATGGGTCTAATGCTTAAATACCCCTCTAGCTAGTCTAGATGAACATCACCGATGCATGTACTACGCTTGTACTAGTGAAAGTTGACATTGTACCAAATATAGGTACATGTGATTTGATTCTACGCCACATAATGAGCTATATATCCAAACACGGTTGGATCACCGATCTAGTTCATTTTAGTCAACCAATTTACTGATCCACATCAGATCTAAGTTTATCAAGTCTGCGTCTCATAAAATATAAATTTAATCTTTCAGGAAGCTTCCGTTGTCTAGGTGAAAGTCTATATTTCCTTTTAGATCATCAGCTTAAAAATAATATCATGATATATACTCGTCATGTTATTCTTTAGAGGTGCTATCTTATAGAAACTATAGGCACATAAAATTACTATGAGCTCTAAATTCCCCCTACACAAGCTATTTCACCGAGAGGGACGAGTCAAAGTTGACATTTTGCCAATCTAGGTACATGTGTTGTGATTCTATGTCACATAATGAACTTCATATGTAAGCAAGTTGACTTTGTTGGTTAATCTAGCACTCTGAGTTGTATGGCTACAGAAATTTTAGTAAGTTATATTGAAATAGGTATGTCATAGTATTTACATGTTAGGATAAACTTTATTACGTGTATAGAAACTTATAAGGCGATATGTACAAAACTAATTTATTATATTGTTTCTAATTGTAACTAACTTGTATACTTTTCTATTTATTAAAATTTAGGCATTAATATCTGCAATTACTTCAATTCTCACGAACCTAAATTATACCAATGTCTTATGTTTAAATATCCATGTAGCTATCGTTTTGTAACTTCAGGCATACAAATACTAGCTCGGACTGAGTGCAAATTGAGACTCTGCCAAACCTACATACAATTTTTTTTTTCAATTTTTGGCCAAATAGTAATCTATATCTAAACGGGATGAATGTGCCCTTTAATCTAGAACTTTGATTAATCATACATTAGATATGAATTTAAGTAAGTTAAACTAAAATTGGTATGCTATAGTATATACATGGCATGTGTATAGATATTTTATGGTGATGAGCCAAAGCTAATGAATTGGATGATTTATTGTATTTCCATATTTTTAAAAAAATGTGAGAAAATAGAGTCAATTTTCATTGTTGGTTACCAAGAATGATATGCATAGTGAAAAAATTTAGATCTAGATAATCCGATTTATCTGACATCAACATATATTGATACACTTGTTTATGTGTTTGACTTTACTATACATATTTAAACATAATTCCCGTATCTCATGTTATACTCCATCGTAAAAACAACTTGAAAACATTTTTTTACTCAAGCAAGCATTCTTCACAATATATACTTCTGAAACTTGCATGGGACAATACTCATATTGCTAAATTTTTGTAACACATGAAATCTAGCAAAATCTTAACCTATTTCACATTTATGCTCTGTTCAAAACTATTTTAAAATATAATAGATCACTCTTGTATTGTAATGGATAGATAAAAAATGGAATGGTGTGTTATTGTAGTTTAAATAACTCCTTTTACTTATGCATTGTATGGAAGTATGTACAAAACTCTTAAAGGAAATCATAGTTGTGAATGGCAAAAGTAGTGCTAGATAGTAGATGGGATCACTCACCTGGTGCAGTTTTAGTCATCAAAATTTGCACTACAGGACCGCGTGGATAGGCCGACGGGGACGGGCCGTCGGCGTAGTACACATTCCCGTCGGCGTATCAAGACGCCGACGGTGGCCGTCGGCGTCCTCCCGTCGGCGTTCAGATCCGTCGGCGTACTCGTGAGCCGTCGGCGTATTGCCAAAGTGGGCCCGCAGGCCGTTTCCCGTTTCCGTTCGGCGAAAGATACGCCGACGGTAAGCCCGTTGGCCTGCTGGGCCACGTGGCGTCCCCTAGGCCGCGCGCGCGGGAAGACGCCGACGGCTATGCCGTCGGCCTATCGGGCCGCCTGTGTGGCTGCTGGGCCGCGCGTTTAGAAGACGCCGACGGCGTTGCCGTCGTCATATAACTGGTTTTTTTTTCCTGCTGCTGCGTTGCTCCGTTTCGACAATTTTTAATATGAATTAAATTGCAGAAAAATTAAAAACAAAATTGAAATGACACAAAGAAGATCCAAACATCATGTCCATATCATCCAAACATCGTACAAGGTACAAAATCATCCGAACATCATCCGAACATCATCGATAGTGCGATACAAAGATCATCATCCTAGCTAGATCTCGCGGGAACTCGAAGTGCCCATCTCGGACCGAGTGAGAATAGGCGACGCTCTACGCTGGGTAGCCGCCGTCGAACCATTCCCGGAACTCGGCGAGGGAGAAGCACGGGCATCGGCATCGCGCGACGGACTCGGCGATGCACCGGGAGCGTGATGAAACGGTGTGATCGTGCGACTTGGCGAGTCATCAGCACGGCCGAAGGGAGTAGCCCCGGAGTGTCCCGATCCCTACATGCATTTTTTAGCAGAAGTTAGCAACTCTAACGTGGCGGTCACATGACAGCGGTAACGACTGGTTTGGCATATAACTTACCGGTGTACTCACGTAGGCTACACGAGTGAAGTCCTCCTTCGTTGGAAACCGTGGCGGCATATTAGGCATAGGTGGTCGCGGAACTTGTATTGTCATCCGCTCTCCAGTGGAATAAAACCTCTCGTCCGCCTAAAAGATATTTTTGATGTTAGACTTTGCAGAAATAAAGGTTCAAAGTAGAGGGAAGTAAGACTTGTCATCATTTGCAGAAAGAAAATGGTGAAACTTACATCATCGTGCACTCGTTCCCAGACCTTATAGGCCCTTTGCTTCTCCTCCCACTCGGCATACTTAAGACTGTACTCCGCCATAGCTGCATCGTAGGCATCGCCTATAGCACACTACAATTTCAAGAAAAATGAATCTCGATGTAAGTTGAATCTCGTCAAGTTAGCCACTAAGGAAAAGGGAATGAGATTGAGAAGAACATACTTCGGCGCGAGCTTTGGAAGTCAGTCGAGGAGGAGGGACAACGGGGCCGTCGGCGGTGAGGGTGGCCTTGATACGCGTGAGGCTCAACTCGGGAGTACGCGGGATCACCTGGTTAAGGCAGCGAAGACGGCCATGCTCCCTGCCGCGCCCGCCCACGACCAAAGCCCTCACGTCGGTCTCCGCCTGTATAGGGTTATCCACGTGAGGATGAAAACCCTGGAACGCCGTCTTGTAACTAGCTAAGTCCTCCCTGACGCTGCCGAAGTACTCTGGAAGCGAGGGCTGGAGCTTGGATGGATCGGCCTTCTTGATCCTCATCTTCTCCCATGCTTCCATCGGCGTAAGAGGGACATTCCCCGTGATGGACTCCTGCATCGCCAAAGAAATGTTATGCATACCAGATAGAAACATGACGAGAATAAATGTATATTGTTCAATGTGTGCACATATCAAAATGTTTCTTGAAGCTAGCATGGTGGCGGGCTCCCGCACAGTGTGTCCCCTCGTGGCCGCGGTTTTCCTTGTTCCGCTCGCTTAAGGCTTTGAACTCCTCGTTCTCCCCGAGCCACATTGCTGCCACCATCGCCTTCCATGCGTCCTCTTTACCATCGGCCCACTGGGGCATAACCTGAAAAATCAAGACTCATTTTGAAGAACAGATAATGCAAATTGCAGTTTAGCAGCAACATATGATACCATTGACAATTTTGACTTACCGCGACGTAATCTTCCAAAGTCATCGCAGGCTTTGCAATCACATGCTCATGCTTCGGCGCCGTCTTGCCGAACTTCTCGGAACTGAATTGATTCATGCATGTATTCCTTACATTGTAGAACTGCTGTCGTGTCAGCTTCTTACATGCCCCCAACACAGTCCTGTTCGCCGAGGCCTGAGACTCCGGAAGAACCCTAAAGAATCTCTGTAAACATGCATAACAAGATTGTGAGAGTAAAGAGTTAGCATGGTGGGGGCATCAACTATGAACGTAATTGGAAAACCTCGCCTTACCCAGAACGTGCTGATCACGGCGTCAGCAGCTGTCTCGAAGCCCGGGCAAGCGGCGGCCTCATAGTCTACCCAATGGCGGGCTAGCTTCTTCTCTCCGTTGGGGACCACAGTGTAAAAGCCCGGCCAGAACTTCCTAATCAGAGCTGCAAGCAAAGTGTTAGGAGGACGGCCCCCCACTGGATAGCTCCAGTTGCTGCAGAATAATCAAACATTAGTACATGTCAAATTGTTTTGGTACAAATGAAATGGCGTGTTCAAAATTAGTATAGTAACTTACTCAACGTCGTTAGGCTCAATGATGACTTTCTCCTCCTCGGTTTTAGGCATCTTGGACTCATCAGGGACAGTCGTTTCCACACGAATGCGTGGCTTCTTCGCGGACCCCTCGCCACGAGACATCGTCCCCTCGCCGCCAGACACCGTCCCCTCGCCGCCAGACACTGTCCCCTGCGTCTCCTCGTCTCGAAACGCCAACTCAAGGGAGTGTGAAGCCACGTCGCCAGAAGCGGAGGGTATGTCACCACCCTCTAGTAGTGCTCGTCCGCCACCTCGCCCTCGTCCTCCACCTCGCCCTCGTCCTCGCCTCGGAGGGAGTGGAACAACAGCTGCCCCTCGTCCTCGACCTCTGATCCCACCCTCATCAGTAGGGTATCTAGGGTTCGGAATAGGCTCCCTTCCACTTTTGGTAGGCTTCCTCTAGCGCAGCGAGTTCAGTAAACTGCCCGATGATTCTTTGCCTTGGCTCATATTGGTGGATCACCTGCATTGAGAAAGGGTAAACAGTAAGCATATAGATGTAATGCAATTAAGAAGCATGTTAGAAAATAAATACCAAGAATAATAAAGACATAAATAAATACTAAGCATAAAGATAAATACTAAGCATAATAAAGACATAAAAAGACCCTCACCACGAATCATCACTCTCATAATTAGTTCTTAGGTTCTCATCGTCACTATCAACATCACTATCACGGTTGATGTAAATTGGAGGCTCCTCGCACGGTGGAGGCTCATCATCGCTGTCATTTTCCTCCTGCAACTTGTTGAGCATGTCTATGTTCTTTATATTCACCACTACCTCACCCCCTATCGGTGCATCGTCTTAGAGATTCTCGAGACCTTGTATGTCAAAGTCTCCAAAGTTCTCTTTCTCTTGATAGAAAATTCCCTCGTATGTTTTGGGGTTAATGTTGTTATAATCATCGTCAGAGGGCATAGGTAGCTTCCCATGTGGCGACACCTGGAACACGACTTCCCAGCCCTTGAGTCCCTCTTTCTGACATGGGTAGGGCAAATAATAACTTGCTTGGTTTGGTGGGACACAATGAAGACATCGGATCCGCTGTAGGTGGTTGAAGGCTTCACTTCAACTAACCCAATGGAAGGGGTACTTTTCTGTCCATGCTTTGGGTCAAACCAGTGGCATTTGAACACAACGAGCTTAAGTTCTATGTTCGTATTATTGTACGTCAGCTCATATACATTCTGTAACCTTCCGTAGTAGTCAAACTCACCGGCTCCTTTAGTGAAGACCCCGGTATTCACAGTTTTTGCATTAGGCCGACTGTTCTGGTGAAACTCTGTATGGAAGCGATACCCATTTACATCATACTTCTCATATGCCTCGACTCTACGTTTACATCCTTGGGAGACACATCTCAACTCATCGGACATCACAACATTGGGATTAGCTCCCTACAAGTTCAGTGTATTAGTTATGTGTAATAGAAAACGAGAAGACACAGATTGCAAGGTAGGGGGGGAGGCTAGAAATTACCCTTTCCCTGAACCAAGCCGTGAATTTTTTCTTTCCGGGGGCACCCTCTTTCAGAAGAATTTCCAGCTCGGCTTCATCGAGATCCACCGTTCCCGACCACATTTCATCCTTGAATTGGCTAAAATAAGATAAATATGTATTAGAGCGAAACCGAGTTACTAGTTGCAAAGTAATTCGGTTCACCATTTTACCTGAGGGAACTTCCTGCTTCCCCCTCGTCACGAACCACTTCATCCATGTTCAAGATCACATATAGCATTACGCACTCCAGCTCTTGCTTGGTCAAAGTATATTTTTTTGCGCCACCAGCCTTGCCACCGGGACACTTGAAGAGGAGGAGCTTGGGGTCTTTATTAGGCTCGTCGACATTGTATCGAGAGGCCTGGTTATGCATAGTGGGAACATCATCGGGAAAGTACGTTATCCTAGCGTCTGCCATCTCCTGGAGGATAGTTGCCTCAGCTATGCATTCTTCAATCTGATTTTTGTTTCCACATTTGGTTCGAATATACTTAAACTCTCTCTCAATACAAAACTGCCACCGGAACTGCACCAGTCCACCCAAGAGAGCCTCGTTCGCGAGATGCACAACAAGATGTGCCATCGAAGTAAAGAAGCCTAGCGGAAATATCGTCTCTAAGTTGCATAGCAACTCTGACACTAGATCATGCAGCTTCTGAATAATCAGGGGACATATCTACTTAGCGCAGAGCGTGCGGAAGAAATGGCTCAACTCCGCGAGCACTCGCCACACACGGTCGGGGAGATACCCTCGAACCATCACCGGCATCAGCCGCTCAATCCAAATATGATAGTCGTGACTCTTGAGCCCGGTGACTTTTCCCGTTGCAAGATTGACTCCCTTACTTATGTTCGAACAATAACCGTCAGGGAACATCACGACGTATTAGAGCCACGTGAATGCCTCCTTCTTTTGAAGACTAGTAAGGCAGAAGTCGGCATGCGGCTTGAACCAATTTTTTCGACGGTTGTTAGGAGGCTGCATATGTAATCTCTCCCTATCACAGAGCTTCTTAACATCGACTCTAGCTTTGACATTATCCTTTGACTTGTCAGGAATGTTCAGCACTGTGTGAAACAAAGACTCTCCGACATTCTTTTCGGTGTGCATCACATCGATATTATGGGGTAGTTCGAGGTCCTTGTAATATTCGAGCTGCGTCAAGCCTGCAACGTGAGTCCAGTTGTGTGTTTCACCATATCCCACATATCGTGGGCCATTTCCCGGAGCAGGCACGAGAGCACGTAGCTCGGCATCAACAGCTGCACCATCGAAAGTTGGTATCTCTTTCTCTTCACGCTCAACTTTTCCCTTTTTGAAGTTCTTTTCGTCTTCTCTAAACCGATGCCTTCTTTTGAGAAACTTGCGATGCGTGTCAAACGCGGAATACTTCTTACCCCCGTTTAGCCAAATGAACTCAAGTCGGTTCCTGCACACTGGGCATGGCCACTTACCAGCTGTACACCATCCGCAGAATAGGGCGTACCCTGGCATGTTGTGCATGGAATAGTGGAACCAAACTTTCATCAAGAAGTTTCTCTTCGATGCACGGTCGTATGTCATAGTCCCGTGGTGCCAAGAGTTATAAAGATCATCCACAAGCGGCTGCATATAGACACTCAAATTCTTCCCCGGATATTCAGGCCCTGGAATGACCAGCGACAGGAATATGGTCTTCCTTTGCATTAGGACTCCGGGAGGGAGATTGAGCGGAATAACAAACACGGTCCAGCAGATGTACGAGGCAGTCGACATACCATACGGATTGAATCCATCAGTTGGTATCGCAATTCTGACGTTTCGAGCCTCTTCTGCCTCCTCGGGATATTTTGCATCGAAATTCTTCCATGCCTGACCATCAGATGGATGTCCCATCTTTACCCGTCCGTGCTCGTCCTCGTATCTCTTCCCCATCTTGTGCCACGTCATCTGTGTGGCAGACTCCTTGTTCATGTAAAGTCGATGGATTCTTTTTATGAATGGGAGATAACGAAGAATCTTCTTGGCGACTTTCGTCTGCTTTTTCTGACCATCCGCTCCCTTTACCTCATGATACCTAGAGGCTCCACACAGGGTACAGTACTTGTCATCCGCAAATTGTTGCCGAAACAAGATGCAACCTTTAGGACAACAATCTATCTTTTCATAATCCATGTTGAGCTCTCGCAAGATTTTCTTCGTCTCGTACATGCTTTTAGGCAAACAATGTCCTTCGGGCACCATGTTACCATATGTTTGCAGATGAGCTTCAAAGCATGAACGAGTGTTGCCATACTCGAGCTTTTTGGCTAGTACTTGTGAGATGGCATCGAGCTGAGAAATACTTGCGCCCTCGTACAGAGGTTTCTCAGCCGTTTCCATCATATGAAAGTAGGCCTTCGCGGTAGGCTCCGGTTCCTCGGGTTCACACGGTTCCTCTTGTTCGCAGGGTTCCTCCGGTTCCTCGTGTGAAGGTGGCGAATCTGGCATGTAGGAATCACGGAGATCATTCAGAAAGTTTCTAATCCCATCGTCCTCCTTGCCATTGATCCGTTGCCGCATCACCCTGCCACTCTCACGTTCGTATTCAGCAAAGTCGACCGTCGTGACGAAGCCCGGCATATACCCATAAGACCAAAGGTGTTTTATCATATCCTCTTTTCCCTTACGCTGACGCTTCCTACAATGACTGCAAGGGCAAAATGGATGAAGGCCTGCCTTTGAACCACGCGCTAACTCCTTCACTAAGAAATCTGTCTTCCATACCCACTCATCGGACCTTTCAACCGCACTAATTCGGCCACTGTACATCCACCCATTATCAGCCATCCTCTGTTTTATTTCGGATCCAAACAACATACATAGCATGAAATTAATTGCATCATAGTAATTTTTTTCTTCTACCGTGCAAAATGAAGCATCAACCTACATCTCTAATAGGTAAGGGTCCTAGCAGCCGCCGGATCCGTAGATTGAGTACGTTCTCCATGCTCTACCCCGATCCGAGACAGAATTTCGGCAGCACCTCCCCGCTGCTCTCCCGATACACGTCTTGGCAAAAAGCCGAGAGGATGTGCATAAGGAGAACAACGAGGAGGCGCTACCGAAATCCTGAATTAGACCGGAGCAGAACATGGAGAACGTACCCAACTATGCATCCGCCGACTGTCCCGTAAATGCCGCAAGCGTTACGGTTCAAAATATGCCTACCTCTAATGCATATTTGTCCACGTAACGCTCGCGGACGGGAAATGACACCTAGCTGACGCGACATAAATAAATGCGAGGGAGAAGATGGAGTTCTAGCTCACCCTCGGCGGTAGAGGAAGTAGTCGAATGCTGGCGTGATGACCGGGTCGAGGGCGTGGCGTCGCAGCTCCAGACAACGGCGACGGGGTCGAGAGAGTGGCGTGGCGATGGCGTGGCGGTGTAGGTGGTCGACGGCGTGGCGGCTCCAATTTCCTGTAACAAATAGCAACAAATAAATTAACTACTAAAAAAAATTCTAGCCCTAATACTAACCTACATAAAAAATAGCTACTAAAATTAACTTCAAACTAACAAGAACTAGATAAAAAAAAGCTACTAAAATTTGTCTAACCTAAATTTTTCCTAAACTAAAATTTGGCTAACCTAAGATTTTCCTAAACTAAAATTTGTGTAACCTAAGATTGTGTAACTAATCTAACTAACATATCTAACAACATAACTAATCTAACTAACATATCTAACTAACATAACTAACAGTAACAAATAAAAAAACAGTAACAAATCAAAAAAAAAACGCGCGCACTCACTCTGTCTCTCTGCCGGGAGATCGATGGGAGCTCTCTCCCGAGCGCCAATGGGGAGGGGAGGAGCCCGCGGCTTCCCGGACCGGCGGCGGCCTCTAGCAGTGGCGGGACGGCGGATTTGCGCCGGACGGGGGAGGGGAGGAGCAGAGGGGCGGCGATGGCGGCGAGGACTAGGAGGAGGGGGAGGAAGAGGGCGGGGCAAAGGAACGACGCCTCGCCATGGCGGACGGGGAGGGCAGGGCACAACGGTGGATGGCGCCGGACGGAGGAGGGAGGGGAAGAGGGGCGATGCTGGCGGCGAGGACTAGGCGGAGGGGGAGGAAGAGGACGGGGCTGAGCGGCGTCTCCTGGCGGCGAGGACGGGGGAGGGCGGGGCAGAGCGGCGGCGGCGGGGACGGGATGCGGATGTGGGGGGGGAATGAGGAGGTTCGACGGG
Source organism: Alopecurus myosuroides (assembly GCA_028641055.1). Classification (NCBI taxonomy): domain Eukaryota; kingdom Viridiplantae; phylum Streptophyta; class Magnoliopsida; order Poales; family Poaceae; genus Alopecurus; species Alopecurus myosuroides. The sequence continues at coordinate 256,656,457 of CM054058.1, forward strand.
CTTCTGGACGCCGACGGTGAGCTCCTGCTACGCCGACGGGCTTCTGGACGCCGACGGGGGAGGTCCTGCAACGGCGAAGAGGTGGTCTACGCCGACGGGGTCCCTCCTACCGTTTCCGTTCTCGCCTGGCCGCCGACGGGGCCGACATTTCGCCGTCGGCGTCTGCGGTGGCCGTCGGCGATCGGCGCGTCTCCTGTAGTGTTGTAGATCTAAACTTCACTTCCATTTAGACCCCCCAAGTTACAAGAAGTATCGTAAGAAATACTCTTCATGGTCTTCTATAGATCCAAGAGCACTTGAAAGAACTCCTAGGACTATAAATAGAAACGCATACCCTTGCTTGTCCCATAGTCCCTCACCCTCTGGAAGCTCATCCTAGTTTCCAGTTCTTCGTGTCACTAGCACATTTGTCCATGGCTGCTCCATCAACCCTTTTTTTTGTTCTTTTCCTCGCAACACAAACACTTCTAGCCCTAGCCAGTACCCCTTATCCGGCCAATACACCTTATCCGTATTGTAACCGTCCTTGCCAAAGGGAGCTTAGCTTGCACTTGTACTTGCACCAGTTTGTTGCTGGAGAAAACCGCCCAAACCGCAATGAAGAATTTGTGATTAGCACAAATTATACTTTTAATTTGGGTACAACCCTAATCCACGATTGGTCCATCACTGATACAGTCAGTCCCGGCAGTACTATTGTTGCACGCGCACAAGGCACACACATACATGCGAGTAGAACAAGGGCTGATGGGTGGTACATTTCTCTCAACATAGTGTTTGAGAGCGGCAGGTACTTTCCTTTAATGTACTTTCCTGGTTAGTACTTTCTAATTTCCTTTTTTCTTGACATTAGAAAATATTATTGTGTTTTATGCTGACGTTAATTAGTTTAATACATTATTTTTTTATTTAATTATCATTTCAAATATGTTAGAGAATGATGACTATAGCACGCTGAATATATTCGATGACACATCCGTTAATAATACAGGTACACGGTAGATAAATTCAATTACGAGAATGTACACACATGATGCACATATGCACATAGTACATGTTAACATGATCTACCATCGTGCACATCTATAAAGAACATGATAAATATCACGTGTAGGTGCAAATTTAGCATAGTACCTACTAGCGAGCGTACATGGTGATTAAATATAGTATAATGTGTTGATTAATAATGAGATATTCAAAATTTATCACTAGGAATCCATTCTTGCATCTAAATAGTAATATCATTTGGGAAAGATCGACGAGAAAGATAATTAGGGAAAATAAGAAAGCATCATTTGCATTTCTAACTTAGGAGAAATAGTTAATTTTGAATTATTGAATCTTCCATGCCTATCTTACATGCTAATATGAATACATGGGTCCTCCATGTGAATTAGGTTTGCAGGATCTACCCTCCAGGTGATGGGGACTTTAACCAAAGAAATCGAAGGTCAATGGTCCATCGTTGGTGGGACCGGAGAGTTTACAATGGCACAGGGAATTATCAAGTATAAAATGGACCTTTCCTCCTCTACCAGCGAGGATGGTATAAGAGAACTAGATATTCATATTATATACACTCCTAATTCCCCACAAGCTGTAAGTATAACTGCAACCTTTGTGTCTTAAAATTTTCTCTTATTTTTAACTTCATTTATCAGAGCAGCTGACCTATCACGATAAAGTTGCAAAAATTTCATCCATATAGATAATAGTTCATACATAGGCAAGGTATGGCCACCCATACAGAAATGGGCATATTCAATTTGATTTGGAATATGATATTCTTTAAAAATATTTTTGAAAAATCAGGCTATAATTTCTTGCATCAATTACAAAATACTGAAATTAAAGAAGAAAAAATGTATGTATATATGTACCTACACATGCGATTAATATTTGATTTTGACAACATTTTTTGTTCACCATATATATATATGCCGGTTCAATCTGCTTCGACAAATAATGGAAATAATTTGGGTGCTTGTAAGCTGATTGACTATTGCTGCTGCAAGAAGTAGTTGAGTAATATGAAAATGAGCAATGTTGCTTTTATTCTAGGATGTGTGCACTTGCGTCGTGTACGTGTATCTTTGAGTTCAAATAATGTGTGTGTTTTAGTGATATGGGTCTACCCATCATGAATTCATGTACACTTTGCTTTGATTTACTTTGAACCTTTTATTGTAATATTTCGATGTCATGTTATTGTAACATCCCAAGTATGAAAAACACCTTTAGAATGTTTGATTTTTGTTAAATTATGTTTTGCATCATGTCATCATAAGCTTTGTATTTGTTTTCCTTTGTTTTCCATTTGTTTTCCATTTGTTTTCCCTTGTTTTTCCATTTGAATTTCAAACCAAAAATTCAAATCTTTGTTTCATACTTGTTCTGTTACAATGTTTCAAATAAAACTTGCAATCAAACCAATCTTTTGTTCATAATAAACTTGAAATCAAACACTTTTAAGTTGCTTCTTTCAATTATTCAATTAATTCAATTTTCACTCAAATTCAATTAAATTACAAACAGCAACACAATTTGAAATTTTTGAAAAACAAAAGTTGGCAAATTGGTGCTTTTGTAAATGACAACCTATAAAGATTAGCACAAAATTTTAAACCCCCTAAAACCTTCCTTTTCTCTCCTTTTTCTTCCTTGTCTTTTTCTGCACAAAAAAAAACAGCATCAGTAAAACAGAAAAACAAAAAATATAACAGAGAGGGGAGAGGGCAGGCCAGTGGGCTGAGCCCAGCCCACCAGCCACGGCCTGCGTACCCCCCCTCGTCCCTTACCTCTGTACGGCAGAGAATCGGGCATGCCCGCGTCGACATACAGAGAGGGGACGGCTGCAGGCGCGCCTCCCCCTCCTTATAAGCTCGACCACGAGCTCCTCACCGTGCCCTAACCTCCTCCTCCTTTCTCCCTCTCGCCGCCGTCGCTTTTTGCCTTCTCCTCCTCCCTCTGCTTCCCTCTCTGTCTCTGTACCGCACCACCGCGTCCACCTCCGGCAATCACCGTCGCCACGATGCCTCACCGCGCGAGCTGAGCACGGGAACGAGCTCCCCGTACTCCCACCTTCCTCCTCGACATCTCCTCGGTGGCTGGGAGCCCCTGGATCACCGCCGCCGTCTCCAACCACGCCGCCGGTCAGCGAGCACGATCACCTCCCCCTCCTTCCGCCTCCCGGTGAGCCCTCGCTCCCTCTCTCTTTTCTCTCCTCCTGCACGCGTGGCCCACCAGCACGCCTCCCTGCACACACACGGGCACGCATCCGCAACCACGGGCAACCACCGCGGCAGCGCATCGCAGCCCGCCGGCGAGCACCGTCCCCTGTCGAAATTCAGTTAACTGAATTTTATTCAGTTTCAGATAGCTGACACGAACAGCACCACAAAACCCCGCGCGCATCCTTCCTAACACGAAGCAGAGCACACCCCAGTGGCACAGCGCGCTGCACCCATACCCGCGGTCGCGGGATCGACCCCCAGCCGCGCGGATTAAATCCACCCCTTTTGCACCGCGTGCTGACAGGTGGGGCCTCCCTGTCAGCGACGCGTGCAGCCACGCGCGCGCACACGCCGCCACGCGAGCGCCACGGTGGCCAGGGCCCCCTCGTCAGTGGCCTAGGCTAGGTCACTACGAGGTGAATTCTTTTTCTGGCCCTTTTCCTTTTAATTTCAGTCCTTGTTTATTACAGATTAGTCCCTGGTTTTCAAACCTCTATAAAAATTGCAAAACACATCCAAATTCAAAATGTAAAACATGTACACCACTCTAAATAAAATGAACTTTCTAAATATGCAGTTTGTATACTGTTTTGACCATTTCAAATGTTTTCAAAATTCAAATTCAAACAACTCATATCAAATTTGGTCAAAATCATAACTAATTCAAATTTAATTCAAATGTCCCATATAAAATATGTTTTCCATGCAAAATTAAACCACCTTTCCAAATATAAACTTTGTTTCCTTTTTTGAACAATTAAAATTGGTTAAATAATTTAAACCTTGTTTAAATCATTTAAAATTGCTAAATTCATAACTTGGTCAAATTAAATTCTTTCTGAACAAATAAAATATGTTTTCAAACCAGAAAAGTATAAACTTTCCAAATATGAATTTTATTTAATGTTTTGAACAAATAAAAATTCAAATAATTTCATACTTGATTTAAATTCATTTAAATCTTGTTTAAACTTGTTTAATTCATAATTAATTCATTTTAAATCCTTTTTCAACAAATGAAACATGTATTCCACCTAAAATTTTGTGGTCTTTCCAAATATGAATTTTTTTATCTATTTTGAACAAATAGAATTGGTGAAAACAACAAATGCTTGTGTAACTCCTTTAAGAAGCCAATTTTCATAACTTAATAAATAAAATTTCCAAACTTGGTAACACCTTTTCAAATTGAAGCTAATGTTGTTTTCTCATTGTTTTATTCATCCATGCATCATCCTAATCAACTTTCACATGTTGGTTAGTTGTAGATCATTTAATCCAACCTTAATTCATGGGCTTTCTATATGCAACCCAAATTGCATATATGTCCATTTAATTATGTTACCATGTCAACTAGCTTACCTTTAATGCATCAATTAAATTGTCATGCATCAACCCATGATTGTGCATTATGCCATGTTATTGATTGTTTGTCTCTCTTCGTTGTTTGTTTGCTTCTTCTCGGATAGACGACGATGTTGAGACAGACGAGGTTTACGACACTACTTCTGAGGAGTTAGCCCAGTACCAGACTACTGAGTTTGCAGGCAAGTATTCACTCACATGAACCATTGTGTCCTTTCCACACTGGATATCGATACTTTCCGTTGTCTATTCTGCTAGCCTTAAGATTCGATGCTTGTGTTCCGATCCTATCACATGTTATCCTGTAACCCTGATATAGCCTCACCTCCACACCTATAACCTTGTTGCTTGTTGCCTGTGTCTTACTAGCATACTTAGGGTTGTTTATGCTCGAGTCTGTTGTCCGTTATTTCTGTTACCATATTTATTATGTTCTGGGGGCTCGATGTTTAAACAACAACCTGTTAATGTTTGAGGTAATGCTAATTTGATGATAAGGCACCGGCAGGAGGCCGAGTATGGTTTTGAGGCCTGCTAGTGTCGAACTCAGGAAAAGTTCTTGTCCTCTGGATCCATGTTGAGCGCGCTAACCGCATGTGGGAAGCGTGTATGGGCGCCCCCCGCAACTCTGATTCGATTCACATCTCGTCCAAATCGCCACACTTAGTTCGGGCTTTCCATTTGATGCACGCATATGCAGGTACGAACCCTCGGCGCCAGGGTGGAACTTTTGTAGTCGACATTTAGGGCGGCGTGGTCTTCCAGTGCTATGAGGGTCCCCCTTTTCTTCGTGGGGGCTCGATTAGCCGCGCACGCACAACACGTGGTTCTTTGGGCTTGATGCGAAGAAGAGTTGGGTTGTGTTGAGTGTTTTGCTTGGTGGGTTTGATCCCCGTCTGGCGGGATATTCTTACGTGTACGGCCAAATTGGTGCACCCCTGCAGGGTTAAATCTTCTCGAGAAGCCGTGTTGTCCGCGGTTATGGATGACTTGGTGATAGGGCTGGCTAACAAGGATTAGACAACTTACACCTAATTAATGATAACTTGACTAGTAATAGGCTTATTGACACAATAACTTGAACCATCATTAATCCAACTGTGTGAGTTATCCTCGGATTGCTTCTTTGGATAAGGGGCGAGATCCGGGATGGGTTTGTTTGAGGTTAGTGGTAGTTGGTTACGATACGCTATCTTATCCCTCTCTTTTAGCCGGATGTTGTAGCGTGTTTCTGTAGTTGGTTAGAGCAGCCTGCTGCCGTACATTTGTATCACCTATTCTTCCGTTGAACCCAAAGCATCTGTACTTGGTGTTGCCGGGTACACTATGGTATCTTGTGAGTCTTGCTTGCCAGTACTTGTCTGTACTGACCCCTTTGGGGCTGTGGTTTCCGCAGACTACGTTTCCGAGGATCCCCATGGTGGCTACTACGTGGAGTATGACAAGGCTGCTGACGAGTAGATAGCGGACCCGGGCAGGATCCGAGACATCGTGGATGGGCTCCGTCTTTTCGTTTCCGACCTCTTAGGCCTATTTGGATCTTGTCTGTACTCAGACACTTTGGATGCTTCCGCTGTGATGTAATGATGACTTGTTGGGACATGTGTCCTCTGGATGATTGTATTTGCTATCTCTGCTCTAGTGAGAGCTATTTGCAACTTATTTCTATTTCCTTGTGTCTTAGAGATATGTTGTGATATCACTTGTTCAAATGCCGTTGACGTACCATGTGTGAATTTTATGAAGTACGTCAATGGAAGTAGTCGGATTTCTATGGGATGGTTTACGCAGACGATGGATAGTAGAGAATGGTTGTCACACGTTTACGTATTGGCCTGCTCATATTGAGATGCGGGTGCCGGTATGCCCCGTAAGCCATTTCTCTACTGTTTAGCGGACTGTGAGTATCCTCTAGAAGTCCGGGTGTGACAAATGGTATCAGAGCCAGTCTGCCTGTAGGATCCCTTTTACTGGTCGCAGTTGAGTCTAGAAACTATTTTTGTAGCTATATAGGAAAAATGAAACGTGAGAGTAGGAATTATGTTCTTTTATTTTCTTTCCCCACCCACCCTCCCTTTTTCTGGTAAGGAAGTGCAACGTTGTTTTCTCTTCTCGTCTAAACTTTCAAGTTAGGATTTCTCGTATCCTGGTTTCTCTAGGATAGTTATATCTACTAGACCATAGGAATGGATGTGGTTGTGACATGATTTATCATGTTGCCTACTCACGATTAAGAACGGAGGCGTGTAAGCCCCGGAAGCAGATCCTCTGTTCCTTAAGCAGTAGATATTTATCCTTTAGAAGCCCGGATGGGTTTTTCCGTAGTACCTCAGGAGTGTTTGGTCTCGTGTTTCCCGATGTTGCTTCGATATCCTGTTCTTCTCAACATTCTTTTCGTCCGTTGAAACCTTGTTGTTGCTTGCCACTTCAGTTCTTCTACCGGCGTCTAATCAAAACTTCCCCGATCATCTGCAGATGGATCTCAGGTTCTACCCGCAGGTGGTTCGTATGACTCATTGCGAGAGCACTGCCGGTTATCCGGAGATGCTGAGAGACATGGTCACTTTTCTGGGGTTCCGTTGGGCACCAGAGTACCAGATCTACGAGCAGCAGCGAGAGTTTGACCAGACCTACTACCAGGCTATCGTCTACATTCTGTCAGATGATGGCATGAGCGTAGTTCACCGCTACGAGGCAGTGGGTTCCACAGTGGATATGGCTGTGCAGCAGGCAGCTTATGTGAGCCTCACCGTCCTTCGTGCTGACTACTGGGGATTTGACGATTCTATCTATCGCCACATCCCCCGTGGTTACATCACTTCGGAGGGAGCTCACTTCACTCTCTACGACAACTTGGATGTTTACGAGCATGATAACTCCAGGCTGCACACCACCGCTCAGTTTGTGAGACACAGTGACGCAGTTGCCAGCACACTATCTCAGGAGTTGGCGTCAGTCAGAGAGCAGCTCTACCTTGCTTTGACACGTCTGGCGACTTACACCACAGACTTTGTTGGAGACGAGCGCTTTGCACGTTTCGATCAGCCAGTTGGACATCGTCTGCCAGATGCTGGAGGTTACGAGCCGATCAGAGGTCCACTACTTAACCTCGGTGCTGGTTACACTGGGATTCCCCGCTTTGGAGCACAGGGAGTCGATGCTATGTACTTCACCACACCTAGAGTCGCTCTCAGACCACGTCAGATCTACGTGGATCGTCGTTCTACCTACTTTCGTGGGCGTGCTCCTCACCGTACCTCTCGCCGTACTCCTAGCCGTCGTCCTGCGTGATGAGCATGGGAGTACCGATGTATCCATTCTTAGCTATGTTTAGTTATCCTTTGGCATTCGAACCATTTGTGGTGTGTTGGATATTCTGATGTATTTGAACATGTGATGATGTACCTGTTGGTTATCTATTCATGCGTCAGAATAATCTCTCTTTCGGTTTCCAAGTCTATCCTTTTCTATTGTTGTGCTAAAATGCATTTCCATTCAGGATGCCGCCAACAAGGAACAACGCGCCTGAGCCACCGCCAATCGCGGAGCTGTTGACTCAGATGACCCAAGTCATGGCGCAGATGGCCCAGTTTCAGACTAATCAGCACAACAACCAGACAGCTCCACGGGTCAGCATCAAGGAGTTTCTCAGTCTGGGCCCAAGAGCTTTCGTGGCCACACGCGAGCCTCTGGACACTGATGACTGGATCCGTGAGATAGCTAAGGCTCTGGAGATTGCTCACGTCGCTGAAGAAGACAAGGTCAAGTATGCCTCCTATCTGCTGAAGGGCCAGGCAGCTACTTGGTGGGAGAACTTCCAGGCCATGAGAACTGGGATACCAGTTACGTGGAATTGTTTCAAGGAAGCCTTCCTGAAGCACCACATTCCAGATGGTCTCATGGAAAGGATGCGTGAAGAGTTTTGCTCACTCAAGCAGGGCAAGTTGGACGTCATCGGCTATCAGAGTGAGTTCAATCGCCTCGCTCGTTACGCTGGTGATGAGGTGTCCACTGAAGCTAAGAAGATGGCAAGGTTCCGCAGAGGTTTTAACCCGGAACTCAAGTATGCCCTCACCAATATCAAGGCCAACAACTTCGAGGATCTCGTTAACACTGCGCTCAATGAAGAAAATGGGCGCAAGGCGTTCGAGGAGTCTCGCAAGCACTCGCGTGAGGGTGGTTCCTCCTCCAACATGAGCAACCCTCCGCAGAAGCGCCGCATCTGGGTGCCAAATGGTGCTGTCACTCGGGCTGCATATGCCCAAACTTCTCCAGGCTTCGCTCCCCGCCCACCCAACCCTGCTCAGATGCATGATCAGAGGGATTCGATGGGGCAGCCAAGGCCAGGGCCTCCTCGTGTCGTCACTTGCTACAAGTGTAAGCAGACGGGGCACTACGCCGACAAGTGCACGCAGAGGCAGCTACCTCCACCACCACCTCGCCCTAACACAAACCAGGCAATGGTGCGCTCTCCCCCGCCTAAGGCCTTCAACTCCAACAACAGGCCTGTCGGGAGGACCGCAAGGGTGAATCATGTCAAGATCGACAAAGCTGAGGAAGCTCCTGACGTCGTTCTCGGTACATTTCCCGTAAACTCTAATCCAGCTAAAGTGTTGTTTGATACCGGAGCATCACATTCTTTTGTGTCAAAGATCTTTGCGACAGCAATTAAGCTCCCTTTTGTTGGTTTGGGTTCCCCGCTAGTGGTCAACTCCCCTGGAGCGACTATGCAAACATCCAAGATCAGTCACAAAAATCAAATTCTAATTGGAGGCCACATATTCCTTGCTTCCCTCATACTGCTTGGAAATTCTGACATTGATGTCATTCTTGGTATGGATTAGCTGAAGGCCAATAAAGCAAGGATTGACTGTGCTCAAAAGTCAATAACTCTGTCCCACCCTTCTGGCCAGATAATCTATTCTCCACATGAATCAAGTTCCATTCAGCTATGCACCCTCGATGCAAAACCTCTACCTTCGCTTGAAAATGTTCCGGTGGTTTGCGAATTCCCTGACGTCTTTCCAGAAGAGTTGCCAGGGATGCCTCCGGACAGAGCTGTTGAGTTCGTGATCGAACTTGAGCCAGGTACTGCTCCAATCTCTAAGCATCCTTACAAGATAGGAACTCCCGAGCTGAAGTTGTTAAAGGAACAAATTGATATGTACATGGAAAAAGGTTACATTCAACCTAGTTCCTCGGCTTGGGGTTGCCCAACTCTGTTCGTTGCGAAGAAGGATCACACAAAGAGACTCGTTGTTGACTATCGTCCTCTTAACGAGAAAACCATCAAAAACAAGTATCCAATTCCTCGCATCGATGATCTTTTTGATCAACTTGCTGGAGCCTCAATATTCTCCAAGTTGGACTTGAGAATGGGTTACCATCAAATAAAGATCAGAAAAGAGGATATTCCAAAGACAGCCTTCACCACTCGCTATGGTCTATATGAATTCACCGTCATGTCCTTTGGTCTCACCAATGCACCGGCCACATTCTCTCGACTCATGAATTCTGTCTTCCATGAATACCTCGACAAGTTCGTTGTGGTATATCTTGATGACATTCTTGTCTACTCAAAATCCGAGGAAGAGCATGAAGAACATCTTCGTCTCACTCTCATGAAGCTTCGCGAGCATCGTCTTTATGCCAAGTTCTCCAAATGTGAGTTCTGGATTTCAGAAGTTGCTTACCTTGGTCATGTTATCTCTGCCAAGGGCATAGCCATTGATCCAGAAAAGGTTAAAGCAATTGTTGATTGGAAACCTCCAAAGACGGTGAAGCAAGTAAGAAGTTTTCTTGGCTTGGCTAGCTATTGCCGTCGTTTCGTCCAAAACTTCTCCAAGATTGCCAAACCTCTCACTGACCTCACAAAGGACAATAAGTTCGTTTGGTATCCACAATGTGATGAAAGTTTCAATCTCCTGAAGACTAAGCTCACTTCTACACCAGTTCTGGTTGGCCCAGATCCTTCCAAACCTTTCCAAATATTCTGTGATGCTTCTCTCCAAGGTCTAGGTGCAGTTCTTATGCAAGAACGTCAAGTTGTGGCTTATGCTTCACGTCAGTTGAACGCACATGAGCTCAATTATCCCACTCATGACCTTGAACTTGCAGCAGTCGTGTTTGCCCTCAAGAAATGGAGACAATACTTGTTGCGTAATCGCACTGAAATCTTTTCCGATCATAAGAGTCTGAAGTACATCTTCACTCAACCAGATCTAAATCTCAGACAAAGGAGATGGATTGAAAAGATCAAAGACTTTGATCTTACCATTTCTTACACTCTAGGCAAGGCTAATGTTATGGCTGATGCTCTCAGTCGCAAGTCGTATTGCAATAATCTCATGATCATGGAAAGCCAACCTCCTCTTCATGAAGAATTCCAGAAGCTCAACCTTGGTCTTGTTCCTCAAGGCTATCTTGCAAACTTGACAGCCAGTCCAACTCTCGAGGACAAGATTCGTTCTGAACAACTTCGTGATGCTGAAATCAAGAAGATGGTAGAACACATCAAAGAAGGCAAGGAGAAATTTAAGTCCTTCTCAATTGATGACAAGGGAACTGTGTTCTTCGAAGGACGCATTGCAGTTCCTCAAGTTCAAAGTCTCAAAGATGTCATTCTCAAGGAGGCTCATGAAACTCCTTTCTCCATACACCCTGGAAGTACAAAGATGTACCAGGATCTCAAGACACTGTATTGGTGGCCTGGCATGAAACGTGAAATTGCTCAATACGTTTCTGAATGCGACGTTTGTCAACGTGTTAAGGCAGTTCATCAGAAAACATCCGGTCTTCTCCAACCTCTGAAAATCCCTGAGTGGAAGTGGGACATGATTGAAATGGACTTCGTCACTGGTTTTCCAAAGTCTAAGAAGGGCAACGATGCAATCTTCGTTGTCATTGATCGACTCACTAAAGTAGCTCACTTCTTTCCTGTCAAAGAAACAATCTCAGCTAGTCAGTTAGCAGAGCTCTACACAGCAAAGATTGTTCCTCTTCATCGTGTTCCATTGGAAATAAGCTCAGACCGTGGAAGCATATTCACTTCTCATTTCTGGAAAAGCTTTCAAGAAGCATTGGGCACCAAACTTCTGTTCAGCACAGCCCACCATCCTCAGTCTCAAGGGCAAGTCGAAAGAGTCAATCAGATTCTCGAGGATATGCTCAGAGTATGTGGTATCTCTTTTGGCATGAAATGGGAGGAATGTCTTCCATATGCTGAATTCTCCTACAACAACAGCTTCCAGGCAAGCCTAGGCATGGCACCATTTGAGGCTCTCTATGGCCGCAGATGCAGGAGTCCAATCAATTGGTCCGGAGCTGGTGAACGTTCACTCTTAGGCCCTTACATTGTTAAGGAAGCCGAAGAGAAAGTTCGCATCATTCGTGACAATCTCAAGATTGCTCAGTCTCGTCAGAAAAGCTACTATGACAGCAAGCACAGGGATATGATCTATGCACCTGGTGACAAAGCATATCTCCGTGTAACTCCCCTCAGAGGCACTCATCGTTTTGGTGTCAAAGGAAAGCTTGCACCAAGATACATTGGTCCTTTCAACATTCTCTCAAGGCGTGCAGAAAATGCCTATTGTCTTGAACTTCCAGAAAAGCTATCCAAGGTGCACGATGTGTTTCACGTGTCACAACTCAAGAGGTGTTTCAAAGATCCAAATCGTGCAGTTGATCATGATTCCATTGAACTGCAAGAAGATCTCTCTTATGAGGAACACCATATTCGAATCCTCGATGAGACCGAGCGCAAAACTCGCAACAAGAGCACGAAGTTCTTAAAAGTGCAGTGGTCCCATCATTCCGATAAAGAGGCAACATGGGAGACCGAAGAGGATCTTCGCAAGAAGTATCCAGACCTTTTCTCTTCTCAGTAGGAATCTCGGGGCGCGATTCCTTCAAGGGGGGCGTTTTGTAACATCCCAAGTATGAAAAACACCTTTAGAATGTTTGCTTTTTGTTAAATTATGTTTTGCATCATGTCATCATAAGCTTTGCATTTGTTTTCCTTTGTTTTCCATTTGTTTTCCTTTGTTTTCCATTTGTTTTCCCTTGTTTTTCCATTTGAATTTCAAACCAAAAATTCAAATCTTTGTTTCATACTTGTTCTGTTACAATGTTTCAAATAAAACTTGCAATCAAACCAATCTTTTGTTCATAATAAACTTGAAATTAAACACTTTTAAGTTGCTTCTTTCAATTATTCAATTAATTCAATTTTCACTCAAATTCAATTAAATTACAAACATCAACACAATTTGAAATTTTTGAAAAACAAAAGTTGGCAAATTGGTGCTTTTGTAAATGACAACCTATAAAGATTAGCACAAAATTTTAAACCCCCTAAAACCTTCCTTTTCTCTCCTTTTTCTTCCTTGTCTTTTTCTGCAAAAAAAAACAGAATCAGTAAAACAAAAAAACAAAAAATATAACAGAGAGGGGAGAAGGCAGGCCAGTGGGCTGAGCCCAGCCCACCAGCCACGGCCTGCGTACCCCCCCTCGTCCCTTACCTCTGTACGGCAGAGAATCGGGCATGCCCACGTCGACATACAGAGAGGGGACGGCTGCAGGCGCGCCTCCCCCTTCTTATAAGCTCGACCACGAGCTCCTCCCCGTGCCCTAACCTCCTCCTCCTTTCTCCCTCTCGCCGCCGTCGCTTTTTCCCTTCTCCTCCTCCCTCTGCTTCCCTCTCTGTCTCTGTACCGCACCACCGCGTCCACCTCCGGCAATCGCCGACGCCACGATGCCTCACCGCGCGGGCTAAGCACGGGAACGAGCTCCCCGTACTCCCACCTTCCTCCTCGACATCTCCTCGGTGGCTGGGAGCCCCTGGATCACCGCCGCCGTCTCCAACCACGCCGCCGGTCACCGAGCACGATCACCTCCCCTTCCTTCCGCCTCCCGGTGAGCCCTCGCTCCCTCTCTCTTTTCTCTCCTCCTGCACGCGTGGCCCACCAGCACACCTCCCTGCACACACACGGGCACGCATCCGCAACCACGGGCAACCACCGCGGCAGCGCATCGCAGCCCGCCGGCGAGCACCGTCCCCTATCGAAATTCAGTTAACTCAATTTTATTCAGTTTCAGATAGCTGACACGACCAGCACCACAAAACCCCGCGCGCATCCTTCCTAACACGAAGAAGAGCACACCCCAGTGGCACAGCGCGCTGCACCCATACCCGCGGTCGCGGGATCAACCCCCAGCCGCGCGGATTAAATCCACCCCTTTTGCACCGCGCGCTGACAGGTGGGGCCTCCCTGTCAGCGACGCGTGCAGCCACGCGCGCGCACACGCCGCCACGCGAACGCCACGGTGGCCAGGGCCCCCCTCGTCAGTGGCCTAGGCTAGGTCACTGCGAGGTGAATTCTTTTTCTGGCCCTTTTCCTTTTAATTTCAGTCCTTGTTTATTACAGATTAGTCCCTGGTTTTCAAACCTCTATAAAAATTGCAAAACACATCCAAATTCAAAATGTAAAACATGTACACCACTCTAAATAAAATGAACTTTCTAAATATGCAGTTTGTATACTGTTTTGAACATTTCAAATGTTTTCAAAATTCAAATTCAAACAACTCATATCAAATTTGGTCAAAATCATAACTAATTCAAATTTAATTCAAATATCCCATATAAAATATGTTTTCCATGCAAAATTAAACCACCTTTCCAAATATAAACTTTGTTTCCTGTTTTGAACAACTAAAATTGGTTAAATAATTTAAAGCTTGTTTAAATCATTTAAAATTGCTAAATTCATAACTTGGTCAAATTAAATTCTTTCTGAACAAATAAAATATGTTTTCAAACCAGAAAAGTATAAAATTTCCAAATATGAATTTTATTTAATGTTTTGAACAAATAAAAATTCAAATAATTTCATACTTGATTTAAATTCATTTAAATCTTGTTTAAACTTGTCTAATTCATAATTAATTCATTTTAAATCCTTTTTCAACAAATGAAACATGTATTCCACCTAAAATTTTGTGCTCTTTCCAAATATGAATTTTGTTATCTATTTTGAACAAATAGAATTGGTGAAAACAACAAATGCTTGTGTAACTCCTTTAAGAAGCCAATTTTCATAACTTAATAAATAAAATTTCCAAACTTGGTAACACCTTTTCAAATTGAAGCTAATGTTGTTTTCTCATTGTTTTATTCATCCATGCATCATCCTAATCAACTTTCACATGTTGGTTAGTTGTAGATCATTTAATCCAACCTTAATTCATGGGCTTTCTATATGCAACCCAAATTGCATATAGGTCCATTTAATTATGTTACCATGTCAACTAGCTTACCTTTAATGCATCAATTAAATTGTCATGCATCATCCCATGATTGTGCATTATGCCATGTTATTGATTGTTTCTCTCTCTTCGTTGTTTGTTTGCTTCTTCTCGGATAGACGACGACGTTGAGACAGACGAGGTTTACGACACTACTTCTGAGGAGTTAGCCCAGTACCAGGCTACTGAGTTTGCAGGCAAGTATTCACTCACATGAACCATTGTGTCCTTTCCACACTGGATATCGATACTTTCCGTTGTCTATTCTGCTAGCCTTAAGATTCGATTCTTGTGTTCCGATCCTATCACATGTTATCCTGTAACCCTGATATAGCCTCACCTCCACACCTATAACCCTGTTGCTTGTTGCCTGTGTCTTACTAGCATGCTTAAGGTTGTTTATGCTCGAGTCTGTTGTCCGTTATTTCTGTTACCATATTTATTATGTTCTGGGGGCTCGATGTTTAAACAAAAACCTTATAATGTTTGAGGTAATGCTAATTTGATGATAAGGCACCGGCAGGAGGCCGGGTATGGTTTTGAGGCCTGCTAGTGTCGAACTCAGGAAAAGTTCTTGTCCTCTGGATCCATGTTGAGCGCGCTAACCGCATGTGGGAAGCGTGTATGGGCGCCCCCCGCAACTCTGATTCGATTCGCATCTCGTCCAAATCACCACACTTAGTTCGGGCTTTCCATTTGATGCACGCATATGCAGGTACGAACCCTCGGCGCCAGGGTGGAACTTTTGTAGTCGGCATTTAGGGCGGCGTGGTCTTCCAGTGCTATGAGGGTCCCCCTTTTCTTCGTGGGGGCTCGATTAGCCGCGCACGCACAGCACATGGTTCTTTGGGCTTGATGCGAAGAAGAGTTGGGTTGTGTTGAGTGGTTCGCTTGGTGGGTTTGATCCCCGTCTGGAGGGATATTATTACGTGTACGGCCAAATTGGTGCACCCCTGCAGGGTTAAATCTTCTCGAGAAGTCGTGTTGTCCGCGGTTATGGATGACTTGGTGATAGGGCTGGCTAACAAGGATTAGACAACTTACACCTAATTAATGATAACTTGACTAGTAATAGGCTTATTGACACAATAACTTGAACCATCATTAATCCAACTGTGTGACTTATCCTCGGATTGCTTCTTTGGATAAGGGGCGAGATCCAGGATGGGTTTGTTTGAGGTTAGTGGTAGTTGGTTACGATACGCTATCTTATCCCTCTCTTTTGGCCGGATGTTGTAGCGTGTTTCTGTAGTTGGTTAGAGCAGCCTGCTGCCGTACATTTGTATCACCTATTCTTCCGTTGAACCCAAAGCATCTGTACTTCGTGTTGCCGGGTACACTTTGGTATCTTGTGAGTCTTGCTTGCCAGTACTTGTCTGTACTGACCCCTTTGGGGCTGTGGTTTCCACAGACTACGTTTCCGAGGATCCCCATGGTGGCTACTACGTGGAGTATGACGAGGCTGCTGACGAGTAGATAGCGGACCCGGGCAGGATCCGAGACATCGTGGATGGGCTCCGTCTTTTCGTTTCCGACCTCTTAGGCCTATTTGGATCTTGTCTGTACTCATACACTTTGGATGCTTCCGCTGTGATGTAATGATGACTTGTTGGGACATGTGTCCTCTGGATGATTGTATTTGCTATCTCTGCTCTAGTGAGAGCTATTTGCAACTTATTTCTATTTCCTTGTGTCTTAGAGATATGTTGTGATATTACTTGTTCAAATGCCGTTGACGTACCATGTGTGAATGTTATGAAGTACGTCAATGGAAGTAGTCGGATTTCTATTGGATGGTTTACGCAGACGATGGATAGTAGAGAATGGTTGTCACACGTTTACGTGTTGGCCTGCTCATATTGAGATGCGGGTGCCGGTATGCCCCGTAAACCATTTCTCTACTGTTTAGAGGACTGTGAGTATCCTCTAGAAGTCCGGGTGCGACAGTTATGTAGTTTGTCTTTAGGATGATGAAATTTTTATGAAAGAAGAAAGTTCCCAATCCCTAAAGATCTTTTATATTCCCTCCGTCCATTTTTATAAGGTATTTCAATTTTGTCCTCATATATTCTAAAATCAGTGAATCTAGACTTATTTTATAGAAAGATTCCCTCATTTTAGTGTGTAGATGGTCAAAATTGAAATTGGCAAGCAATGTGCCTGATAAAAGTGAACGGAGGAAGTACTACTATTTATGGACTAATCGGGCAACAAGTTGACATCAACTATATATACATTAGATACGTCCATTTTTATCCATCTTTGTGACAATTAATTTGAGATGGAGCGAGTATGTTCCGAGTACGCTAGCCAGCATATGACTCGCTTCATGGGGTGAATGATTCACACTGGAGCAAGTTGTACCAGCACTTACCTGGGCGCCCAAGAGCTCGCTCAGCGATGTACTCCTGTTCGATTTGTACTAGTACATCAGTTTGTACTGCACGCATTTGTTGTGAGGCAGGTCTCGAGCCCAACCCATGCATCGTCATTGGAGATAAGACCATGAATAGAAGGTGGAGCACAAGAGACTAGAATCCAGACCCGCCATAGCTGCTCGATCTCACTGTCAGGGTCAGAGAGGGTCTACCGCCAGAGAGATTGAGGGGATCGGCAACCCAACATCATCCAATACGCCCCCTTCGCCGTTGTGGGCCGCCTCGTCGCTAACGACCTCACTATTCTACGGCCAAGTTACCTTTTCCACCGTCCTCCCTGATTTATTTCTGCACGTTTATGCGTTTATTCGCCAACTTGTGATCTTCTTGGGACATCAGCCATATCTCTACCCGCCGGCGCCATCGGGACTTGATGGCAACTACCAGTGCATCTGGGCGCGGAGTGTCCTCAGTTCGATGGCAAGCGCCATCTGGATGTTCATTGGCATTCATGAAGGCATAGGGAGCGCAAGTATTCCTAGCTAAAAGGAAATTGCCCGTTGTCGCACCTCTACCTTTTCCACTCTTTTCTATTTTCCTTCTCTAACCCCTGTCCTTTCTTCTTTCGGCTCCGACCGGCACTAGGACTAGAGGATGCATCCTCTCCAGCTGGAAGCAGTCCCTTGTGGCGTGTGAGTACATGCGGTGAAACTCACTGTAAGGGCGGTTGTCCGCCACGGCTGCAGCGTCGCTGCATCCTTGCTTGCATTCTGGCTCGGCAGCCAGAACGGCCGGAGCTTTTCGTTTGGCGTCCGCATCGTCGCCTCGAGCCTTTGTCTTTGTCTTGGGGGGCCACCGGCTTGGATTCATCGGAAGGCACGTTGTGCCTGAACAGGCGTCCCTTCTCAGCCTTAGCGCACCTGTCAGCCATGTCCACGAGCTCGACAGCGGAGGTGAGGTCGTCCCTGATGCCAACCTCTTCGAGCATGCGCGCGTTGGTGATCCGTTCCCTGAAGGCAAAGATAACGTTTGCGTGGGCGATGCGGGCGATCTTGTTGCGCGTCTAGCTGAAGCACTGTATGTACTGGTGAAGTGTTTTGCCGAGCCACTGGCGTATGCCGCGAAGGTTGTTGTAGGAGAGCGGGCGCTCGTAGGAGCCCTTGAAGTTGGCGACGAAGT
This sequence comes from Alopecurus myosuroides, assembly GCA_028641055.1. Taxonomy (NCBI): domain Eukaryota; kingdom Viridiplantae; phylum Streptophyta; class Magnoliopsida; order Poales; family Poaceae; genus Alopecurus; species Alopecurus myosuroides. The sequence continues at coordinate 256,674,920 of CM054058.1, forward strand.
GGAGGCACAACTCCTCGAATGACCCGATAGAGCCTTCTTGCAGATTCATGAGCAAGACGAGGGTTGGCCCTTGAGGGCCATGGGTAAACTGTTTGCCATGCACTTCTGGCCCCCTTTACAGCTCCAACGCTCAGGCAGTAGAGCTGTAGGAAGTCGAGGGGAGGAGTAGTGACGTCGTAGAGAGATTCAGCGTGGGGTTGAACTTTGGCGGCCAGGAGACCATGTGAAGTTGCTTGGTGAAAGCGAGGGCGCCGCCGACATGGACCCCAGCGCGGCCGGCCCTAGCGAGGTCGCGGATGGTGCGGCGCTCATGGTCGTGGCAGCGCTCGATTTGAACGCGCGCATCCGGAGGGGTGTGCAGGATCTGGCAGCTATTGCTGCCCTTCTCAGGCACCTTAGTGGTGGGTGCCTTGTCAGAGAACTTGGTGCGAGGGTCGCTGCTGGACTCCGTGCTGCCCCACGGTGCAACACGTGGCGTGCCTTGGTGGATGCGGACGAGCGGTAGGGGTCTCCAGCTCGAGCAGCGGAGAGCGCTGAGGGACAACACAGCCGAGGTGGTCGGGCTTCTCATGGTCGCTGCGTGATGGGGAGCCCTCTCCCCTGTTGGGCAGAGGACACTCGTGTGCTGGCGCACGAGTTCCTGGTGGCTCTCTGTGGCCGCCTCCGCAGCCGCCTGAGGCTCCCTGACTCCTTCGCGAGGTCCGTCGACTGTAACCGTCCCCGTGGGTTTTGGCTCCAGGTGGTGCGTTGCATCAACGGACCCTGGTGGGCGTCTGCGGATCTTTGCTCCGCTGTCCACTTGTCACTGACAAAAGGATGGAAAATCTTTGCCCATGCCCAGAAGCTGGAGGAGGGCTAGGTTCTCCATCTTTGCTTCGATGGAGGAGACATGATCTTCGTGAATATCTTCGGGCGTCGTGGTGAGCGCGAGGAGTGCTGCGTTGAGAGCGGAATCAGCGACGAGAGCTACGATGGCGATGAAGATGATGCTGATGAAGAGGATGACGAAGAAGATTCATCATCCGTCAAGGTTGAGGATGAGGAGTCTGACTCGGCCGGGGCTGGAGTGCCGTTGTCAAAATGGAAGGCCTGACGACCCTGATCTGTCAGCCTTCCTTTTCATCTGGGTCGTCAGCCTTCATATAGTATCCTCTTCTTCCTTCCTTTTCCCCTCAGCAACTCCTTTGCGGGCCGACCATATCCGTAGCTTTGGCGAGATAGGTTGGGCCGCGATTGTTCGCCGTCCTTTCCTTCTTCTACAACCGTAGAGAGAGAGTAGCTCTCCCACTTCCCTTGCTTCTTTTTGTCTTATGTGTGGTCCTGGAACATGCTTATGTACTGAAATGTGCTTCGAGAACTAAATATCAAAAAAAGGATGTGCTTTCTTTCTTTGTGATTCTTTTGAAGAATTGTATTGAGCTTTTCCGTAGAGTAGTGCATCTTTAAGGGTGCAGCAAGGGCAGTTGAACTTAGCTCTGTGCGAGTCTCTTGATGGTGCATAGCATCCGTAGAGGTCGCTGTGGTGGTTCCTTGTTTAGATGCTTCGTGTTTCCTTGGTGGAATTCCTGCTTGGTTGCTTCGCGAAGCGGGTGGTTGTTTCTGTAGTGAGCAAGAGCTTGTGTCTGATTCTCTTACCGTGGGTACCTCGAGAGGAAGTCAGCACCAATGACTTTAGTCGAGGTGTCGTGCACGGTAGCGACATGTTTAGACAGAGCTCTGCCACTTTGGTTTAATCTAATTGGGTCTCACCGGTGCACGGGAGACTGATCCCAGCCCCTCCTCGTGAGGCGTCCTCGAGAAGAAGTAGCACATGCAGGGAGAAACAGCTTGTCGAGGCGACAAGGACAGAGGGCAAAAAGGAATTTACTGCTAGGGTGAGGCTTTCCATTACAACACTTGGGGATGTCATGACCCTACGGTCCCCCAAGAGGCACTTGACGTCACCGTGCGGACACGGGACTCCCATCGTCATGGGGCTGATACTCGCGCGAGTTCAGGTGCAAAGGTTTGCCATGCGGCTTCCCACTTGTGTGGGTAGAGTCCCTCACACTAGGCGACATTCGTGGTGAGAGCCCTCTGAAACCCTCACGGAGAGAGGTCCTGGCGTTTTTTTTACCGTGGCGTCATTGGGTCCCCTCGAGGGTGCATCACCACAGCCTAGGAGTGGCACGTTGAGCAAGAAAGTACTATGGGTAGAACTTCCACAGGTGTTGGATGTTCCACGGGTTTGGCACAGGCGTGCCGTCTTCTGTCTCCAGGCGAGCCGCCCCGGGATGCGCGACGTGCGTTACCCGGTACGGTCCCTCCCACATGGGAGAGACTTGTGCAAGCCTTGTCTGGAGAGGATCCTCCTCGGGACCAGGTGTGCGTAGCCTGATGTTGTTGCCGTGGTAGCGCCGGAGGCCTTGTTGATACCGAGCCGCGCGGACAACGGCTCGGGTTCTTTCCTCCTAGAGGAGCAGCATGTCTTCGGCGTGGAGTTCCCCCTACTTATCTTCGTTGAAGGCCAGGGCTCGGCGAGAGCCATGCTTGAGTTCAACAGGGAGAACGGCCTCGGCCCCATAGACTAGGGAGAAAGGCGTTTCCCCCGTGGCCTTGGTTGCGGTGGTGCGGATGGACCACAAGACCGACGGGAGTCCGTCGATCCACTTCTTCCCGTGGCCTTGAGCTTGTTGAATCACTGTGTCTTGAGGCCCTTGAGGACCTCAGCATTGGAGCGCTCTGCTTGGCCATTGCTGCGTGGGTGCGCGATGGAGGTGTAGCAGATTTTGGTTCCTAGGTTGGCGCAATAGGACTTGAAGAGGCCGCTTGTGAACTACGCGCCGTTGTGGGTGATGGTGCGGTTGGTTACGCCGAAGCGGCAGACCAACCTCTTGATGAACTTCACCGTCGTTCTTACCGAGATGTCCTAGACTGGTTCGACCTCTACCCACTTGGTGAATTTGTCGATGGCTACATAGAGGTAGCAGTAGCCCCCGAGTGCTCGTGGGAATGGTTCCAGGATATCCAAGCCCCTGACCGTGAACGACCACGAGAGGTGGATTGTTTGCAATCCTTGCACGGCCTGGTGTGTTTTGTTGGTGTGGAACTGGCATGCCTCACAGGTATTGACTAGCTCGGTGGCTTCCTTGATGGTTGTAGACTAGTCTAAGCCGTATCGGAAGGCCTTGACGACGAGGGTGCACGATGAAGAGTGGTGGCCACAGTCGTCTTGGTGGATGTTCTTGAGGAGCTACATGCCATCATCCGGGGGGCGCATAGCAGCACCACGCCATTGGGGCGCCTCGGGTACAGCTTGTGGTCGATGACGCAATACATCTTGACTCGACGAGAAACGTGCTCTGCCTCTGCTTCATTCTCGGGGAGATCCCCTTTCTGGATGTAGTCGATGAGTCTCTTATTCCAGCATGCTTCGTCATGAGTGTATACCAACACTAGGCGGTATCCCGAGGGGATACCGTAGTCCGGTGCGCCTTGGGCGGGAGCTTTTCCTCGAGGTGCTGGTGACTTTGCCCCTCGTCATCGTCAGTTGGGGGGACGATGGACGACTTGTGGAGCCTCTATCCAAAGACACCTGGGGCTTGCGCCCAATTTCTTGATGCTCCTTTGGCGATGTCGTCTGCTTCTTTGTTGTCCCCTCGAGGGATGTGTTGCAGCTCCATGCAGAGGAACCGTTTCTCAAGCTTTCGAACCTCCTCGAGGTATAAAGCCATGTGTTTTCCTTTGATGTGTAGCTCTTGTTGGAGAAGTTTACGAGGAGCTGGGAGTCTCCCTTGATGGTGAGGCGCTTGACTCCTAGGGCGGCGACCGCCCTGATGCCGGTGAGGAGGCACTGGTAGAAAATAGGCCTTTAGTCCCGGTTCGCAAAGGCCATTAATCCCAGCTGTGCAACCGGGACTAAATATGCACGACTAAAGGCCCCCCCTTTAGTCGTGCCTCTTACGAACCGCGACCAAAGGCCCGTCCACGTGGGCGCCAGGAGTCCGTCGGGGCGGAGGACCTTTAGTCCCGGTTCTCGTGGCTAACCGGGAGTAAAGGCCTCCTCCGCAGGTTTAGGGTTTTAGCCCCCTAAACCTGGTTTCTTTTTAATTTGTAGTGTTTTATTTCTATTATATTTTATTTTGTGTTTTATTTTAATTTTGATGAAGTTTCAATACACATATTCTACGCTACTATATACATGCTTATGAAATTTCAAACAAAAAGAAGTCAAGAGGAATATATAATATATATTCAATCTCGGGTGACCATACACAACTTCGAACAAGTTTCCATACACAATTAGGATGGATGACCATATACAACTTCGAACAAGTTTCAATCTCGGGTATGCATATAAATTTCTTCGTCCTCGGTATAGTGTTCTCCTTTAGGATTGATGACTTCCCTCATGAAAAATCCTGCTAATTCCTCTTGAATTGGTCGGAAGCGAGCTTCTGGACTAAGCTTCCTCCGCAAGTTATCCGTCGCCTTCCGCACGCTATCCGACGCCTTCCGCTCAGAGGTGTGTCTCTGGATGTTCTCACAAACATAGTATCCACATAGATTGGTCCCCGGTGGCTGCTTATCCACATTAACTAACCTTCTAAAATCTAGCTCATGTTTGAATTCACCGACAATTTCTTCTGAGAACCGTCTCCAGACCCTACATGGCAAAGAAAATTAAATAAACAAGGGAGTTATTAGTTACTTGATATTATGAAATGAACGAAAGAGACCGATCGACATTGGGCGCAAATGATTGAAAATAATTACTTTTGCAGCATTTTTCTCATGTCGTCCCAACGCTTTGAATCCGAATCCATAGAGTCCATGATTAGAACTCTGGAGGTGTGAAGTTCAATATTTAGCAGAATCCAGCGGAACCTGCGGACATGTTACATGCATAGTCATGCATAACTCATCGATTAGACATACCATGCATGGAGTAAACAAAAGAGAATGGGCACAAGAGAGAAACCCTCACCCAAAATGGTAAGGAAATAGAATATGACTTTTGAGTTGATGCTTTCTAAGAAACTTGTACAAGTCTTTCTCCATGTCTTCGGGGTGATTTTGTAACACATATCCATTAACGATATGTGGGTCAATGAACCCAACATCATGGATGTTTCTTATTTTGCATTCCCAAATCTTCAATCTGCATAATAGCGTACGCTACAATATAGTTAGGACAATATATATATATATATATATGTATAGTGCAGGCAATGAAGAACGAGATGAGGTAGAAATAAATCACTTACAGAATGTAGCAACTCAGCATAGATTTGTCGAGCTCGCGCATATTGAACAGATGGAACAATTCACTCATATGAACTTCTACAGAGTACCATTTGGTGTGATGCTCCTCTATAACATCCGCATAAACATATTCTTTGTCAGCCCATGTTATGAAATTCTTGTACCAACGTAGCAGATTTCGCATTTGTGGTGCTACACTCTTTTCCTGCGCAGCCTCGACGAGAGGCCCATTCCGCACATATTGTAATGCTATCTCACTTACTGGCACACCCTCAAGGTCTAACGAGGCACGAAGAGTCAAACCCATCTCAGACGCTTGTTTCATGGCACTCGCTACAGTCAATCCAAGTGCTGTCGCAGCTGCTATGATCTCGGGGTCCTCTTCCGGACCGACTTTCACTATGAGCGGGGGTACGATTGTTTATTCTGCATCCCGAGCTGGTCAACTCGTTTCCCTCTTTTTTTACTTTCTTCTTTCTCCTCCTTCAATATTTCTGCTTGCCTACAAAGTTCACGTCCATAGTCATCAGGCATATTCAGCTCGTCTTGGGACGGTGTCGTCAAAAAATCCTTAGCCCACTTCTTTTGCTTCTCAGTGAATACTTGCTTGGGCTCAGGCTCTTTTATCGCCTTCGTATCCGCCTTCCATTTCTCATAATGAGCAGACACGGCCAATTTGGTTTCAGCTTCAGTAAGTTCCCAAGGCCTTGGGAGGAGAGGCTTCAGTGATGGCTCCGGTACCGTTGTGGTCTTAGGTACATAAGGGTCCGGGTTAATAGTCCAGGAGCGGGTTTCCTTGCTGCCCGCCTGTTTCTGCTTCTTCGCCGGAGGTGGATTGGGGGGCGTTGTACCCGCCGGAGGAGGATTGGGGGGCGGCGGCTGCTTGCCCGCCGGAGGTTGTGGATCGGGGGACGGCGTCGAATGGCGTGAAGGAGGTGTAGGTGAACCACCACCACCATCGGAGGGGGGTGGACTTGTTAGCCTTGGCGCCTCGCCTGGAAACAATATGTACTTCTTTTTCCATAGAATGATCTGGCGCTTGACATCTCCAAGTCTTCTCTCCCCTTCGGGTGTAGCTTTGTCAATCTCCAGGTCCTCAAACTCTTGGACTATGTCTTCCACCGTGACACGAGCATAGCCATATGCAATGGGGTTGTTGTGGTGGAGTGCTCCAGGTGTACAGGGTAAAGCACTGCCGGTAGCTACCTTCGTGGAAACGTTCCCCACGGGATAATGCAGATCACATTCTTTCATCTCCTTTACATCATCCACGGGGTAGTGAGGCTCCGGTGCACGAAACTTGATCGTCGGTGCATTAGCACCAGGCAGGGCATCCGTGGAAGCCACGCTGCTTCTCCGCTGCTGGCTTCCGAGATCCTCTTCATGATCTTCATGCGGCCCTGTAGCAGATTTTTCTTTTACTAGTTCATGCACGGTCTGCTTCAACTCATGGATTTCCGATGCAAACTTCGCCAAAAGATCTGCATCCCGGTCCGTCTTTCTCTTACGGCTTCTGTAACAGTACGGGTCATTGTCCTGGGAAAACCCTACTTTCCACAGAATTCTGCCTTTGCCTCGTACATGTCCTCCGTGTTCATCATTCCCGAGGGCTGTTGTCAGTGCGTCTTTCTCTCTGTTGAACTTGATCAAGCCCTCTTGAGCTTGGGTCATTGCGTCAATAAGGGCTTGGGTGGGAGCAAAATTTTTCTTCCGGTGAACACACACCCCTGTCTCCGGGTCTAGCGACCCCCCATGCCCGTACCACGAGCTTTTGGCCCTTGGGTCTCATCCCTCTGTACCTAGAGGGATTCCTCGCACCCTCAGGCCCTCCTCCATCTTCGCCCACTTAGGCTCCGAAAGGCGGTATCCTCCTGGCCCCATAATATGATGGTACTGTTTCTTACCCGCATTGACCTTATTTTTATTCGATATTTCCTTGAAATGCTCCGATTTCTTTTGCCTCACAAATTCTGGCCAATCATCTTTCAGTCTCTCATGTTGTCATTGAAATCCGGAGTCTTGCCCTTGTTGACATAGTCACGGGTTAAATTTTTCTTGAAGTTCTGGAATGCTTCGGCCATCTTCTGAAGAGCGAACTCTTTGACTAGCCTCCTCCTCTCACGTCCACCCGGAACCTCGTTACCGAATTCATCGACTTTGTTGTATTCCGGAGGTAGAATGAAATGTTCCATAAGCTTTCTCCAACAATCCTTTTTCGTTCTCTTGTCGATAAAACTGAAACCAAGACGTGCCTTCTTTGGCTCCTTCCATTCCTGGACGGTGATTAGGACGTTGTCTGTAACAACGACTCCGCATTGGTTGATAAACTTTGTGGTGTGCTGTAGGGGCTTGCCGGTTGTACCGACTAATTCGATGGTATATGTTTCTCCTTGTTTCATCGCCTTGGATTTGCCACGTTTTGTCGTACTCGATCCGGCCGAGGGCTAAAAAAAGAAAGAGAGTCGCGCGCATTAATACATATGTATTCACATTTCAGTAAGTTTGTATCATGAGAGGCTCAATGTATATATACCTCGCCGGAGGTCGTTGCTACTTGCAATTCGAGATCGTCGTTTGTTGACGGTTGACCTCCGTCGACAATGTCCGTTCCTTCACCTTCTTGATCATCGACAATGTCTGTTCCACCGTCAAGGTTCAGAAAAGAAGAGACTACATCCTCTTCTTGCTCATCTTCTGAGCCCGGCACATAAGGAATCTCGTTGTTTATGATGCCCATTAAATAACGTTCAGCCTCCGGATCCCTAAGCGGCTCGGCTCTATCGTCCGCCATATGTCACTCCTGCATGTAGTAAAAATTAATTAAGTATAAAAGAATTAAAAAATAAGATTAAGGGGACAGGGAGCCGCTCGGGGGCGGAGGGGGTTTAGGGTGTACGGTATAGAGGAGGAGCAAATATTGACGGTGATATTTTAGTAGATATGAGACTTAGCAAATATTAGTACAAATATTTTACTTAGTGAAATGACCGTACTTTTTTTTGACTTAGGAATATATATTTAGGGTTAGTAGTGCTTCAGATTTTTTTTAGCTTTTTTTTGACTTAGGAATAATTAGGGTTAGTAGACTTAGCAAATATTAGTACACATATATATTTAGCTTCACCGGTGATTTTTGACTTAGGAATATTCTACTTTTTTTTTTACTTAGGAATTTTTTTGACTTAGGAATATTTTTTGACTTAGGAATTTTTTTTCCTTAGGAATATTTAGGGTTAGTAGACTTACCCGATATTAGTACAAATATATATTTAGCTTCACCGGTGATTTTTTTACTTTTTTTTGACTTAGGAATATTTTACCATTTTTTTACTTAGGAATTTTTTTGACTTAGCAAAAAAACGAGTGCAGCCAGCCACACTCGCACTGCACCCGGGCAGCCACACGGGCCCAGCCAGCCACAAGGGCCCAACCACCACTTAACCGCCGCGCGTCCAGGAGCCCAGCCCAACTGCCAGCAGCCTGTGCTCAAAAAAAAGAAAAAACTGCCAGCAGCCCGCCGGTGACGCGTTGTTGACGTCACCTTCGTCTTCTTCCCGTGAAGATTTTCGTTTTCATTTGTTGACTTAGGATTTTCGTTTTCTCTCTACCTCCTCTCTCCCCTCTCCCTAACCTCACGGCCACTTCTCGTCGCGCGCGGATTTCGTCGTTTCCGGTACGGCGAAGAATGGAGCGCGCGGATGTCGTCGTTTCTGCTCACGGGTAGGGGCGCGGGAGGACGGGCAGGGGCGCGGGAGGACGGGCGCAGGGGCGGAGGGAACCTAGCGGAGACGAGGGCGGCGCCTCCTCTGTGTCTCTGCGGGCGAAATCGGCGAGGGCAGCGCGAAGAAGACGAGCAGAGATGCGTTTGGTCCTTAGAAAATTTTGGGGCAGCGCGAATCGCGAATATATAGGGCCAGTACCCTTTAGTCGCGGTTGGTGTCCCAACCGGGACTAAAGGTGTACCTGTAGTCGCGGTTGGTGACCCCAACCGGGACTAAAGGTTTTTTCGCGGCGTTTTCGTTCCCGCGCGGAAAGAGCAAATACTTTTCGTTTTAAAATCTTAAAAATACAAATAATATATCAAAAAATTCAAAAAATAAAACTAATTCATTTTAAAATCTTAAAAATACAAATAATATATAAAAAAATCAGAAAAATATAACTAATTCATTTGAAAATCTTAAAAATACAAATAATATATCAAAAAATTCAAAGAAATAAAACTAATTCATTTGAAAATCTTAAAAATAGAAATAATATATCAAAAAATTCAGAAAAATAAAACTAATTCAGTTGAAAATCTTAAAAATACAAATAATATATCAAAAAATTCAGAAAAATAAAACTAATTCACTTTAAAATCTTAAAAATACAAATAATATATCAAAAACTTTTAAAAAATTAAACTAATTCATTTTAAAATCTTAAAAATACAAATAATATATCAAAAAATTTAGAAAAATAAAACTAATTCATTTTAAAAACCCATTTTTCCCGCCATTTCTTCCCTGTCTTCCCGCCTCCCGCTTCCCGCCTTGTGGCCAAAATGGAGCTGGACGGCGTAGTAAAGCTTGTCACCGATGGCTACGTAAGCACGATGCCAACCCCCAAGCCCTGGAAGGAGAAGGCGATGTCGAAGTGCATGGTACATACTCCTGGAGCCAGCATGCCCGAGGCGGCTGGCTCCTCTTCAAGGTCTTCCTCTGGCGGCGGGTTAGTCCATTCTGCGTTGAACTCCGCCAGAGCTTCTCCTAAAATTGTCTTGGTCGTGAGGAACTGGAGCCCGAAGAGTTGGAGCTCGACAACCCACTCGGTGACACGCTTAGTGGCATTGGAATTGCACAGAATCTGCTCGAGAGGGAACACGGATACCATTGTGATGGGCTGTCCCTCGAAGTAGTGGCGAAGCTTCCTTGAAGCCACAAGGAGCGCATATTGGAGCTTCTGCTGCATGGGGTGCCTCTCGCGGGCATCTCACAGCATGGTGCTAACAAAGTAGACATGGTGTTCGACGAGAGAGACTCTAGAGGTATAGGAAGTGAGTTGTTCTAACGTATTGGAGCTCTCCTAGAGCTTGAGGGTGTCCCCCTTGTGGTGGTTTTTTCCATTCAGCGGTGTCCTCTAGGGGAGAGGCGGGCGTGGGATCCAGGTCGGGCAGGGCGTGGGCTCTAGACCAGGCAGCGGCTCCCGCGGTCGCGGTGCGACCAAGATGGGAGGGATTGCCAGATACTTCTGGAGGTCCTCAAATGTAGTAGCCATCTCGGTAGTCCATTTGAATGGATCCGATCACTTCAGGAGTTTAAAGAATGGCAGAGCCTTGTCGCCAAGTCCTGAGATGAAGTGTCCTAGTGCTGCCACGCATCCCGCGAGGCGATGCATTTCCTTCAACCATCATGGAGGCTACATTTCTTCCATGGCTCGAATCTTGTCGGGGTTGGCCTCGATGCCGCGGTGAGACACACCAGGAAGACGATCAACTTCCCTGCCGCAACCCTGAATACGTATTTGTAGCGATTGAGCATGATTTTGACCCTTCGGAGACTTTGGAAGGTCTCCGTGAGGTCGTCGATGAGCGTGTGCTCCTCGCAAGTCTTGACGGCGATGTCATCGACGTACGCCTTCACGTTCTTGCCTATCCGTGTTCCCAGGGCGATGCGCATTGGCTGTTTGAATGTAGCCCCGACGTTCTTCAGGCCGAAGGGCATGCACACATAGTAGAACACTCCCCAAGGAGTCATGAAGGCGGTCTTCTCCTCATCTTCTTTGGCCATCTTGATACCGATCGAGAAAGCGTCCAGAAAATAGAGGAGGTTACACCCAGCGGTGGAGTCCACTATCTGGTCGATCCTCAGGAGAGGATATGTATCCTTGGTTCAGGATTTGTTGAGGTCGGTGAAGTCCACGCAGAGCCATCCCCCGCCTGTGTGCTTGGAAACCACGACCGGGTTGGAGATCCACTTAGAGTGGATAACCTCATAGATGATCTTGGCATCCATCAGCTTCTCCACTTCGCGGACGATGAATTCCTGCTTCTCGGGGCTATGGCGGCAAGCCTTCTGCTTGACTGGTCGTGCGCCGGGGCACACAGCTAGATGGTGCACGATCGCCTCCCTTGGCACGATGGGCATATCAGACGTTGTTCGTGCGAACATGTCCGCGTTTACCCGAAGCAAGGCAACAGGAGCGCTTTCTTGTTTGGGAAGCAACCCGGCTCCAATGGTGAGGGTAGGCCCCGTGCCATCGAGGTCCATGGAGAACAACAACTTCTTCTTCGGGGGCTCGACAGCATCCCCGAGGCTGTCCTCGTCCATGGGGTGTGACGCTGCCGCCTCCTTATAGGCGTCTTCCACGGAGCGCATGACATCCTTCATGTCTCCGTAGACAGCGAGGGGCCCGTTGCTTCCAGGCATCTTGACGTGGTGTGTGACGGCCATGAACTTGGCCAAGGAGGGGTAGCCGAGGTTAGCGTTGTAGGGAAGCCCGATGTGGGCGACTTCAAAGTCGATGTCCTTGGTGCGATAGTTCTGGCGTGTGCCGAACGTGACCTCCAGGCGCACTCACCCCAAGGGAACGGTGGTGTCGCTGGTTGCGCCGGTGAAGGGCCTTGTTACCTTCAAGCGATCGTGCGAGATACATAACTTCTCAAAGGTTTCGAGAGAGATCACGTTGAGGCCCGCGCCTTCGTCCACCAGCCTCTTGGAGATGGCGACATTGTTGATCGTGGGGGTGCAGACCAGGGGAACGGCTCCCATGGAGCCAGTGGTTCTAGGAAGGTCAGCGATGTCAAAGGAGATTTCCTGATGTGGCCACTTGAGAGGTTGCGGTGGTGGCCCATCCCCCTGACATACGGCATTGACCTCCCGCGAGACCCTCTTCAGATGGCGGCTCGAGAGCGAGGCATTTGACCCGCCGAGGATGCATGCTGCAGATGGAGCGGTGTGGTGCGCCACCGCAGAGCTGGGACTGCCACCTCCCACGGCAAAGCGCCAAAGAGTCATGTGACCCTCGGGCTCACCATGGGGAAGACGGTCGCTGTGGTGGAAACTTCGGAGGAACTGCGTGCGCAGGGCCTCCCACATGCTCATGGAGCTGTCAGGGAGGTTTAGCAACCAGGCGAGTGGTGGGCCGCGGAGCGCCAGGGGAGAGTACCTCATGAGGCACCTATCTCATCCCCCGGCGGCCCTGACCCTTGCTTGATACCTCCATAAAATCCCAGAGGGGGACGTCGCCTGTGTAGCGAGGCGGGAGACGAGGGCGAAACGGGGACAGCCATCTTGCCTCCCACAGGTCCCTGGAGAACGCATAGCGTCATCCTGCCGAGGCGCTCGCCCGCCGCTCTCGGTAGCTAGGAAACTCTAAGTTGGCGGTGACGTTTCCCGAGGCAAAGGGTGTCGTGTCGCGCGCTCGAAGATGTGGAGTCCCACGCGCGCGGGACTCTGCGTGTTCAGCCTCAGGCGTGGTTTTCGGGGTGGAGCTGATCAGCTCCCAAGTGGAGGGTGGGGCGTTGTCACAGGGGTGGCTCCCGCTACCCGAGTGAGCTCAGTGGCAGGTACCAACAAAGAGTCACTGGCGCCGGCGTTGGGCAGACAACGCCGCGGTCCCTGTGCTCCAGGCAAGGCTTCCCACGCGCACTGAAGACCATGCGCGCGCACGGCCGATGGCCGTAGGGACAGCGTAGCCTGCACGCGGGAAGGCAGAGGAAGTTTTGGGTCCACGGGGGCCTCCTCGACAGGCGTCATGTCACGCCCGCGGCGCAACGCGGGGGATCGAGAACGGTGGGTTCCGGTGCTGCAGAGGCGTGAGACGAGGCCGCCGATTGCGGCTAGTCCGGTTAGTGCGGGAGGCTGCCATGGTGGAGGAGATGCGAGAGAACGTCTAAGCCCCCTACCTAGCGCGCCAAATGTCGGAGAGGTGGATCTGTCCTAGACAGGATTGCTTCTACAGGTTCGAACACTGGGGGCTAACCACGTTCTGATGTACCTCAAGAGGCCTCGAGAGGGGAACTCTAGAAGACCAACAATGGAGATACGGAGAGTTTACCCAGGTTCATGCCACCGTGAGGGTGTAAAACCCTACTCCCGCTTGTCTGATGGATTGGACTGCGATATGTACGGTACAAGCGCGAGCTCGTGCTCGGAACAGACTACTGGTAGTCTCCTAGGGATGTTGCTACCTATCTTCGGATCGGTCCCCTTCTACGAGGGTAGGAGAGCCCTGCTTATACCAGCACTTGGCCCTCTTTCCCGCTCATTGGGCGGGAAAGAGCTACCAAGAGGTGCCAAAGGAGTACACTGCGGCCCTCTGCAACAGCAGGTGTTTCCGGTCGTCGAGGACAACACCATCGTCCATGGCAGAGAGGTGGGGTCTCCGATGACGCTCGTTTCGTCTTGTAATGGTAGATCGGTCTCCTTACACCAAAGAGGAAAACCTCGGTCAGGGCTTTGGCGCGCGCAGCTGTGCTTCACACTTTATACACGAGAATGGCAACTGCGGCCAAAGTCGCTATGCCGCCCTGTGGTGCCTCCGTCGCTCGCACATAGGCTCCGGCGTCACCCCCACATTGGTTGTCCTCCAACGGTCGAGGGCCCCTCCGGAGAGGAGCGTGGGAAATGCAGGGCTCCTCACCGGCTATCCGCGGGGATATCAACGAAGATGGGCCCTCGCCAAGGGATCGTACTTGGAAAGTGTAGGGCCAATGCGCCCATCTCTTGTGGCGATGCAGGACTACTCCTCCCGTGTTTGGTGGGCTGGCACTAGTGGAAACAGGGGCTTTATTCCCGGTTCGTAGGCCCCATTTGTCCCGGTTGTGCAACCACGACGGGGCATCCGGGACAAATACCCCTCCCCATTGGTCCCGGTTGTGCCAGGACCTGGGACAAATGGGGCTGACCACGTGGCCCGTGCGCTGGAACCTGGCCAAGGCTATTAGTCCCGGTTCTCAATACGACCCGGGATGCATGCCCCTTCTGCCGCGGCAGAAATTTACAATTTCCGTTTTTTGGCCCCCCAGACCTCCACGGAGCTCCCGGATCGCACGAGTGAATAAGTATATAAAGCAGAATAAGAAACACTTATATTACGGAAGCAAAGTATATCGAGCATATTACATGACCGATGGAGTGTATTACAAAATCAAACTTAGTTCCAACCGGAGGCATGGTACTCTCCATCTACGTTTATGACCTCTGCATCTAAGAAGCCCGCAATTTCCTCCTGAATTGCTCGTATGTGGTCCCTTGGTAGAAGACCGTCCCGAAGCCGTTCGATCTAATATAAAGAAGAGTGGTCAATATATATATATATATATATATGAAACTAAGTAACTAAAATAGATAGTAATAAGAAGAATTGACGACTAACGTACATGAAGTTGCTTTAAATTTCTGCCCTTGGGAGATGTCGTCTGACAAATGAACTCGCAAACGTAGTATCCACACAAGTTATTCCCGTCTCCTTGTTGCAAGCACTTTACGAGAAGATTGTTTCAATCAAAATAATAATCAACCAGGCATGATAATGGTATCGACACTAGAATCAAGGAGATGGGCGCGGATCTCGATAGTACTTACTTGCACAACATCAAATGTAAGCTTTTTTTCCCATTCACCGGGAGACTTCTTTATGAACCTCTTCCAAACCCTACCCGAGAAACAAAAAGAATAAAAAGAGTTAGTAATTACTTGATATACGAAAATGAAACAAAGTAGTCGATATATTGCCATATATAAATACTGAAATTAATAAAGATTGAAATTACCGCTGGATCATTTCCTGCATGTCAACCCACATTGAGAGGGGTTTACGTTTTGGGTCCATTACAATTACTTTTCCTTTGTCAATTTGGAAGATTAGCAGAATATAGTGGAAGCTGCGCACGCAGAACTCATCAATTATACAGTGAACATCGAGTAAGGAAAACAGAATATTTACAACAGAGTAACACACTTACTTGAAGTTGTAAGAAAATAGTATTTCCCGTCGGTGTTGGTTAAATATTATTGCGCTCAGAATATTATTTTCTGTATCCTTGGGAGATTGCCGAAGAGTCTTTGCATAAATAATATTTGGATCAATGAACCCAATATCATAGATTCCACCTCTTTTGCATTCGAGAATCTTCATTCTGCAATTATAATATATGAGTGTACTATATATATATATATATGAATATGCAATTGAATGAGGTGAGCTAGAGAAATAAGTGCTTACAGACAATAGGCACTAAAGATAGATTTGTCGAGGGCCTGCTGCTGGTATAACTGAAACAATTCCTCAAATTGAATCATAACATATCCATTTCCATTTCCATAGTGCTCGTCCTTAACGTTGAGACATATCCAGTCTATAGATTCCTCAACGGCTTCCATATACCAACTATGCACTCTTCGCATTTTCGTTGGTAGATCATTTATCTCCTCGGGTTTGACAAGAGACTTCCCGTGCTGGTATTTGTACGCACATTCAGCTGCGGGGAAGTAGTTCACTGTTTGCATATACTCAGCAATGGACAAACCCGCATCAGCTGCCTTGTCTGCGTACAATGTTATAAACTCCGGATCAATATGCTCGTCAGCAATATTAGTGCTCGGCCCCACCTGGGTATTGGAAATCACTTTGAGCGGGGACGTGGATTGTTTTTTCTGCTCTCCGAGCTGAGCAACTAATTTTCCCTTTTTCCCGCTTGCGCTACTACTCTTCGTCGACTGCACCATTTCCTGGTGTGACTTCAGAATAGAGCGGTCATAGTCAGATGACAGACTCGGCTCGGGTTGATGAAGAGTCTTCACCATTTTCCAAGCTCGTTCTATCTCTTCTTCGGTCTCGGGGAAATCTGGCTTTTGCTTCTCCTTCCGCTTTGATTTCCTCGCCTCGTATTGGTCCTTTGCGATTTTCTGGTTTTCCTCGGGAGTATAGTCGTAAGGTAACTTGGGTACCTCTTTTGGTACCTTCGGGAGGGGTGACCGTTGACGTTTCGGTGATTTTTTACGTTTCGGCAGAAACTTAGTGGGCGGAGAAGGCTGACGCGGCGGCGTAGGCGACCGCGCTGGAGACGTGCACGGCGTAGGCGACCGCGCCGGAGACGGCATGCGTTGCGAAGACGACCGCGCTGGAGACTTTTGCGCTGGAGAAAGGCGAGGATTCGATGGCTTTGCCGTCTGATTTGTGAGCACAATGCATTCCTTTAGCCATAAAACGGTCAAGTTCTTGGCTTCTCCGAGTTCAGTCAACTCTTCGTCTTCACCTTCAGGAAAATCAAGCTTTACCCGCTCGAATCCGTTGACAACTTCATCGACCCCAACAACAGCGTAGCACCGTGGAACCGGAAGACTATGGTGAGTTGGTTCGTTGCCAATTGGTAAGACATAGCCGGCCGCCGCCTTGATGGTTATATTGACGACCTTCACGTGGAGTTCACAGGATGTCATTTCCGTGATCTCATCCACCGGGTGAATCATCGGCGGTGCATCATCACCCGGTAGCTGCATGGACGCAACGCTGCTTTCGCGATGAGAATGTGCGGCGTCGGGAGCCTCGACTTCAACTTCTACCATGTGTACTGATGCGCCGGTAGACACTATCTGCTGGCTAAGTGTGTTAATTTGGTCCTGCTGCTTCTTTGCTACATTCTGTGTCAGCTTTACCATTTCCTATATCAATGCTAAACGTACAAATCTAAAATTTCTAAGTATAATCTAAAATTTCTAACATTCACAACTAATAATTTTAACATTCTTAAATTTCCTATATCAATTCTAAACGTACAAATCTAAAATTTCTAAGTCTAATCTAAAATTTCTAACATTCACAACTAATAATTCTAACATTCTTAAATTTCCAATATCAATTCTAAACAAATCTAAAGTTAATAAGTCTAATCTAAAATTTCTAACATTCGTAAACTAATAATTCTAACATTTGTAACACTAATAAAAAACAGTAATTAAGTAAAAAAAAAGGAAAAAAACAAAAAAGGCCCCGGGCTAGGGCGAGATGGAGGCAGGCCTTACCTCCTCTCGGGGCAGCGGCGGGGGGCAGCGGCGGCAAGGGGCGGTGGAGGCCGGCGCGAGACGGGATCGAGGGCGGGGCGCAAGGCCGGCGCGAGACGGGATCGAGGGGCGGGTGCGCTCGACGGGGAGTCGAGGGGCGGCGCCGCAGAGGAGGACGCCAACGGGGGCGAGGGGCGGCGCGGGGGCGACGGGACCGAGGGGCGGAGCCGCAGAGGAGGACGGGGGCGAGGGGCGGCGGGTGCGACGGGAGTCGAGGGGCGGCGCCGCAGAGGAGGACGTCGACGGGGGCGAGGGGCGGTGCGGGGGCGACGGGACCGAGGGGCGGCGCCGCAGAAGAGGACGCCGACGGGGGCGAGGGCGGCGCGGGGGGACGGAAAAAATGGGCAGCCTGGCGGCGTCGATTTCGTCCCTGCGCGCGGTCTGGAACTGGGAGGGACGGTGACATGTATATATTTATCTAGCATCCGTCCCGATTGGTGGCAACAACCGGGACGAAAGCCCCTTCCGTCCCGGTTGGTGGCAACAACCGGGACGAAAGCCCCGGCTGGTCGGGCGCGCCGGGACCAGAAGTACTTTTGGGCCGGGCGCGCCAATTGTTTTAGCCCCAAAATTTGAATATCTTAAATATGCACGTGAATAACTTCTATATACTTTCAAATTTGAAAAAAATTACAACATGAAAATTGTTTGAATTTGCATAACTAATTCAAATCCGTTTTCTGTTTGCATAACAACCGAATACCGAGGGGGGTGCGGTAAACATTCTGTTCTGCCGTGCTCGGACGCCGCGGAAGCCGGTGGTGATGTTCCCGTGCACATTACTACCCGAGCTCAAAGTGAACACTGACCCAAGCATGCATTCTGTATCCTTAATGGCGCCATATTTATCATAGTGCTAATACCATATACTGTATCTGCACATATATTTAAGATTTACCATGTGCTGTCGTGTGTATTGTCGAATGAATACGGAACACTTATTTTAGCCCTGCACTCAGTTTTGCACATTCATTGAACAGGTGGTAACTCCTCACTGAGCCAAGCATACAATGAAGCCAGCGGATGAAGCTCAGATTTGGGCAAACATACTGGCTGATCCTCTTGATTAGCCTCCATCTACTATTCCTCTTCCTAGCCAGGTAATAATAAGAAATATAAAACTATTACCATTTTTCTTCCTTGATCAACTATCTCCCTTATGCTGGTAGCCACCATGCATTCACAAACCGGTGTATTAGGATCTGTCATGCACGAAACTCCTATAAACCATCCAACCATCTGCACAATCGTCATCAGAAACATAATATCAAACGATACTTGGGTGGTAACACATTAACTATTCAATCTTATCTATTCCAAAACTTCCTATTACTATTACACATGTGAATTTTTAAATTTGTGTCTATTTCCCAGCTAATGTATGCATGTTTTGTGTTTTAGAGTTCATACCAAATGAAAATTATAGGCGCGGCCCAAGAGCTTCTCGCAAGAGAAGAATATCTATATGGGTGAGAAAGAATTCAGTTGCCTAGAGATTTGCTCGATCTGCTGCAATAACAAACCACCAAAAATAACCAAAGAAAGTTGTTTCATGTGTAACATTTTATTTTATTTGTAAGAAAACACTATTTTCTTGTTTAAAAATCTGCGTGTTTTTGTTTTGTTTTGTCAAAAACCTTAAAACACGTGGGCTTAGTACTTGTTATTGTACATCCTGTCCATGCATATATTGTCCATCATCCATTGATGGGATAAATAATCCATAGCTCCATCTCTTCCGCAGAAGCCACCGTACTTACAGAATGTGCCTTCGGCAGGGAGGTCAATATAGGAAAGATGACAAGCACTGGACACAGGACGAAGTGATTAAGCTATCCAAGGGTGTTGAGAAATATGGCGCTGGGCAATGGAAAAAGATCGAGCTTCATTACTTCTCACTACCTGACGGAGAACCAGTCCGATCAAACGAAAATCTGAATGTATATACAGAAGTGTACTCCAAAAAAAAAGTGGTTATTGGCAAATATGGAAGTTGTTTTATCTAGCAGATGAATAATAAAATGTTTTTTTTCATCTTGCGGGACGCCACGGAAGCCGGTGGTGATGTTCCCATGCACATTACTACCCGAGCTCAAAGTGAACACTGACCCAAACATGCATGGATGAATGTGTTAAAGGGGGATGAATGTGTTAAACACTGACCCAAATGCACGGCAGGACGTATGATGTCGAATCCGGATGTTTTGTATTTGCTCGATGAACTGAATATATGATGTATCAAACCTTAAAGGGGGTGTAGAACCAAACAAACGGTATCGCCATCATACAGCCCAACCGTGGCTACTGGGTGCATATATGCATACCAAATGCACGACTGGACGTATGATGGCGAATCCGGATGTTTTGTATTTGGGAGATGAACTGACCGGTGTATGAAGCTGGGCTATATATAGGGTCCTCTGGCTCACAAAGTGTTGAGCTAGGTTTTTGATCCAACGGTTAAGAAACACCTCATCCAACGGCTCACAGCAGCTCGAAAGAAACACACCGTAGCCTTGATCGAACGGCTCACAACATCTCGAAAAAAACACACCCGGATCCAACGACTCATGAGCGCTTGAAAGAAACACACGATCCATGTGATTCTATCTGATTGGTCCAAACGAAACCCTAATTCCCATTTAGTCCCGGTTGGTGTCCCCAACCGGGACTAAAGGGATGATCCGTTTCCCAATGAAACCCTAGCCCATTTAGTCCCGGTTGGTGTCCCCAACCGGGACTAAAGGGATGTTTTCTTCTCGCTATATATATGTATGCATTGCCACACCATTGGCATAAACACATACAAACTCACCACTCTCTCATGGCTTCTACCGTACCCACTCTAACATTCATCCAGGCGGAGGCACTTTCCGCCTCGAACTACCCCTGCCCGTGCGGCTACAACGTTCCCGCCGGTTGGATGCTGAGCGCCGGAGGAGTGCCGGTCCCTCCTCTTCCTCAAGGTGTGGCGCGTCGGGCGGCCATCACGAACCACTACTACCACGAGCTCACGCCGGAGCAGCGGAGGAATCCCAGTTGGCATCCCGATAACCAGCATACTTGGGATGCCTTCTTCATCAATCGGCGTGAGAGGGCGCTCGCCAGGTATGAGAAGGACGGTCTGCCTCCTGGGAACTTTCACGAGGCCGGTCGTCGGCTATGGTGGTCCGGCCGGACTCTACAGAGCGTCATGGACTACATCAGGGCCGGCGATATCCCCCGCCTGCGCTACCCTCAGGCCCAGTCCTGGAGTCGTGATCCTCCGAGGGAGTGCAGAGCACCGTCAGACGATAGTGACGACGACGGCGGCGGCGACTACGACGACTACGAGTACATGTACTATAGGCCTAGGAAGGAGTATGACTAGTAGATCGATGCACTTTTGCCATTATGTACTGCCTTGTTTATTTAGATCTATGCTCTCCGTTTAGATTTAGATCCAATCTTGCAATTATGTGTACTGTGCCTTGTTTATCTATCGAAATGCATGTCCCCCTCCTAATGTGAATGCATACTTTGCGGCGTCGATGCCTGACCTCATGTGGCCGCCGGCATGTGCGAGTCGCAGAGCGGCAATAGGAAGATGGACTGGCGCTTCGTTTCTGAAATGTGTGGGCGGTCGACCTTCAAAAAGAGGAGGGTAGAGAGTGGTTGGACATTAACGCAGCCGCCTAATGTGAATGCTGTTTTTTGTTGGGAGTTGTGCAACGGAGACGAATATCGTGGCCGGACATTAAGCGCAGCTTCTTCTACCACCAGCAGAGGTCTTCTACTTAGGTTTAGCTTGTATTTCTGATTTTGGAGAGAAAATATCTTCAACCAATATTACAAATGCGTTTGGAAATTGGTTGAATGGGGTGGATAAAAAGACTATTTGTGGGTCTGTGGCTAGGTATTGGTCCCGGGTCGTGCCACAAACCGGGACCAATGCCCATGCGCGTGCCACGTGGCCTGTGGCTAGGTATTGGTCCCGGGCCGTGCCACAAACCGGGACCAATGCCTCCCCACGAACCGGGACAGATGCCCCCAGGTGGTTTCTGCTGCCTCGGGCAACCGAACCGGGACCAATGCATAGCATTTGTCCCGGGTTTTTGTGCGACCGGGACAGATGCCCCCTGGCCCCCTGGACGAAAGGCGTTGTTTCCACTAGTGTGGGCCTGCAATAGACAGCCCAGGATACCCTAATATCCATGAGTCCGACATGAGCTCCCATACCACGGGGGCACCTCCCCCCTACCCGGCCGCCTTCCATTGGATCACTGGCCTAGTTCATTTTAGTCAACCTGTTTTACATATCCAGATCACATACTAAGCTCATTAAATCTTCATCTCAAACAATATAAATTTTATCTCTCATGAAGCTTCCCGTTTCAAGATGAGTTGATGAAAGACTCTATTTCCTATTATACCACTAGCTTAACATAATTATCATAAGATATAGTTGTCATGTTCTTGTTCGGAGATGGTATCTTATATAGAAAATATACACACATAAAATTCCTATGTGCTCTATAGTGCAGTACACGAGCTAATTCCAAAAGCACCCAATAATGAAATAACAAACATATATGTCCGTCCTACCTACAATCAAGAGTGAGTATATTGGTTATATTTCTATCTACCATATTTATTTTGCGATTGTGTTCTTACATTTCAAGAGTTACCAAATCACCGTCCTAAATATGCGTAAAATCTTTTATTTTTCACGAAATAAAATTATACATGTATCTCATGGGTCTAGTTCTTGAATACCCCTCTAGCTAGTCTAGATGAACATCACCGATGCATGTACTACCTTGTACTAGTGAAAGTTGACATTGTACAAATATAGGTACATGTGATTTGATTCTACGCCACATAATGAGCTATATATCCAAACACGGTTGGATCACCGATCTAGTTCATTTTAGTCAACCAATTTACTGATCCACATCAGATCTAAGTTTATCAAGTCTGCGTCTCATAAAATACAAATTTAATCTTTCAGGAAGCTTCCGTTGTGTAGGTGAAAGTCTCTATTTCCTTTTAGATCATCAGCTTAAAAATAATATCATGATATATACTCGTCATGTTATTCTTTAGAGGTGATATCTTATAGAAACTATAGGCACATAAAATTATTATGAGCTCTAAATTCCCCATACACAAGCTATTTCACCGAGAGGGACGAGTCAAAGTTGACATTTTGCCAATCTAGGTACATGTGTTGTGATTCTAGGTCACATAATGAACTTCATATGTAAGCAAGTTGACTCTGTTGGTTAATCTAGCACTCTGAGTTTTATGGCTACAGAAATTTTAGTAAGTTATATTGAAATAAGTATGTCATAGTATTTACATGTTAGGATAAACTTTATTACGTGTATAGAAACTTATAAGGCGATATGTACAAAACTAATTTATTATATTGTTTCTAATTGTAACTAACTTTTATAATTTTCTATTTATTAAAATTTAGGCATTAATATCTGCAATTACTTCAATTCTCACGAACCTAAATTATACCAATGTCTTTTGTTTAAATATCCATGTAGCTATCGTTTTGTAACTTCAGGCATACAAATACTAGCTCGCACTGAGTGCAAATTGAGACTCTGCCAAACCTACATACATTTTTCTTTTCAATTTTTTGGCCAAATAGTAATCTATATCTAAACGGGTTGAATGTGCCCTTTAATCTAGAACTTTGATTAATCATACATTAGATATGAAAAATTGCATCGATTTTACGATTTAAGTAAGTTATACTAAAATTGGTATGCTATAGTATATATATGGCATGTGTATACATATTTTATGGTGATGAGCCAAAGATAATGAATTGGATGATTTATTGTATTTCCATATTTTTTAAAAAAATTGTGAGAAAATAGAGTCAATTTTCATTGTTGGTTACCAAGAATGATTTTCATAGTGAAAAATTATAGATCTAGATAATCCGATTTATCTGACATCAACATATATTGATACGCTTGTTTATGTGTTCGACTTTACTACGCATATTTAAACATAATCCCCATATCTCGTGTGATACTCTATCGTAAAAACAACTTGAAATCATTGTTTACTCAAGCAAGTATTCTTCACAATATATACTTCTGAAACTTGCATGGGACAATACTCATATTGCTAAAATTTTGTAACACATGAAATCTAGAAAGATCTTAACCTATTTCACATTTATGCTCTGTTCCAAACTATTTTAAAATATAATCGATCACTTTGGTATTGTAATGGATAGATAAAAAATGGAATGGTGTGTTATTGCAGTTTAAATAACTCCTTTTACTTATGCATTGTATGGAAGTATGTACAAAACTCTTAAAGGACATCATAGTTGTGAATGGAAAAAGTAGTGCTAGATAGTAGATGGGATCACTCACCTGGTGCAGTTTTAGTCAACAAATTTGTAGATCTAAACTTCACTTGCATTTAGACCCCCCAACTTACAAGAATTGTCGTAAGAGATACTCTTCATGGTTTTTTATAGATCCAAGAGCACTTGAAAGAACTCCTAGGACTCTATAAATAGAAACGTCTACCCTTGCTTGTCCCACAGTCCTTCACCCTTTGGAAGCTCATCCTAGTTTCCAGTTCTTCGTGTCACTTGCACATTTGTCCATGGCTGCTCCATCAACCCTTTTTTTTGTTCTTTTCCTCGCAACACCAACACTTCTAGCCCTAGCCAATACCCCTTATCCGGCCAATACACCTTATCCGTATTGTAACCGTCCTTGCCAAAGTGAGCTTAGCTTGCACTTGTACTTGCACCAGTTTGTTGCTGGAGAAAACCGCCCAAACCGCAATGAAGAATTTGTGATTAACACAAATTATACTTTTAATTTCGGTACAACCCTGATCCATGATTGGTCCATCACTGATACAGTCAGTCCCACCAGTACCGTTGTTGCACGTGCACAAGGCACACACATTCAGGCGAGTAGAACAAGGACTGATGGGTGGTACATTTCTCTCAACATAGTGTTTGAGAGCGGCAGGTACTTTCCTTTAATGTACTTTCCTAGTTAGTAATTTTCAATTTCCTTTTTTCTTGATATTAGAAAATATTATTGTGTTTTATGCTGACGTTAATTAGTTTAATACATTATTTTTTATTTAATTATCATTTCAAATATGTTAGAGAATGATGACTATAGCATGCTGAATATATTCGATGACACATCCGTTAATAATACATGTACACAGTAGATAAATTCAATTACGAGAATTACACACATGATGCACATATGCACATAGTACATGTTAACATGATCTACCATCGTGCACATCTATAAAGAACATGATAAATATCACCTGTAGGTGCAAATTTACCATAGTAGCTATTAGCGTGCGTACATGGTGATTAAATATAGTATAATGTGTTGATTAATTATGAGATATGTAAAATTTATCACTAGTAATCCATTCTTGCATCTAAATAGTAATATCATTTGGGAAAGATCGACGAGAAAGATAATTAGGGAAAATAAGAAAGCATCATTTGCATTTCTAACTTAGGAGAAATAGTTAATTTTGAATTATTGAATCTTCCATGCTTATCTTACATTCTAATATGAATACATGGGTCCTCCATGTGAATTAGGTTTGCAGGATCTACCCTCCAGGTGATGGGGACTTTAACCAAAGAAATCGGAGGTCAATGGTCCATCATTGGCGGGACCGGAGAGTTTACAATGGCGCAGGGAATTATCAAGTATAAAATGGACCTTTCCTCCTCTACCAGCGAGGATGGTATAAGAGAACTTGATATTCATATTATATACACTCCTAATTCCCCACAAGCTGTAAGTATAACTGCAACCTTTGTGTCTTAAGATTTTTCTCTTATTTTTAACTTCATTTATCAGAGCAGCTGACCTATCACGATAAAAGTTGCAAAAATTTCCACCATACAGATAATAGTTCATACATAGGCAAGGTATATCCACCCATACAGAAATGGTCATATTCGATTTGATTTGGAATATGATATTCTTTAAAAATATTTTTGAAAAATCAGGCTATAATTTCTTGCATCAATTACAAAATACTGAAATTAAGGGAGAAAAAATGTATGTATATATGTACCTACACATGCGATTCATATTTGATTTTGACAACATTTTTTGTTCACCATATATATATATATGCAGGTTCAATCCGCTTCGACAAATAATGGAAATCATTTGGGTGCTTGTAAGCTGATTGACAGTTGCTGCTGCAAGAAGTAGTTGAGTAATATGAAGACGAGCAATGTTGATTTTATTCTAGGGTGTGTGCACTTGCGTCGTGTACGTGTATCTTTGAGTTCAAATAATGTGTGTGTTTTAGTGATGTGGGTCTACCCATCATGAATTCATGTACACTTTGCTTTGATTTACTTTGAACATTTTATTGTAATATTTCGATGTCATGTTATATAATTCGTCTTCAAGATGATGAAATTTTTATGAAAGAAGAAAGTTCTCAATTCCTAAAGATTTTTCTATTCCTTAAAGGTATTTCAATTTTGTCCTCATATATTCTAAAATCACTGAATCTAGACTTATTTTATAGAAAGATTCCCTCGTTTTAGTGTGTATATGTTCAAAATTGAAAATTGCAAGTAATGTGCCTTATAAAAGTGAACGGAGGAAGTACTACTATTTATGGACTAATCGGACAACATGTTGACATAAACTATATATACATTAGATACGTCCACTTTTATCCATCTTTGTGACAATTAATTTGAGATGGAGGGAGTATGTTCCGAGTACGCTAGCCAGCACATGACTCGCTTCATGGGTTCAATGATTCACACTGGAGCTAGTTGTACCAGCACTTACCTGGGCGCCCAAGAGCTCGCTCAGCGATGTACTCCTCTTCGATTTGTACTAGTACAACAGTTTGGACTGCACGCATTCGTTGCGAGGCAGGTCTCGAGCCCAACCCCTGCATCGTCATCGGAGATAAGACCTTTAATAGAAGGTGGAGCACAAGAGACAAAGAATCCAGACCCGCCATAGCTGCTCGATCTTAGGGTCAGGGTCAGAGAGGGTCTACCGCCAGAGAGATTGAGGGGATCGGCTACCCAACAGCATCCAATATGCCCCCTTCGCCGTTGTCGGCCGCTTCGTCGCTGACGACCTCACTAGTCTACGGCCAAGTTACCTTTTCCACCGTCCTCCCTGATTTATTTCTGCACATTTATGCGTTTTGTCGCCAACTTGTGATCTTCTTGGGACATCAGCCATATCTACCCACCGGCGCCATTGGGACTCGATGGCAACGACCAGTGCATCTGGGCGTGGAGTGTCCTCAGTTCGATGGGAAGCGCCATCTGGATGTTCATTGGCATTCATGAAGGCATAGGGAGGGCAAGTATTCTTAGCTAAAAGGAAATTGCCCGTTGTTGCACCTCTACCCTTTCCACTCTTTTCTAGTTTCCTTCTCTAACCCCTGTGCTTTCTTCTTTCAGCTCTGACCAGAACTAGGACCAGAGGATGCATCCTCTCCAGCTGTAAGCAGTCCCTTGTGGCGTGTGAGTGCATGCGGTGAAACTCACAGTAAGGGTGGTTGTCCGCCACGGGTGCAGCGTCACTGCGTCCTTGCTTGCATTCTGGCTCGACAGCCAGACCGTCCGGAGCTTTTCGTTTGGCGTCCGCATCATCGCCTTGAGCATTTGTCTTTTTCTTGGGGGCCGCCAGCTTGGATTCATCGGAAGGCACGCTGTGCCTGAAGAGGCGTCCCTTCTCAGCCTTAGCGCACTTGTCAGCCATGTCCACGAGCTCGACATCGGAGCTGAGGTCCCTGATGCCGAGCTCTTCGAGCATGCGCTCGTTAGTGATCCCTTCCCTGAAGGCGAAGATGACGTTTGTGTCAGCGATGCGGGCGATCTTGTTGCGCGTCTAGCTGGAGAACTGTAGGTACTGGCGAAGTGTTTTGCCGGGCCGCTGGCGTATGCCGCGGAGGTCGTTGTAGGAGAGGGGGCGCTCGTAGGATCCCTTGAAGGTAGCGACAAAGTGGAGGCACAACTCCTCGAACGACCCAATAGATCCTTCTTGTAGATTCATGAGCATGACGAGGGTTGGCCCTTGAGGGCCATGGGCAACCAGTTCGCCATGCACTTGTCGTCCCCCTTTGCAGCTCCTATGCTCAGGCAGTAGAGCTGTAGGAAGTCGAGGGGAGGAGTAGTGCCGTTGTAGAGAGATGGCAGTGTGGGGTTGAACTTCGGCGGCCAGGAGACCGTGCGAAGTTGCTTGGTGTACACGAGGGTGCCGCCAACATAGAACGCTGCGCGGCCGGCCCTAGCAAGGTCGCGGATGGTGCGGCGATCGCGTTCATGGGAGCGCTCTATTTGAACGCGCGCATCCGGCGGGGTGCTTAGGATATGGCAGCTGTTGCTTCTCTTCTCAGGCACCTTAGTGGTGGGTGCCTTGTCAAAGAACCATGTGTGGGGATCGCCATGGACCCGTGAGGTTATACCGTGTGAAGGGGGTGGCGCGTCATGAGCTGCCGCACTCCTACGCTGGCTAACGTCGTCTCCCCGCCGCTCCCACGGGGGACGTTTGCGACGGTGGCGAGCTCCTGAAGTCGGGCGAGCCATGCGACGTGTCCTTTAGGTGCGGGCGGGTGCGTAAGCAGCTCCCGGACCAGCAGCAGGGCTGCTGCGGGAGTAGGCTGCTCCTGGTGCCCCTGCGTTCCTGACGGTGGTGGGGGCGGATGCTTAGATGCAAGCGCGTCTTGCTGCGGCATGTGGGAGGAAGCTTCCTCCTCGGCGTCGTGTTCGCCTTCCACGCCAGTGGTTTTGCGTTGTGGCGCATCGTTGTCGTTGTCGTTTGGCCCGACATGCCCTCGGCGACGAGCGCGCTCGGAGCGGGCTGGTTTGAGCGGCAGGTGCCATGGCGGTGAAGAAACGAAGGAGCGCCTTAGCCCCTACCATGCGCGCAAATTGTCGGAGAGGGCTTATCTATCCTGGACAGGATAGCTCTCAAGGGTTCGAACACTGGGGGCTAAACACGCTTCCAGAGGAAGCTTCGAGAGGGAAGTTTGAGCACGACAACAATGGCGACACAGAGAGTTTACCCAGGTTCAGGCCACCAGTGTGGTGGAAAACTCTCCTCCTGCTTGTCTGATGGATTGCACTGCGTTGATTATAGTACAAAGGCGAGCTTATGCTTAGAACAGACTACTTGAATTCTACGTTAGTTCGAGCTCCCTTTGTTCAAGGTTCGGTGGTGCCCTTCTTATACAGGCGTTTGGACATGTTTCCCGCTCATTTAGCGGGTAGGAGTTACCACAAAGTGCTAAAGGAGGAGTGTCCTGTGCTTCTGCGCCTCCTGCGCGGTCCTAGTCGCTAGGAGACATCTCCACCGTCCATGGCGTCACGGTGGGGGAGCCCGATGACGCCGCCTTCGTCTTGTAGCATGGTCCTTGTCTTCTTGCGCCAAAGGGGCAATCTTTGGGAACCCCTTTGGCCGCCGCAGTTGTCCCCCCGACCTTTATACACACAAATGGAAACTGGGGACAAGGCGGGCCTGCACACCTGTGCGGCTTCTGTCATCGCACGGATACGCGGCCGTCGGTCGCACATGCCTTGTCCCCCTCCTGGCGGGTGAGTCCCTTCGAGAGGAGCGAAGTGGCGGGATCGAGCTCCTCCCGAAAGGAAGGTGCGCCAAGCCTCGCCGTTGGGGGCTCTGGGGAGCCCGAGAAAGGAGTGCCTGTAACAGCCCTACATTGTAATAAAGTTGTGTCGTGTGTTGTGTACATGGCATACATGCGTGGAAAACATTGGTAAAAAATTTGCGTTTGAAAATAACAAGTGAAATGACAAAAACCACTTAATTTAGCAACCCACCAAGTTGTACTAAAAAGTTTTTCAAAATTAACAATACTTGTGATGGAAATGTGGCAAATTGGAATAGCTTTCCAAAAGTTATTTTTGTGTAATTTTTGCTTCACAAAAAGGCCCTCAAATTCTAGTTTTATGCTATGTTTTGAAATAGAAAAGGGCTACTTTGCAGTTTACAGGAACTTCAGGGTTGTTTTCAAGAAAATGGCATTTTGTCTCCTTCCCCGCGTGCGACATACAGGCAGGCAGGACGCCGGCGGCGCCGTGCCACCTCCTGCTTCCTCCCCGCGTGGATGAGGACGCAGAGAGGCGTCCCCATCTCGCCCTCTCCCTCCTCACACTCCCCCTCGGAGCCCTCTCTCTCCCTCTCTCTCCGCCGGACGACCGAACCCTAACCTCACCATGATTCCTCGCCGCCGGCGATTGGAGCTCCCTCGCGGCGCCTCGACCATCTCCGAAGATCCCCCGTCGTCCCCTTAGCCTCCACGAGCGAGCACGGCCGAGGAGGAGGCCGCAGGGCCGGGGATATCCCCGTCTTCCCCGCGGACGGCCGAGCTCCGCCGTGGACCAACGCCGGTGCTGCGCACCTCCGTCTGCCCTGTCGTCTCTTCCATCGCAACCGCGGTGAGCCTCTCTCCCTCACGATTCCCTCCCCGTCCCTTCTCCTCGCCGGAGCCCGTGGCCGTTGCCGCCTTCCCGAGCACGGCGGCTCGCCGCCGGTGGCCTAACCGGGGCGGCGCCACCACCCCCAGGTGCGCCTCGTCGAGGCGGTTCCATTGAACCTGGGCGCGCTTGCGGGGGCGCAGCGGTTCGCCGTCGGCGACTCCAACTGAGCTGGCCACCGCTGACATCACGCCGATGTCAGCGTGACCACAGCCCGGGCCCCAGCTGTCAGTTGTTTTAAATCTTTTAATTAAATAGAAATTCAAATTGACACGTGGGCCCCACCTTTTATAATTACAAAAATAAATTAAAAGATAAATAATTAATAACTTCACCTCTGTAATTCAGAAAAATATAAATAAGGTACCAAAATGTTCAGAAAAATATTTCCAACCTAAATATGTCACTTTCATACATGTTTGACAAACTTTATTTTTGGGCATTATTTAAATGCAATTAAATCATCTAAAATAAAGAAAATAAGTTATATATCAAAATGCTCAAAATGATAAATGCAATCCATTTATGATGTTTCCGAACCCAATTGAGCAATTAAAATTGTACTCACTTTTTAGAATTTCCCGAAGTGCCCTCCGGGGTCTATTTCGGGGCTGTTTTCTGATAAAATGCTTAACCATCATATGAACCGTACCAAGCCCTTCTTTTATTCAAGTGCACTAACTTTGTCATGCATGCATATTGTGCATTGCATCGATGCAATGTATTGATTGTTTCTTTTCTGGTTTCTGCTTCTTATCGGTAGAACGCTGCCCGAAGAGAAGATCAACAACTCAAGTGGCAAATACTTGATCTTAACCGACAAGTCAAGTACTTATCCAGAAGATCTATCTAGTTGGTTTTCTTTTAAGCAAGGCAAGCATAACCTCTTATCTGCTCATATATGTTTTCCAACGACTTTTGGTTCTCGTAATTTGCATTCGATTCCAAAGTATTTGATGTCTGTAAGGTAGTGTTCTCCTATACTTTGCATAGCCCAAATACTTGTGCGCATCGCCGGAGCCTTACATATGCTATGCTTAGTTTTACATACATGCTTAGCTCTGCTCCATCCGGTTGATAAATCAGAGTTGCGAATGAATCTAGTAAGGCAGGATAACGTGGAAAGATGAGCGATGTGTGTTTAACCTGACTAAGGCTTGGATAGGAGGCCACTTGGGAAGTGGTTTTTCATCCTATACTTGCCACCCCTAGGACTAAGGTTTCGTGCGGAAGCCAAGACTGAGCGTGCAACCACACGCGAGGTCTAAGTAACCGCGCTCGACTAACTCTGGCCACATCCATGGGTCACGAAGTTTGAGAATTCCATTCCGCAACGCAAATAAAATTTTCAAACGTTTTGGAAAAATGCTCCGCCTAGGGCGTGACCGGGGCCAAGTGATGGACGTACACGGATCTTGACCCCGCCTCACAGAGACAGGTGCCGTCAGGAGGATGGCCAACTCCCTGTTGACGGGGTGGCCCTGCCTTGGGTTGACTCATGGATATGGCTGGGCAAGGTAAAGGTCGTGGCCAACCACCCTCTGGCGCGCTCCCTTGGGAAGAGCGTTACCGCGTGGCGTTAAGAGTCGGTTGGTACGTGTGGGTAAAGTGTACATCCCTGCAGGGCAATCTTTTCGAAAAGCCGTGTCCACGGTTATGGACGACTTGGTGAAGGCAAAGAGCATAGACAACCTGAACATGACGTAAAACATGTTGACAATGATTGAAGGGTGCTTCCTCGGAGATGCCGAGAGGGGTGATCCTTGTAGCAAGTGAGATGCTGGGAAATGAAGTTGGTGGTTTCAAAAGATGATGATTTACAAGAGTTGAGTCCTTTCTCATCTGTTTTGAAAACACTCTAAGAGACGTGCTATCCTTCCTCGATTTGGAAAGCAAATATTGCTTTACGCAAATCAACCTTCATAAAACCCTTTATGAAACTAGCAGATATATAATAGGTTAACTAAGTCTTGTTGAGTACCTCCAGTACTCAGGTTTGCTTAAATTTGGTTCAGGTGAAGACCTCTCATCAGTGGTGTTTCAGCATGGACATCGACGAGTAGTTTGGGGTTCCCAGGTAGCAGCCTGAAATCTATGCACCGGTAGAAAAAGGCCTTCCATACGCCCCCATCAGTCCCCAAACGTTGCGCACCGTGACTAATGAGTCTTTAGTCCTGGGTCGGGAGGAGACCCGCGACAGAAGGTCATACGTCGCGGGTTGGGAAGCGCGTTGAGGCGCGTGGAGGGCATTAATTCCGGTTGACCTGGCCGCCCGGGACTATTGGTCCTTTAGTCCCGGTTGGCGTGGCCAACCGGGACTAAAGATCAAACTGCTCGCCTCCCGCGCGGCGGTTTTTATTTCGCGAGCGAGGCAGAAGGGCGCCATTCCACAGTGCGCGTCGGAGTCTCTCTGTTTCTTCCTCTCTTCTCTGTGTCTTCCATCTCTTCGATCTTCACCAAGCACACCACCATGGCTGAAGTTTGGGAGAGATACCGTGGTCCCACACCATGCGGCAAGCTTCTCGACGTGTGCTACACCAACAGTTGCGATCGGCTGGCCGGTGCTCCTTGTCATTTGACCAATCTCTATTTCTCCTCTCCCGATGAACACCGGTTCTTCGGGCTTGATCTGGAGTATACGGCGGATCAACGGGATGTTGCCGTCATCCAGATTGCGTTCAAGGAGTCCGTTTTGATCTTCCAATGGTCAAGGTAACGCACACGTACAATCTTGCATCTTCGATTTGTTTGTTGCATGTGAAGAATACATGTGTTGCAACATATCTAACACGTATCAAATTTTTGTTGTTGCAGTAGTTCAAAGTATTCTCCGGCCCTTTTTGATTTTCTTGTCAACTAGGGATATGACTTTTGCAGCGTTGACATCACGCAAGACCGTCTGAAGTTGATGCGCTTGGGTATTGTGATACCTGAAGATCACTACATTGATCTTCAGGGATCTTATCCAATTGAAACGTGCCAAAGACCGGGATGGCTCGCATGCAACGCCTTCATCCATGAGGGCTACGAATCCAATGAAGTCTGGTTCCCCCCCCTGTCACCCCCCCCCCGAAGGATTCACTTTTATTGGGAGAAGACCCCACTGGACTTGACGAACGTCAAGTATGCAGCCATAGATGCATATGTCTCCTACTGTTTTTGTCTCCGCATCTACTCGACGGGAAAAGCATTGATGTATCGGTTCGATATATATGCATGTACTGGGTATCTTAGTATATATATTGTAATGGATATCTTAGTATTGTGAGACTTATGTTTGTGTTATGTGTGATCGTAAGACTCTATGTTATGAATGTGATATGATTGTGTTCTATTCATGATTGTGATGTTGTCTCTACCTAGTCTTTTACTTTGTGATTTAATTATCACTTGTCTTTTGTTGTTCATAAAACTATTTTGTTTCCCTTGTTTTAAATGACTTGGAAAAATTTGCAAAGTGTTGCAGAAGTGTAATGGATATTATTTCTATATTAATTCCTAGCTATACTATTTCTATATTATGTTCAAACACATGTTTCAAAACAAGCAAAAAACAAAAACACATCAAGAAAACAAACAAAAAACACATCAGAAAACAAAACAGAAAAAACTACAGTTTCTATATATCTGTTCAGCAAAAATTAATCTAAGCCAGGAAAACATATATCTAGTCAAATACCAAACTCATCCAGTATTAAAATGAATTAGTATTATTTTTCTTAATTTTTTGATATATTATTTGCATTTATAAGATTTTAAAATGAATTAGTATTATTGTTCTTAATTTTTTGATATATTATTTATATTTTTAAGATTTTAAAATGAATTAGTATTATTTTTCTTAATTTTTGATATATTATTTGTATTTTTTTAAGATTTAAAAATGAATTAGTTTTATTTTTCTTTTTTTTGATATATTATTTGTATTTTTAAGATTTTAAAATGAATTAGTATTATTGTTCTTAATTTTTTGATATATTATTGTATTTTTTAAGATTTAAATGAATTAGATTATTGTTCTTAATTTTTTGATTATAATTTGTATTTTTAAGATTTTAAAATGAATTAGTAATATTTTCTTAATTTTTTGATATATTATTTGTATTTTTAAGATTTTAAAAATGAATTAGTATTATTGTTTTCTTAATTTTTTTGATATATTATTTGTATTTTTTAAGATTTTAAAAATGAATTAGTTTAATTTTCTGAATATTTTGATATATTATTTGTATTTTAAGATTTAAAAATGAATTAGTTTTTTTTTCTGAATATTTGATATAATAATAGTATTTTTAGAAATAATACAATTAAAAGTTAATGTTTATTTATTTATTCAAAATTATTAATTACATCATTACTTTTGTTTATTAAAAGATTTATTTGAAGTTCAAACAATAAAGAAATGTGGCATCGACCAACATGTTAATAAGATTGATATGATACTACTATCACATACATTCGTGCAAAACACTTGGATGCGGGACGGTATGGAACTCGGAAGTTAAGCGTGCTAGTGCTAGAGTAGTGAGAGGATGAGTGACCGAGCGGGAAGTTTGACCATGAGTAAGTAATTTGACTAGAGATAATTGTAGTTAGACGCTAAGCAAATAATACAAATTCTGAAAAAAAGGGAGTGAAAAAAGGGAGTGAAAAAAAGGGAGAGAAAAATTGGTGTGAAAAATAATTAGAAACCCAAATGGATTAAGGAAATAACAAAATAAAGTCTAGTCCCGGTTCAGGTGGCCAACCGGGACTAAAGGTCCTCCGCCACCCGCCCACGTGGCCGGTCCTTTAGTCCCGGTTCGTAATCGGCGCGACTATAGGGGGGGGGGGGGTCTTTAGTCGCGCATAGCTAGTCCCGGTTGCTCGGTCGGGACTACTGGCCCTTACCAACCGGGACTATTGGCCTATTTTCTACCAGTGATGGCTGGGATGTCGCCTTATGTTGCGGCCTCTTAGGCCTTTTTGGTTCTTGTTGATTAGCAACATAGTTTGCCTTCTGTTGTCTGATGTAATGTTGGGTCATGTGACCTCTGGTTGTAAAGCTATACTCTAGTAATACATGTTCATTACAGCTTCTATGTCTAGAGTGTTGCTTTGATCGGTTGTTGGTTTCGAGCTCATTGTTATACAGTTTTGGCTATGCCTGCATAGTTGTCGCAGTCGAGGGGTTGTGGAGGTGATGATCCATGTCTGAGCCCGCCTGCCAATGTGATTCGGCCTGGGGAGAGGTAACCCAGTAACCCTTGATTGTTGTTGCACTTTCTGGACACATAGCAGCTCTGTATAGCTTTGGTCCCGTTCCTTCAGTTTCATCCGACTCGTGGACGCTTGGTTATGCATAATTGGTTATGACTAGCATGGATACAAGGAGTAGTAGACCGTGGTGATCCGGTCTGTGTGCCGATGAATCCGGTCTGCCTGCCGTTGTTTGTTGCGGCCGGGGCTGGTAACCCTGAAGCCCTTGTGGTTCCATGGCTAGGAGCACATAACAGTATGTATACCTTTGGGTCCGGGGTCATGACAGGTCATGGTATCAGAGCAGGACTGCCTGTAGGAAACCCTTGCCACTGGTCGATGTTGAGTCTAGTGTTTGCGAAAGCTATTTTTGAACTTGCGAATGAATTGTGAAAACCTTCTTAGGAACTCTTTTTCCTCCTTATCTGGTGTCACTAACTTTGAGCCTCCTCACCTCAATTGTTTTGAAACGGTGTTCCTCTCTTTTGTTACCTTCAAAACTAGGATCAAAACCGTTGGGTGTTTTCTTCCCGGTACTTTGTGTCAGGTTGCTAAGCTCTCAAGTTTGGACTAACTCAAGTCATCTGATCTATCAATTCCATAGCCGGGGTTGCATCTTTGTGTGATTCCCGGTTGTTCTTTTAGACGATGTGACTTTCTCCTTCAACATAATGTCCTGTATCTTGCCTCCGTTGAACTAGCATGTACCATTCTGTTGTTTTCTCCTTTCATGAATGTGTTATTCATGGTTCCTCTCCTTTTTACTCAGGATGTCCGGTGGTACTCGTAGACGTCGTGGACATAATCCTCCTGAAGCAGAAGTTCCGCCTTTTCCCAAAATGGTGCAGGTTCTCCAGAATATCGAGACCAACCGTCTGAGAAGTGAACATCTTCTTGAACGTATGGCGCAGAATACTGAATGTCGCGCTGAAGGTGTTACACTTGGGAGTTTCCTCACAGCTCAGTCTCCTACCTTTGCTGACTCTAAGGAGCCTCTGGATGCTGATGACTGGCTCCGTACAATTGAGCGCAAGTTTGTTGCTCTCCATGTCCAAGATAATGACCGAGTGAACTTCGCCACCTACAAGCTAGAAGGTCCTATTGGTGCTTGGTGGGAAGGTTTCTTGGTGTTGTAGGCGCCAGGACATGAGGTCACCTGGGCAGAGTTCTGTATAGCGTTTCGTGATGGTTATATTCCAAAGGGAGTCATGGACATCGAAAGGAAGGAATTCCTTGATCTCGCTCAGGGAAAGATGAATGTTGAACCTTACGGGCGGAAATTCACCCATTTGGCTCGCTATGCTCCCCGTGATGTCAGAAATGATGAGGACAAGCAGGAACTATTTCGGAAGGGTTTGAACCCAACCCTCCGTTATGAGTTGCTTCCTTTCAAATTCCAGAGTTTCCAGGAGTTGTATAATAAGGCTATTACCCTTGAATATGGCAGAAAGGAGATGGAGACTGCTGTAAAACAGGATGTTGATAACTCTTCTGCATCTTCTTCTGGCTCCAAGAAGCGTCGTGTGTTCATACCATACAGTGCTATTCCTAGAGCCCCGTTTGCACCCAGTTATGAGGGACACGTTCCTCATCCGCCTCCATCAGTTGCTAAACCACCTGATCTTATGTGTTTCAAGTGTGGTCAGTCGGGTCATCTTTCTCGAGAGTGTCTTCAGAACAAAATTGGTCGTGGAGTTCCTCCGCCCAAGAAAAATGTGAAGAACACTGGTATAATACATGCTTGTTTAACACATGTTATACTTAAGAAGGCTCAAGATGATCCAAGCATTCTTTGGAGTACAATTCGAATTAACTCCATTCTGGCTACAGTGTTGTTTGACTCTGGAGCATCCCATACCTTCATGTCAGAGAATTTCGCTGGAATGCATGGGATACCTTTCCAAAACATGTCAAAGTCTTTGGTGGTCCAGTCCCCGGGGCTTAATTGGCGAACCACGATGGTTACTCCAGAGCTCATGATCGATATAGGTTATCGGTGGTTCCCTACAACATTCTTGGCTTAAAGTCAGCTAACATTGATGTCATTCTAGGCATGGATTGGCTCAAAAGGTTTGGAGCTGTAATTCACTGCGCAGACAAGTCCATCGTTTTGACAGATCCTTCTGGTGTTAGTGTGAAATGTTGGACGTGTGCAGACCTAGCTCCATCAGCGTGCCATAAACTTTCACCCGAATCACAACTATACTCTATGCAAGCTGACTACCCTCCTGAAATTCATGAGTTGCTAGTAGTCAGTGAGTTCCCTGATGTGTTTCCTGAAGAGTTACCTGGCATGCCACCTGATCGAAGTGTGGAATTTGTCATCGAGCTGGTCCCTGGACCGCTCCTATGTCCAAAAGACATTATCGTATGGCCCCACAAGAGTTGGCTGAATTGAAATGACAAATAGAGGAGTTAGAAGAAAAATGTTTCATCCAACCTAGTACATCTTCTTGTGGTTGTCCGACCATCTTTGTTAAGAAGCGGGATACAAATGTTCCGCGTCTTGTTGTTGATTATCGTCCGCTGAATGCAGTGACCATCAAAAACAAGCATCCTCTTCCAAGAATCAACGAACGGTTTGACCAGTTAGCTGGTGCAACTGTCTTTTCCAAGATGGATTTGCGATCAGAATACCATCAAATAAAGATCAGAAAGGAGGACATTCCCAAAACGGCGTTCACCACTCGTTATAGTCTTTATGAGTACACCGTTATGTCCTTTGGTCTTACCAATGCTCCAGCTACATTCACGAGGCTTATGAACTCGGTATTCATGGAGTATCTTGACAAGTTCGTCGTGGTCTACATTGACGACATCCTGGTCTATTCGAAGTCCGAAGATGAACATGCCGAACACTTGCGTTTGGTTTTGTCCAAACTCCGTGAGCACAAGTTGTATGCCAAGTTCTCCAAATGTGAGTTCTGGTTGAAAGAGCTCGTCTATCTCGGACCCGTGGTGTCTGCCGAAGGTTTTGCCGTGATTCCAGACAAGGTCCAAACCATTCTGGATTGGGAAGCACCTAAATCAGTCAAGGATGTTCGGATTTTCTCGGGATGGCAGGTTATTACCGTCGATTCATCGAGAACTTCTCCAAAATTGCCAAACCTATGACTGAACTTCTGAAGAAGGGCAAGAAGTTTGAATGGTCAGAAAAGGCAGAAGAGAGTTTCCAAACTCTAAAAATTAAACTGACTACCGCTCCTGTGCTTGCTCTTCCTGATACGAGCAAGGACTTTGTTATCTTCTGTGATGCCTCGCAACAAGGACTCGGTTGTGTGTTAATGCAAGAGGGTCACGTGGTGGCCTATGGTTCTCGACAAATGAAACCACATGAGCACAACTACCCAACTCATGACCTAGAGCTAGCAGCCGTGGTCCATGCTCTTAAGAAGTGCGTCATTATCTTCTTGGTGACCGTTGCGAGCTATACTCAGATCATCAGAGTATGAAATATATGTTCATCCAACCGGATCTGAATCTCATACAGAGAAGATGGTTGGAGGTAATCAAGAACTTTGATTTGGGTCTCAACTATCAACCCGGTAAAGCCAACGTCGTGGCTGACGCGCTAAGTCGGAAGTCTTACTGTAACAACTTGATGATACAGAAAGCTCAACCTTCTCTTTATGAGGAGTTTTCCAAGCTCAACCTTGAAATAAAACCTTCCCTCGAGGATCAAATCAAAGAGGCCTAGAAGCGTAATGTGGGCATTGCCAAGATCAAGAAGAACATTGCTAGCGGAGTTGCTAAGTGTTTCTCGGTTGATGATCAAGGCATCATTTATTTCAACAACCGTCTGGTTGTGTCAAAGAAGCAAAGTCTGAGAAATCTAATACTCCAAGAGGCTCATGATAAACCTCTTTCCATCCACCCTGGTAGTACGAAGATTTATCAAGACCTACGTCCAAAGTTCTGGTGGACCCAGATGAAGCGAGAAATCGCTTAGTATGTTGCTGAATGCGATGTCTGTCGTCGTGTGAAATCTGAACATCAAAGACCAGCCGGTGTTCTCCAACCTCTACCGGTTCCTGAATGGAAATGGGATGAAATTGGTATGGACTTCATTACTGGTCTTCCCAAAACCAAAAAGGGTCATAATTCTATTTGGGTAGTGGTTGACCGACTGTCTAAGGTTGCTCACTTCCTTCCTATTCGAGACGGTATCACCACTAGTCAGCTCACAGAGCTGTACATCTCTCGAATAGTTAGTCTTCACGGAGTTCCAAAAAGGATTATCTCAGATCGTTGGAGTATTTTTGTCTCCAGATTCTGGGGTTGTCTTCAAGAGTCTATGGGAACTCGACTCTCCTTCAGCACCGCTTATCATCCCCAAACTGGTGGGCAAACCGAAAGAGTGAATCAAATTCTTGAGGACATGCTCTGAGCCTGTGTTATCTCTTTCGGTAAGGATTGGGAAAAGTTCCTTCCCTTTGCTGAGTTCACTTACAACAACAGTTATTAATCCAGTTTGGGCAAGGCTCCTTTTGAAGTTCTATATGGCCGCAAATGCCGAACTCCGCTGAATTGGTCTGAAACCGGTGAAAGATCATTCTTCCGACCGGATACAATCAAGGAAGCAGAAGAAACTATACGCATCATTCGTGAACGTTTGAAAACAGCTCAATCTAGTTAGAAGAGTTTTTATGATCGTTGTGACGTTCATTACGAAATTGGCGAGAAAGCTTATCTTTGAGTCACACCTTTGAAAGGTGGAAAACGTTTCGGAATCAAAGGCAAACTGGATCCTCGTTACGTTGGTCCATTTCCTATCATCGGAAAACAAGGTCAAGTATCATATCAGTTGCAGTTGCCTCCAGGATTTCCAGATGTTCATGATGTATTCCATGTCTCCCAACTCAAACGTTGTTTCAAAGATCCTGTCCGTGGTGTGGACCACTAGACTATCAAGCTCAAGGACGATCTCTCTTACAAAGAGGTTCCTATCCGTATTCTTGATGAGGCCGAACGAAGAACTCGCAGCCAAACCATCAAGTTCCTCAGAGTTCAATGGTCACATCATTCCGAGAACGAAGCAACCTTGGAACGAGAGGATCGTTTACGATCTAAGTAGCCCGATTTCTTTTCTAAAACCTAGGGATCTCGGGACGAGATTCTTGTAAGGGGGTAGACTTGTAACAGCCCTACTTTGTAATAAAGTTGTGTCGTGTGTTGTGCACATGGCATAGATGCATGGAAAACATTGGTAAAAAATTTGCGTTTGAAAATAACAAGTGATATGACAAAAACCACTTAATTTAGCAACCCACAAAGTTGTACTAAAAAGTTTTTCAAAATTAACAATACTTGTGATGGAGATATGGCAAATTTGAATAGCTTTCCAACAGTTATTTTTGTGTAATTTTTGCTTCACAAAAAGGCCCTCAAATTCTAGTTTTCTGTTCTATTTTGAAATAGAAAAGGGCTACTTTGCGGTTTACAGGAACTTTAGGGGGGTTTTCAAGAAAACGGCATTTTGTATTCTTCCCCGCGCGTGACAGGCAGGCAGGCAGGACGCCGGCGGCGCCGTGCCACCTCCTGCTTCCTCCCCGCGTGGACGAGGACGTAGAGAGGTGTCCCCATCTCACCCTCTCCCTCCTCACACTCCCTCTCGGAGCCCTCTCTCCCCATCTCTCTCCGCCGGACGACCGAACCCTAACCTCACAGTGATTCCTCGCCGCCGGCGATTGGAGCTCCCCCGCGCCGCCTCGACAATCTCTGAAGATCCCCCGTCGCCCACTTAGCCTCCACGAGCGAGCAGGGCCGAGGAGAGGCCGCAGGGCCGGGGATTTCCCCGTCTTCCCCGCGGACGGCCGAGTTCCGCCGTGGACCATCGCCGGTGCTCCGCACCTCCGTCTACCCCGTCGTCTCTTCCATCGAACCACGGTGAGCTTCTCTCCCTCACGGTACCATCCCCGTCCCTTCGCGTCGCCGGAGCCCCTGGCCGTTGGCGCCTTCCCGAGCACGGCGGCTCGCCGCCGGTGGCCTAACCGGAAGGGCGCAACCACCCCCAGGTGCGCCTCGTCGAGGCGGTTCTGTTGAACATGGGCGCGCTTGCGGCGGCGCAGCGGTTCGCCGCCGGCGACCGCAACTGCCTCCGGCTGGGCACCGCTGACATCATGCTGATGTCAGCATGACCTCAACCCGGGCCCAGATGTCAGTTGTTTTAAATCTTTTAATTAAATAGAATTTTAATTGACACGTGGGCCCCACTTTTTATAATTACAAAAATAAATTAAAAGATAAATAATTAATAACTTCACCTCTGTAATTCAAAAGAATATAAATAAGGTACCACAATGTGAAGAAAATTATTTCCAACGTAAATATGTCACTTTCATACATGTTTGACAAACTTTATTTTTGGGCATTATTTAAATGCAATAAAATCATCTAAAATAAAGAAAATAAGATTTTAATCAATAAAATCATAAAAACACAAGTTATATATCAAAATGCTCAAAATGATAAATGCAATCCATTTGTGATTTTTACAAACCCAATTGAGAAATTAAAATTGTACTCATTTTTTAGAATTGCCCGAAGTGCCCTCCGGGGTCTATTTCGGGGTTGTTTTCCGATAAAATGCTTAACCATCATATGAACCGTAGCACACCCTTGAACTTGTAGGTCTTTTATTCAAGTGCACTAACTTTGTCATGCATACATATTGCGCATTGCATCGATGCCATCTTTTCCGGTTTCTGCTTCTTATCGGTAGAACGCTGCCCGAAGAGAAGATCAACAATTCTAATGGCAAATACTTGATCTTAACCAACAAGTCAAGCACTTATCTAGAAGATCTATCTATTTGGTTTTCTTTTAAGAAAGGCAAGCATAACCTCTTATCTGCTCATATATGTTTTCCAACGACTTTTGGTTCTCGTACTTTGCATTCGATTCCAAAGTATTTGGTGTCTGTAGGTACTGTTCTCCTATACTTTCCATAACCCAAATACCCTGATCCAATGCTCCTAGCCGCCTAGATTTGTTTGTGCGCATCGCCAGATCCTTACATATGCTCTGCTTAGTTTTACATACATGCTTAGCTCTGCTCCATCCGGTTGATGACTCAGAGTTGCGAATGAATCTAGTAAGGCATGATAACGTGGAAAGATGAGCTATGTGTGTTTAACCTAACTAAGGCTTGGATAGGAGGCCACTTGGGAAGTGGTTGTTCGTGCTATACTTGCCACCCCTAGGACTAAGGTTTCGGGCGGAAGCGAAGACTGAGCGTGCAACCACACGTGGGGTCTAAGTAACTGCGCTCGACTAACTAACTTGTCTGGCCACATCCATGGGTCACGTAGTTTGAGAGTTCCATTCGGCAACGCAAATAAAACTTTCAAACATTTTGGAAAAATGCTCCGCCTAGGGCGTG
Organism: Alopecurus myosuroides; assembly: GCA_028641055.1. Lineage (NCBI taxonomy): Eukaryota > Viridiplantae > Streptophyta > Magnoliopsida > Poales > Poaceae > Alopecurus > Alopecurus myosuroides. The sequence continues at coordinate 256,717,329 of CM054058.1, forward strand.
ACCGGGGCCAAGTGATGGACGTACACGGATCTTGACCCCGCCTCACAGAGACAGGTGCCGTCAGGAGGATGGCCAACTCCCTATTGACGGGGTGGCCCTGTCTTGGGTTGACTCATGGATATGGCTGGGCAAGGTAAAGGTCGTGGCAAACCACCCTCTGGCGCGCTCCCTTGTGAAGAGCGTTACTGCGTGGCGTTAAGAGTCGGTTGGTACGTGTGGGTAAAATGTACATCCCTGCAGGGCAATCTTTTCGAAAAGCCGTGTCCACGGTTTTGGACGACTTGGTGAAGGCAAAGACCATAGACAACCTGAACATGACGTAAAACATGTTGACAATGATTGAAGGGTGCCTCCTCGGAGATGCCGAGAGGGGTGATCCTTGTAGCAAGTGAGATGCTGGGAAATGAAGTTGGTGGTTTAAAAAGATGATGATTTACAAGAGTTGAGTCCTTTCTCATCTTTTTTGAAAACACTCTATGAGACGTTCTATTCTTCCTCGATTTGGATAATAAATATTGCTTTACGGAAATCAACCTTCATAAAACCCTTTATGAAACTAGCAGATATATAATAGGTTAACTAAGTCTTGTTGAGTACCTCCAGTACTCAGGTTTGCTTAAATTTGGTTCAGGTGAAGATCTCTCATCAGTGGTGTTTCAGCGTGGACATGGACGAGTAGTTTGGGGTTCCCAGGTAGCAGCCTGGAATCTATGGGCTGGGACGTGGCCTTATGTTGCGGCCTCTTAGGCCTTTTTGGTTCTTGTTGATTAGCAACATAGTTTGCCTCCCGTTGTATGATGTAATGTTGAGTCATGTGACCTCTGGTTGTAAAGCTATACTCTAGTAATACATGTTCAATACAGCTTCTATGTCTAGAGTGTTGCTTTGATCGGTTGTTGGTTTTGAGCTCATTGTTATAAATTTTTGGCTATGCCTATATAGTTGTCGCAGTCGAGGGGTTGTGGAGCCGATGATCCATGTCCGAGCCCGCCTGCCGATGTGATTCGGCCTGGGGCGAGGTAACCCCAATAACCCTCGATTGTTGTTGCACTTTCTGGACACATAGCAGCTCTGTATAGCTTTGGTCCCGTTCCTTCAGTTTCATCCGACTCGTGGACGCTTGGTTAAGCATAATTGGTTATGACTAGCATGGATACAAGGAGTAGTAGACCGCGGTGATCCGATCTGCGTGCCAATGAATCCGATATGCCTGCCGTTGTTTGTTGCGGCCGGGGCTGGTAACCCTGAAGCCCTTGTGGGTCCTTGGCTAGGAGCACATAACAGTATGTATACGTTCGGGTCCGGGGTCATGACAGTGCCAAAACTCTCTAGGGACCCGATCACTTGGTGGCCTTCAAGGGATGCTCGTTGGGCCGGGCAGCAGCAGACGGGCCGGCATACCCTGGTATCCAAAGGCCCGGCATATGGGGGGGGACCTCCAACCGCCGGGAGCTGTCAGAGAGGCGGATCTGTCCTAGACAGGAATGCTTCCAGAGGTTCTAAGACCAGGGGATAACCACGTTCTAACGCACCTCGAGAGGCCATGGGTGGGGAACTCTGGAAGACCAACAATAGAGACACTGAGAGTTTACCCAGGTTGAGGCCACCGTGATGGTGTAAAAACCTACTCTTGCTTGTCTGATGGATTGCACGGGGACGTGTACAGTATAATGCGAGCTCGTGCTCGGAACAGACTATGGGGACTCTCCTAGAGATTATTTGCTACCTATCTTCTGATCGATCCAGTTCTACGAGGGTAGGAGAGCCCTTCTTATATCGGCACTTGGCCCTCTTTCCCGCTCATTGGGCTGGAAATGGATACCACAAGGTGCGAAAGGAGTACACTGTGGCACTCTGGAACACCAACTATCGTCGGTCGTCGAGGAGAACGCCACCCTCCATGGCAGAGAGGTGGGGGCTCCGATGACGCTTTGTCCGTCTTGTAGTTGTTGATCAGTATCCTTACACCAAAGAGGAAAGCCTCGATCAGGGCTTTGGCGCGTGCAGCGGTGATCCACAGTTTATACACGAGAATGGCAACTGTTCTCAAAGTCGCTCTACGGCCATGTGGTGCCTCCGTCACTCGCACAGAGGCTCGGGCGGCACCCCAAATGGGCTTTCCCCAACTAGCGAGAGGGCTCCCCTGAAGAGGTGCGTGGGAGATGCAGGGCTCCTCTCCGGCAATCCACGAGGATATCATTGAAGATGGACCCTCGCCAAGGGATTGTCCTTGGTGAGAGTGAGGCTAATGCGTCCATCTCTTGTGGCGATGCAGCACGGACTCCTTCCGTGCAGGGTGGGCTGGGCCCGCACTAGACGGCCCAGGATACCCTGGTATCCATTGGTCCGACAGTAGGCCTCGGGCCCATGACGCGCACGCGTCAGTAGGAGGCGAAGCGTCTTGGGCCCTTAAGTTGTGGGACCAGCCGCGACACGCGCGACGGTTCATGGTGAAATCCCACGATCTCCCACATGTGGCAGAAATGTCCCGTCGTAATGACTGCTCTGGTGGGGCGTTGCAGAGCAGTATTTTCCATGGCGTCTGGTCACGTCCATCCTTGTGAAGTGCCCCCTTGCTTTGATGCACGGGCCAGCGAGAAGATGAAACGGTCGTGGTGTCGTCCCTCATCCCGTGCATAACTAGGGGGTTCCCCCTCTTTCCCAATGTTGTCTTCACTCCCTTCTACTTCACGTTCCTCACCTGCAGAGAGACAAAGAAAAACGGAGGTTCCGCATGGCTTGCGGGGGGCGAGGTCGAGGTTCGCTGTTGGAGTCCGGTGCTGCCCCACGGAGAACACGTGGAGTGCCTTGGTGGCTGTGGACGAGCCAGAGGGGTCTCCAGCTCGAGCAGGGGAGAGCGCTCAGGGCCCACGCCGCCGAGGTGGCCAGGCTTCTCGGCGTCGCTGCGTAATGGGGAGCCCTCTCCCCCGTTGGGCGGAGGGCACTCGTGTGCTGGTGCGCGAGTTTCTGGTGGCTCTCTGTGGCCGCCTCCGTAGCCGCCTGAGGATCCCTGACTCCTTCCCGAGGGCCATCGACCGCAACCCGCCCTGTGGGTTCTGGATCCAGGTCGTGCGTTGCATCAAAGGACCCTGGTGGGCATCTACGGAGCTTTGCTCCACTGTCAACTTGTACCGACAAGAGGCTGGAAAACCTTCGCCCATGCCCAGAAGCTGGAGGAGAGCTAGGTTCTCCATCTTTTCTTCGATGGAGGAGACATGATCTTCGTGATGATCTTCGGGCATCGTGGTGAGCGTGAGGAGAGCTGCATCGAGAGCGGAAGCAACAACGAGAGCTATGATGGCGATGAAGATGATGCTGATGAAGAGGAGGACGAAGAAGATTCATCAGTTGTCAAGGTGGAGAGTGAGGAGTCTAACTCGTCCGGGGCTTGACTGACGTCGTCGAGAGGGAAGGCCTGACGATCCTGATCAGTCAGCCTTTCTTTTTCTCTAGGTCGTCAGCCTTCGTCTAGTCTCCTCTTCTTCCTCCCTTTCCCCTCAGCAACTCCTTCTCCGGCTGACCATATCTCTAGGTTCGGCCGCGGCCGGTCGCCGTCCTTACCTAACCGTGTTCCCATGGCGATGCGCATTAGCTGTTGGAATGTAGCCTCTTCGTTCTTCAGGCCGAAGGGCATGCACAAATAGTAGAATACTCCACAAGGAGTCATGAAGGCGGTCTTCTCCTCATCTTATTTGGCCATCATGATCCCGAGAAAGAGTCCAGAAAATAGAGGAGGTTACACCTAGCGGTGGAGTACACTATCTGGTCGATCCTCGAGAGAGGATATGGATCCTTGGTTCAGGATTTGTTAAGGTCGGTGAAGTCCACGCAGATCCATCCCCCGCCTGTGTGCTTGGAGACCACGACCGGGTTGGAGATCCACTCAGCATGGATAACCTCATAGATGATCTTGGCGTCCATCGGCTTCTCCACTTCGCGGACGATGAATTCCTGCTTCTCGGGGCTATGGCGGCAAGCCTTCTGCTTGACCGGTCGTGTGCCGGGGCACACAGCTAGATGGTGCTCGTTCGCCTCCCTTGGCACGACGGGAATATCAGACATTGTTCGTGCGAACATGTCCGCGTTTTCCCGAAGGAAGCCATAGGGCGCGCTTTCCTATTTGGGAGGCAACCCGGCTCCAATGGTGAGGGTAGGCCCCATGCCATCGGGGTCCATGGAGAACAACAGCTTCTTCTTCGGGGGCTCGACAGCATCCCCGAGGTTGTCCTCGTCCATGGGGTGTGACACTGGCGCCTCCTTATAGGTGTCTTCCACCGAGCGGACGACATCCTTCACGTCTCCGTAGACAGCGAGGGGCCCGTTGCTGCCAGGCATCTTGACCAGAATGTACACGTGGTGTGTGACGGCCGTGAACTTGGCCAAGGAGGGGTATCCAAGGTTAGCGTTGTAGGGGAGCCCGATGTGGGCGACTTCAAAGTTGATGTCCTCGGTGCGATAGTTCTGGCGTGTGCCGAACGTGACCTCCAGGCGCACTCACCCCAAGGGAACGGTGGTGTCGCTGGTGGCGCCGGTGAAGGGCCTTGTTACCTTCAAGCGATCGTGCGAGATACATAACTTCTCGAAGGTTTCGAGAGATATCACGTTGAGGCCTGCGCCTTTGTCCACCAACGTCTTGGAGACGGTGACGTTGTTGATCGTGGGGGTGCAGACCAGGGGAACGGCTCCCATGGAGCCAGTGGTTCTGGGAAGGTCAGCGATGTCAAAGGAGATTTCCTGCTGTGGCCACTTGAGAGGTTGAGGGGTGGCCCGTCCCCCTAACAGACGGCATTGACCTCCCACGAGACCCTCTTCAGATGGCGGCTCGAGAGCGAGACGAGTGACCCGCCGAGGATGAACGCTGCAGATGGAGCGGTGTGGTGCGCCACCGCAGAGGTGGGACTGCCGCCTCCCACAGCAAAGCACCAAAGAGTCACGTGACCCTCGGGCTCACCGTGGGGAAGACGGACGTTGTGGTGGAAACTTCGGAGGAACTGAGCACGCAGGGCCTCCCACATGCTCATGGAGCTATCAGGGTGGTTTAGCAACCACTAGTGGAAAACGGGGTTTTACCCCCTGACGAGCACCCCTTTCTCCCCAGCTCGGCCACCACCCGGTGCAAAAGACTGCAGAGGTGGGGCCGGGGCGAGCAGGGCGCGTGGTGTGGGGGTTATTTGCCCCGGTTGGTGGCTCCAACCGGGGCTAAAGGCCCTCGACGAGCAGGGCGCGTGCGGGCGCGTCGTGGGGGGAGGGGGTCATTTGGCCCGGTTTGTGGCTCCAACCGGGTCAAATGAGCCCCACCTAGATGAAAAGTTGTTTCTCTATTTCTATATTGCCGTTTAGTTAATAATTTCAATTTCATTAAGAAAAACTAACCAAATAGATGGAAAATGAAAATTAATAGAGTTCTTTTTTTCTTCAAATCCAAATTTTTTCTTTTTTTATAAACACTACATGCCAACGTTCTCCACTCCTCATGCCACTCACTTTTTGGTGTGGTGTGCTCACTTATTTTTCCCTCACATGCATAAGAGGTGTTCGATGAAATGCCCGAGTGCATAATGCCATCTGTGCTCGCAGAAAAAAAAACATGTAATATTGCTAGACTATTGTGTAATAATGTATCAAACCTGCATGGTTCATGTATTTGGATTAGTCCACCTCTATTTTCCACATGTCGGACGTGTGAACTGGAGGATTTGTAGATATCTAGAACAAAACAAACGGTGTCGGCATTATACAGCCCGATCGTGGCTCATGAGTGTATATATGCATATGGAAAGCACGATCGAACGTATGATGGCGAATCCGGATGATTTGTAGTCGGTCGATGAACTGAATGATGTATCAAACCTTTTGTCAAACCTTGACTGGGGGATGTAGAACAAAACAATAGGTATCGCCAGCATACAACCCCACCGTGGCTCCTGGAGTGCATATATGCATACCAAATGCACGGTAGGACGTATGCTGGCGAATCCGAATGATTTGTATTCAGTGGATGAACTGAATGATGTATGAAGGGACTACGAGAGGTGGGCTATAAATAGGGTCCTCTGGCTCACGAAGTGTTGTGCTAGGGTTTCGATCCAACGGTTAAGAAGCGCTCGAAACAAACACCCCTGATCCAATGGCTAACAAGCGCTCAAAACAAACACACCGTACCCCTGATCGAACGGCTGACAAGAGCTCGAAAGAAACACACCTCTGATCCAACGACTCACAAGCGCTTGAAAGAAGCACACGATCCGTGTGATTCTCTGTGATTGGTCCCAACAAAACCGTAACCCTTTAGCCCCGGTTGGTAAAACGGGCCGGGACTAAAGGGGTCTGTTTCTTCTCACTATATATATGTATGCATGCATTGCCACCATTGGCATAAACAAATATAAACTCCCCACTCTCCCATGTCTTCTACCGTACTCACTCTAACCTTCCTGCAGGCGGAGGCACTTTCTGCCTCGAACTACCCCTGCCCGCCCGGCTACAGCGTCCTCGCCGGCTGGATGCTGAGCGTCGGAGGAATGCTGGTCCCTCCTGTTCCTCAAGGTGTGGCGCGTCGGACGGCCATCACGAACCACTACTACCACGAGCTCACGCCGGAGCAGCGGAGGAATCCCACTTGGAATCCCGACTACCGCCCTACTTGGGACGCCTTCTTCATTAATCGGCGTGAGAGTGCGCTTGCCAGGTACGAGGAGAATGGCCCACCTCCTTCGAACTTCAACGAGGCCGGTCGTCAGCTGTGGTGGGGCGGCGGACGGACTCTTCAGAGCGTCATGAACTACATCAGACCCGGGGATAACCCCCGCCTGCGCTACCCTCACGCCCAGTCCTGGGGTCGTGATCCTCCGAGGGAGTCCAGAGCACCGTCCGACGATAGTGACGACGACGACGGCGACTACGACGACTACGAGTCGGTGTACTATAGGCCTCGGCAGGAGAATGACTAGCAGATCAGATCCACTCTTGCCATTATGTACTGCCTTGTTTATCTAGATCTCTATGCTCTCCGTTGAGGTTTAGATCCACTCTTGCCATTATGTACTGCCTTGTTTATCTAGATCTCTATGCTCCGTTGAGGTTTAGATCCACTCTTGCCATTATGTACTGCCTTGTTTTATCTATCCAAATGTACCGACCTCCTCCCTAATTAATGTTAGCTCTTGTGAGTCGTTGGATAAGGAGTGTGTTTCTTTCTAGCGTATGAATCCCACCAATCAGGAAGAATCACATGGAATACAAATTCTTTTATTAAAAACAGAAAACAGACGCGCTAGCACGTTGCAGTTCGCCGGAATACAAATTCTTTTATTAAAAACAGAAAACTGACGAACACTACTCGTCGTCGTCGTCGTCGGGGAACTCGTCGGTGACCTCCTCCTGGTCGTCGTCGTCGGAGGTGCATGATGTTATGTCCGAGATAGGCCCCCACCTCGGATCAGTGGAGGCCCAGACTTGGCCAGCGTGGTCGGCCCGGCGGAGCTCTTGCAGCGCCTTCGTCCTCGCTTCCCGAGCGGCATCTAACGCGAGGTGGCGTTCGAGGCGGCGCTCCGCCCGCGCAGCCGCGCGGGTCTGCCAGAGCTCCTCGTCGGCGCTCTCCTCCCCCGGATTGTTCCGGTAATACTCGCGGACGATGCGGTCGTCCCTGGCGTCGACTAGGCCCTGAAACGCGCGGTGGCGGAGGTGGCGGTGGTCGGCGGCAGTGACGATCTGCGGCGTCGGCGCCCTGGCCTCCGCTTCCCAGAGGGTGTGGTAGTCGTTGAAGTTCATTAGTGACCGCGGGCGGTTGTGGCACCAGGCCGCCGCGTCCTAGGCACGGGCGGCCTCCGCCGCGGTCGTAAAGGAGCCGTGGGGGATGCGGTCGTCCCCGTAGCGGATATGCGCGGTGAACATTCCGTTCTGGCGTGCTCGGACACCGTGGAAGCCGGTGGTGTTGTTCCTCCTCGGAGGCATGGTGGCGGCGCGACGATGCGTGGAGAGGAGTGCGCGCGTGGAGTGTAGAAGACGCTCGAGGCGCGGCGGTTTATACCGCGCGCTCGTGGCCACGCGGCACAACTCCCGCGCCACACGTCACAACTCCCGCGCCACTCGTCCACGCGGCAGGACTTTCATATTGAAAATGTATTTGAAATGTTTACGCAATTTTAAACACTTTTTGTATTGAAAGTTTCTTCAAATTCAAAACCATTCGTAAACTAGGTTTTTAAAAATGTTTGAAATTTCAAAAATTGTTACTAGTTTAAATAGTTGGAATAATTAATTTTTTAAACAGAAAATGTGTTTGAAATCTTTGTCCAATTTTAAACACATTTCATATTGAAACTTTCTCCTAATTCGAAATCATTTGAAATGTAATTGAAAAAACATTTTGAAAATATATTTAAACGGAGCAGGGGAAAAAAATGGCGGCAGGAAGCCAAAAAACTAAATTTTGGGGCTTCTGCCCCGGTTCGTGTTACCAACCCGGGCAAAAGGGGGGAGGTGAGCGGCAGGCGAGGGCCCCATCTCCCACTCTTTTGCCCCGGTTGGTAACACGAACCGGGGCAAAAGTCCCCCTTTTGCCCCGGTTGGTGTTACCAACCGGGGCAAAAGGCCTCCAAGTGTAGAACCCCGGGCAGAGCAACCGCCCGGGGCAAACCTTCAGAAACTGCTAAGTCCCCGGCGCCGAAATCCTCTCCGACGCCGTCAGGCTGCCCAAATTCACCACCGCCGGAGAGAGCTCCACCTCGCCGCGCCGTTCGAAGCTCTCCGCCTACCTCGCCACCGCGCCCCCGAGCCCGCGCCCGTGCCCGTGCCTAACTCGCCGCCGAGATCCTCGTCGCCGTCTTGCTCGCCGTTCGCCCTGTTCTGCCCTCGAGGTACTGCTCGCCGTAGTGCTCGCCGGAGAGAGCTCCACCGCCGTAGTGCTCACCTCGCCGGAATTTTTAGTAATTAGGAATATTACTTAGTATAATTAGTGATTTTGTACTTAGGAATATTAGTATTTACTATAATTAGTACTTAATAATTTTTATTTAGAAATAGAAACTGAGTTTGAATTTTTTTTAGGATTAGATATAGAAATTTAGAAATAGATATAGGGATTATATAATTTTAGTTTAGAAATTTAGAATTATAGATATTATAACTTGTTTTAGAAATTTATTATAGATATAGAATTTTTATTAATTATAGATATGACTTGTTCAAATAAAGATATGATATAGAATTTTTATTATAGATATGACCTCTTGAAAGAGTTAGGACATGTTAGTACCATTTTAGTACATTAGCATTTTAGTACCATTAGCTATTTTAGATAGTACTCCCTCTGTATCAAAATATAAGATGTTTTAGCATTTTGTGGATATAATGTATCTAGACATGTTTTAGTGTGTAGATTCATATGCATCTTACACTAAAACATCTCTAGGTACATATTGTCTAGAAAATGCTATCTAAAACATCTTATATTTCGATACGGAGGGAGTATTTTTTTTTAGAGAAATTAGCTATATATCTAGAGGGAACCGAGGGGAACCAAGACGAACACTACGCGTTAGAGTACTACAGGCCTAGGCAGGAGTATAACTAGCAGATCAGATCCACTCTTTCCTAGTAAACTTGTGACTCAAACGGTGCATAACAGCGTTCCAGATTATCCAATCATGTGTGAAAATATTGCAGATCACTTCCTCTTATTCTTCAAGAAGAAGAGAAAGTAATCTGCAATGTTTTTACACATGATATGGATAATCTGGGATGCTACATCTGTTATGCCCCGTTCGAGTCACAACTTTACTCGGCAAGACTCGATCTGATCTGCTAGTCATACTCCTTACTAAAGTGTACTGCTGTCATGATTGTTTAGTGGAATATTTTTTTTTCGAGAATTTATAACCTACTAAATTATTTTATCTTCCATTTGTATTAGTTGAGCTATGAACGGCAGAGAGGGTGAAGAACAGGTGTTCGCGATAATAGAAGAAGGTACACTCCCCGGTGGACCAAATGACGGTGGAGGTGATCAAGATGACGGCTCACAGTACCTGAATGAATCAGGTCAGGGAATGGAGGAAGAGGAGCAATTGCAAGGAACAAATGCGGAGCCGGAGGAAACAAGTGATGAACAAGCCTTAGTGAAGGTTGCATCGACATCGTCTAGCAAAGGTTCGAAACGAGGCCCGGCCCAAGAGATGAGCTCGAAAGTGAAACTGTTAATCGAGCAAGTCTATCGAACCGGCGAACCTGCTTGGCCCATCAAGACAGCAACAAAGTTTACAAGCCAATGTGGAGTTATTGTTAGAGACATGATCCCTATAAGTATTGAAGAATGGAATGAGCCAGCAAAGGACGAAGACGATCCTGGACGAATGCCAGTTTCTTTTGTCACAGACCGGTCCAAACAACTCTTGTTCGAGAAGTTGATGAGCCATTTCAGGCTTCCAGAATGTGATGATGAAGAGGATGACGAGACGTCACAGCAGGAATTGCGCGACGCAGTGAAGCACTGGGCTCTAAATAAGATGGCCGAGGCTTTCAATGCTTACAAGAAAAGATTATGGAAGGAATATCAGAAGAAAAAAGAAGTCCCAAAATTCGAGGGGCCGCTTGAGAAGCAGAAGGTACACTGGCCAGCATTTCTGGCTTACAAGGAATCAGAAAAGGGGTAGCTGAGGTCAGCCAAGAATGCGGCAAATTCCAAGAGGAAGGTATATCACCATAAGATGTGTTCAGGTGGCTACAGAGTTGCAGTGCCTAAGTTTGACGCACTCGAGGCAGAGCTGCGAGAGAAGGGGATCATTCCAGGTACTCAGGATTTTCCGTGGAGGTCAAGGAATTGGTTGCTTGGGCATGGGGCGACGATTGACGAACAAGGGTACATTATTATGAGTGAAAAAATAAAGGTCCCCTTTGCGGCACTTGAGAAAGTGTTCAAGGAGGTTAAAGAGGGAGAGTTCAAGCCAGATCGAGAGAATGACGAGCTTACAAAGGCCCTCGGGAATGCAGAACATGGCGGCTGGACACGAGGCAAAGGAAGATATCCGTGGTGCTTTGGCTTCAAGCCGGAAGATTGTCTCTTTCCATATAGAAGCCGAGCGAGAGGACAGATAAAGAAGGATGCAGCGGTCGTAGAACGGGTTGGTGCCTTGGAAGCCGTAGTGATGAAGCAACAACTACAGATTAATGAGCTTACTAGCCGGCCCTCCCAGACGCAAGACACTAGTACATTCGAGGAAACAGAACCATCTCAACGCCGGAGCAGCGTGGCTTCAACGGAGGTACCGGCTTCCGCTACAGTTCTGTTTGTTAATGCCCCTCCACAGACAGAGGTCGTGGATGCAATCAAGGAGAAGACAAGTTGTGCGCTATACGTGTCGGTCTCAAACATATCCATCAAGGTGGCAGACGGCTACGCTTTACCTTGTGTAGAGGGAGCGACCTCGCATGGCCGTCCGGTTACACCTGGCTATGCTCGTGTCGGTGTTCATGATGTTCAGCCTGATTGGAGGATATTGCGGCTAGACATCCCCGGAGGTGACGGGGTAGAGACACTTGGAGAGGTCGTCAATTCAATCATTCAATGGAAAAAGAGTGGCATAGTGTTTCCCCCACCCAGTCCACCGCCGCCACCACCGCCATCTTCTCCTAGACGCAGTCCACCGCCAACACAAGCAGCTACTTCTCCGAGACGCTGTCCACCGCCGCCACCATCGCCACCTTCTCCGAGACGCAGTCCACCGCTGCCATCACCGCCACCAACTTCTCCGAGACATAGCCCGCTCGATCATCGCCAGCACACGTCGACGCCATGGACGTCAACAGCCCGAGTCCGGCTCGATCTCCGATGCCTGAGCCGACTCTGTCGCCCACTAAGTCCTCTAAGCGGAAGGCTGCTGCCTCTAAGTCTTCCCCGGAGAAGAAACGTCCTACGAAGAAGAAAGCCAAGAAGCTGCCAAAAGTGTTTCCTTACCATAAGACTGACCAGGAGTTAGACGAATGGATGACTGCGGACACGAAACGTCAGATGGCTTCGTGGGGAAAGAGAACCCTGGAGTCGCCAAAGGAACCAATAGATCCGGTTGTAAAGAAGCACTTCCAGAATATGCTGGAGATGCCGTCCCAAGTTAAGATGAATCTGCCATATGACTATGATCGCGGAGTAACGATGAATTATTCCAAAGCCAAGAAGGCGGGGAGAATAATTTCCCAGCTCGGGAAGCAGTCAAAACAATCCCCCCCTGCTCAAGGTGTCGGACTCTGTACATGCTCAAGTTGATCGGGAAGAAGCTGAGAAGTTTGCCAGAGACTGTGGTATAACACTTGACCAACTCCTTGGCCAATTCGACAAAAAAGGCTGAATTGGCATGGAAATATGAGTGTGGGAAGTCTCTCGTCAAACCTGGTCAGCTCAGCCCTATGACAACATTGAAGCACCAACTGCATACGTGGTATATCCAAACCGCAAAAGACGGGCTAGACCAAATCATGCTAAAAATTAGAGAACATGATTACTTCCGCGATGACATGATGTTTATTGATTTTTAAGATCTTTTTTTCTTCTATAATCTAGACGCCCTCGAAAAATCGATCATCAGCACCTATTGTCTGTAAGTATCTACCTCAGCTAGTTCGATCATTGCTTCTTATATATATTATATCCTCACTTCACGATATATATTATGCAGGATGAAGATTCTGGAATGTAATGGAAACGGTGGCGTTGGGTTCATTGACCCATATATCGTCAATGATATCGTTTTAAAGCAACACGCTCAAGATACGGAGGATAACATAGTTATGTTTTTTAGGAATCAATTTCACTGTAGTGAAATACTATTTCCTTACAGACATAAGTGAGTGTTACTGTCTTATGCATATTCCTTCGCATTTCTATTCTGCTAAGTCGGTGTTAATTAACTGTAATTGATGAGTTAATCGCCTGTGCAGTTTTCACTGGATTCTTTTCGACATTCACGTTGACAGCGGAATAGTTGATATCATGGACTCTTTGGATAAAGGCCAAGAGGAGTACCAGCCCATTATTTCAATTCTCATAAAGTAAGTTCAATCGTTGTTGGACTATACCGTCCCCTTTTGTTCAATCATTGTCGTACGATGACCCATAATTTTTGTTTCCCGGAAAGAGCTTGAAACCGGTTTAGGAAGCAACAACCCGGTTTAACGGAGTTGAATATGAGATTTGACACACTCGTCGTAAGTAGTACTTTCTACATTCACGCATATCTCTTTAATTCCTTGATCATTATTTGACTCAATTATATTTCTCGTAAAGTGCCCTCAGCAGCCACAAATTTATGTGGCTTCTATGTCATGGAGAACATAAGGATAATCGTGAATGAGCGGTTAGGAAGAAGAGTAAATATAAGGCTCTACGATCTCCAGAGGCAGCTCCTACCGGCAGACTGCTTACAAGCACTTCAAGAGGAATTTGCGGGTTTTTTGCTGCAGGAGGTCGTATCTCAAAATGGAAGATTGCATTGTTAGGTATAAACAATGATTTGCATGTAATGATCTCAATGTGTATAACTCTATTCAGATGTAATGATCTAATTGAGATCAGTGTAATTATATTTTGATGATATCAATGCATGCAATGATTTTTATGATGACTAGCAATATGCCCATGCGTTGCAACGGGTAAGAACAAAATATGTGTCTTGGAGCCTTACAAAGTAGCTCTCGGTTGTAGAACCACAACTTGTCACAGAAAACAGCCAATTTCAACGTGTCCACGACACCTTGTGCAGTGCGCCAACAAAACATTTGTCACCATATCCATCTCGTCCCACTTCGAGAAGGCATTGACCTCCCTCTAGGGTCGAGGAATAGAGGGAGAGGAAGAGGAAGATAGATAAATAGTTATGGGAGGAGTTTGGATGTAGATGCATTACGCCTATTTGACCATGTGCTCTAGTACCAGCTCGATCGTCCGCTCCAACACCGGCGACGTTGAAGGCTTCACCACCGAATTATCATCAAATTAAAGACATGACATGCAACTCTTGAATAATCTCTATTGTTATTAAGCAGAACCGGATCTCGTTGACACTAAACAAAGTATTTCAAACTTAAGAGAATATGTTTTTTGGAGACAAGATTTGGCATGTGCACAATGTTTTTTCTCAATGGATCTTTAACTTTTACCATGCACGACATATATTTGAAATCGTACATATTACAGAAACATCAAGTTTATGCTGGTGAGGACATCTTATAAGCATTCAAATCTAAATGTTTCCTCGAACATACACAACTTAGAAAAATGCACAAATATTTACACATGCATATTTCTTCTCCTTGGTGATTGAAAGCTCTTCGGCTAGTCCATAATTGTAATGGGACGGACATTCCGACTTCTCTTCACACCTCCATCACTCACGCTCTTCCTTGCTGCCTCCAGCACGCTGGCGGGCTTTAAGACGACGTTGCTGGAGCACTTATATCCATATATAAAAAAGTGTCACACGATTCCTTTTTCGTGACATGTTTCAGCTACAAATCAGAACTTCCTTTTCTCATATGACAAAATTTTCAAGTATAGTAGATCACAAAGAAGAAGAAAGTATATTTATTTCTTGAAAGTACAAATCATCTTTGTTGAGGAAAGAAAAGCGCAAGATTATATAAAAAGCATATAAGGAAATAAAATTACCAAAAGAATAGTTGCATGTGAATTGTCTACCAGAATGTCTGTCTTGGACATGGTACAAAAATATCGTGGTTATCTTTAAGGGGAATAGGAATAGCAGTCTATGTTGTAAAAAGTAATACGCAGGTTATCCAAACTTTGTCAACTTTTATCGCTTCGGTCGTTAGGACGATGGGGAACCTGAGTTTCAGTGTCTTGTGGCGGACAGCAAAGACCTTACCCACATAATAAAGATCATATAAAACACTTGTTTTCAGAATGACCGGTGATAATGAAATGGCATTAATTTGTTAGATTCAGGTGTTAAGTACCTGGAGTTACTAACCCCAAATATTTGTCATTTAAAGTAGCTTGCACCACGCGGCACATGACAATGGTGGTATTCTCATATTCAGTGGCAGACTGACCATTCGTCTGCACCAACAGAAGACAAGGAAGCTAAATTCTCATTAAGATAGATTTCAGGTAAAAAACTCAAGAAGAATTATCTTTGCTGAAACATATAGAGAAACTCGTAGATGCAAGTCTGAAGAGCCGAAGGGTTTGAGTTGCTGGGTAACAGTAAGTCTAGATGTTATCCAGTTAAAAGTGCTTCGTATGTACTGACTACTGAATGATATTGAGTGCTAGTGTGCCTGCTTTCTCCTCAAAGTAAATGGAGTTGCCAAGTTCATAAAAGAATTCTATCCCTGCAAGTGCAAAAACAGAAAATTCACAAATACTCTGTAAATTTGAAATACAAATAGGAGAACTTAATAGAAAGCAAAAAGACATATAACTTAGTAGTCAAAATAAGAAAAATGCTGCAGTTGCTTGATCTACACATGAAGGCACCACACCAAATCATACTTCGTTCCCCTCTCTGGATACTTAACACACCATTTATCAGCCCTCTTTCATATTAGTCAGCACATGTTGTTTCCTTTGTCCATCTGAACAGGTTGCGGAAACCTGCATACCACTTACATATGAAACATTTTGAAGAGGGAAAGTAAATGTCCCAGAAAATTGGTTGATAATTTAAACTTAAAACAGGTTGTACGTAGTGTATCATTCCGCATTCTTGGTAATGAGAGTTGTAGGTAAACGCTTCTGAATATAACAAAAGTTCTATAAGCTCATATACCATGTAAAATGTGGTATTACAACATTGTTGGAACGCGTAGAGATAAACGAAAAACTTTTCCTACGCGATGCTTCCAAGATCTAGCCGAGGTAGAAGGCCACGAGTATTACCACTAGACGCGCAGGTGCGGATTATCGATGCAGCGCGTCGGGGCAGTGCAGTACCACGATCCGGTCCGTCCGATCCAATCCCTCGAACGTCGAAGTGCTGAACGTACAGCACCTCTGCCGGTATCCACACGTACGAGGAGGAGCTACAACGGCGGACTGCTAGGTCCGGTGCGACGACTGGACTGAGTGGGGCTAGGGTTCCCAACGCATGGGAGAGTGAACTAACGTGCCCGCTGGGCAACCTGCGCCCCTCTTTATATAGCGTATGGTAATGGGCTTCACAACACTTGTGGCCCATTCCCTCTGTGAGTCCGACTCACAAAACCAGTCCATTTCCGGTTCGGGTCCAACCCGACCAAGACTTGCTCCCGCTCTTAAGTGTACGACCCTGCAGGCTCATGGCGACTTGGACACGATTGGAGTCCAACTCCCAACCGATCAATCGGTAGCGACTCCTAGAAGAATGTGCCGACTCCCAAGTACCATTGAGTCATGACGACACACCTTCCAATGTGATATTCATCTTAGTCCCTTTTGCCTCACGATATACCTTGTCGAACTATAGGCGATTTATCGTCATCCCTTAAATAGTTCGACTCTCTTCTCGATCCGTGATATGTGATTCATCTGACTAACTCTTAGTCAACAGATACAGTTAACACTTAACTGAGTCGCGCATGGCCATGCTTCCTGAGTCATATCACTCGAGAGGGCCCGGAGAATATCTCTCCATTCGGAGGGGCAAAATCTCATCTTGATTATCCACATCACACAGCTTGCTTCTCATTCGACCCGAACTCTGCCTTTATAGTTGCCTTGTCACAGAACAACGTTTGACAGAACCTAAGTCGGTGATCCACAACTCGGATTGTGCGACAACCTCAGGTCTAAGGATTACATTGATTGAGACATGCAAATGACGACTTGATCGTTGCATCTCAATGTGGGTCAGTCCGACTTGCTAAACTCTTTATCCAAGTCCGTGATCGTTGGAATGGCATCACCATGCCCATGACAAGTGGAACCGTGTCATCAGCCAACACTCACATTAGTCTAGGGTGTGTGTCCAGCACAACCTAAATGACCAAGGACAATCTAGTATGAACAACATGAATATATAGTTCCACAATCGAATCACATATTCAATGACATATATCAGATGTTCAAAACAAGGACAACTTAATAACTTTATGAATACAGTGGGAATTACATCATACATGATTGCCTCTAGGGCATATTCCCAACAAACATACCGCCAGAGGATGCAAGGGACGCATGAGGCAAGCAAGGCGCCTTGTATGGTGGACTTCAGCAGCAGAAGCGACTGCGGCTGGCCTTCTGCGTCTCCTGCCGCCCCTGAGAGGGGATCTCCGGCCGCATCTGCTGTTTGAGGCGACAGGGCTGCACCCCAAAGATGGATATCAGTTCAACGAGAATGGAGCCCACCACCCCGCGTCCGCTCACAGCCGCCATAGCTCTTGACAAGCGAGCTGAATAGAAGCAGAAAGCTGAGAGAGGCGGCGAGAGGGCGGAGGTAGCGAAGGGAAAGCGGGGCGATCGGATTCTAGTTGTGAGCGGACGGAGGAGTTTCCTGGTTGTATTATTAGGCCGGATTTGTTTCCGATAATTGGGCGTAGACGGGATTTGTTTCCGGTAATTGGGCGTGTATAATAACTGCTGATTGAATTGGTCCCGATTGATTTCCGATAATTGGATGTTAGAAGGCTTGGAAATAACTGTGCAGCTGCAGGAGAAAGATGGAAAAAATTGACGAAGCGCGAGGGATGTGGGACGAAGTGTTTCGCCTCACGGACGACATAACCAAAGGTTCTTTTTAGGTAGTAGAGATTATGCAAAAAATATGTTATTAACAGCCTCACCGAAAAAAAAACAGCACAGAAAAACAGCCTGAAACTTAACATGCCAAAGCTCTGCCGCGGCAGAGAAACACCCAAAACTCTGCCGTGGCTGGGAACCTTTTGCCCCGGTTGGTGTTACCAACCGGGGTAAAAGGGTGGGTGTCTGCACGCTGCACAGAGCTCACGTGGGGAACGCCTTTTACCCCGATTGGT
This sequence comes from Alopecurus myosuroides, assembly GCA_028641055.1. Classification (NCBI taxonomy): domain Eukaryota; kingdom Viridiplantae; phylum Streptophyta; class Magnoliopsida; order Poales; family Poaceae; genus Alopecurus; species Alopecurus myosuroides. Next base: position 256,735,290 of record CM054058.1, read on the forward strand.
AACACCACCGGGGCATAAGGGGGGGCTTTAGCCCGGATTTACGGAAGCCGGTTGGGCAGCCGGGGGCATTAGGCCCTTACCAACCGGGGCAAATGCCTTGTTCTGCACTAGTGAACCAGGCGAGTGGAGGGCCGCGGAGCGCTAGGGGAAAGTACCTCATGAGGCACCTATCTCATCCCCCGGCGGCCCTGACCCTTGCTTGATACCTACGTAAAAATCCTAAAGGGGGTACGTCGCGAGTGTAGCGAGGCGGGAGACGAGGGCGGAACGTGGACAGCCATCTTGCCTCCTATAGGTCCTGGAGAACGCATAGCATCATCCTGCCCAGGCGCTCGCCCGCCGCTCTCGGTAGCTAGGCAACTCTAGGTTGGCGGTGACGTTCCCGAGGCAAAGGGTGTCGTGTCGCGCGCTCGAAGATGTCGAGTCCCACGAGCGCGGGTCTCCGCGGGTTCAGCCTCAGGCGTGGTTTTCGGGGTGGAGCTGATCAGCTCCCAAGTGGAGGACGGGGTGTCATTCATAGCAGGGGTGGCTCCCGCTGCCCGAGTGAGCTCAGTGGCAGGTACCAACGAAGAGTCACTCGCGCCAGCGTTGGGCAGACAACGCCGCGGTCCCTGTGCTCCAGGAAGGGCTTGCCACGCGCACTGACGACCATGCGCGCGCACGGCCGATGGTCGTAGGGACAACGTAGCCTGCACAGGGGAAGGCAGAGGACGTGTCGGGTCCGTGGGGGACTCCTCGACAGGCGTCATGTCACGCCCGTGGCGCAGCGCGGGCGATCGAGAACGGTGGGATCCGGTTCTGCAGAGGCTGGAGACGAGGCCGCTGAGGGTGGTCCTCTTCCAGGACCATGCCTTGCGGCTAGTCCGGTCAGTGCGGGAGGCGGCCATGGTGGAGGAGATGCGAGAGAACGTCTTAGCCCCCTACCTAGCGCGCCAAATGTCGGAGAGGCGGATCTGTCCTAGATAGGATTGCTTCTAGCGGTTCGAACACTGGGGGCTAAGCACGTTTTGACGCACCTCAAGAGGCCTCGAGAAGGGAACTCTAGAAGACCAACAATGGAGACACGGAGAGTTTACCTAGGTTCAGGCCGCCGTGAGGGTGTAAACCCCTACTCCTGCTTGTCTGATGGATTTCACTGCGATGTGTACAGTAAAAGCGTGAGCTCGTGCTCGGAACATACTACCGGTACTCTCCTAGGGATTTTGCTACCTATCTTCGGATCGGTCCCCTTCTACAAGGGTAAGAGAGCCCTGCTTATACCAGCACTTGGCCCTCTTTCCCGCTCATTGGGCGGGAAAGAGCTACCACAAGGTGCCAAAGGAGTACACTGCCGCACTCTGCAACACCAGGTGACGCCGGTTGTCGAGGACAACACCATCGTCCATGGCAGAGAGGTGGGGTGTCCGATGACGCTCCTTCCGTCTTGTAGTGGTAGACCGGTCTCCTTACACCAAAGAGGAAAGCCTCGGTCAGGGCTTTGGCGCGCGCAGCTGTGCTTCACACTTTATACACAAGAATGGCAACTGCGGCCAAAGTTTCTATGCGGCCCTATGGTGCCTCCGTCGCTCGCACATAGGCTCCAGCGTCACCCCCACATGGGCTGTCCTCCAACGGGAAAGGGCCTCTCCGGAGAGGAGCGTGGGCAATGCGGGGCTCCTCTCCGGCAATCCGCGAGGATATCAACATAGATGGACCCTCGCCAAGGGATCGTACTTGGAAAACGTAGGGCCAATGCGTCCATCTCTTGTGAGGATGCAGGACTACTCCTTTCGTGTTGGATGGTCTGGGCCTGCATAGATGGCCCAGGATACCCTGATATCCATGGGTCCAACAGGAGCTCCCACACCCCGGGGGCGCCTTCCCCCTGTCCTGCCGCCTTCCATTGGATCACCGACCTAGTTCATTTTAGTCAACCCGTTTTACATATCCACATCACATACTAAGCTCATTAAATCTTCATCTCAAACAATATAAATTTTATAACTCATGAAGCTTCCCATTTCAAGATGAGTTGATGAAAGACTCTATTTCCTATTATACCACTAGCTTAACATAATTATCATAAGATATAATTGTCATGTTATTGTTCGGAGATGCTATCTTATAGAAAGTATACACACATAAAATTCCTATGTGCTCTACAGTGCAGTACACGAGCTAATTCCAAAAGCACCCAATAATGAAAAAACAAACATATATGTCCATCCTACCTACAATCAAGAGTGAGTATATTTGTTATATTTCTATCTACCATATTTATTTTGCGATTGTGTTCTTACATTTCAAGAGTTACCAAATCACCGTCCTAAATATGCGTAAAATCTTTTATTTTTCGCGAAATAAAATTATACATGTAGCTCATGGGTCTAATGCTTAAATACCCCTCTAGCTAGTCTAGATGAACATCACCGATGCATGTACTACGCTTGTACTAGTGAAAGTTGACATTGTATACCAAATATAGGTACATGGGATTTGATTCTACGCCACATAATGAGCTATATATCCAAACACGGTGGGATCACCGATCTACTTCGCTTTAGTCAACCAATTTACTAATCCACATCAGATCTAAGTTTAGCAAGTCTGTGTCTCATAAAATATAAAATTTAATCTTTCAGGAAGCTTCTGTTGTCTAGGTGAAAGTCTCTATTTCCTTTTAGATCATTAGCTTAAAAATAATATCATGATATATACTCGTCATATTATTCTTTAGAGGTGCTATCTTATAGAAACTATAGGCAAATAAAATTACTATGAGCTCTAAATTCCCTATACACAAGCTATTTCACCGAGAGGGATGAGTCAAAGTTGACATTGTGCCAATCTAGGTACATGGGTCTTGATTCTAGGTCACATAATGAACTTCATATGTAAGCAAGTTGACTGTGTTGGTTAATCTAGCACTCTGAGTTCTATGGCTACAGAAATTTTAGTAAGTTATATTGAAAAAGTATTTCATAGTATTTACATGTTAGGATACGCTTTATTACGTGTATAGAAACTTATATGGCGATATGACAAAACTAATTTATTATATTGTTTCTAATTGTAACTAACTTGTATACTTTTCTATTTATTAAAATTTAGGCATTAATATCTGCAATTACTTCAATTCTCACGAACCTAAATTATACCAATGTCTTATGTTTAAATATCCATGTATCTATTGCTGAGTAACTTCAGGCATACAAATACTAGCTCGGACTGAGTGCAAATTGAGACTCTGCCAAACTTACATACATATTTTTTCAATTTTTGGCCAAATAGTAATCCATATCTAAACGGGTTGAATGTGCCCTTTAATCTAGAACTTTGTTAATCATACATTAGATAGAAAAAATTGCATCGATTTTACGATTTAAGTAAGTTATACTAAAATTGGTATGCTATAGTATATACATGGAATGTTTATAGATATTTTATGGTGATGAGCCAAAGCTAATGAATTGGATGATTTATTGTATTTCCATATATTTTTTAAAATTGTGAGAAAATAGAGTCAATTTTCATTGTTGGTTACCAAGAATGATATGCATAGTGAAAAATTATAGATATAGATAATCCGATTTATCTGACATCAACATATATTGATACGCTTATTTATGTGTTCGACTTTACTATGCATATTTAAACATAATTCCCATATCTCATGTGATACTCTATCGTAAAAACAACTTGAAAACATTTTTTTACTCAAGCAAGCATTCTTCACAATATATAATTCTGAAACTTGCATGGGACAATACTCATATTACTAAAATTTTGTAACACATGAAATCTAGCAAGATCTTAACCTATTTCACATTTATGCTCTGTTCAAAACTATTTTAAAATATAATCGATCAGTTTGGTATTGTAATGAATAGATAAAAAAAAATGGAATGGTGTGTTATTGCAGTTTAAATAACTCCTTTTACTTATGCATTGTATGGAAGTATGTACAAAAGTCTTAAAGGACATCATAGTTGTGAATGGCAAAAGTAGTGCTAGATAGTAGATGGGATCACTCGCCTGGTGCAGTTTTAGTCAACGAATTTGTAGATCTAAACATCACTTGCATTTAGACCCCCCAACTTACAAGAATTATTGTAAGAGATACTCTTGATGGTCTTTTATAGATCCAAGAGCACTTGAAAGAACTCCTAGGACTCTATAAATAGAAACGTCTAACCTTGCTTGTCCCACAGTCCTTCACCCTCTGCAAGCTCATCCTAGTTTCCAGTTCTTCGTGTCACTAGCACATTTGTCCATGGCTGCTCCATCAACCCTTTTTTTTGTTCTTTTCCTCGCAACACCAACACTTCTAGCCCTAGCCAGTACCCCTTATCCGGCCAATACACCTTATCCGTATTGTAACCGTCCTTGCCAAAGTGAGCTTAGCTTGCACTTGTACTTGCACCAGTTTGTTGCTGGAGAAAACCGCCCAAACCGCAATGAAGAATTTGTGATTAGCACAAATTATACTTTTAATTTCGGTACAACCCTGGTCCACGATTGGTCCATCACTGATACAGTCAGTCCTAGCAGTACCGTTGTTGCACGAGCACAAGGCACACACATACAGGCGAGTAGAACAAGGACTGATGGGTGGTACATTTCTCTCAACATAGTGTTTGAGAGCGGCAGGTACTTTCCTTTAATGTACTTTCTCCTGGTTAGTAATTTATAATTTCCTTTTTTTCTTGATATTAGAAAATATTATTGTGTTTTATGCTGACGTTAATTAGTTTAATACATTATTTTTTATTTACTTATCATTTCAAATATGTTAGAGAATGATGACTATAGCACGTTGAATAGATTCGATGACACATCCGTTAATAATACATGTACACGGTAGATAAATTCAATTACGAGAATGTACACACATGATGCACATATGCACATAGTACATGTTAACATGATCTACCATCGTGCACATCTATAAAGAACATGATAAATATCACGTGTAGGTGCAAATTTACCATAGTAGCTACTAGAGAGCGTACATGGTGATTAAATATAGTATAATGTGTTGATTAATAATGAGATATGTAAAATTTATCACTAGGAATCCATTCTTGCATCTAAATAGTAATATCATTTGGGAAAGATCGACGAGAAAGATAATTAGGGAAAATAAGAAAGCATCATTTGCATTTCTAACTTAGAAGAAATAGTTAATTTTGAATTATTGAATCTTCCATGCTTATCTTACATTCGAATATGAATACATGGGTCCTCCATGTGAATTAGGTTTGCAGGATCTACCCTCCAGGTGATGGGGACTTTAACCAAAGAAATTGAAGGTCAATGGTCCATCATTGGCGGGACTGGAGAGTTTACAATGGCGCAGGGAATTATCAAGTATAAAATGGACCTTTCCTCCTCTACCAGCGAGGATGGTATAAGAGAACTTGATATTCATATTATATACACTCCTAATTCCCCACAAGCTGTAAGTCTAACTGCAACCTCTGTGTCTTAAAATTTTCTCTTATTTTTAACTTCATTTATCAGAGCAGCTGACCTATCACGATAAAAGTTGCAAAAATTTCATCCATATAGATAATAGTTCATACATAGGCAAGGTATATCCACCCATACAGAAATGGGCATATTCAATTTGATTTGGAATATGATATTCTTTAAAAAAAAATTGAAAAATCGGGCTATAATTTCTTGCATCAATTACAAAATACTGAAATTAAAGCAGAAAAAATGAATGTATATATGTACCTACACATGCGATTCATATTTGATTTTGACAACATTTTTTGTTCACCATATATATATATATATATGCAGGTTCAATCTGCTTCGACAAATAATGGAAATCATTTGGGTGCTTGTAAGCTGATTGACAATTGCTGCTGCAAGAAGTAGTTGAGTAATATGAAGACGAGCAATGTTGATTTTATTCTAGGGTGTGTGCACTTGCGTCGTGTACGTGTATCTTTGAGTTCAAATAATGTGTGTGTTTTAGTGATGTGGGTCTACCCATCATGAATTCATGTACACTTTGCTTTGATTTACTTTGAACATTTTATTGTAATATTTCGATGTCATGTTATGTAGTTCGTCTTTAAGATGATGAAATTTTTATGAAAGAAGAAAGTTCTCAATCCCTAAAGATTTTTTCTATTCCCTCCGTCCTCTTTTATAAGGTATTTCAATTTTGTCCTCATATATTCTAAAATTAGTGAATCTAGACTTATTTTATAGAAAGATTCCCTCATTTTAGTGTGTATATGGTCAAAATTGAAATTGGCAAGTAATGTGCCTTATAAAGTAAACGGAGGAAGTACTACTTTTTATGGACTAATCGGGCAACACGTTGACATCAACTATATATACATTAGATACGTCCACTTTTATCCATCTTTGTGACAATTAATTTGAGATGGAGGGAGTATGTTCCGAGTACGCTAGCCAGCATATGACTTGCTTCATGGGGTCAATGATTCACACTGGAGCAAGTTGTACCAGCACTTACCTGGGCGCCCAAGAGCTCGCTCAGCGATGTACTCCTCTTCGATTTGTACTAGTACATCAGTTTGTACTGCACCCATTTGTTGTGAGGCAGGTCTCGAGCCCAACCCCTGCATCGTCATTGGAGATAAGACCATGAATAGAAGGTGGAGCACAAGAGACAACACTAGTGGAAACAACCCCTCTCGTCCAGGGGGGCGGGGGGCAGCTGTCCCGGTTGCAACCAAATCCGGGACAAATGCCCTGCATTGGTCCCGGTTCGTGCGCCCGGGGCAACAGGAATCGCCTGGGCGCATTGGTCCCGGTTCGTGGGGGGCATATCGGTCCCGGCTCTTGCCACGGACCGGGACCAATGCCTAGCCACAGGCCACGTGGCACGCGCATGACCTATTGTCCCGGTTCAGTCCACGAACCGGGACCAATGCCCCCTTCCCCTATATATACTGCCCCAGCCCCCCCTCCTTCCATCTTTTTTTTTGCTTGGAGGTGTGAGAGAGTGTGGTGTTAGTGTGTTTTTTTTACAATGCACACGAGGTGTTCGACGAAATTCCCGAGACGCACACAAGCTCACTGAAAATGGTATCTTCGACCGAGGTTAACAAATTATCTTTTTCATCTGTAACTGATACATAAAAAAATATTATTTGTCGATGTACTGTGGTCATCTCTGTATTAATATGTTATTGTAATGTATTTTGATAAACTTAATTATATGATGCAGATGGATGCACGGCAGCGATGGATGTACAGTGACCGACGCACTTCCGAGTATATGGCAGGCCTGAATGCATTTCTTGCTGTAGCTTAGGCGAACAAAGATAATGGCTTCATGTGTTGCCCATGTGTTGATTGTCGGAACGTCAGAGAACATTCTTCCGAAAGAATCCTTCACGGCCATCTACTTCGGAGAGGTTTCATGCCCAGCTATAATTGCTGGACCAAGCATGGAGAAAGAGGGGTTGTGATGGAAGACGATGAAGAAGAAGAAGAAGATCCTTTGTTCCCTGAATACGACGATACTGCAATGGAAGAGAATGCAGAAGAAGGAGGTGATCAAGAACAGGCATCAGAAGAGCCCGATGATGATCTTGGCCGAGTTATTGCTGATGCAAGGGAAGACTGTGAAAATAAATTGGAGAGATTGAAGCTGGACAACATGTTACAGGATCACAAAAAATTGTTGTACCCAAATTGCGAAGATGGTAGCACAAAGCTCGGTACCACACTGGAGTTGCTGAAATGGAAGGCACAGAACGGTGTGACTGACAAGGCATTTGAGAGTTTACTTCAACTAATGAAGCCAAAACTTCCAAAGGATAACGAATTTCCCGAGAGTACGTACGAAGCAAAGAAAGCTCTCTGCCCTCTAGGATTAGATGTGCAGAAGATACATGCATGCATTAATGACTGCATCCTCTTCCGCGGTGAGAAGTACGAGAATATGGATGAATGTCCGATATGCACTGCACTGCGGTATAAGATCAGAGCAGATGACCCTGGTGATGTTGACGGCGAGCCCCCCGTAAGAGGGTTCCTGCTAAGGTGATGTGGTATGCTCCTATAATACCACGGCTGAAACGTCTGTTTAGAAACAAAGAGCATGCTAGGTTGTTGCGATGGCACAAAGAAGACCGTAAGAAAGACGGAAAGTTGAGGCACCCCGCCGATGGATCGCAGTGGAGAAAGATCGAGAGAGACTTTCCAGACTTTGCAGGAGAGGCGAGAAACTTATGGTTTGGCCTAAGTACAGATGGCTTTAATCCTTTTGGGGAGCAGAGCTCCAGTCATAGCACTTGGCCTGTAACTCTATGTATGTACAACCTTCCTCCTTGGTTGTGCATGATCATAGTTCTTATAACGCAGTATGAACGAGATTTTGTTAGCCAAAATGATATTTATACATATTCTGTGATTATGAATGGAGTAGGTGCAAGTTTGACCAATAATTTGTATTGATCGGTCAAAAGCTGGCAAGCATTGAGTGCTTGACAACTATGACCAGCCTGACTTCATTATTATTCCAACCAGCAACACACCCACCCACTTTTCTGTTTCTCTCTCCTCCGTCTGTTGGTGATGTGTAATAATAAGTGTGGAATACATGATCATATAGTTCTGTTTGATCAGTATTTTGTATTGACCGGTAAAAAGCTGACAACTATGACCCATATCGGAGTATGAGATAACTGTAGGCAGATATTGCAGTCACACTTCGAAATGATAGCAGAGATACCATCCTGACAGATATCCTTAAAACAGAAATAGAGCTTCGGTACTTCTTTAACAAATATGATAAATTTTTGGAGGAGAAACGTCTAACTGAACAACGAAGATCCGAAATGTTGAAGGCGGAGGGGAGCACGACGGAGACGGCGGACGAGCAGAGGAGAGGAAAGCGCGACAGCAACGGCGCGGTCTCCCCCGCCCGACCGCCCGTCTCTGCTTTAAGTCTGATGCTCCCGCTGAGGCTTGCCGCGTACACGGAAGTTACTATGTTTTCAAGCGGGGGTCGGGATAAAGGGAGACGAAGATCTCAAATTCACCGTGTCAATAAGGTACAACTCGCTTTGTCGAACTTTATATAAATCACCCGGGATGCCTTGTATGCTCTGGACTAACTCGGAAGATCACGAGAGAAAACAAAAATTATTTAGTTAAACGAAAAATGGATTTAAATTAGTTATGCAAATTCTAGTGTTTTTCATGTTGAAATTTTTGTCAAATTCGAAAGTATATAGAAGTTGTTAATGTGCAAACTTAATAATTTTTAAACTTTGGCGCTAAAAACTTTTGGGCGAGCAGGGTGCCACCCCCAAAATTCGAAATATGTTTTTGGTCCCGGCCCGTGGTACCAACCGGGACCAAAGGGGCTCTAGTCCCGGTTGGTGGCATGGGCCGGGACCGGAGGCCCAGGTGTATAAAAATCGCGGCCCTCTCTTCAGGCCGAACGAAAACCCCAGGACAGTGGACATGGCTTGGCGAAGCCCTGCCCCGGCGGCGGGAACGACTAGACAGATCCCGCCGGCGGACCGCCGGCGGGGATGGGCTAGGGACACAGTAGACTAGGGCACACAACTCATATTAAAAAAGGTCAGCGGCCTTGCTTACATAGATAGGGGGCGGCGCGGCCACAGGCGGCCGGCCGTACTTGCATAAAGGGGGCGGCGGCGCGGCCACAGGCGGCCGGCCGTTTTCTTGGGGGGTTGCTTAGTCTAGGGGGGGGTAGCTTAGTCTAGGGGGGCGCACCGGCGCCGATCTACTCGTCCTCCTCGTCGGAGGAGATTTCTTGGTAGGGGGCGGCTGCCACAGGTGGGCAGGCGGCTGGGCCGGGGGTGCAGGCATCGGGTGCACCGGAGGCGCGTACGGCGGTGGCGGGGGCAGCGACGGTGGGGGGGGCAGCATCTCCTGCGGCGGCGGCGGTGGGGGAAGCTCCTCCTGCTGCGGAGTCCAAGCGTCGCCGGTCTAGACCCAGGACATGCCGTACTCCAGGCCTGGGGGGAGCGGCTGCGGCGGCGGCTTGTCCTCGGACGCCTCCCAGTCGGCGTACATCTGCTGCCACCAGGGGGCAGGCTCGGTAGGGGGCGGCGGCGGAGGCATGGCGGCGGCGTCGGCGGCCACGACCCGCTCCCACCACTTGATCTCGTCTTCCCGGAGGGAGCGGCGGGAGGCCTCGCAGGCCTCCTCCATGGCGGCCCGGAGCTCGGGGTCCTCCTCCCCGGAGAAGTCCTCCGGGATGTCCTCGAGGAGCCACAACTCCCTCTCCCGGCCGGGCGGTGGTGCGGGGTAGTCCGCCACGTCCGCCTCGTGGGGGGCGGGGATGAAGGAGAGCCGGCACTGCTCATGCTCCTGCTCGAGCCAGGCGGCACAGTAGGGGGAGCTGCGCGCGTACGCGCGCTCCCTGCGGATGGAGGCCGGCAGGAGCTCGCGCCGGCGGTTGATCTCCTCGAGCAGCGCCTCGCCGGTCGGGACCGGCGGCACAGGGATCCGCTGGGGGTTCAGGTGCCAGCCGTCCGGGAGGTGGACGTCAGCATAGAACACCGGCGTGGCGTACCGGCGGAACCTCTTGCCCTTGGGCGCGGCGCGGGGTAGCGGGCGTGCCGCCGGAGGTGGCGCGGGGACGCGCGGCGTCCCGCCGAGGCGGACACCTCCAGGGCCGTAGCCGAAGGCCTCCGCCGGCGGGGGTGGGACACGGCCGGCGCCGCTCGAGGAGCCTTCGTGGTCGTTCCTGGGGCGCTTGCCGGAGCCGGAGCCGCTGCCGAACCAGCGGGACATGGTGGCTATGGTTGCTCTGCCTTGGGCGCGGCCGGGGTGGATGGGTTGTACGGGCGGCGGGGGCCCTTTAAAAAGGACCCGGGGGGGCTGGCATGCCAACCGGCGGCCTGAGCGTGGCGGCGGTTGCAGGCGCCCATGAATGCGGGCGGGAGCCGAGGCGTGGCGTGTGGGGAAGTGGGGGGCGCGGGAAGCCGAGGCGGGGCGGGAAGACGAGGCAACAGTGGCCCTTTGACCGTCATGTGGTCTTAATTTAAGGGACCAGGCGAGCCAGCCACCAGGCCGCTGGCCAGTGGCCCCTTCGAACCGTTGACTGACCATAATAAAAAACGTGGGCCAGTGGGCCCTTCGAACCGTTAACTGACCATAATAAAAGACGCGGGCCAGTGGGCTTAATAAAAAACGTGGGCCTGGACGCGGTTGGGGAAGGGGAGGCCGGCTCGGGATTGGGAGACAGGAGCCCAAAAGACGTGGGCCTGGACGCGAAAATTGACGATTATATATATTTTTTCCAAAAAAGTATCCATCCCGGTCCCTTGAACGAACCGGGACGAACTCCCTGGCCCAGGTTCGCCACGTGGCCGACCCTTACCATCCCGGGTCCTGGCACAACCGGGACCAATGGGGGAGGGCCATTTGTCCCGGCCAGCCCATCCCGGTTGCACAACCGGGACAACTGGCCCTTACGACCCGGGACAAAAGGCCCTGTTTCCACTAGTGCAAGAATCCAGACCCACCATAGCTTCTCGATCTCAGGGTCAGGGTCAGAGATGGCCTACCGCCAGAGAGATTGAGGGGATCGGCAGCCCAACAACATCCAATACGCCCCCTTCGCCGTTGTCGGCCGCCTCGTCGCTGACGACCTCACTAGTCTACGGCCAAGTTACGTTTTCCACCGTCCTCCCTGATTTATTTCTGCATGTTTATGCGTTTTGTCGCCAACTTGTGATCTTCTTGGGACATCAGCCATATCTCTACCCGCTAGCGCCATCGGGACTCGATGGCAACTACCAGTGCATCTGGGCGCGGAGTGTCCTCAGTTCGATGGCAAGCGCCATCTGGATGTTCATTGGCATTCATGAAGGCATAGCGAGCGCAAGTATTCCTAGCTAAAAGGAAATTTCCCGTTGTTGCACCTCTACCTTTTCCACTCTTTTCTATTTTCCTTCTCAACCCCTGTCCTTTCTTCTTTCAGCTCCGACCAGCACTAGGACCAGAGGATGCATCCTCTCCAGCTGGAAGCAGTCCCTTGTGGCGTGTGAGTACATGCGGTGAAACTCACAGTAAGGGCGGTTGTCCGCCACGGGTGAAGCCTCGATGCGTCCTTGCTTGCATTCTGGCACGTCAGCCAGAACGGCCGGAGCTTTTCATTTGGCGTCCGCATCGTCACCTCGAGCCTTTGTCTTTGTCTTGGGTGCCACCGGCTTGGATTCATCGGGAGGCACGTTGTGCCTGAAGAGGCGTCCCTTCTCATCCTTAGCGCACATGTCAACCATGTCCACGAGCTCGACAGCGGACGTGAGGTCGTCCCTGATGCCGAGCTCTTCGAGCATGCGCTCGTTGGTGATCCCTTCCCTGAAGGCGAAGATAACGTTTGCGTCGGCAATGCGGGCGATCTTGTTGCGCGTCTAGCTGAAGCACTGTAGGTACTGGCGAAGTGTTTTGCTGAGCCGCTGGCGTATGCCGCGAAGGTCGTTGTAAGAGAGGGGGCGCTCGGTGGAGCCCTTGAAGTTGGCGACGAAGCGGAGGCACCACTCCTCGAACGACCTGATAGAGCCTTCTTGCAGATTCATGAGCAAGACGAGGGTTGGCCCTTGAGGGCCATGGGCAACCAGTTCGCCATGCACTTGTGGCCCCCCTTTGCAGCTCCTACGCTCAGGCAGTAGAGCTGAAGGAAGTCAAGGGGAGGAGTAGTGACGTCGTAGAGAGATGGCAGCGTGGGGTTGAACTTTGGCGGCCTGGAGACCGTGCGAAGTTGCTTGGTGAACGCGAGGGCGCCGCCGACGTAGACCACTGCGCGGCCGACCCTGGCGAGGTTGCGGATGGTGCGGCGCTCGCGTTCGTGGCAGCGCTCGATTTGAACGCGCGCATCCGGAGGGGTGCGCGGGATATGGCAGCTGTTGCGGGGGTCGCTGCTGGACTCCGTCCTGCCCCACGGCGCAACACGTGGCGTGCCTTGGTGGCTGTGGACGAGCCGGAGGGGTCTCCAGCTCGAGCAGGGGAGAGCCCTGAGGGACAACGCAGCCGAGGTGGTCGGGCTTCTCATGGTCGTTGTGTGATGGGGAGCTCTCTCCCCTGTTGGGCGGAAGACACTCGTGTGCTGGCGCACGAGTTCCTGGTGGCTCTCTGTGGCCACCTCCGCAGCCGCCTGAGGCTCCCTGACTCATTCGTGAGGGCCATCGACCGTAACTCTCCCCGTGGGTTTTGGCTCCAGGTGGTGCGTTGTATCAACGGACCCTGGTGGGCGTCTATGGATCTTTGCTCCGCTGTCCACTTGTCACTGACGAGAGGATGGAAAATCTTCGCCCATGCCCAGAAGCTGGAGGAGAGCTAGGTTCTCCATCTTTGGTTCGATGGAGGAGACATGATCTTCGTGAAGATCTTCGGGCGTCATGGTGAGAGCAAGGAGTGCTGCGTCGAGAGCGGAAGAAGCGACGAGAGCTAAGATGGCGATGAAGATGATGCTGATGAAGAGGAGGACAAAGAAGATTCATCAGCCGTCGAGGTTGAGGGTGAGGAATCTGACTCGGTCGGGGCTGGAGTGCTGTTGTCGAGAGGGAAGGCCTGACGATCCTGATCTGTTAGCCTTCCTTTTCATCTGGGTCGTCAGCCTTCGTATAGTCTCCTCTTCTTCCTCACTTTTCCCCTCAGCAACTCCTTCTCCGGCCGACCATATCCCGTAGCTTTGGCGAGATAGGTTCGGCCACGGTTGGTCGCCGTCCTTCCTTCTTCTACAACCGTAGAGAGATAGTAGCTCTCCCATTTCCCTTGCTTCTTTTTGTCTTATGTATGGTCCTAGAACATGCTTATGTACTGAAATGTTCTCCGAGAACTAAATCTCAAAAAAGGATGTGCTTTCTTTCTTTGTGATTCTTTTGAAGAATTGTATTGAAGTTTTCCGTAGAGTAGTGCATCTCTAAGGGTGCAGCAAGGGCAGTTGAACTTAGCTCTGTGCGAGTCGCTTGATGGTGCATTGCATCCGTGGATGTCGCTGTGGTGGTTCCTTGTTGAGATGCTTTGTGTTTCCTTGGTGGAATTCCTGCTTGGTTGCTTCGCAAAGCAGGTGGTTGTTTCTGCAGTGAGCAAGAGCGTGTGTCTGATTCTCTTATCCTGGGTACCTCGAGAGGAAGTCAGCACTAATGACTTTAGTCGAGGTGTCGTGCACGGTAGCGACATGTTTAGACAGAGCTCCGCCGCTTTGGTTTAATCTAATTGGGTCCCACCGATGCACTGGTACCGATCCCAGCCCCTCCTCGCGAGGCGTCCTCGAGAAGAAGTAGCACATGCAGGGAGAAACAGCTTGTCGAGGCGACAAGGACAGAGGGAAAAAAGGAATTTACTGCTAGGGTGAGGCTTTCCACTACAACACTTAAGGGTGTCATGACCCTACGGTCCCCCAAGAGGCACTTGACGTCACCGTGCGGACACGGGACTCCCATCGTCATGGGGCTAATACTCGTGCGAGTTCAGGTGCAAAGGTTTGCCATGCGGCTTCCCATTGTGTGGGTAGAGGCCCTCACACTAGGCGACACTCCTGGTGAGCGCCCTCTGAAACCCTCACGAAGAGAGGTCCTGGAGCTGTTTTTACCGTGGCGTCACAGGGTCCCCTCGAGGGTGCATCACCACAGCCTAGGAGTGGCATGTTGAGCAAGAAAGTACTATGGGTAGAACTTCCACAGGTGCTGGATGTTCCACGGGTTTGGCACAGGCGTGCCGTCTTCTGTCTCCATGCGAGCCACCCCGGGACGCGCGACGTGCGTTACCCGGTACGGTCCCTCCCACATGGGAGAGACTTGTGCAAGCCTTGTATGGAGAGGATCCTCCTCGGGACCAGGTGTGCGTAGCCTAATGTTGTTGCCGTGGTAGCGCTAGAGGCCTTGCAGATACCGAGCCGTGCGGACAACGGCTCGGGTTCTTGCCTCCTCGAGGAGCAGCAGGTCTTCGGCGTGGAGTTCCCCCTGCTTATCTTCGTTGAAGGCCAGGGCTCGGCGAGATCCATGCTTGAGTTCAACAGGGAGAATGGCCTCGACCCCATAGACTAGGGAGAAAGGCGTTGCCCTAGTGGCCTTGGTTGCGGTGGTGTGGATGGACCACAAGACCGACGGGAGTTCTTCGATCCACTTCTTCTCGTGGCCTCGAGCTTGTTGAAGCAGTGTGTCTTGAGGACCTCGGCGTTGGTGCGCTCTACTTGCCTTTGCTGCGTGGGTGCGCGATGGAGGCGTAGCATATTTTGGTGCCTAGGTTGGCGCAGTAGGACTTGAAGAGGCCGCTTGTGAACTGTGCGTCGTTGTCGGTGATGGTGCGGTTGGGTACTCCGAAGCGGCAAACCAACCTCTTGATGAACTTCACCGTCGTTCTTACCGGGATGTCCCAGACCGGTTCGACCTCTACCCACTTGGTGAATTTGTCGATGGCTACATAGAGGTAGCAGTAGCCCCCGAGCGCTCGTGGGAATGGTTCCAGGATATCCAAGCCGCTGACAGCGAACGGCCACGAGAGGTGGATTGTTTGCAATCCTTGCACAGGCTGGTTGTAACATCCCAAGTATGAAAACATCCCTAGAATGTTTGTTTCTTGCTTTATTTTTGTTTTGCATCATGGCATCTTAATCATTGCATTTGTTTTCCATTTGTTTGCATCTGTTTTCCTTTGTTTTACCAATTGAAATTCAAACAACATTCAAATGTTTTGTTCATACTTGTTATGTTACAACTTTCCAAATAAAAGGTTCAAATAAAACATCCAATTGTTTCCATGAAAAATAAAAAGCCCAACTATTAATTTGTTCTTTTAATAATTCCACTTAATACAAATTGCATTCAAATTCAAATACATTTTCCAAACAGCAACTATGTTGAACTTATGAAAATTACACAACAATTCTAATCACTTGTTTCCATTTAAACTATATGTTCACCCTATTTAAATCTTGTTTTCAATAAATCACTTAATAATCAAATTCATTCAAATTTGAATCAAATTACAAACAGCATTTTATTTTGAATCTTTTTGGAAAACAAAACTTGGCAAGTGTTGTTGTTACCCAATTGAGCCATACCAAATTTATCTAGAATGTTTCTAACATCCAAACCTAGCCTTTTTCCTCCTATTCTAACTCAGCAAAAAAAGTAACAAACGAAATAATAAAAGAAAAAAAAACGCACAGGAGAGGGGGAGAGGCAGGCCTAGCCCACCCAGTCGCTGCAGCCCGATACCTTCTCCCCCAACCTCCGTACGCTGACGTCGGCAATGGGGACATCGACGTGCTGCCCCCACTGCTCCACTCCCCCTCCTCCCTTTTTAACCCCCTAGGATTCCCCTCGATGCCAAACCCTAACCCTAGCCTACCCGCATCCTCTCCCTCCTCTCTCCCATCTCCGCCGCCATCGAGAGGACCTCGCCGTCGTTTCCCTGCTGCCACGACCGCCGCTCGCCGGACCTCGCCGCCGTCGCCTCCGTCACCCCCCGGCCGTGCTGCGGCCACCCCTGCGAAGAGGGTGAGACCCTCTTTCCATTCCCCTACTTCCCCTCTTGTTTCCTTGCAGTAGATGCATCGAATTCTTCCATGCCAAGTTGCCATCGTGCTCTGTTTTCGTCGACAGAGAGAACACCTGCAGGTGTGCGCTTGCAGTTTCAGTTAACACCGATTAGTTGTGTTCAAAACCAAACCCAGCCCGTATCCATCGCAACAGCCGCAGCAGCCTGCTGGCTGCGCCCACCGCGCGCGCAACAGCAGCTCGCGGGATCGAATCCCAGCCCCCGACCCTTTTCTGCTCTTTATTTCCGAATTGATTTGCAGTACGTTTTGAACCTTAACCCCCTGCTAGTAGTCCCCTTTCAACACCACAGCAGCAGCGCATCTGGTTGCCCCCTTGTGCTGCCAGCAGGAGGGCAGGGGTTCGAATCCCACCCCTGCCTCTTAAAACCAATCTTTTTCATTCTTTTTTTCCTAGATCCAGATCTACTCTAAATTGCACCCAAGTCCCTGCTACATTTATCTAGGTCCGTGTTAATTTCTTTCCAAGTCCCTGTATTATTTCTAGGTCCATAGTTATTTCTATCAACCATAAAAATGCTTAAACTTGGTAATTTAATAACTTTTGTTTGGAAACTCCAATTGCAAAACTTTAAACATGTAAACCACTCCATTTTAAATTCTCTACCAAAATATAAAATTTGTTTACTGTTTTGAATATTTTAAATTGGTGAAATATTTGAATTCTTGTTTAATTCACTTAATTTTGCAAAATTCATAACTTGGGCATAAAAATTCCAAACTCAACAAATAAAATATGTTTTCCATGATATTTTGAACCACCTTTTCAAATATAAATTTTGTTTCATGTTTTGAATAATTAAAATTGCTTAAATAATTTAAACCTTGTTTAAATCATTTAAATTTGCTAAATTCATAACTTGCTCAAATTAAATTATTTTTGAACATATAAAATATGTTTTCAAACCAGAAAAGTATAAACTTTTCAAATATGAAATTGCTTTAATGTTTTGAACAAATAAAAATTCAAATAAATTCATACTTGAATTTAATTCATTTAAATATTGTTTGACTTGTTTAATTCATAAATAATTCATCTTAATTCCTTTTTCAATAATTGAAACATGTAATCCACCTAAAATTTTGTGTACTTTCCAAATATGAATTTTGTTATTTGTTTTGAACAATTAAAATTGGTGAAAACAACAAATGTTTGTGTAACACCTTTAAGGGACCAAAATTCCTTAACTTAATAACTAAAATTCCAAACTTGGTAAACCTTATTTCAAATTGTTTCTATTGTTGTTATTTTTCTGTTTTCCTCATCCATGCATCTTACTAATCCACTTTCACCTGTTGATTAGTTGTAAAACAATTATTCCAACCTTAATTCATGGGCTTTTCATATGCAACTCAAATTGCATGTGGGTCCAATTAATTATGTTCTGTTACCCTGTCAACTAATTTATTTTTGATGCATCAATTAAATGGTCATGCATCATCCCATGTTTGTGCATTATGCCATGTTATTGATTGCTTGTCTCTTTGCGTTGTTTGTTTGCTTCTTCTCGAATAGACGACGACGTTGAGACAGACGAGGTTTACGACACCCCTTCTGAGGATCTAGCCCAGTACCAGGCTACTGAGTTTGCAGGCAAGTATTCACTCACATGAACCACTGTGTTCCTTTCAACATTGGTTACCGATACTTTCCGTTGTCTATTCTGATAGCCCTATGAATCGTTGCTTCTGTTCGATCCTATCACATGTTATCCTTTAGCCCTGATATTGCCTCACCTCCACTCCTATACCCCCGTTGCTTGTGCCCATGTCTTACTAGCATGCTTAGGGTTGTTTTGCTCGAGTCTGCTGTCAGTTACTTTCTGTTATCATATTTGTATTATGTTCTGGGGCTCGATGTTTAAACAATCAACCTGTTAATGTTTGAGGTAATAATAATTTGATGATAAGGCACCGGCAGGAGGCCCGGCGTGGTTTTGAGGCCTACTAGTGTCGACCCTAATTAGGAAAAGGGTCTTGTCTACTGATCCATGATGAGCGCACTATCCGCATGTGGGAAGCATGTATGGGCGCCCCCCCTCAATTTGATTCGATTCGCATCTCGTCCAAATCGCCTCATTTAGTTCGGGTTTTCCATTTGCCGCATGCATATGCAGGTGCGAACCCTTGGTACCAGGGTGGAACTTTTGTAGTCGGCATTTAGGGAGACACGTTCTTAGAGTGCTATGAGGGTCCCCTTTTCTTCGTGGGGCTTGATTAGCCGTGCGCTCACTGCACGGGGTTCTTTGGGCTTGATGCGAAGAAGAGTTGAGTTGTGTTGAGTGCCTCGCTTGGTGGGAGGCATTCCATCTGGCGGGTTATTCTTACGTGTACGGCCAAATTGGTGCACCCCTGCAGGGATAAATCTTCTCGAGAAGCCGTGTTTTCCGCGGTTATGGTTAACTTGGTGAAAGTACTGGCTAACAAGTACTCAGAACAACTTACACCTAACTAATGATAAACTTGACTAGTAATAGTCTTATTGACACAATAACTTGAACCATCATTAATCCAATCGTGTGAGTTATCCTCGGATTGCTTCTTTGGATAAGGGGCGAGATCCAGGATGGGTTTGTTTGGAGTTAGTTGTAGTTGGTTACGATACGCTATCTTATCCCCTTTCTGTTAGCCGGAAGTTGTATCATGTTCTGTAGTGGGTTAGTGCAGCCAGCTGCCGCATCTTTTGTATCCCCCTTTCTTCCGTTGAACCCAAGGCATCTGTGCTTGGTGTTGACGGGTTACACCTTGGTGAACTATGAGTCTTGCTTGCCAGTACGTTTATGTACTGACCCCTTTGGGGCTGTGGTTTCCGCAGACTACGCTTACGAGGATCCCCGTGATGGCTACTACGTGGAGTTTGACGAGGCTGCTGACGAGTAGATAGCGGACCTGGGCAGGATCCGAGACATCGTGGATGGGCTCCGTTTTTCCTTTCATTCCCGGCTTCTTAAGCCTATTTGGATTTGTCTGTACTCAGACCTTTTGAATGCTTCCGCTGAGATGTAACGGTGATATGTTGGGACATGTGTCCTCTGGATGATTGTATTTGCTATCTCTGCTCTAGTGAGAGCCATTTGCAACTTATTTCTATTTATTTGTGTCTTAGAGATATGTTGTGCTATCATTCTGTTAAACGCCGTTGACGTACCATGTGTGTATGGTATGAAGTACGTCAATGGTAGTATCCTGATTTATATGGGATGGTTTACGTAGAAGATGAACAGTAGGGGTTGGTTGTCACACATACGTGTGTTGGCCTACTCGTAAGAGATGCGGGTGCCGGTAAGCCCCGTAATCCAATAACCTACTGTTCAACGGAAGTGCGAGTATCCTCTAGAAGTCCGGGTGCGACAAATGGTATCAGAGCCTGTCTGCCTGTAGGATCCCTTTTACTGGTCGCAGTTGAGTCTAGAAACTATTTTTGTAGCTATATAGGAAAAATGAAACGTGAGAGTAGGAATTCTGCCATTTTATTTCTTTCCCCACCCACCCTCCCTTTTCTGGTAAGGAAGTGCAACGTTGTTTTCTCTTCTCACCTAAACTTTCAAGTTAGGATTTCACGTATCCTGGTTTCTCTAGGATGGTTATATCTACTAGACCATAGGAATGGAGGTGGTTGTGACATGATTTATCATGTTGCCTACTCACGATTGAGAACGGAGGCGTGTAAGCCCCGGAAGCAGATCCTCTATTCCTTAAGCAGTAGATATTTATCCTTTAGAAGCCCGGATGGGGTTTTCCGTAGTACCTCAGGAGTTTTTGGTCTCGTGTTTCCCGATGTTGCTTCGATATCCTGTTCTTCTCAACATCCTTTCGTCCGTTGAAACCTTGTTGTTGCTTTCCACTTCAGTTCTTCTACCGGCGTCTAATCAAAACTTCCCCGATCATCTGCAGATGGATCTCAGGTTCTACCCGCAGGTGGTTCGGATGACTCGTTGTGAGAGCACTGCCGGTTATCCGGAGATGCTGAGAGACATGGTCACTTATCTGGGGTTCCGTTTGGTACCAGAGTACCAGTTCTACGAGCAGCAGCGAGAGTTTGACCAGACCTACTACCAGGCTATCGTCTACATTCTGTCAGATGATGGCATGAGCGTTGTCCACCGCTACGAGGCAGTAGGTTCCACAGTGGATATGGCCGTGCAGCAGGCAGCTTATGTGAGTCTCACCGTCCTTCGTGCTGACTACTGGGGATTTGACGATTCTATCTATCGCCACATCCCCCGTGGTTACATCACTTCGGAGGGAGCTCACTTCACCCTCTACGACAACTTGGATGTTTATGAGCATGATAACTCCAGGCTGCACACCACCGCTCTGTTTGTGAGGCACAGTGACGCAGTTGCCAGCACCCTATCTCAGGAGTTGGCTTCAGTCAGAGAGCAGCTCTACCTTGCTTTAACTCGTCTGGCGACTTACACCACAGACTTTGTTGGAGATGAGCGCTTTGCACGTTTCGATCAGCCAGTTGGTCGTCGTCTGCCAGATGCTAGAGGTTACGAGCCGATCCGAGGTCCACTCCTCAACCTCGGTGCTGGTTACACTGGGATTCCACGCTTTGGAGCACAGGGAGTCGACGCTATGTACTTCACCACACCTAGAGTCGCTCTCAGACCACGTCAGATCTATGTGGATCGTCGTTCTACCTACTTTCGTGGGCGTGCTCCTCACCGTACCTCTCGCCGTACTCCTAGTCGCCGTCCTGCGTGATGAGCATGGGAGTACCGATGTATCCATTCTTAGCTATGTTTAGTTATCATTTGGCTTTCGAACCATTTATGGTGTGTTGGATATTCTGATGTATTTGAACATGTGATGATGTACCTGTTGGTTATCTATTCATGCGTCGGAATAATCTCTCTTTCGGTTTCCAAGTCTATCTTTTTCTGTTGTGTGCTAAAATGCATGTCTAATTCAGGATGCCGCCAACAAGGAACACCCCGCCTGAGCCACCGCCAATCACGGAGCTGTTGACTCAGATGACCCAAGTCATGGCACAGATGGCCCAGTTTCAGACTAACCAGCACAACAACCAGAATGCTCCACGAGTCAGTATCAAGGAGTTTCTCAGTCTGGGCCCGAGAGCTGTCGTGGCAACACGCGAGCCTCTGGATGCTGATGACTGGATCCGTGAGATAGCTAGGGCTCTAGAGATTGCTCACGTTGCTGAGGAAGACAAGGTCAAGTATGCCTCCTACCTCCTGAAGGGTCAGGCAGCTACTTGGTGGGAGAACTACCAGACCATGAGAGCTGGCTATCCAATCACCTGGGGTTGTTTCAAGGAAGCCTTCCTGAAGCACCACATTCCAGATGGTCTCATGGAAAGGATGCGTGAAGAGTTTTGCTCACTCAAGCAGGGCAAGATGGACGTCATTGGCTATCAGAGTGAGTTCAATCGCCTCGCTCGTTACGCTGGTGATGAGGTGTCCACTCAGGCTAAGAAGATGGCAAGGTTCCGCAGAGGTTTTAACCTGGAACTCAAGTACGCCCTCACCAACATCAAGGCCAACAACTTCGAGGAGCTCGTTAACACCGCGCTCAATGAAGAAAATGGGCGCAAGGCATTCGAGGAGTCTCGTAAGCACTCGCGTGAGGGTGGTTCCTCCTCCAACATGACCACCCCTCCGCAGAAGCGCCACATCTGGGTGCCAAATGGTGCTGTCACTAGGGCTCCATACGCCCAAGCTTCTCCAGGCTTCGCTACCCGCCCACCCAACCCTGTTCAGATGCATGATCAGAGGGCTTCGATGGGGCAGCCAAGGCCAGGGCCTCCTCGTGTCGTCACTTGCTACAAATGCAAGAAGACGGGGCACTACGCTGACAAGTGCACGCAGAGGCAGCTATCTCCACCACCACCTCGTCCCAACACAAACCAGGCAATGGTGCGTGCTCCCCGGCTAAAGCCTTCAACTCCAACAACAGGCCTGTCGGGAGGACCGCAAGGGTGAATCATGTCAAGATCGACAAAGCTGAGGAAGCTCCTGACGTCGTTCTCGGTATATTACCCGTGAACTCTTTTCCGGCTAAAGTGTTGTTTGATACCGTAGCATCGCATTCTTTTGTGTCAAAGAATTTTGCCGCAACAAACAACCTAATGGTGGTTCCACTAAGCAATCAAATCACTGTTCACTCACCGGGTTCTCAAATGTTGACTTCCAAGATAAGTAAGGATAATCAAATCCTAATTGGAGGCCACATTTTCCTTGCTTCACTCATGTTGCTGGGAAGTTCTGACATTGATGTCATTCTTGGTATGGATTGGTTGAAGGCCAATAAAGCTACAATTGACTGTGCTCAAAAGTCAATAACTCTGTTCCACCCCTCTGGCCAGATAGTCTATTCTCCAAATGAATCAAGTTCTGTTCAGCTGTACACCCTCGATGCAAAACCTCTACCTCTACTTGAAAATGTTCCGGTGGTTTGTGAATTCCCTGACGTTTTTCCAGAAGAGTTGCCAGGGATGCCTCCGGACAGAGCAGTTGAGTTCGTGATCGAGCTTGAACCAGGTACTGCTCCAATCTCTAAGCATCCATACAAGATAGCTCCTCCTGAACTGAAACTGTTAAAGGAGCAAATCGATATGTACATGGAAAAAGGTTACATTCAACCTAGTTCATCGGCTTAGGGTTGCCCAACTCTGTTCGTTGCAAAGAAGGATCAAACAAAGAGACTCGTTGTTGACTATCGTCCTCTTAACGAGAAAACCATCAAAAACAAGTATCCAATTCCTCGTATCGATGATCTTTTTGATAAACTTGCTGGAGCCTCAATATTCTCCAAGTTGGACTTGAGAATGGGTTACCATCAAATAAAGATCAGAAAGGAAGATATTCCAAAAACAGCTTTCACCACTCGGTACGGTCTATATGAATACACCGTCATGTCCTTTGGTCTCACCAATGCACCGGCGACATTCTCTCGACTCATGAATTCTGTCTTCCACGAATACCTCGACAAGTTCGTTGTGGTATATCTCGATGACATTCTTGTCTACTCAAAATCTGAGGAAGAGCATGAAGAACATCTTCGTCTCACTCTCATGAAACTTCGCGAGCATCGTCTATATGCCAAGTTCTCCAAATGTGAGTTCTGGATTCCAGAAGTTGCTTACCTTGGTCATGTCATCTCCGCCAAGGGCATAGCCATTGATCCAGAAAAGGTTAAAGCAATTGTTTATTGGAAACCTCCTAGGACGGTAAAGCAAGTACGAAGTTTTCTTGGCTTGGCTAGCTATTGCCGTCGTTTCGTCCAAAACTTTTCCAAGATTGCCAAACCTCTCACTGATCTCACAAAGAAGGACAAGAAGTTCGTTTGGTCTCCACAATGTGAGGAAAGTTTCAATCTCCTGAAGACTAAACTCACTTCTACACCAGTTCTGGTTGGCCCAGATACTACCAAACCTTTCCAGATATTCTGTGATGCATCTCTCCAAGGTCTAGGTGCAGTTCTTATGCAAGAACGTCAAGTTGTGGCTTATGCTTCATGTCAGTTGAACGCACATGAGCAAAATTATCCCACACATGAACTTGAACTTGCATCAGTTGTGTTTGCCCTCAAGAAATGGAGGCAATACTTGTTGGGTAATCGCACTGAAATCTTTTCCGATCATAAGAGTCTGAAATACATCTTCACTCAACCAGATCTAAACCTCAGGCAAAGGAGATGGATTGAAAAGATTAAAGACTTTGATCTCACCATTTCTTACACTCCAGGCAAGGCTAATGTTATGGCCGATGCTCTCAGTCGCAAGTCATATTGCAATAATCTCATGATCATGGAAAGCCAACCTCCACTTCATGAAGAATTCCAGAAGCTGAACCTTGTTCTTGTTCCTCAAGGTTATCTTGCGAACTTGACAACCAGTCCAACTCTCGAGGACAAGATTCGTTCTGAACAACTTCGCGATGCCGAAATCAAGAAGATGGTAGAACACATCAAAGAAGGCAAGGAGAAATTTAAGTCCTTCTCAATTGATGACAAAGGAACTGTGTTCTTCGAAGGACGCATTGCAGTTCCTCAAGTTCAAAGTCTCAAAGATGTCATTCTCAAGGAGGCTCATGAAACTCCTCTCTCCATACACCCTGGAAGTACAAAGATCTACCAGGATCTCAAGACGCTGTATTGGTGGCCTGGCATGAAACGTGAAATTGCTCAGTACGTTTCTCAATGCGACGTTTGTCAACGTGTTAAGGCAGTCCATCAGAAAACAGCCGGTCTTCTCCAACCTCTGAAAATTCCTGAGTGGAAGTGGGACATGATTGAAATGGACTTCGTCACTGGTTTTCCAAAGTCCAAGAGGGGCAACGATGCAATCTTCGTTTTCATTGATCGTCTCACTAAAGTAGCTCACTTCTTTGCTGTCAAAGAAACAATCTCAGCTAGCCAGTTAGCAGAACTCTACACAGCAAAGATTGTACCTCTTCATGGTGTTCCATTGGAAATAAGCTCAGACCGTGGAAGCATATTCACTTCTCATTTCTGGAAAAGCTTTCAAGAAGCATTGGGCACCAAACTTCTGTTCAACACAGCTTATCACCCTCAGTCTCAAGGGCAAGTCGAAAGAGTCAATCAGATTCTCGAGGATATGCTCAGAGCATGTGGTCTCTCCTTTGGCATGAAATGGGAGGATTGCCTTCCATATGCTGAATTCTCCTACAACAACAGCTTCCAGGCAAGCCTAGGCATGGCACCATTTGAAGCTCTCGATGGCCGCAGATGCAGGAGTCCAATCAATTGGTCTGGAGCTGGTGAACATTCACTCTTAGGCCCTGACATTGTTAAGGAAGCCGAAGAGAAAGTTCGCATCATTCGTGACAATCTCAAGATTGCTCAGTCTCGTCAGAAAAGCTACTATGACAACAAGCACAGGGATATGATCTATGCACCTGGTGACAAAGCATATCTCCGTGTAACTCCCCTCAGAGGCACTCATCGTTTTGGTGTGAAAGGAAAGCTGGCACCAAGATACATTGGTCCTTTCAACATTCTCTCAAGGCGTGCGGAAAATGCCTATCGTCTTGAACTTCCAGAAAAACTATCCAAGGTGCACGATGTGTTTCACGTGTCACAGCTCAAGAGGTGTTTCAAAGATCCAGATCGTGCAGTTGATCATGATTCCATTGAACTGCAAGAAGATATATCTTATGAGGAGCACCCTGTTCGTATTCTCGATGAGACCGAGCGTAAGACTCGCAACAAGTTCTTGAAAGTGCAGTGGTCCCATCATTCCGATAAAGAGGTAACGTGGGAGACCGAAGAGGATCTTCGCAAGAAGTATCCGGACCTTTTCTCTTCTCAGTAGGAATCTCGGGGCGCGATTCCTTCAAGGGGGGAGTTTTGTAACATCCCAAGTATGAAAACATCCCTAGAATGTTTGTTTCTTGCTTTATTTTTGTTTTGCATCATGGCATCTTAATCATTGCATTTGTTTTCCATTTGTTTGCATCTGTTTTCCTTTGTTTTACCAATTGAAATTCAAACAACATTCAAATGTTTTGTTCATACTTGTTATGTTACAACTTTCCAAATAAAAGGTTCAAATAAAAAATCCAATTGTTTCCATGAAAAATAAAAAGCCCAACTATTAATTTGTTCTTTTAATAATTCCACTTAATACAAATTGCATTCAAATTAAAATACATTTTCCGAACAGCAACTATGTTGAACTTATGAAAATTACACAACAATTCTAATCACTTGTTTCCATTTAAACTATATGTTCACCCTATTTAAATCTTGTTTTCAATAAATCAATTAATAATCAAATTCATTCAAATTTGAATCAAATTACAAACAGCATTTTATTTTGAATCTTTTTGGAAAACAAAACTTGGCAAGTGTTGCTGTTACCCAATTGAGCCATACCAAATTTCTCTAGAATTTTTCTAACATCCAAACCTAGCCTTTTTCCTCCTATTCTAACTCAGCAAAAAAAAGTAACAAACGAAATAATAAAAGAAAAAAAAACGCACAGGAGAGGGGGAGAGGCAGGCCCAGCCCACCCAGTCGCTGCAGCCCGATACCTTCTCCCCCAACCTCCGTACGCTGACGTCGGCAATGGGGACAGCGACGTGCTGCCCCCACTGCTCCACTCCCCCTCCTCCCTTTTTAACCCCCTAGGATTCCCCTCGATGCCAAACCCTAACCCTAGCCTACCCGCATCCTCTCCCTCCTCTCTCCCATCTCCGCCGCCATCGAGAGGACCTCGCCGCCGTTTCCCGGCTGCCACGACCGCCGCTCGCCGGACCTCGCCGCCGTCGCCTCCGTCACCCCCCGGCCGTGCTGCGGCCACCCCTGCGAAGAGGGTGAGACCCTCTTTCCATTCCCCTACTTCCCCTCTTGTTTTCTTGCAGTAGATGCATCGAATTCTTCCATGCCAAGTTGCCATCGTGCTCTGTTTTCGTCGACAGAGAGAACACCTGCAGGTGTGCGCTTGCAGTTTCAGTTAACACCGATTAGTTGTGTTCAAAACCAAACCCAGCCCGTATCCATCGCAACAGCCGCAGCAGCCTGCTGGCTGCGCCCACCGCGCGCGCAACAGCAGCTCGCGGGATCGGATCCCAGCCCCCGACCCTTTTCTGCTCTTTATTTCCGAATTGATTTGCAGTACGTTTTGAACCTTAACCCCCCTGCTAGTAGTCCCCTTTCAACACCACAGCAGCAGCGCATCTGGTTGCCCCCTTGTGCTGCCAGCAGGAGGGCAGGGGTTCGAATCCCACCCCTGCCTCTTAAAACCAATCTTTTTCATTCTTTTTTTCCTAGATCCAGATCTACTCTAAATTGCACCCAAGTCCCTGCTACATTTATCTAGGTCCCTGTTAATTTCTTTCCAAGTCCCTGTATCATTTCTAGGTCCATAGTTATTTCTATCAACCATAAAAATGCTTAAACTTGGTAATTTAATAACTTTTGTTTGGAAACTCCAATTGCAAAACTTTAAACATGTAAACCACTCCATTTTAAATTCTCTACCAAAATATAAAATTTGTTTACTGTTTTGAATATTTTAAATTGGTGAAATATTTGAATTCTTGTTTAATTCACTTAATTTTGCAAAATTCATAACTTGGGCATAAAAATTCCAAACTCAACAAATAAAATATGTTTTCCATGATATTTTGAACCACCTTTTCAAATATAAATTTTGTTTCATGTTTTGAATAATTAAAATTGCTTAAATAATTTAAACCTTGTTTAAATCATTTAAATTTGCTAAATTCATAACTTGCTCAAATTAAATTATTTTTGAACATATAAAATATGTTTTCAAACCAGAAAAGTATAAACTTTTCAAATATGAAATTGCTTTAATGTTTTGAACAAATAAAAATTCAAATAAATTCATACTTGAATTTAATTCATTTAAATATTGTTTGACTTGTTTAATTCATAAATAATTCATCTTAATTCCTTTTTCAATAATTGAAACATGTAATCCACCTAAAATTTTGTGTACTTTCCAAATATGAATTTTGTTATTTGTTTTGAACAATTAAAATTGGTGAAAACAACAAATGTTTGTGTAACACCTTTAAGGGACCAAAATTCCTTAACTTAATAACTAAAATTCCAAACTTGGTAAACCTTATTTCAAATTGTTTCTATTGTTGTTATTTTTCTGTTTTCCTCATCCATGCATCTTACTAATCCACTTTCACCTGTTGATTAGTTGTAAAACAATTATTCCAACCTTAATTCATGGGCTTTTCATATGCAACTCAAATTGCATGTGGGTCCAATTAATTATGTTCTGTTACCCTGTCAACTAGTTTATTTTTGATGCATCAATTAAATGGTCATGCATCATCCCATGTTTGTACATTATGCCATGTTATTGATTGCTTGTCTCTTTGCGTTGTTTGTTTGCTTCTTCTCGAATAGACGACGACGTTGACACAGACGAGGTTTACGACACCCCTTCTGAGGATCTAGCCCAGTACCAGGCTACTGAGTTTGCAGGCAAGTATTCACTCACATGAACCACTGTGTTCCTTTCAACATGTGGTTACCGATACTTTCCGTTGTCTATTCTGCTAGCCCTATGAATCGTTGCTTCTGTTCGATCCTATCACATGTTATCCTTTAGCCCTGATATTGCCTCACCTCCACTCCTATAACCCCGTTGCTTGTGCCCGTGTCTTACTAGCATGCTTAGGGTTGTTTTGCTCGAGTCTGCTGTCAGTTACTTTCTGTTATCATATTTGTATTATGTTCTGGGGCTCGATGTTTAAACAATCAACCTGTTAATGTTTGAGGTAATAATAATTTGATGATAAGGCACCGGCAGGAGGCTCGGCGTGGTTTCGAGGCCTGCTAGTGTCGACCCTAATTAGGAAAAGGGTCTTGTCTACTGATCCGTGATGAGCGCACTATCCGCATGTGGGAAGCGTGTATGGGCGCCCCCCTCAATTTGATTCGATTCGCATCTCGTCCAAATCGCCTCATTTAGTTCGGGTTTTCCATTTGCCGCATGCATATGCAGGTGCGAACCCTTGGTACCAGGGTGGAACTTTTGTAGTCGGCATTTAGGGAGACACGTTCTTAGAGTGCTATGAGGGTCCCCTTTTCTTCGTGGGGCTTGATTAGCCGTGCAGTCACTGCACGGGGTTCTTTGGGCTTGATGCGAAGAAGAGTTGAGTTGTGTTGAGTGCCCCGCTTGGTGGGAGGCATTCCATCTGGCGGGTTATTCTTACGTGTACGGCCAAATTGGTGCACCCCTGCAGGGATAAATCTTCTCGAGAAGCCGTGTTTTCCGCGGTTATGGTTAACTTGGTGAAAGTACTGGCTAACAAGTACTCAGAACAACTTACACCTAACTAATGATAAACTTGACTAGTAATAGTCTTATTGACACAATAACTTGAACCATCATTAATCCAATCGTGTGTGTTATCCTCGGATTGCTTCTTTGGATAAGGGGCGAGATCCAGGATGGGTTTGTTTGGAGTTAGTTGTAGTTGGTTACGATACGCTATCTTATCCATTTTCTGTTAGCCGGAAGTTGTATCATGTTCTGTAGTGGGTTAGTGCAGCCAGCTGCCGCATCTTTTGTATCACCCTTTCTTCCGTTGAACCCAATGCATCTGTGCTTGGTGTTGACGGGTTACACCTTGGTGAACTGTGAGTCTTGCTTGCCAGTACGTTTATGTACTGACCCCTTTGGGGCTGTGGTTTCCGCAGACTACGCTTACGAGGATCCCCGTGATGGCTACTACGTGGAGTTTGACGAGGCTGCTGACGAGTAGATAGCGGACCTGGGCAGGATCCGAGACATCGTGGATGGGCTCCGTTTTTCCTTTCATTCCCGGCTTCTTAAGCCTATTTGGATTTGTCTGTACTCAGACCTTTTGAATGCTTCCGCTGAGATGTAATGGTGATATGTTGGGACATGTGTCCTCTGGATGATTGTATTTGCTATCTCTGCCCTAGTGAGAGCCATTTGCAACTTATTTCTATTTATTTGTGTCTTAGAGATATGTTGTGCTATCATTCTGTTAAACGCCGTTGACGTACCATGTGTGTATGGTATGAAGTACGTCAATGGTAGTATCCTGATTTCTATGGGATGGTTTACGTAGACGATGAACAGTAGGGGTTGGTTGTCACACATACGTGTGTTGGCCTACTCGTAAGAGATGCGGGTGCCGGTAAGCCCCGTAATCCAATCAACTACTGTTCAACGGAACAGAGAGTATCCTCTAGAAGTCCGGGTGCGACACTGGTGTGTTTGCTTGGTGTGGAACTGGCATGCCTCACGGTTCTTGACTAGCTCGGTGGCTTCCTTGATGGCTGTAGACCAGTCTAAGCCGTATCGGAAGGCCTTGCCGACGAGGGTGCGCGATGAAGAGTGGTGGCCATAGTCGTCTTGGTGGATGTTCTTGAGGAGCTACACGCCATCATCCGGGGGGACGCATAGCAGCGCCACACCATTGGGGCGCCTCGGGTATAGCTTCTGGTCGATGACGCAATACATCTTGTTCGAGGAGCAACGTGCTCTGCCTCTTCTTCATTCTCGGGGAGATCCCCTTTCTGGATGTAGTCGATGAGTCTCTTGTTCCAGCGTGCTTCCTCATGACTGTGTACCAACACTAGGCGGTATCCCGAGGGGATACCGTAGTCCGGTGCGCCTTGGGCGGGAGCTCTTCCTCGAGGTGCTGGTGACTTTGCCCCTCATCGTCGTCAACTGGGGGACGATGGACGACTTGTCGAGCCTCTATTCAAAGACACCTGGGGCTTGCGCCCAATTTCTTGATGCTCCTTTGGCGATGTCGTCTGTTTCTTTGTTGTCCCCTCGAGGGATGTGTTGCAGCTCCATGCAGAGGAACCGTTTCTCAAGCTTTTGAACCTACTCGAGGTATAAAGCCATGTGTTTTTCCTTTGATGTGTAGCTCTTGTTGGAGAAGTTTACGAGGAGCTGGGAGTCTCCCTTGATGGTGAGGCGCTTGACGCCTAGGGCTGCGACCGCCCTGATGCCGGTGAGGAGGCTCTCGTACTCGGCGTTGTTGTTGGAGACTTTGGCCTTGTGGCCAAAATGGAGCTGGATGGCGTAGTAAAGCTTGTCACCGGATGGCTACGTAAGCACGACGCCAGCCCCCAAGCCCTGGAAGGAGAAGGCGCCGTCAAATTGCATGGTCCATACTCCTGGAGCCAGCATGCCCGGGGCGGCTGGCTCCTCTTCAAGGTCTTCCTCTGGCGGCGGGTTAGTCCATTCTTTGTTGAACTCCGCCAGAGCTTCTCCTAAAATTGTCTTGGTCGTCAGGAACTGGAGCCCGAAGAGTTGGAGCTCGACAGCCCACTCGGTGACACGCTCAGTGGCATTGGAATTGTGCAGAATCTGCTCGATAGGGAACGCGGATACCATTGTGATGGGCTGTCCGTCGAAGTAGTGGCGAAGCTTCCTTGAAGCCCCAAGGACCGCATATAGAAGCTTCTGTTGCACGGTCTGCCTCTCGCAGGCATCTCAAAGCATGGTGCTAACAAAGTAGACATGGTGTTCGATGAGAGAGACTCTAGAGGTATAGGCAGTGAGTTGTTCTAACGTATTGGAGCTCTCCTAGGGCTTGAGCGTGTCCCCCTTGTGGTGGTTTTGCCATGCAGCGGGGTCCTCTAGAGGAGAGGAGGGCGTGGGATCCAGGCCGGGCAGGGCGTGGGATCTAGACCAGGCAGCGGATCCCGCGGTCGCGGTGCGACTAAGATGGAGGGCTTGCCAGATACTTCTGGAGGTCCTCAAATGTAGTAGCCGTCTCGGTAGTCCATTTGAATGGATCTGATCTCTTCATGAGTTTAAAGAATGGCAGAGCCTTGTCGCCAAATCCTGAGATGAAGCGTCCTAGTGCTGCCACGCATCCCGCGAGGCGATGAATTTCCTTCAACCATCGTGGAGGCTACATTTCTTCCATGGGTCGAATCTTGTCGGGGTTGGCCTCGATGCCGCGGTGAGACACCAGGAAGGCGATCAACTTCCATGCCGCAACCCTTAATCGTATTTGTCGCGATTGAGCATGATTTTCACCCTGCGGAGATTTTGGAAGGTCTCCGCGAGGTCGTCGATGAGCGTGTGCTCCTCACGAGTCTTGACGGCGATGTCATCGACGTACGCCTCCGCGTTCTTCCCTATATGTGTTCCCAGGGCGATGGGCATTAGCTGTTGGAATGTAGCACCGACGTTCTTCAGGCCGAAGGGCATGCACACATAGTAGAACACTCCGCAAGGAGTCATGAAAGCGGTCTTCTCCTCATCTTCTTTGGCCATCTTGATCCCGAGAAAGCGTCCAGAAAATAGAGGAGGTTACATCCAGCGGTGGAGTCCACTATCTGGTCGATCCTCAGGAGAGGATATGGATCCTTGGTTCGGGATTTGTTGAGGTCGGTGAAGTCCACGCAGAGCCATCCCCCGCCTGTGTGCTTTGAGACCACGACCGGGTTGGAGATCCACTCAGCGTGGATAGCCTCATAGATGATCTTGGCGTCCATCAGCTTCTCCACTTCGCGGACGATGAATTCCTGCTTCTCGCGGCTATGGCAGCAAGCCTTCTGCTTGACCGGTCGTGCGCCGGGGCACACAGCTAGATGGTGCATGATCGCCTCCCTTGGCACGACGGGCATATCAGACGTTGTTCGTGCGAACATGTCCGCGTTTTCCCGAAGCAAGGCAACGGGCGCGCTTTCTTATTTGGGAGGCAACCCGGCTCCAATGGTGAGGGTAGGCTCCGTGCCATTGGGGACCATGAAGAATAACAACTTCTTCTTCAGGGGCTCGACAACATCCCCGAGGCTGTCCTCGTCCATGGGGTGTGACGCTGCCGCCTCCTTATAGGCATCTTCCACGGAGCGCACGACATCCTTCACGTCTCCGTAGACAGCGAGGGGTCCGCTGTTGCCAGGCATCTTGACCAGGATGTACACGTGGTGTGTGACGGTCATGAACTTGGCCAAGGAGGGGTATCCCAGGTTAGCGTTGTAGGGGAGCCCGATGTGGGCGACTTCAAAGTCGATGTCCTCGGTGCGATAGTTCTGGCGTGTGCCGAACATTACCTCCAGGCGCACTCACCCCATGGGAACTGGTGGCGCCGGTGAAGGGCCTTGTTACCTTTAAGCGATCGTGCGAGATACATAACTTCTCGAAGGTTTCGAGAGAGATCACGTTGAGGCCCGCGCCTTCGTCCACCAGAGGCTTGGAGACGGCGACGTTGTTGATCGTGGGGGTGCATACCAGGAGAACGGCTCCCATGGAGCCAGTGGTTCTAGGAAGGTCAGTGATCTCGAAGGAGATTTCCTGCTATGGCCACTTGAGAGGTTGCGGGGGTGGCCCGTCCCCCTGACAGACGGCATTGACCTCCCGCGAGACCCTCTTCAGATGGCGGCTCGAGAGCGGCGCGTTTGACCCGCTGAGGATGCATGCTGCAGATGGAGCGGTGTGGTGCGCCACCGCAGAGCTGGGACTGCCGCCTCCCACGGCAAAGCGCCAAAGAGTCACGTCACCCTCGGGCTCACCGTGGGGAAGACGGTCGCTGTGGTGGAAACTTCGGAGGAACTGCGCGCGCAGGCCACGTGCTCATGGAGCTGTCAGGGAGGTTTAGCAACCAGGCAAGTGGTGGGCCGCGGAGCGCCAGGGGAAAGTACCTCCAGAGGCACATATCTCATCCCCCGACAGCCCTGACCCTTGCTTGATACCTCCGTAGAAATCCCAAAGGGGGGACGTCACCAGTGTAGCGAGGAGGGAGACGAGGGTGGAACACGGACAACCATCTTGCCTCCCACAGGTCCCTGGAGAACGCATAGCATCATCCTGCCCAGGCGCTCGCCCGCCGCTCTCGGTAGCTAGGAAACTCTGAGTTGGCGGTGACATTTCCCGAGGAAAAGGGTGTCGTGTCGCGCGCTCCAAGATGTCGAGACCCACGCGCGCGGGACTCCGTGTGTTCAGCCTTAGGCGTGGTGTAACCGCCCAATTTTTGGAAGACAGGAAAAAACTTGTTTTCAATGACCCAAAAATCAGGGCCAACAAAAACTTTTTAACTTGTTTGGCTAATGCTTGTGTTTCTTTTCTATTTGCTTGTTGATTGTGTTTGTGTTTATGTTTGTTAACACCTGAGATTCAAACTAATGATCATAACTTTCTTAAAACACAACCCTTGTGATCAAGTCATGACAAGAAAGCTTATCATCTTCATCCATCACACTCCTTTGGCAAAAACCTTTTTGAAATGTTTTGATTTTAGAAGAAACCCAAAGGCCCAGTTTTGAGAAAACAAAAGATAATTTCCAAAACTATATGAAAAGTTTTTTGGAGCTAATCATCTCCAACCTGTTTTCAACCAAGATGTTTTTGCAAGTATTTCAAAAACTCCTTCTCAGTTCCTTCTTTTGCAAAAACAATAAGAGGGGATTATGTTACCCCTGTGTTTAAACTCAAATATATTCTTTTGGAAATAACAACTTCTGAGATGAGCCTCTTTACAAAATCCTCTTTTCATGGTATGTCTTGATCACTACCTAAAATTTAACACATGAGAAAACATCCTGGAAATTAAATTGAAGAACTCAGTTGTTTGAGTGATCTTGTGTGTCTTATTATTTTATCTGCTTGTTGGGTGATCTTATCTTGTGTTTGCTTTGAAGTATTCATTTATTTTTCTTGATGAATGTGTGTTGTTCCAAGTAAATAAAACCTATTAATAACAAGATTAAACATCAATGTCATATTTCATCATATGCCCATCTCATACTCTGTTTTCTTAAAAACTTCCAACCTTGGAGACATGCCTTTATGTCAAATGTTGTTCTAGTCATCAATGTAGCCTCATGTGTATCATGTTTAACATCTATTCCATCTATCTATGGTGTTATCTTGGATATTGAAACCCTTTGGTATCATCTATCAAAGTTCTATTGAAGGCATCCCCAAAAATAATGATCATATCACCTTTATCATGAAGCACTTTTTCCATGTTACTCCAAATCACTCCTTATTGTTTTCGGGCCCTATGAACCTACCCTTGTCATCTCCATGAACTATACATAACCTCCATGTGGTTCATTTATTTTTCAAAGTCAATTTAATTACTTATCTCTTATGGTTTTTATCCTATTAAATAAACACTTGTTTTCACCCTTTTTCCACTTGGTGTCTCAAATATTTTCAAAGGAGTTGTTTATTAAAAATCACTTTTGAGACCTATATTATGTACTCTCTCATCCCAACTCAAAAATATTTGTTTTAAAAGAATTTTAATATTTATTATTTTCCATTTTCCAAAAAGCCAGAAATGGATTTTAAAATATTTTGTGAAGAAAAGTATTTCCTAAAATCTTGGGAAAATTACTCAACATGCCTATGGTCATGTGGGATCATTTTGTACAAAAACGTTTGGAAGTTGTGTTGCAAATTTTGGAGAAAACATTTAAAAACAGATTCAGCACTTTTTGAATTTCCATAATTTTGTGAAAGAAATATTTTCAGAAAACCTTGAGACCACCACCCCTAGACTCCATTTTTGATTCTCTATCCAATAGACATGATCTTGTACTTGTGTTCTGTTCAAAAATTTGGTGAAAACAATCGAAAACCTCCTCTGGTTATTTTGGACACTGTTGGGTTCATGCATGTTCTGGTCCACACACTCACTCTCTCTGCCTCTCTTCTGTTCTGGGAGATGAAAAACACCCTCCCCAACCTCCTAGACATGGTCTAGCTGATCCACCATTCCTCTCTCTCTCTCTCTCTCTCTCTCTCTCTCTCTAACTCAGCCAACCACAAATGGACAAGGATGGTGATCACCCTCTCTTTCTCTATCCTCCACCACAGTCCATTCCTGGCAAAGCCCTTGCGCCACAATGCTCCTCGTGCATCATGTGACTCTCTGGAAGAAGCCCCTCCCTCTCTGCTTGTCCTCTTACTCCTACCCGTGCGTTGTCCATGGCGCCCAGGATGCCCTCGCCACGTCGCTCGCGTTCCGACACCTGGGTCGCATGCCCGAGCTCGTGGCCTCTTGTTTCAGATCCTCAAGCTCTCCAGTAACCTACCCGTGCTCATCAGTTGTCCCCTCTCGTTTTACTTCTCCCTCTAGCCCCTGTCGAACACCTGCGGGTGCCGAGGCTCATCGTCAATCCTCCACCACTCTAGACCTCCTCCTCCTCTCTAAATCCCTCCTGGAGGATGTACTATGCACGGACACTCACCCAGGCATCCTCCTCCCTGTCCTATCCCGCTCGTGTCTGCTCGCTTTGAGCACCGCACGGACGTGCTCGCCGTCGTTCATGGCGCGGCCACTTGAGGCCTCGTTTTCACTATCCAACTTGCCCCACCACCTCCACACATCCCCAATCGAGTTCATGCACTAAAACCCCTCTCTCTAGCCTTGTTGTTCACCGGAATCGACAACCGACCGCCGCGGGCGAACTCCTCGTTGAATCTGCATCTCAGGGCTACTCCGCCCTCCTCGTTCCTTCCCCTAGACTCCTATCCATCTTAATCGACTCGTGCCACTCCTAATTTGTACCTTCACTCACTACAGGGCTGCCACCATCCACGATCCTGCTCGGCCGCTGCCACTATCCATCGGGGTTCCATTTGGGGACTCCCCCTTCAAGCGCTGAGGGCACGCAAAGCTTGGCGGCGTCTCTGTGATCCTTCTGGTGCAATCCTCTACCTCAGGAGACCTCGGGATCGTTCTACGGTGGAACTCTGGCGAGTATCCGCCTCGGGCCGCCGTTTCTCGCGTTTCCGCTGCCCGTTTTTGGTCATCGCCGGCCTGGATCGACGTGGGCATCCGAGGACCCTCACATCTACATCCTACGGTTCCCTTTGAATCAAGGCCGTTCTAATCTCACGCGTTGGTCGCGGATCGGACGGTAGCTTACCGTTTCTCCACGCGCGCGCTCGCCACCGGGCCAGCCTGCCTCGCGTGGCCCGTTTCCCTCACAGATCTGGCCTGTTAATGTTTTTCTGCAGGTGGTTATTTCTTTTCCCTGCAGCTCTGTTTTCTGATGTTTGTTTTAATTCGAAATAAAAAATTTAACCAGTGAATCATGCCAAAATAAAAATCACAGTACTAGATCTACAAAATCTTAACCACCTACAACTTGTAGATCTGCATTTTGTGCAATATGTTAGGAGAAATAAAATAAATGGCAGAATCACTCATTAACACCTTTTATTTAATAACTTGAGTTTTAAGTATCCAAATCATGCAAACTCAACTGTTCGGAGTATCCCTTGCAAATGTCTATCTGTGGAAATTTACCTTGTGTTGACTTGAGTTGTTGTGTGAAAATGACATGCATGTTAGTTTTAGGCCAGAGAGCACTTCTGTGAATTGTTTAATTTTATTGGTGATGATTTTTGATGTGAATCCACTTGTGTTGGTTTGCTAGTGACTAAGAGAACCTTATAATAGATTATCATGATTTTAGGAGTTACATAATAGGCTTGGTGCCAATATTTAGTGTTTAGCCCTTTTCTGTATATTATTGCTATGCATTTATTAAATTGTGTGCTATATTGTTTTTGTTATAAAATTGATTCCTAGCATGTGTAAGGTACTAATATATGATTGAGATGTGTTTTTAGTGATTCATTAGCATGATAGGGTTTGGGTGTGGAAAACCATGTTTGTTATAGTTTTATTCTCATAGGGTGTTTTTCCTAGTAATAATAGGTTAAATTATTGTTATTCTTCATATTGGTATGATGAATTGATTAAATTCTTTAGTATTGTTTTCCATAGCATAGATACTGTTATTATAGCATATTATACTTTCTTGCATGCTTGAGTGAGCTCTGGATCAAATTGTCATGCTATGATAGTTTTAGGTGTTATTCTACCATAAGTTGTTATTTGCATGCTTAATTTTTGAGGTATTAATTAGATTGTTATTTTGATGATTAATAGCATGTCTAGGTGTTGTTTTATATGTTACTTGGATGCATCTTGGTAGAATAAATCTTGTTTGATGATCTCTTATGGTTAAGCATGTCTGCTTGTCTAAATGGCCCTTTTTGCATCTCTAGTTTTAGTAGTCTTTTTGCTCCATGATTATTTTCATGCATTAAGTGATGCCATGACATGTTTGGTATTGTTTTGTCTATGTTATTAGGTTGCTTAGCTACTGGTTATATTAATTCTCCATGTTTAGAAAAGCATGTGTTACTATGGGCTTGTAGTATTGCTTGATAATATTTTCCTATGCATGTGTATATGTTCCTAGGTTTGTTTTCTTGTTAGTTTGTTCATCCTCATGAATGACCAGAGAGTCATTTAACCTTATTTGGGCATGTTATGAGAGTGGCACACCCACTGGACTCATGCCATTTTGGTTGAGGATCCATAACATCAATTCTAGTGTTATTCATGTGTGTTGTCTGTGCATGTTTTGTTTGTTGGTGTGCACCCTAGTAAATTTGTTTGTGAGTGTACTTGTTTGATGAAATGCTTTCTGTATGATTACTTTTTGTCAAGTGCTTGCCTTTTTTTGGTTCTGATTGGGTGTTTTCCTTTTTGAGGTTACGACGTTAGATAACGGAGACGGTATTATTTCCTGGAGAGGTTTTTATTGCAACTCTTGTTTATTTCAAGAGCAAGACCAAGACCAGTGCCAAGGCAAGCCATTCTAAATGCTTCCTGTTGTTTTACTTATCATTATCTATCATGCATGTTTTACTTCTGAAGTTTTACAAAAGTTGATTCAAAAACTATTTCCTCAAGTGAACTATACCACTATCTATTTTTTTATGTATCTATTATGCTATATCCACTATATAATCTTGGTGTTACCAAGCCCTTTAGATATTTTAGTATCATCACTTAATCAACTTAAGTCCCCTAGTGGACATTTTTTAACTTGATGTTTTGGAAAGAAAAAGCTTAGAAAAACCCCGAGGAAAGGTGGGACCTTGTCCGAGGGAGGTTTGTGAAGAAGGAAATGTTTTCGACTTGTTTTCCAAAAATGACACATAACCTAGTCTTCGCCGGACAACCAAGCCGTGCTGCCACATTACCTCAATATGGGAACGGGGTCTAGCTAATTGCTTGTCGGTGTTAGTCCGTGTGTACCTCAAAGTGCTATAGGGGTTAGAGTCCCCCGAACCGAATTGTCGCCGGGAGGGAGAAACGGGACATTCACAGTGTGGGATTAAGTTCACTACCGGTTGCAGCAATTGGGTCTCCTGCCATGGCGGTTTGTTGTCAGGGGAAACCGGATCGATACGGCTGACTCACTCGGTGCCGGGGAGAACAAACCCAGTTGAAGAGGTAGTCATTTACTAGCGCTGACATAGTGGATGGTTAGGACCAGTTATCCGATGTTTGCATACTGTCTCGGGCAGTCCGTGGTTGTTCACGGCGGATGTACTGGACCTTGTGGATTGTGTACACCTCTGCAGAGTAAAACTATTCAGAATAGCCGCGTCCTCGGATATGGACAGTTGAATGGCCATGTAGCTAGCATTGTGTCAATGTTTTCAAAAAGGTTGTAAAGTGTTTTGAAATTGTACCTGGGAGGTACGTTGAAAGGGAATGATTGTACCTTTGAGTTACAGGAGAAATGATGGTTTTTAAGAGGTGTTTTTCCAAGAAGTTTTGCAAATAAAAACTTTCTTTTATTTAGAATGCTTTATCAAAACCTGGTGGATATACAATATCTACAAGAGAAATAAAATATCTTTTGAAGTATCTTCTTCAACAAAAACAGCTAAAACTTGTGCAGCCATGATGTGTCTTAAATTCATCATGGCTAGTTGAACCTTAATTACAGCCTTCCTACCACCTTTATATTTTTGCATACTTGCATGTTTAGCTTTAATTTGGGGTGTCTTGCGGAGTACATTTCAATGTACTCACAATGGTTTCGTCCCTGGCTATTGTCTTAGCCAGGCTTTGAGCAGAAAACCGGAGAACCTGAAGAAGATGGTGTCGCTGGCGGCTATGCGAACTAGGATCGTCCCCGAGTCAGTAGCCTGTAGGTAGTCAAGGCATGACTTGGGTTTACCACGAGTGTGTTTTGTAGACTTCCGCTGTTTTTAGTGTGTGTTCCTGCCCTGCGTGGCAGTTGTGTTTCAACTGAGTCATGTGACCAGTTGTGTAGGGCGTGTAATCGTGTAGTGGATGTTGTATCTGTAATGCCAACTCGAGTATGTTGTTCACGACTAACTGATCATGGGATCGTGAATGTATGCATACTGGAGGTCTCGGACTGCTAGTCTGGGGTCCCCACACGTGGTTTTCGGGGTGG
The DNA here is from genome assembly GCA_028641055.1 of Alopecurus myosuroides. Lineage (NCBI taxonomy): Eukaryota > Viridiplantae > Streptophyta > Magnoliopsida > Poales > Poaceae > Alopecurus > Alopecurus myosuroides. The sequence continues at coordinate 256,775,536 of CM054058.1, forward strand.
AGCTGATCAGCTCCCAATTGGAGGGCGGGGCGCCAGCTGTCACAGGGGTGGCTCCCGCTACCCGAGTGAGATCAGTAGCAGGTACCAACAAAGAGTCACTGGCGCCAGCGTTGGGCAGACAACGTCGCGGTCCCTGTGCTCCGGGCAGGGCTTCCCACGCGCACTGACCACCATGCGCGCGCATGGCCGATGGCTGTAGGGACAGCGTCGCCTGCACGGGGGAAGGCAGAGGACGTGTCGGGTCCGCGGGGGACTCCTTGACAAGCATCATGTCACGACCGCGGCGCAACGCGGGGGATTGAGAACGGTGGGTACCGGTGCTGCAGAGGCGTGAGACGGGGCCGCCGATTGCGGGTAGTCCAGTCAGTGCGGGAGGCGGCCATGGTGGAGGAGATGCGAGAGAACGTCTAAGCCCCCTACCTAGAGCGCCAAATGTCGGAGAGGCGGATCTGTCCTAGACAGGATTGCTTCTAGAGGTTCGAACACTGGGGGCTAACCACGTTCTGACGTACCTCAAGAGGCCTCGAGAGGGGAACTCTAGAAGACCAACAATAGAGATATAGAGAGTTTACCTAGGTTCAGGCCACCGTGAGGTGTAAACCCCTACTCCTGCTTGTCTGATGGATTGCACTGCGATGTGTACAGTACAGGCGCGAGCTCGTGCTCGGAAAAGACTACTATTACTCTCCTAGGGATGTTGCTACCTATATTCAGATCGGTCCCCTTCTACGAGGGTAGGAGAGCCCTGCTTATACCAGCACTTGGCCCTCTTTCCCGCTCATTGGGCGGGAAAGAGCTACCACAAGGTGCCAAAGGAATACACTGCGGCACTCTGCAACACCAGGTGTCGCCGGTCGTTGAGGACAGCACCATCGTCCATGGCAAAGAGTTGGGGTGTCCGATGACGCTCCTTCTGTCTTGTAGTGGTAGACCAGTGTCCTTACACCAAAGAGGAAAGCCTCGGTCAGGGCTTTGGCGCGCGCATCTGTGCTTCACACTTTATACACGAGAATGGCAACTACGGCCAAAGTCTCTATGCGGCCATGTGGTGCCTCCGTCGCTCGCACATAGGCTCCGGCGTCACCCCCACATGGGCTGTCCTCCAACGGACGAGGGCCCCTCCGGAGAGGAGCGTGGGCAATGCAGGGCTCCTCTCCGGCAATCCGCGAGGATATCATGGAAGATGGCCCCTCGCCAAGGGATCGTACTTGGAAAACGTAGGGCCAATGCGTCCATCTGTTGTGGCGATGCAGGACTACTCCTTCAGTGTTGGGTGGGCTGGGCCTGCAATAGATGGCCCAGGATACCCTGATATCCATGGGTCCGACAGGAGCTCCCACACCCCGGGGGCGCCTTCCCCCTGCCCTGCCTCCTTCCATTGGATCATTGGCCTAGTTCATTTTAGTCAACCCGTTTTACATATCCACATCACATACTAAGCTCATTAAATCTTCATCTCAAATAATATAAATTTTATATCCCATGAAGCTTCCCATTTCAAGATGAGTTGATGAAAGACTCTATGTCCTATTATACCACTAGCTTAACATAATTATGATAAGATATAATTGTCATGTTATTGTTCGGAGATGCTATCTTATAGAAAGTATACACACATAAAATTCATATGTGCTCCACAGTGCAGTACACAGCTAATTCCAAAAGCACCCAATAATGGAAAAACAAACATATATGTCCATCCTACATACAATCAAGAGTGTGTATATTGGTTATATTTCTATCTACCATATTTATTTTGCGATTGTGTTCTTACATTTCAAGAGTTACCAAATCACCGTCCTAAATATGCGTAAAATCTTTTATTTTTCACGAAATAAAGTTATACATGTAGCTCATGGGTCTAATGCTTAAATACCCCTCTAGCTAGTCTAGATGAACATCATCGATGCATGTACTACGCTTGTACTAGTGAAAGTTGACATTGTACCTAATATAGGTACATGTGATTTGATTCTACGCCACATAATGAGCTATGTATCCAAACACGGTGGGATCACCGATCTAGTTCATTTTAGTCAACCAATTTACTGATCCACATCAGATCTAAGTTTAGCAAGTCTGCGTCTCATAAAATATAAAATTTAATCTTTCAGGAAGCTTCCGTTGTCTAGGTGAAAGTCTCTATTTCCTTTTAGATCATTAGCTTAAAAATAATATCATGATATATACTCATCATGTTATTCTTTAGAGGTGCTATCTTATAGAAACTATAGGCACATAAAATTACTATGAGCTCTAAATTCCCCATACACAAGCTATTTCACCGAGAGGGATGAATCAAAGTTGACATTGTGCCAATCTAGGTACATGTGTTTTGATTCTAGGTCACATAATGAACTTCATATGTAAGCAAGTTGACTGTGTTGGTTAATCTAGCACTCTGAGTTGTATGGCTACAGAAATTTTAGTAAGTTATATTGAAATAAGTATGTCATAGTATTTACATGTTAGGATACGCTTTATTACGTGTATAGAAACTTATATGGCGATATGACAAAACTAATTTATTATATTGTTTCTAATTATAACTAACTTGTATACTTTTCTATTTATTAAAATTTAGGCATTAATATCTGCCATTTCAATTCTCACGAACCTAAATTATACCGTTGTCTTATGTTTAAATATCCATGTAGCTATTGCTGAGTAACTTCAGGCATCCAAATACTAGCTCGGACTGAGTGCAAATTTAGACTCTGCCAAACCTACATACATATTTTTTTCAATTTTTGGCCAAATTGTAATCTATATCTAAACGGGTTGAATGTGCCCTTTAATCTAGAACTTTTATTAATCATACATTAGATATGAAAAATTGCATCGATTTTACGATTTGAGTAAGCTATACTAAAATTGGTATGCTATAGTATATACATGGCATGTGAATAGATATTTTATGGTGATGATCGAGCCAAAGCTAATGAATTGGATAATTTATTGTATTTCCATATTTTTTTAAAAAATTGTGAGAAAATAGAGTCAATTTTCATTGTTGTTTACCAAGAATGATATGCATAGTGAAAAATTATAAATCTAGATAATCCGATTTATCTGACATCAACATATATTGATACGCTTGTTTATGTGTTCGACTTTACTATGCACATCCGGCGGGGTGCGCAGGATCTGGCAGCTGTTGCTTCTCTTCTCATGCACCTTAGTTGTGGGTGCCTTGTGAGAGAACTTGGTACGGGGGTCGCCATGCACCGGCGAGGTTATACCATGAGAAGGGGGCGGCGCGTCATGAGCTGCCGCACTCCTACGCTGGCTGACGTCGTCTCCCCGACGCTCCCGCGGGGGGGACATTTGCAACGGTGGAGAGCTCCTGTAGTCGGGCGAGCCATGCGACGTGTCCTTTAGGTGCGGGCGGGTGCGTAAGCAGCTCTCAGACCAGCAGCAGGGCTGCTGCGGGAGTAGGCTGCTCCTAGCGCCCCTGCGTTCCTAACGGTGGTGGGGGCGGATGCTGAGAAGCAGGCGCGTCTTGCTGCGGCGTGTGGGAGGAAGCTTCCTCCTCGGCGTCGTGTTCGCCTTCCACGGCAGTGGTGTTGCGCTGTGGCGCATCGTTGTCGTTGTCGGTTGGCCCGACATGCCCTCGGCGACGAGCGAGCTCGGAGCGGGTGAGGCGCGGGCTGGTCCGAGCGGCAGGTGCCATGGCGGTGAAGAAACGAAGGAGCGCCTTAGCCCCCTACCATGTGCGCCAAATGTCGGAGAGAGCTTATCTATCCTGGACAGGATAGCTCTCAAGGGTTCGAACACTGGGGGCTAAACACGCATCCAGAGGAGGCTTCGAGAGGGAAGTTTGAGCACAACAACAATGGCGACACAGAGAGTTTACCCAGGTTCAGGCCACCAGTGTGGTCTGAAACCCTACTCCTGCTTGTCTGATGGATTGCACTGCGTTGATTACAGTACAAAGGTGAGCTTATGCTCAGAACAGACTACTTGGGATCTACGATAGTTCGAGCTCCCTTTGTTCAAGGGTTGGTGGTGCCCTTCTTATACATGCGTTTGGACCTCTTTCCCGCTCATTTAGCGGGAAGGGGTTACCACAAAGTGACAAAGGAGGAGCGTCCCATGCTTCTGCGCCTCCTGCGCGGTCCTGGTCGCAAGGGGACAGCTCCACCGTCCATGGCGTCACGGTGGGGGATCCCGGTGACGCCGCCTTCATCTTGTAGCGTGGTCGTGGTCTTCTTGCGCCAAAGGGGCAATCTTTGGGAACCCCTTTGGCCGCCGCAGTTGTCCCCCCGGCCTTTATACACTAGAATGGCAACTGGGGACAAAGCGGGTCTGCACACCTGCGCGGCTTCTGTCATGGCACGGATACGCGGCTATCGGTCGCACATGCCTTGTCCCCCTCCTGGCGGGTGAGTCCCTTCGAGAGGAGCGAAGTGGCGGGATCGAGCTCCTCCCAAAAGGAAGGTGCGGCAAGCCTCGCCGTTGGGGGCTCTGGGAGCCCGAGAAAGGAGTACCAAATCTCTCTAGGGACCCGATCACTTGGTGGCCTTCAAGGGATGCTCGTTGGGCCGGGCAGTAGCAGACGGGCCGGCATAGCCTGGTATCCAAATGCCCGACAGATGGTGGGACCTCCAACCGTCGGGAGCTGTCGGAGAGGCGGATATGTCCTAGACAGGATCGCTTCCAGAGGTTCGACCACCAGGGGATCACCAGGTTCTAACGCACCTCGAGAGGCCTCGGGTGGGGAACTCTGGAAGACCAACAATAGAGACACTGAGAGTTTACCCAGGTTGAGGCCACCGTGATGGTGTAAAAACCTACTCCTGCTTGTCTGATGGATTGCACTGGGACGTGTATAGTACAAAGCGAGCTCGTGCTCAGAACAGACTATGGGGACTCTCCTAGAGATTTTGCTACCTATCTTCCGATCGATCCACTTCTACGAGGGTAGGAGAGCCCTTCTTATATCGGCACTTGGCCCTCTTTCCCGCTCATTGGGCGGGAAAGGGATACCACAAGGTGCGAAAGGAGTACATTATGGCACTCTGGAACACCAGCTATCGCCGGTCGTTGAGGAGAACGCCACCCTCCATGGCAGAGAAGTGGGGGCTCCGATGACGCTTTGTCCGTCTTGTAGTGGTAGATCAGTATCCTTACACCAAAGAGGAAAGCCTTGGTCAGGGCTTTGGCGCGTGTAGCGGGGCTCCACAGTTTATACACGAGAATGGCAAATGTGCTCAAAGTCGCTCTACGGCCATGTGGTGCCTCCGTTACTCGCACAGAGGATCGGGCAGCACCCCACATGGGCTTTCTCCCAACTGGCGAGAGGGCCCCTCTGACGAGGTGCATGGGAGATGCAGGGCTCCTCTCCGGCAATCCACGAGGATATCAACGAAGATGGACCCTCACCAAGGGATTGTCCTTGGCGAGAGTGAGGCCAATGCGTCCATCTGTTGTGGCGATGCAGCACGGACTCCTTTTATGCAGGGTGGGCTGGGCCCGCAATAGACGGCTCAGGATACCCTGGTATCCATTGGTCCGACAGTAGGCCTCGGGCCCATGACGCGCATGCGTCAGGAGGAGGCGAAGCGTCTTGGGCCCTTAAGCTGCGGGACCAGCCGCGACACGCGCGACGGTTCATGGTGAAATCCCACGATCTCCCACGTGTGGAGGAAACATCCCGTCGTAATGACTGCTCTGGTGGGGCGTTGCAAAGCAGTATTTTCCATGGCGTCTGGTCACGTCCATCCTTGGGAATTGCACCATTTCTTTGATGCACAGGCCAGCGAGAAGATGAAACGGGCGCGGTGCCGTCCCTCAGCCCGTGCATAAATAGGCGGTTCCCCCTCTTTCCCAATGTCGTCTTCACTCCCTTCTACTTCCCGTTCCTGACCTGCAGAGCGACAAAGAAAACTGGAGGTTCCGCATGGCTCGCGGTGGGCAAGGTCGAGGTTCGCTGTTGGAGTCTGGTGCTGCCCCACGGAGAACACGTGGCGTGTCTTGGTGGCTGCGGACGAGCCAGAGGGGTCTCTGGCTTGAGTAGGGGAGAGCGCTCAGGGCCAACGCTGCCGAGGTGGCCAGGCTTCTCGTGGTCGTTGCGTGATCGGGAGCCCTTTCCCCCTTTGGGCGGAGGACACTCGTGTGCTGGCACACGAGTTTCTGATGGCTCTCTATGGCCGCTTCCGCAGCCGCCTGAGGCTCCCTAACTCCTTCGCGAGGGCCATCAACCGCAACCCGCCCCGTGGGTTCTGGATCCAGGTGGTGCGTTGCATCAACGGACCCTGGTGGGCGTCTACGGAGCTTTGCTCCACTGTCCTCTTGTCGCTGACGAGAGGCTCGAAAACCTTCGCCCATGCCCAGAAGCTGGAGGAGAGCTAGGTTCTCCATCTTTTCTTCGATGGAGGAGAAATGATCTTCGGGCGTCGTGGTGAGTGCGAGAAGCGCTGCATCAAGAGCGGAAGCAGAAATGAGAGTTACGATGGCGATGAAGATGATGATGATGTAGAGGAGGACGAAGAAGATTCATCAGTTGTCACGGTGAAGGGTGAGGAGTCTGACTTGGCCGGGGCTTGACTACCGTCGTCGAGAGGGAAGGCTTGACGATACTGAAAAGTCAGCCTTTCTTTTTCTCTAGGTCGTCAGCCTTCGTCTAGTCTCCTCTTCTTCCTCCCTTTTCTCCTCAGCAACTCCTTCTCCGGCCGACCATATCCCGTAGCTTTGGCGAGATAGGTTCGGCCGCGGTCGGTCGCCGTCCTTCCCTATCCGTGTTCCCAGTGCGATGCGCATTAGCTGATGGAATGTAGCCCCTGCGTTCTTCAGGCCGAAGGGCATGCACACATAGTAGAACACTCCGCAAGGAGTCATGAAGGCGGTCTTCTCCGCATCTTCTTTGGCCATCTTGATCCCGAGAAAGCGTCCAGAAAATAGAGGAGGTTACACACAGTGGTGGAGTCCACTATCTGGTCGATCCTCGGGAGAGGATTTGGATCCTTGGTTCAGGATTTGTTGAGGTCGGTGAAGTCCACGCGGAGCCATCCCTCGCCTGTGTGCTTGGAGACCACGCCCGGGTTGGAGATCCACTCAGCGTGGATAACCTCATAGATGATCTTGGCGTCCACCAGCTTCTCCACTTCGCGGACGATGAATTCCTGCTTCTCGGGGCTATGGCAGCAAGCCTCTTCTTGACCGGTAGTGCACCGGGGCACACAGATAAATGGTGCTCGATCGCCTCCCTTGGCACTACGGGCATATCAGACGTTGTTCGTACGAAAATGTCCGCGTTTGCCCGAAGGAAGGCAACGTGCGCGCTTTTCTATTTGGGAGGCAACCCGGCTCCAATGGTGAGGGTAGGCCCCGTGCCATCGGGGTCCATGGAGAACAAAAGCTTCTTCTTCGGGGGCTCGACAGCATCCCCGAAGCTGTCCTCGTCCATGGGTTGTGACGCTGCCGCCTCTTTATAGGCGTCTTCCACCGAGCGCACGACATCCTTCACGTCTCTGTAGACAACGAGGGGCCCGTTGCTGCCAGACATCTTGACCAGGATGTACATGTGGTGTGTCACGGCCATTAACTTGGCCAAGGAGGGGTAGCCGAGGTTAGCATTGTAGGGGAGCCCAATGTGGGCGACTTCAAAGTAGATGTCATTGGTGCGATAGTTCTTGCGTGTGCCGAACGTGACCTCCAGACGCACTCACCCCAAGGGAACGGTGGTGTCGCTGGTGGCGCCGATGAAGGGTCTTATTACTTTCAAGCGATCGTGCGAGATACATAACTTCTCGAAGGTTTCGAGAGAGATCACGTTGAGGCCCGCGCCTTCGTCCACCAGCGTCTTGGAGACGACGACGTTTTTGATCGTGGGGGTGAAGACCCGGGGAACGACACCCATGGAGCCAGTGGTTCTGGGAAGGTCAGCGATGTCAAAGGAGATTTCCTGCTGTGGCCACTTGAGAGGTTGAGGGGGTGGCCTGTCCCCCTGACAGACGGCATTGACCTCCCGCGAGACCCTCTTCAGATGGCGGCCCGAGAGCGGGGCGAGTGACCCGCCGAGGATGCACGCTGCAGATGGAGCGGTGTGGTGTGCCACCGCAGAGCTAGGACTTCCGCCTCCCACGGCAAAGCGCCAAAGAGTCACGTCACCCTCGGGCTCACCGTGGGGAAGGCGGTCTCTACGGTGGAAACTTCGAAGGAACTGCGCGTGCAGGGCCTCCCACGTGCTCATGGAGCTGACAGGGAGGTTTAGCAACTAGGCGAGTGGAGGGCCGCGGAGCGCCAGGGGAAAGTACGTCATGAGGCAACTATCTCATCCGCCAGTGGCCCTGACCCTTGCTTGATACCTACGTAGAAATCCCAAAGGGGGACGTCGCCAGTGTAGCGAGGCGGGAGACGAGGGCGGAACACGGACATCCAGCTTGCCTCCCACAGGTCCCTGCAGAACGCATAGCATCATCCTGCCTAGGCGCTCGCCCGCCGCTCTCGGTAGCTAGGCAACTCTGAGTTGGCGGTGACGTTTCCCGAGGCAAAGGGTGTCGTGTCGCGCGCTCAAAGATGTCGAGTCCCACGCGCGCGGGTCTCCGCGGGTTCAGCCTCAGGCGTGGATTTCGGCGTGGAGCTGATCAACTCCCAAGTGGAGGGCGGGGCGCCAGTCATCACAGGGGTGGCTCCCGCCGCCCGAGAGAGCTCAGTGGCAGGTACCAACGAAGAGTCATTTGCGCCGGCGTAGGGCAGACAACGCCACGGTCCCTATGCTCTAGGCAGGGCTTCCCACGCGCACTGACGAACATGCGCGCGCACGGCCGATGGCCGTAGGGATAGTGTCACCTGAACAGGGGAAGGCAGAGGACGTGTCGGGTCCGCGGGGGACTCCTCGATAGGCGTCATGTCACGCCCGCGGCGCAGCGCGGGGGATCGAGAATGGTGGGTTCCGGTGCTGCAGAGGCTGGAGACGAGGCTGCCGATGGTGGTCCGCTTCCAGGACCATGCCTTGCGGCCAGTTCGGTCAGTGCGGGAGGCTGCCATGGTGGAGGAGATGCGAGAGAACGTCTTATCCCCCTACCTAGCGCGCCAAATGTCGGAGAGGAGGATATGTCCTAGACAGGATTGCTTCTAGAGGTTCGAACACTGAGGGCTAACCACCTTCTGACGCACCTCAAGAGGCCTTGACAGGGGAACTCTAGAAGACCAACAATGGAGACACGGAGAGTTTACCCAGGTTCAGGCCACCGTGAGGATGTAAACCCCTACTCCTGCTTGTCTGATTGATTGCACTGCAATGTGTACAGTACAAGCGCGAGCTCGTGCTCGGAACAGACTACTGGTACTCTCCAAGGGATTTTGCTACCTATCTTCGGATCGGTCCCCTTCTACGAGAGTAGGAGAGCCCTGCTTATACCAGCACTTGGCCCTCTTTCCCGCTCATTGGGGGTGGGGGGAAGAGCTACCACAAGGTGCCAAAGGAGTACACTGCGGCACTCTGCAACACCAGGCACTGGTAGAAAAAAGGCCTTCCATACGCCCCCATCAGTCCCCAAACGCTGCGCACCGTGACTAATGAGTCTTTAGTCCCGGGTCGGGAGGAGACCCGCGACAGAAGGTCATACGTCGCGGGTTGGGAAGCGCGTTGAGGCGCGTGGAGGGTATTAATTCCGGTTGACCTGGCCGCCCGGGACTATTGGTCCTTTAGTCTCGGTTGGCGTGACCAACCGGGACTAAAGATCAAACTGCTCGCCTCCCGCCCGGCAGTTTTTATTTCGCGAGCGAGGCAGAAGGGCGCCATTCCACAGTGCACGTCGGAGTCTCTCTGTTTCTTCCTCTCTTCTATGTGTCTTCCATCTCTTCGATCTTCACCAAGCACACCACCATGGCTGAAGTTTGGGAGACATACCGTGGTCCCACACCATGCGGCAAGCTTCTCGACGTGTGCTACACCAACAGTTGCGATCGGCTGGCTGGTGCTCTTGGTCATTTGACCAATCTCTATTTCTCCTCTCCCAATGAACACCGTTTCTTCGGGATTGATCTGGAGTATACAGCGGATCAACGGGATGTTGCCGTCATCCAGATTGCGTTCAAGGAGTCCGTTTTGATCTTCCAATGGTCAAGGTAACGCACACGTACAATCTTGCATCTTCGATTTGTTTGTTGCATGTGAATAATACATGTGTTGCAACATATCTAACACATATCAAATTTTTGTTGTTGCAGTAGTTCAAAGCATTCTCCGGCCCTTGTTGATTTTCTTTTCAACAAGGGATATGACTTTTGCAGCGTTGACATCACCCAAGACCGTCCGAAGTTGATGCGCTTGGGTATTGTGATACCTGAAGATCACTACATTGATCTTCAGGATCTTATTCAATTGAACGGGCCAAAGACCGGGATGGCTCGCATGGCAACTGCCTTCATCCACGAGGGCTACGAATCCATGAAGTCTGGTTTCCCCCGAAGGAATCACTTTTATTGGGAGAAGACCCCACTGGACTTGACGAACGTCAAGTATGCAGCCATAGATGCATATGTCTCCTACGAGTTGTTCCGCATCTACTCGACGGAGCCATAGATGTATGCGTTCGATATATATGCATGTAATGGGTATCTTAGTATATATATGTAATGGATATCTTAGTATTGTGAGACTTATGTTTGTGTTATGTGTGATCGTAAGACTCTATGTTATGAATGTTATATGATTGTGTTCTATTCATGATTGTGATGTCTCTACTCGTATTTTACTTGTGATTTAATTATCACTTGTCTTTTGTTGTTCATAAAACTATTTTTGTTTCCTAGTTTTAAATGACTTGGAAAAATTTGCAAAGTGTTGCAAAGTGTAATGGATATTATTTCTATATTAATTCCTAGCTATACTATTTCTATATTATGTCAAACACACGTTTCAAAACAAGCAAAAACAAAAACACATCAAGAAAACAAACAAAAACACATCAAGAAAACAAAACAGAAAAACTACAGTTTCTATATATCTGTTCACCAAAAATTAGTATTATTAAGATTTTAAAATGAATTAGTATTATTTTTCTTAATTTTTTGATACATTATTTGTATTATTAAGATTTTAAAATGAATTAGTATTATTTTCTTAATTTTTTTGATATATTATTTGTATTTTTAAGATTTTAAAATGAATTAGTATTATTGTTCTTAATTTTTTGATATATTATTTGTATTTTTAAGAATTTAAAATGAATTACTATTATTTTTCTTAATTTTTTGATATATTATTTGTATTTTTAAGATTTTAAAATGAATTAGTATTATTGTTCTTAATTTTTTGATATATTATTTGTATTTTTAAGATTTTAAAATGAATTAGTATTATTGTTCTTAATTTTTTGATATATTATTTGTATTTTTAAGATTTTAAAATGAATTAGTATTATTGTTCTTAATTTTTTGATATATTATTTGTATTTTTAAGATTTTAAAAGGAATTAGTTCTATTTTTCTTAATTTGTTGATATATTATTTGTATTTTTAGAAATAATACAAATTAAAAAGTTAATGTTTATTTATTTATTCATCATTACTTTTGTTTATTAAAAGATTTATTTGAAATTTAAACAATAAAGAAATATGGCATCGACCAACATGGTAATAAGATTGATATGATACTACTATTACATACATGCGTGCAAAACACTTGGATGCGGGACGGTATGGAACTCGGAAGTTAAGCGTGCTAGTGCTAGAGTAGTGGGAGGATGGGTGACCGAGCGGGAAGTTTGACCATGAGTAAGTAATTTGACTAGAGGTAATTGTAGTTAGACACTAAGCAAATAATACAAATTCTGGAAAAAAAAAGGAGTGAAAAAAGGGAGTGAAAAAAAGGGAGAGAAAAATTGGTGTGAAAAATAATTAGAATCCCAAATAACGGAATAAAGTCTAGTCCCGGTTCAGGTGGCCAACCGGGACTAAAGGTCCTCCGCCCCCCGGCTCCGCCACCCGCCCACGTGGACGGGCCTTTAGTCCCGGTCCGTAAGCCCGCGGGACTATAGGGGTGGTCTTTAGTCGCGCATAGCTAGTCCCGGTTGCGCGTCGGGACTAGTGGCCCTGGCGAACCGGGACTATAGGCCTATTTTCTACCAGTGAGGTGTCGCCGGTCGTTGAGGACAACACCATCGTCCATGGCAGTATTTTCCATGGCGTCTGGTCACGTCCATCCTTGGGAATTGCACCATTTCTTTGATGCACAGGCCAGCGAGAAGATGAAACGGGCGCGGTGCCGTCCCTCAGCCCGTGCATAAATAGGGGGTTCCCCCTCTTTCCCAATGTCGTCTTCACTCCCTTCTACTTCCCGTTCCTGACCTGCAGAGCGACAAAGAAAACTGGAGGTTCCGCATGGCTCGCGGTGGGCAAGGTCGAGGTTCGCTGTTGGAGTCTGGTGCTGCCCCACGGAGAACACGTGGCGTGTCTTGGTGGCTGCGGACGAGCCAGAGGGGTCTCTGGCTTGAGTAGGGGAGAGCGCTCAGGGCCAACGCTGCCGAGGTGGCCAGGCTTCTCGTGGTCGTTGCGTGATCGGGAGCCCTTTCCCCCGTTGGGCGGAGGACACTCGTGTGCTGGCACACGAGTTTCTGATGGCTCTCTATGGCCGCTTCCGCAGCCGCCTGAGGCTCCCTAACTCCTTCGCGAGGGCCATCAACCGCAACCCGCCCCGTGGGTTCTGGATCCAGGTGGTGCGTTGCATCAACGGACCCTGGTGGGCGTCTACGGAGCTTTGCTCCACTGTCCTCTTGTCGCTGACGAGAGGCTCGAAAACCTTCGCCCATGCCCAGAAGCTGGAGGAGAGCTAGGTTCTCCATCTTTTCTTCGATGGAGGAGAAATGATCTTCGGGCGTCGTGGTGAGTGCGAGAAGCGCTGCATCAAGAGCGGAAGCAGAAATGAGAGTTACGATGGCGATGAAGATGATGATGATGTAGAGGAGGACGAAGAAGATTCATCAGTTGTCACGGTGAAGGGTGAGGAGTCTGACTTGGCCGGGGCTTGACTACCGTCGTCGAGAGGGAAGGCTTGACGATACTGAAAAGTCAGCCTTTCTTTTTCTCTAGGTCGTCAGCCTTCGTCTAGTCTCCTCTTCTTCCTCCCTTTTCTCCTCAGCAACTCCTTCTCCGGCCGACCATATCCCGTAGCTTTGGCGAGATAGGTTCGGCCGCGGTCGGTCGCCGTCCTTCCCTATCCGTGTTCCCAGTGCGATGCGCATTAGCTGATGGAATGTAGCCCCTGCGTTCTTCAGGCCGAAGGGCATGCACACATAGTAGAACACTCCGCAAGGAGTCATGAAGGCGGTCTTCTCCGCATCTTCTTTGGCCATCTTGATCCCGAGAAAGCGTCCAGAAAATAGAGGAGGTTACACACAGTGGTGGAGTCCACTATCTGGTCGATCCTCGGGAGAGGATTTGGATCCTTGGTTCAGGATTTGTTGAGGTCGGTGAAGTCCACGCGGAGCCATCCCTCGCCTGTGTGCTTGGAGACCACGCCCGGGTTGGAGATCCACTCAGCGTGGATAACCTCATAGATGATCTTGGCGTCCACCAGCTTCTCCACTTCGCGGACGATGAATTCCTGCTTCTCGGGGCTATGGCAGCAAGCCTCTTCTTGACCGGTAGTGCACCGGGGCACACAGATAAATGGTGCTCGATCGCCTCCCTTGGCACTACGGGCATATCAGACGTTGTTCGTACGAAAATGTCCGCGTTTGCCCGAAGGAAGGCAACGTGCGCGCTTTTCTATTTGGGAGGCAACCCGGCTCCAATGGTGAGGGTAGGCCCCGTGCCATCGGGGTCCATGGAGAACAAAAGCTTCTTCTTCGGGGGCTCGACAGCATCCCCGAAGCTGTCCTCGTCCATGGGTTGTGACGCTGCCGCCACTTTATAGGCGTCTTCCACCGAGCGCACGACATCCTTCACGTCTCTGTAGACAGCGAGGGGCCCGTTGCTGCCAGACATCTTGACCAGGATGTACATGTGGTGTGTCACGGCCATTAACTTGGCCAAGGAGGGGTAGCCGAGGTTAGCATTGTAGGGGATCCCAATGTGGGCGACTTCAAAGTCGATGTCATTGGTGCGATAGTTCTTGCGTGTGCCGAACGTGACCTCCAGACGCACTCACCCCAAGGGAACGGTGGTGTCGCTGGTGGCGCCGATGAAGGGTCTTATTACTTTCAAGCGATCGTGCGAGATACATAACTTCTCGAAGGTTTCGAGAGAGATCACGTTGAGGCCCGCGCCTTCGTCCACCAGCGTCTTGGAGACGACGACGTTTTTGATCGTGGGGGTGAAGACCCGGGGAACGACACCCATGGAGCCCGTGGTTCTGGGAAGGTCAGCGATGTCAAAGGAGATTTCCTGCTGTGGCCACTTGAGAGGTTGAGGGGGTGGCCTGTCCCCCTGACAGACGGCATTGACCTCCCGCGAGACCCTCTTCAGATGGCGGCCCGAGAGCGGGGCGAGTGACCCGCCGAGGATGCACGCTGCAGATGGAGCGGTGTGGTGTGCCACCGCAGAGCTAGGACTTCCGCCTCCCACGGCAAAGCGCCAAAGAGTCACGTCACCCTCGGGCTCACCGTGGGGAAGGCGGTCTCTACGGTGGAAACTTCGAAGGAACTGCGCGTGCAGGGCCTCCCACGTGCTCATGGAGCTGACAGGGAGGTTTAGCAACTAGGCGAGTGGAGGGCCGCGGAGCGCCAGGGGAAAGTACGTCATGAGGCAACTATCTCATCCGCCAGTGGCCCTGACCCTTGCTTGATACCTACGTAGAAATCCCAAAGGGGGACGTCGCCAGTGTAGCGAGGCGGGAGACGAGGGCGGAACACGGACATCCAGCTTGCCTCCCACAGGTCCCTGCAGAACGCATAGCATCATCCTGCCTAGGCGCTCGCCCGCCGCTCTCGGTAGCTAGGCAACTCTGAGTTGGCGGTGACGTTTCCCGAGGCAAAGGGTGTCGTGTCGCGCGCTCAAAGATGTCGAGTCCCACGCGCGCGGGTCTCCGCGGGTTCAGCCTTCGGCGTGGAGCTGATCAACTCCCAAGTGGAGGGCGGGGCGCCAGTCATCACAGGGGTGGCTCCCGCCGCCCGAGAGAGCTCAGTGGCAGGTACCAACGAAGAGTCATTTGCGCCGGCGTAGGGCAGACAACGCCACGGTCCCTATGCTCTAGGCAGGGCTTCCCACGCGCACTGACGAACATGCGCGCGCACGGCCGATGGCCGTAGGGATAGTGTCACCTGAACAGGGGAAGGCAGAGGACGTGTCGGGTCCGCGGGGGACTCCTCGATAGGCGTCATGTCACGCCCGCGGCGCAGCGCGGGGGATCGAGAATGGTGGGTTCCGGTGCTGCAGAGGCTGGAGACGAGGCTGCCGATGGTGGTCCGCTTCCAGGACCATGCCTTGCGGCCAGTTCGGTCAGTGCGGGAGGCTGCCATGGTGGAGGAGATGCGAGAGAACGTCTTATCCCCCTACCTAGCGCGCCAAATGTCGGAGAGGAGGATATGTCCTAGACAGGATTGCTTCTAGAGGTTCGAACACTGAGGGCTAACCACCTTCTGACGCACCTCAAGAGGCCTTGACAGGGGAACTCTAGAAGACCAACAATGGAGACACGGAGAGTTTACCCAGGTTCAGGCCACCGTGAGGATGTAAACCCCTACTCCTGCTTGTCTGATTGATTGCACTGCAATGTGTACAGTACAAGCGCGAGCTCGTGCTCGGAACAGACTACTGGTACTCTCCAAGGGATTTTGCTACCTATCTTCGGATCGGTCCCCTTCTACGAGAGTAGGAGAGCCCTGCTTATACCAGCACTTGGCCCTCTTTCCCGCTCATTGGGGGTGGGGGGAAGAGCTACCACAAGGTGCCAAAGGAGTACACTGCGGCACTCTGCAACACCAGGCACTGGTAGAAAAAAGGCCTTCCATACGCCCCCATCAGTCCCCAAACGCTGCGCACCGTGACTAATGAGTCTTTAGTCCCGGGTCGGGAGGAGACCCGCGACAGAAGGTCATACGTCGCGGGTTGGGAAGCGCGTTGAGGCGCGTGGAGGGTATTAATTCCGGTTGACCTGGCCGCCCGGGACTATTGGTCCTTTAGTCTCGGTTGGCGTGACCAACCGGGAGTAAAGATCAAACTGCTCGCCTCCCGCGCGGCAGTTTTTATTTCGCGAGCGAGGCAGAAGGGCGCCATTCCACAGTGCACGTCGGAGTCTCTCTGTTTCTTCCTCTCTTCTATGTGTCTTCCATCTCTTCGATCTTCACCAAGCACACCACCATGCCTGAAGTTTGGGAGGACATACCGTGGTCCCACACCATGCGGCAAGCTTCTCGACGTGTGCTACACCAACAGTTGCGATCGGCTGGCTGGTGCTCTTGGTCATTTGACCAATCTCTATTTCTCCTCTCCCAATGAACACCGTTTCTTCGGGATTGATCTGGAGTATACAGCGGATCAACGGGATGTTGCCGTCATCCAGATTGCGTTCAAGGAGTCCGTTTTGATCTTCCAATGGTCAAGGTAACGCACACGTACAATCTTGCATCTTCGATTTGTTTGTTGCATGTGAATAATACATGTGTTGCAACATATCTAACACATATCAAATTTTTGTTGTTGCAGTAGTTCAAAGCATTCTCCGGCCCTTGTTGATTTTCTTGTCAACAAGGGATATGACTTTTGCAGCGTTGACATCACCCAAGACCGTCCGAAGTTGATGCGCTTGGGTATTGTGATACCTGAAGATCACTACATTGATCTTCAGGATCTTATTCAATTGAACGGGCCAAAGACCGGGATGGCTCGCATGGCAACTGCCTTCATCCACGAGGGCTACGAATCCATGAAGTCTGGTTTCCCCCGAAGGAATCACTTTTATTGGGAGAAGACCCCACTGGACTTGACGAACGTCAAGTATGCAGCCATAGATGCATATGTCTCCTACGAGTTGTTCCGCATCTACTCGACGGATCCATAGATGTATGCGTTCGATATATATGCATGTAATGGGTATCTTAGTATATATATGTAATGGATATCTTAGTATTGTGAGACTTATGTTTGTGTTATGTGTGATCGTAAGACTCTATGTTATGAATGTTATATGATTGTGTTCTATTCATGATTGTGATGTCTCTACTCGTATTTTACTTGTGATTTAATTATCACTTGTCTTTTGTTGTTCATAAAACTATTTTTGTTTCCTAGTTTTAAATGACTTGGAAAAATTTGCAAAGTGTTGCAAAGTGTAATGGATATTATTTCTATATTAATTCCTAGCTATACTATTTCTATATTATGTCAAACACACGTTTCAAAACAAGCAAAAACAAAAACACATCAAGAAAACAAACAAAAACACATCAAGAAAAAAAAACAGAAAAACTACAGTTTCTATATATCTGTTCACCAAAAATTAGTATTATTAAGATTTTAAAATGAATTAGTATTATTTTTCTTAATTTTTTGATACATTATTTGTATTATTAAGATTTTAAAATGAATTAGTATTATTTTCTTAATTTTTTTGATATATTATTTGTATTTTTAAGATTTTAAAATGAATTAGTATTATTGTTCTTAATTTTTTGATATATTATTTGTATTTTTAAGAATTTAAAATGAATTACTATTATTTTTCTTAATCTTTTGATATATTATTTGTATTTTTAAGATTTTAAAATGAATTAGTATTATTGTTCT
The DNA here is from genome assembly GCA_028641055.1 of Alopecurus myosuroides. Lineage (NCBI taxonomy): Eukaryota > Viridiplantae > Streptophyta > Magnoliopsida > Poales > Poaceae > Alopecurus > Alopecurus myosuroides. The sequence goes on from CM054058.1 coordinate 256,793,209, forward strand.
TAATTTTTTGATATATTATTTGTATTTTTAAGATTTTAAAATGAATTAGTATTATTGTTCTTAATTTTTTGATATATTATTTGTATTTTTAAGATTTTAAAATGAATTAGTATTATTGTTCTTAATTTTTTGATATATTATTTGTATTTTTAAGATTTTAAAAGGAATTAGTTCTATTTTTCTTAATTTGTTGATATATTATTTGTATTTTTAGAAATAATACAAATTAAAAAGTTAATGTTTATTTATTTATTCATCATTACTTTTGTTTATTAAAAGATTTATTTGAAATTTAAACAATAAAGAAATATGGCATCGACCAACATGGTAATAAGATTGATATGATACTACTATTACATACATGCGTGCAAAACACTTGGATGCGGGACGGTATGGAACTCGGAAGTTAAGCGTGCTAGTGCTAGAGTAGTGGGAGGATGGGTGACCGAGCGGGAAGTTTGACCATGAGTAAGTAATTTGACTAGAGATAATTGTAGTTAGACACTAAGCAAATAATACAAATTCTGGAAAAAAAAGGAGTGAAAAAAGGGAGTGAAAAAAAGGGAGAGAAAAATTGGTGTGAAAAATAATTAGAATCCCAAATAACGGAATAAAGTCTAGTCCCGGTTCAGGTGGCCAACCGGGACTAAAGGTCCTCCGCCCCCCGGCTCCGCCACCCGCCCACGTGGACGGGCCTTTAGTCCCGGTCCGTAAGCCCGCGGGACTATAGGGGTGGTCTTTAGTCGCGCATAGCTAGTCCCGGTTGCGCGTCGGGACTACTGGCCCTGGCGAACCGGGACTATAGGCCTATTTTCTACCAGTGAGGTGTCGCCGGTCGTTGAGGACAACACCATCGTCCATGGCAGAGAGGTGGGGTGTCCGATGGCGCTCCTTCCGTCTTGTAGTGGTAGACCGGTCTCCTTACACCAAAGAGGAAAGCCTCGGTCAGGGCTTTGGCGCGCGCATCTGTGCTTCACACTTTATACACGAGAATGGCAACTACGGCCAAAGTCTCTATGCGGCCATGTGGTGCCTCCGTCGCTCGCACATAGGCTCCGGCGTGACCCCCACATGGGTTGTCCTCCAACGGACAAGGGCCCCTCCGGAGAGGAGCGTGGGCAATGCAGGGCTCCTCTCCGGCAATCCGTGAGGATATCAACGAAGATGGCCCCTCGCCAAGGGATCATACTTGGAAAACGTAGGGCCAATGCGTCCATCTCTTGTGGCGATGCAGGACTACTCCTTCCGTGTTGGGTGGGCTGGGCCTGCAATAGATGGCCCAGGATACCCTGATATCCATGGGTCCGACAGGAGCTCCCACACCCCGGGGGCGCCTTCCCCTGCCCTGCCTCCTTCCATTGGATCACTGACCTAGTTCATTTTAGTCAACCCGTTTTACATATCCGCATCACATACTAAGCTCATTAAATCTTCATCTCAAATAATATAAATTTTATATCCCATGAAGCTTCCCATTTCAAGATGAGTTGATGAAAGACTCTATTTCCTATTATACCACTAGCTCAACATAATTATGATAAGATATAATTGTCATGTTATTGTTCGGAGATGCTATCTTATAGAGAGTATACACACATAAAATTCATATGTGCTCTACAGTGCAGTACACGAGCTAATTCCAAAAGCACCCAACAATGAAAAAACAAACATATATGTCCGTCCTACATACAATCAAGAGAGAGTATACTGGTTATATTTCTATCTACCATATTTATTTTGCGATTGTGTTCTTACATTTCAAGAGTCACCAAATCACCGTCCTAAATATGCGTAAAATCTTTTATTTTTCACGAAATAGAATTATACATGTAGCTCATGTGTCTAATGCTTAAAAACCCCTCTAGCTAGTCTAGATGAACATCACCGATGCATGTACTACGCTTGTACTAGTAAAATTGACATTGTACCAAATATAGGTACATGTGATTTGATTCTACGCCACATAATGAGCTATGTATCCAAACACGGTGGGATCACCGATCTAGTTCATTTTAGTCACCCAGTTTAGTGATCCACGTCAGATGTAAGTTTAGCAAGTCTGCGTCTCATAAAATATAAAATTTTATCTTTCAGGAAGCTTCCGTTGTCTAGGTGAAAGTCTCTATTTCCTTTTAGATCATTAGCTTAAAAATAATATCATGATATATACTCGTCATGTTATTCTTTATAGGTGCAATCTTATAGAAACTATAGGCACATAAAATTACTATGAGCTCTAAATTCCCCATACACAAGATATTTCACCGAGAGGGATGAATCAAAGTTGACATTGTGCCAATCTAGGTACATGTGTTTTGATTCTAGGTCACATAATGAACTTCATATGTAAGCAAGTTGACTCTGTTGGTTAATCTAGGACTCTGAGTTGTATGGCTACAGAAATTTTAGTAAGTTATATTGAAATAAGCATGCATGCCATAGTATTTACATGTTAGGATACGCTTTATTACGTGTATAGAAACTTATATGGCGATATGACAAAACTAATTTATTATATTGTTTCTAATTGTAACTAACTTGTATACTTAATTTTCTATTTATTAAAATTTAGGCATTAATATCTGCAATTACTTCAATTCTCACGAACCTAAATTATACCAATGTCTTATGTTTAAATATCCATGTATCTATTGCTGAGAACCTTCAGGCATACAAATACTAGCTTGGACCGAGTGCAAATTGAGACTCTGCCAAACTTACATACATATTTTTTTCAATTTTTGGCCAAATAGTAATCTATATCTAAACGGGTTGAATGTGCCCTTTAATCTAGAACTTTGTTAATCATACATTAGATAGAAAAAATTGCATCGATTTTACGATTTAAGTAAGTTATACTAAAATTGGTATGCTATAGTATATACATGTGATGTTTATAGATATTTTATGGTGATGAGCCAAAGCTAATGAATTGGATGATTTATTGTATTTCCATATTTTTTTTAAAATTGTGAGAAAATAGAGTCAATTTTCATTGTTGGTTACCAAGAATGATATGCATAGTGAAAAATTATAGATATAGATAATCCGATTTATCTGACATCAACATATATTGATACGCTTGTTTATGTGTTCGACTTTACTATGCATATTTAAACATAATTCCCATATCTCATGTGATACTCTATCGTAAAAACAACTTGAAAACATTTTTTTACTCAAGCAAGCATTCTTCACAATATATACTTCTGAAACTTGCATGGGACAATACTCATATTGCTAAAATTTTGTAACACATGAAATCTAGCAAGATCTTAACCTATTTCACATTTATGCTCTGTTCAAAACTATTTTAAAATATAATCGATCAGTTTGGTATTGTAATGAATAGATAAAAAAAATGGAATGGTGTGTTATTGCAGTTTAAATAACTCCTTTTACTTATGAATTGTATGGAAGCATGTACAAAAGTCTTAAAGGACATCATAGTTGTGAATGGCAAAAGTAGTGCTAGATAGTAGATGGGATCACTCGCCTGGTGCAGTTTTAGTCAACGAATTTGTAGATCTAAACATCACTTGCATTTAGACCCCCCAACTTACAAGAATTATTGTAAGAGATACTCTTCATGGACTTTTATAGATCCAAGAGCACTTGAAAGAACTCCTAGGACTCTATAAATAGAAACGTCTAACCTTGCTTGTCCCACAGTCCTTCACCCTCTGCAAGCTCATCCTAGTTTCCAGTTCTTCATGTCACTAGCACATTTGTCCATGGCTGCTCCATCAACCCTTTTTTTTGTTCTTTTCCTCGCAACACCAACACTTCTAGCCCTAGCCAGTACCCCTTATCCGGCCAATACACCTTATCCGTATTGTAACCGTCCTTGCCAAAGTGAGCTTAGCTTGCACTTGTACTTGCACCAGTTTGTTGCTGGAGAAAACCGCCCAAACCGCAATGAAGAATTTGTGATTAGCACAAATTATACTTTTAATTTCGGTACAACCCTGGTCCACGATTGGTCCATCACTGATACAGTCAGTCCTAGCAGTACCGTTGTTGCACGAGCACAAGGCACACACATACAGGCGAGTAGAACAAGGACTGATGGGTGGTACATTTCTCTCAACATAGTGTTTGAGAGCGGCAGGTACTTTCCTTTAATGTACTTTCTCCTGGTTAGTAATTTCTAATTTCCTTTTTTTCTTGATATTAGAAAATATTATTGTGTTTTATGCTGACGTTAATTAGTTTAATACATTATTTTTTATTTACTTACCATTTCAAATATGTTAGAGAATGATGACTATAGCACGTTGAATAGATTCGATGACACATCCGTTAATAATACATGTACACGGTAGATAAATTCAATTACGAGAATGTACACACATGATGCACATAGTACATGTTAACATGATCTACCATCGTGCACATCTATAAAGAACATGATAAATATCACGTGTAGGTGCAAATTTACCATAGTAGCTACTAGAGAGCGTACATGGTGATTAAATATAGTATAATGTGTTGATTAATAATGAGATATGTAAAATTTATCACTAGGAATCCATTCTTGCATCTAAATAGTAATATCATTTGGGAAAGATCGACGAGAAAGATAATTAGGGAAAATAAGAAAGCATCATTTGCATTTCTAACTTAGGAGAAATAGTTAATTTTGAATTATTGAATCTTCCATGCTTATCTTACATTCTAATATGAATACATGGGTCCTCCATGTGAATTAGGTTTGCAGGATCTACCCTCCAGGTGATGGGGACTTTAACCAAAGAAATTGAAGGTCAATGGTCCATCATTGGCGGGACCGGAGAGTTTACAATGGCGCAGGGAATTATCAAGTATAAAATGGACCTTTCTTCCTCTACCAGCGAGGATGGTATAAGAGAACTTGATATTCATATTATATACACTCCTAATTCCCCACAAGCTGTAAGTCTAACTGCAACCTCTGTGTCTTAAAATTTTCTCTTATTTTTAACTTCATTTATCAGAGCAGCTGACCTATCACGATAAAAGTTGCAAAAATTTCATCCATATAGATAATAGTTCATACATAGGCAAGGTATAGCCACCCATACAGAAATGGGCAGTTTCAATTTGATTTGGAATATGATATTCTTTAAAAATAATTTTGAAAAATCGGGCTATAATTTCTTGCATCAATTACAAAATACTGAAATTAAAGCAGAAAAAATGAATGTATATATGTACCTACACATGCGATTCATATTTGATTTTGACAACATTTTTTGTTCACCATATATATATATATATATGCAGGTTCAATCTGCTTCGACAAATAATGGAAATCATTTGGGTGCTTGTAAGCTGATTGACAATTGCTGCTGCAAGAAGTAGTTGAGTAATATGAAGACGAGCAATGTTGATTTTATTCTAGGGTGTGTGCACTTGCGTCGTGTACGTGTATCTTTGAGTTCAAATAATGTGTGTGTTTTAGTGATGTGGGTCTACCCATCATGAATTCATGTACACTTTGCTTTGATTTACTTTGAACATTTTATTGTAATATTTCGATGTCGTGTTATGTAGTTCGTCTTTAAGATGATGAAATTTTTATGAAAGAAGAAAGTTCTCAATCCCTAAAGATTTTTTCTATTCCCTCCGTCCACTTTTATAAGGTATTTCAATTTTGTCCTCATATATTCTAAAATTAGTGAATCTAGACTTATTTTATAGAAAGATTCCCTCATTTTAGTGTGTATATGGTCAAAATTGAAATTGGCAAGTAATGTGCCTTATTAAGTAAACGGAGGAAGTACTACTTTTTATGGACTAATCGGGCAACACGTTGACATCAACTATATATACATTAGATACGTCCACTTTTATCCATCTTTGTGACAATTAATTTGAGATGGGGGGAGTATGTTCCGAGTACGCTAGCCAGCATATGACTTGCTTCATGGGGTCAATGATTCACACTGGAGCAAGTTGTACCAGCACTTACCTGGGCGCCCAAGAGCCCGCTCAGCGATGTACTCCTCTTCGATTTGTACTAGTACATCAGTTTGTACTGCACGCATTTGTTGTGAGGCAGGTCTCGAGCCCAACCCCTGCATCGTCATTGGAGATAAGACCATGAATAGAAGGTGGAGCACAAGAGACAAGAATCCAGACCAAGCATAGCTTCTCGATCTCAGGGTCAGGGTCAGAGAGGGCCTACCGCCAGAGAGATTGAGGGGATCGGCAGCCCAACAACATCCAATACGCCCCCTTCGCCGTTGTCGGCCGCCTCGTCGCTGACGACCTCACTAGTCTACGGCCAAGTTACCTTTTCCACCGTCCGCCCTGATTTATTTCTGCATGTTTATGCGTTTTGTCGCCAACTTGTGATATTCTTGGGACATCAGTGTAACATCCCAAGTATGAAAACAACCTTTAGAATGTTTTACTTCTTGTTTATTTTTGTTTTGCATCATGACATCATCATTGCATTTGTTTTGGCATTTGTTTTCCATTTGTTTTCATCTGTTTTCCTTTGTTTTCCCATTTGAAATTCAAACAATATTCACATGTTTTGTTTCATACTTGTTCTGTTACAATTTCCAAATAGATATATTCAAATAAAACATCCTTTTGTTTCCATCAAAATAGAAAGCTCAAACTATTAATTTGCTCTTTTTAATAATTCACTTAATTTAAATTGCATTCAAATTCAATTAAAATTCCAAACAGCAACATAGTTTCAAATTTTTGGAAAACCAAAGTTGCACTAGGTTGCTGTTACAATAAATAAGCAATACAAATTTTCCTAAATTTTTCTACCCCCAAAAACCCTACCCTTTTCTTCCTATTTCTTTTCAGCAAAAAAAAACAGAACAGAGAAAATTAAAAAAGAAAAAAATCGCAGAGAGAGAGGCAGCAGGCCCAGCCCACCAAGCCTTTCCCCCCGGCCTGCTATCCCCCTCTCTATCTTCCTCCTGTACGGCAGCGCATCCGCGCTGCCCACGTCGGCAGCGACGGATGGGACGGCCGGGAGACCTCCTCCTCCACCTTATAAGCCCTACCCGCTGCCTCCACCCCTAGCCCTAGTTCCCCGCCACTTTTTCCCTCGCGCCGCCGTCGCCATTTCTTCTCCCTCTGCGCCACCTCCTCTCTCTCAACCTCACCACCGCGCCACCATCTCTGAAACCTCGATAATCGCCGCCGTGCTGCTTCTCCTCCCCTCGGGCTAGCCACGGGAATCAAACCCCCTCCGTTCCCTCTACTTCCTCGACACCACGGCAGCCTCGGAGAGGGACTGGAACACCGCCGCCATCCTTGCTGTCGCCGCCGTCGACAGTCGCCACCGAGCCGCTGCTTCCTCTTCATCGGAGGTGAGCATCACCTCCACTTTCCCCTCTCTATCTCCTCTCTGCACGAGTGCACGGCCACCGCAGCAACCACACGCATCACTGCACCCTTACACGACGAGAAGCAACGATCGCCGCCGGCCACCGTACCTGCTCTGTAGAGTTTCAGTTAACTGAACTAAAGTTCAGTTAACGCGCGGATCTGAACCATATCCTCCCCACGCACCCTTACCTGACAAGAAACGAATCACAGCGCAGTGGCACTGCACTGCGAGCGCGCACACGGGGTCGAGGGTTCGATCCCTGCCCCCCCCCCCCCCCGGGATTAAATCCCACCTTTTTCGCAAGGAGCACTGACAGGAGGGGCCCCCTGTCAGCGACTCCGCACACATGCGCCACCGTGGCCCCAGGGCCCCCTCGTCAGTGGCCTAGGCAGGGCCACTGCGAGGTAGAAATAGTTTCTGCCCTTTTCCTTTTGAAGTTTAAGTCCAAATCTTTTACAGATTAGTCCCTGTTTTCAAATTACAAATAACTTTTGAAATTCAAATCCAAATAATACAAATGAAATATGTATTCTGCACCAAATTAAATTCTCTACATGATTAAAGCATTTGTTTTCTGTTTTCAACATTTCAAATGTATTCAAATTTTAAATTCAAACAATTCATTTCAAATTTGGTTAATTACATAACTAATTCAAACTTAATTCAAATGTCACATATAAAATATGTTTTCCATGCTAAATTGAACCACCTTTTCAATTATAAACTTTGTTTCCTGTTTTGAATAATTAAAATTGGTTAAATAATTTAAACCTTGTTTAAATCATTTAAAATTGCTAAATTCATAACTTGGTCAAATTAAATTACTTTTGAACTTATAAAATATGTTTTCAAACCAGAAAAGTATAAACTTTTCAAATATGAATTTGGTTTAATGTTTTGAACAAATAAAAAATTCAAATAATTTCATACTTGAATTAAATCCTTTTAAATCTTGTTTAAACTTGTTTAATTCATAAGTAATTTATTCTAAATCCTTTTTCAATAATTGAAACATGTATTCCACCTAAAATTTTGAACAATTAAACTTGTTGAAAACAACAAATGCTTGTGTAACACCTTTAAGAAACCAAAATTCCACAACTTAATAAATAAAATTCCAAACTTGGTAAACTTCATTTCAAATGGCATTTATTGTTGTTTTCCTTTTGTTTTCCTCATCCATGCATCATGCTAATTCACTTTCACATGATGGTTAGTTGTAGATCATTTAATCCAACCTTAATTCATGGGCTTTTCATATGCAACCCAAGTTGCATGTGGGTCCATTTAATTATGTTATGTTACCATGTCAGCTATCTTATCCTTGGTGCATCAATTAAATTGACATGCATCATCCCATGTTTGTGCATTATGCCATGTTATTGATTGTTTGTCTCTCTGCGTTGTTTGTTTGCTTCTTCTCGAATAGACGACGACGTTGAGACAGACGAGACTTACGACACCCCTTCTGAGGATCTAGCTCAGTACCAGGCTGCTGAGTTTGCAGGCAAGTATTCACTCACATGAACCATTGTGTTCCTTTCCACATTGGATACCGATACTTTCCGTTGTCTATTCTGCTAGCCTTATGAATCGTTGCTTGTGTTCGATCCTATCACATGTTGTCCTTAACCCTGATATAGCCTCACCTCCACACCTATAACCCCGTTGCTTGTTGCCCGTGTCTTACTAGCATGCTTAGGGTTGTTTTTGCTCGAGTCTGATGTCTGTTACTTTCTGTTACCATATTACTTATGTTCTGGGGCTCGATGTTTAAACAATCAACCTGTTAATGATTGAGGTAATGCTAATTTGATGATAAGGCACTGGCAGGAGGCCCGGCGTGGTTTTGAGGCCTGCTAGTGTCGACCCTAATTAGGAAAACGGTCTTGTCTACTGATCTATGATGAGCGCACTATCCGCATGTGGGAAGCGTGTATGGGCGCCCCCCCTCAATTTGATTCGATTCGCATCTCGTCCAAATCGCCTCATTTAGTTCGGGTTTTGCATTTGCCGCATGCATATAGATATTTGCGAACCCAGGCCAGGGTGGAACTTTTGTAGTCGGCATTTAGGGAGACACGTTCTTTGAGTGCTATGAGGGTCCCATTTTCTTCGTGGGGCTTGATTAGCCGTGCGCTCAATTGCACGGGGTTCTTTGGGCTTGATGCGAAGAAGAGTTGAGTTGTGTTGAGTGCCCCGCTTGGTGGAAGGCATTCCATCTGGCGGGTTATTCTTACGTGTACGGCCAAATTGGTGCACCCCTGCAGGGTAAATCTTCTCGAGAAGCCGTGTTTTCCGCGGTTATGGTTGACTTGGTGAAAGTACTGGCTAACAAGTACTCAGAACAACTTACACCTAACTAATGATAACTTGACTAGTAATAGTTTTATTGACACAATAACTTGCACCATCATTAACCCAACTGTGTGAGTTATCCTCGTTGGATAAGGGGTGAGATCCAGGATGGGTTTGTTTGAGGTTAGTAGCAGTTGGTTACGATACGCTATCTTATCTCCTTTCTGTTAGCCGGAAGTTATAGCATGATTCTGTAGTTGGTTAGAGCAGCCTGCTGCCGCACTATTGTATCACCTATTCTTCCGTTGAACCCAAAGCATCTGTACTTGGTGTTGCCGGGTATACTATGGTATCTTGTGAGTCTTGCTTGCCAGTACGTTTATGTACTGACCCCTTTGGGGCTGTGGTTTCCGCAGACCACGTTTCCGAGGATCCCCATGGAGGCTACTACGTGGAGTATGACGAGGCTGCTGACGAGTAGACAGCGGACCCGGGCAGGATCCGAGACATCGTGGATGGGCTCCGCCTTTTCGTTTCCGGCCTCTTAGGCCTATTTGGATCTTGTCTGTACTCAGACACTTTGGATTCTTCCGCTGTGTTGTAATGATGAATTGTTGGGACATGTGTCCTCTGGATGATTGTATTTGCTATCTCTGCTCTAGTGAGAGCTATTTGCAACTTATTTTAATCTTTTGTGTCTTAGAGATATGTTGTGATATCAGTTGATCTAATGCCGTTGACGTACCATGTGTGTATGTTATGAAGTACGTCAACGGAAGTGTCCTGATTTCTATGGGATGGTTTGCGCAGACGATGGATAGTAGAGAATGGTTGTCACACGTTCACGTGTTGGCCTGCTCATATTGAGATGCGGGTGCCGGTATGCCCCGTAAGCCATTTGTTCTACTATTTAGCGGACTGTGAGTATCCTCTAGAAGTCCGGGTGCGACAAATGGTATCAGAGCCTGTCTTCCTGTAGGATCCCTTTTACTGGTCGCAGTTGAGTCTAGAAACTATTTTGTAGCTATATAGGAAAATTGAAACGTGAGAGTAGGAATTCTGTTCTTTTTCTTCTTTCCCCACCCACCCTCCCTTTTCTGGTAAGGAAGTGCAACGTTGTTTTCTCTTCTCACCTAAACTTTCAAGTTAGGATTTCACGTATCCTGGTTTCTCTAGGATAGTTATATCTACTAGTCCATAGGAATGGAGGTGGTTGTGACATGATTTATCATGTTGCCTACTCATGATTGAGAACGGAGGCGTGTAAGCCCCGGAAGCAGATCCTCTATTCCTTAAGCAGTAGATATTGATCCTTTAGAAGCCCGGATGGGTTTTCCGTAGTACCTCAGGAGTGTTTTGGTCTCGTGTTTCCCGATGTTGCTTCGATATCCTGTTCTTCTCAACATCCTTTTCGTCCGTTGAAACCTTGTTGTTGCTTTCCACTTCAGTTCTTCTACCAGTATCTAATCAAAACTACCCCGATCATCTGCAGATGGATCTCAGGTTCTACCCATAGGTGGTTCGTATGACTCGTTGCGAGAGCACTGCCGGTTATCCGGAGATGCTGAGAGACATGGTCACTTATCTGGGGTTCCGTTGGGCACCAGAGTACCAGGTCTACGAGCAGCAGCGAGAGTTTGACCAGACCTACTACCAGGCTATCGTCTACATTCTGTCAGATGATGGCATGAGCGTAGTCCACCGCTACGAGGCAGTAGGTTCCACAGTGGATATGGCAGTGCAGCAGGCAGCTTATGTGAGTCTCACCGTCCTTCGTGCTGACTACTAGGGATTTGACGATTCTATCTATCGCCACATTCCCCGTGGTTACATCACTTTGGAGGGAGCTCATGTCACTCTCTACGACAACTTGGATGTCTACGAGCATGATAACTCCAGGCTGCACACCACCGCTCAGTTTGTAAGGCACAGTGACGCAGTTGCCAGCACACTATCTCAGGAGTTGGCTTCAGTCAGAGAGCAGCTCTACCTTGCTTTGACTCGTCTGGCGACGTACACCACAGACTTTGTTGCAGACGAGCGCTTTGCACGTTTCGATCAGCCAGTTGGTCGTCGTCTGCCAGATGCTGGAGGTTACGAGCCGATCAGAGGTCCACTCCTTAACCTCGGTGCTGGTTACACTGGGATTCCACGCTTTGGAGCACAGGGAGTCGACGCTATGTACTTCACCACACCTAGAGTCGCTCTCAGACCACGTCAGATCTATGTGGATCGTCGTTCTACCTACTTTCGTGGGCGTGCTCCTCACCGTACCTCTCGCCGTACTCCTAGCCGCCGTCCTGCGTGATGAGCATGGGAGTACCGATGTATCCATTCTTAACTATGTTTAGTTATCCTTTGGCATTCGAACCAGTTATGGTGTGTTGGATATTCTGATGTATTTGAACCAGATCCTACCAAACCTTTCCAGATATTCTGTGACGCTTCTCTCCAAGGTCTAGGTGTAGCTCTTATGCAAGAACTTCAAGTTGTGGCTTATGCTTCACGTCAGTTGAACGCACATGAGCTCAATTATCCCACTCATGACCTTGAACTTGCAGCAGTTGTGTTTGCCCTCAAGAAATGGAGACAATACTTGTTGGGTAATCGCACTGAAATCTTTTCCGATCATAAGAGTCTGAAGTATATCTTCACTCAACCAGATCTAAACCTCAGGCAAAGGAGATGGATTGAAAAGATTAAGGACTTTGATCTTACCATTTCTTACACTCCAGGCAAGGCTAATGTTATGGCCGATGCTCTCAGTCGCAAATCGTATTGCAATAATCTCATGATCATGGAAAGCCAACCTCCACTGCATGAAGAATTCCAGAAGCTCAACCTTGGTCTTGTTCCTCAAGGCTATCTTGCAAACTTGACAGCCAGTCCAACTCTCGAGGGCAAGATTCGTTCTGAACAACATCGTGATGCTGAAATCAAGAAGATGGTAGAACACATCAAAGAAGGCAAGGAGAAATTTAAGTCCTTCTCAATTGATGACAAGGGAACTGTGTTCTTCGAAGGACGCATTGCAGTTCCTCAAGTTCAAAGTCTCAAATATGTCATTCTCAAGGAGGCTCATGAAACTCCTCTCTCCATACACCCTGGAAGTACAAAGATGTACCAGGATCTCAAAACATTGTATTGGTGGCCTGGCATGAAACGTGAAATTGCTCAATACGTTTCTGAATGCGACGTTTGTCAACGTGTTAAGGCAGTTCATCAGAAAACAGCCGGTCTTCTCCAACCTCTGAAAATTCCTGAGTGGAAGTGGGACATGATTGAAATGGACTTAGTCACTGGTTTTCCAAAGTCCAAGAAGGGCAACGATGCAATCTTCGTTGTCATTGATCGTCTCACTAAAGTAGCTCACTTCTTTGCTGTCAAAGAAACAATCTCAGCTAGCCAGTTAGCAGAGCTCTACACAGCAAAGATTGTTCCTCTTCATGGTGTTCCATTGGAAATAAGCTCAGACCGTGGAAGCATATTCACTTCTCATTTCTGGAAAAGCTTTCAAGAAGCATTGGGCACCAAACTTCTGTTCAGCACAGCCTATCACCCTCAGTCTCAAGGGCAAGTCGAAAGAGTCAATCAGATTCTCGAGGATATGCTCAGAGCATGTGGTCTCTCCTTTGGCATGAAATGGGAGGATTGTCTTCCATATGCTGAATTCTCCTACAACAACAGCTTCCAGGTAAGCCTAGGCATGGCACCATTTGAGGCTCTCTATGGCCGCAGATGCAGGAGTCCAATCAATTGGTCTGGAGCTGCTGAACGTTCACTCTTAGGCCCTGACATTGTCAAGGAAGCCGAAGAGAAAGTTCGCATCATTCGTGACAATCTCAAGATTGCTCAGTCTCGTCAGAAAAGCTACTATGAAAGCAAGCACAGGGATATGATCTATGCACCTGGTGACAAAGCATATCTCCGTGTAACTCCCCTCAGAGGCACTCATCGTTTTGGTGTAAAAGGAAAGCTGGCACCAATATACATTGGTCCTTTCAACATTCTCTCAAGGCGTGCGGAAAATGCCTATCGTCTTGAACTTCCAGAAAAGCTATCCAAGGTGCACGATGTGTTTCACGTGTCACAGCTCAAGAGGTGTTTCAAAGATCCAGATCGTGCAGTTGATCATGATTCCATTGAACTGCAAGAAGATCTATCTTATGAGGAGCACCCTATTCGTATTCTCGATGAGACCGAGCGTAAGACTCGCAACAAGAGCACCAAGTTCTTGAAAGTGCAGTGGTCCCATCATTCCGATAAAGAGGCAACGTGGGAGACCGAAGAGGATCTTCGCAAGAAGTATCCGGACCTTTTCTCTTCTCAGTAGGAATCTCGGGGCGCGATTCCTTCACGGGGGGCGTTTTGTAACATCCCAAGTATGAAAACAACCTTTAGAATGTTTTTACTTCTTGTTTATTTTTGTTTTGCATCATGACATCATCATTGCATTTGTTTTGGCATTTGTTTTCCATTTGTTTTCATCTGTTTTCCTTTGTTTTCCCATTTGAAATTCAAACAATATTTAAATGTTTTGTTTCATACTTGTTCTGTTACAATTTCCAAATAGATATATTCAAATAAAACATCCTTTTGTTTCCATCAAAATAGAAAGCTCAAACTATTAATTTGCTCTTTTTAATAATTCACTTAATTCAAATTGCATTCAAATTCAATTAAAATTCCAAACAACAACATAGTTTCAAGTTTTTGGAAAACCAAAGTTGCACTAGGTTGCTGTTACAATAAATAAGCAATACAAATTTTCCTAAATTTTTCTACCCCCAAAAACCCTACCCTTTTCTTCCTATTTCTTTTCAGCAAAAAAAAAACAGAACAGAGAAAATTAAAAAAGAAAAAAAATCGGAGAGAGAGAGGCAGCAGGCCCAGCCCACCAAGCCTTTCCCCCCGGCCTGCTACACCCCTCTCTATCTTCCTCCTGTACGGCAGCGCATCCGCGCTTCCCACGTCGGCAGCGGCGGATGGGACGGCCGGGAGACCTCCTCCTCCACCTTATAAGCCCTACCCGCTGCCTCCATCCCTAGCCCTAGTTCCTCGCCACTTTTCCCTCGCGCCGTCGTCGCCATTTCTTCTCCCTCTGCGCCACCTCCTCTCTCTGAACCTCACCACCGCGCCACCATCTCTGAAACCTCGATGATCGCCGCCGTGCTGCTTCTTCTCCCCTCGGGCTAGCCACGGGAATCAAACCCCCTCCGTTCCCTCTACTTCCTCGACACCATGGCAGCCTCGGAGAAGGACTGGAACGCCGCCGCCATCCTTGCTTTCGCCGCCCTCGACAGTCGCCACCGAGCCGCTGCTTCCTCTTCATCGGAGGTGAGAATCACCTCCACTTTCCCCTCTCTATCTCCTCTCTGCACGAGTGCACGGCCACCGCAGCAACCACACGCATCACTGCACCCTTACACGGCGAGAAGCAACGATCGCCGCCGGCCACCGTACCTGCTCTGTAGAGTTTCTGTTAACTGAACTGAAGTTCAGTTAACACGCAGATCTGAACCATATCCTACCCACGCACCCTTACCTGACAAGAAACGAATCACAGTGCAGTGGCACTGCACTGCGAGCGCGCACACGGGGTCGAGGGTTGGATCCCTGCCCCCCCCCCCCCCCCGGGATTAAATCCCACCTTTTTTCGCGAGGAGCACTGACAGGAGGGGCCCCCTGTCAGCGACTCCGCACACATGCGCCACCGTGGCCCCAGGGCCCCCTCGTCAGTGGCCTAGGCTGGGCCACGGCGAGGTAGAAATAGTTTCTGCCCTTTTCCTTTTTAAGTTTAACTCCAAATCTTTTACAAATTAGTCCCTGTTTTCAAATTACAAATAACTTTTGAAATTCAAATCCAAATAATACAAATGAAATATGTATTCTGCACCAAATTAAATTCTCTACATGATTAAACCATTTGTTTTCTGTTTTGAACATTTCAAATGTATTCAAATTTTAAATTCAAACAATTCATTTCAAATTTGGTTAATTACATAACTAATTCAAACTTAATTCAAATGTCACATATAAAATATGTTTTCCATGCTAAATTGAACCACCTTTTCAATTATAAACTTTGTTTCCTGTTTTGAATAATTAAAATTGGTTAAATAATTTAAACCTTGTTTAAATCATTTAAAATTGCTAAATTCATAACTTGGTCAAATTAAATTATTTTTGAACTTATAAAATATGTTTTCAAACAAGAAAAGTATAAACTTTTCAAATATGAATTTGGTTTAATGTTTTGAACAAATAAAAAATTCAAATAATTTCATACTTGAATTAAATCTTTTTAAATCTTGTTTAAACTTGTTTAATTCATAAGTAATTTATTCTAAATCCTTTTTCAATAATTGAAACATGTATTCCACCTAAAATTTTGTGTACTTTCCAAATATGAGCTTTGTTATTTATTTTGAACAATTAAACTTGTTGAAAACAACAAATGCTTGTGTAACACCTTTAAGAAACCAAAATTCCATAACTTAATAAATAAAATTCCAAACTTGGTAAACTTCATTTCAAATGGCATTTATTGTTGTTTTCCTTTTTTTTCCTCATCCATGCATCATGCTAATTCACTTTCACATGATGGTTAGTTGTAGATCATTTAATCCAACCTTAATTCATGGGCTTTTCATATGCAACCCAAGTTGCATGTGGGTCCATTTAATTATGTTATGTTACCATGTCAGCTATCTTATCCTTGGTGCATCAATTAAATTGACATGCATCATCCCATGTTTGTGCATTATGCCATGTTATTGATTGTTTGTCTCTCTGTGTTGTTTGTTTGCTTCTTCTCGAATAGACGACGACGTTGAGACAGACGAGACTTACGACACCCCTTCTGAGGATCTAGCTCAGTACCAGGCTGCTGAGTTTGCATGCAAGTATTCACTCACATGAACCATTGTGTTCCTTTCCACATTGGATACCGATACTTTCCGTTGTCTATTCTGCTAGCCTTATGAATCGTTGCTTGTGTTCGATCCTATCACCTGTTGTCCTTAACCCTGATATGGCCTCACCTCCACACCTATAACCCCGTTGCTTGTTGCCTGTGTCTTACTAGCATGCTTAGGGTTGTTTTTGCTCGAGTCTGTTGTCCGTTACTTTCTGTTACCATATTACTTATGTTCTAGGGCTCGATGTTTAAACAATCAACCTGTTAATGATTGAGGTAATGCTAATTTGATGATAAGGCACCGGCCGGAGGCCCGGCGTGGTTTTGAGGCCTGCTAGTGTCGACCCTAATTAGGAAAAGGGTCTTGTCTACTGTTCCATGATGAGCGCACTATCCGCATGTGGGAAGCGTGTATGGGCGCCCCCCTCAATTTGATTCGATTCGCATCTCGTCCAAATCGCCTTATTTAGTTCGGGTTTTCCATTTGCCGCATGCATATAGATATTTGCGAACCCAGGCCAGGGTGGAACTTTTGTAGTCGGCATTTAGGGAGACACGTTCTTAGAGTGCTATGAGGGTCCCCTTTTCTTCGTGGGGCTTGATTAGCCGTGCGCTCAATTGCACGGGGTTCTTTGGGCTTGATGCGAAGAAGAGTTGAGTTGTGTTGAGTGCCCCGCTTGGTGGAAGGCATTCCATCTGGCGGGTTATTCTTACGTGTACGGCCAAATTGGTGCACCCCTGCAGGGTAAATCTTCTCGAGAAGCCGTGTTTTCCGCGGTTATGGTTGACTTGGTGAAAGTACTGGCTAACAAGTACTCAGAACAACTTACACCTAACTAATGATAACTTGACTAGTAATAGTTGTATTGACACAATAACTTGCACCATCATTAACCCAACTGTGTGAGTTATCCTCGTATTGCTTCTTTGGATAAGGGGCGAGATCCAGGATGGGTTTGTTTGAGGTTAGTAGCAGTTGGTTACGATACGCTATCTTATCTCCTTTCTGTTAGCCGGAAGTTATAGCATGATTCTGTAGTTGGTTAGAGCAGCCTGCTGCTGCACTATTGTATCACCTATTCTTCCGTTGAACCCAAAGCATCTGTACTTGGTGTTGCCGGATATACTATGGTATCTTGTGAGTCTTGCTTGCCAGTACGTTTATGTACTGACCCCTTTGGGGCTGTGGTTTCCGCAGACTACGTTTCCGAGGATCCCCATGGAGGCTACTACGTGGAGTATGACGAGGCTGCTGACGAGTAGATAGCGGACCCGGGCAGTATCCGAGACATCGTGGATGGGCTCCGTCTTTTCGTTTCCGGCCTCTTAGGCCTATTTGGATCTTGTCTGTACTCAGACACTTTGGATGCTTCCGCTGTGTTGTAATGATGAATTGTTGGGACATGTGTCCTCTGGATGATTGTATTTTCTATCTCTGCTCTAGTGAGAGCTATTTGCAACTTATTTCAATCTTTTGTGTCTTAGAGATATGTTGTGATATCAGTTGATCTAATGCCGTTGACGTACCATGTGTGTATGTTATGAAGTACGTCAACGGAAGTGTCCTGATTTCTATGGGATGGTTTGCGCAGACGATGGATAGTAGAGTATGGTTGTCACACGTTCACGTGTTGGCCTGCTCATATTGAGATGCGGGTGCCGGTATGCCCCGTAAGCCATTTGTTCTACTATTTAGCGGACTGTGAGTATCCTCTAGAAGTCCGGGTGCGACAATCAGCCATATCTCTACCCGCGAGCGCCATCGGGACTCGATGGCAACTACCAGTGCATCTGGGCGCGGAGTGTCCTCAGTTCGATGGCAAGCGCCATCTGGATGTTCATTGGCATTCATGAAGGCATAGGGAGCGCAAGTATTCCTAGCTAAAAGGAAATTGCCCGTTGTTGCACCTCTACCTTTTCCACTCTTTTCTATTTTCCTTCTGAACCCCTATCCTTTCTTCTTTCAGCTCCGACCAGCACTAGGACCAGAGGATGCATCCTCTCCAGCTGGAAGCAGTCCCTTGTGGCGTGTGAGTACATGCGGTGAAACTCACAGTAAGGGCGGTTGTCCGCCACGGGTGAAGCGTTGATGCGTCCTTGCTTGCGTTCTGGCTCGGCAGCCAGAACGGCCGGAGCTTTTCATTTGGCATCCGCATCGTCACCTCGAGCCTTTGTCTTTGTCTTGGGTGCCACCGGCTTGGATTCATCGGGAGGCACGTTGTGCCTGAAGAGGCGTCCCTTCTCATCCTTAGCGCACATGTCAACCATGTCCACGAGCTCGACAGCGGAGGTGAGGTCGTCCCTGATGCCGAGCTCTTCGAGCATGCGCTCGTTGGTGATCCCTTCCCTGAAGGCGAAGATAACGTTTGCGTCGGCGATGCGGGCGATCTTGTTGCGCGTCTAGCTGAAGCACTGTAGGTACTGGCGAAGTGTTTTGCTGAGCCGCTGGCGTATGCCGCGAAGGTCGTTGTAAGAGAGGGGGCGCTCGGTGGAGCCCTTGAAGTTGGCGAAGAAGCGGAGGCACCACTCCTCGAACGACCTGATAGAGCCTTCTTGCAGATTCATGAGCAAGACGAGGGTTGGCCCTTGAGGGCCATGGGCAACCAGTTCGCCATGCACT
This sequence comes from Alopecurus myosuroides, assembly GCA_028641055.1. Classification (NCBI taxonomy): domain Eukaryota; kingdom Viridiplantae; phylum Streptophyta; class Magnoliopsida; order Poales; family Poaceae; genus Alopecurus; species Alopecurus myosuroides. Next base: position 256,812,388 of record CM054058.1, read on the forward strand.
TGTGGCCCCCTTTGCAGCTCCTACGCTCAGACAGTAGAGTTGTAGGAAGTCAAGGGGAGGAGTAGTGACGTCGTAGAGAGATGGCAGCGTGGGGTTGAACTTTGGCGGCCTGGAGACCGTGCGAAGTTGCTTGGTGAACGCGAGGGCGCCGCCGACGTAGACCACTGCGCGGCCGACCCTGGCGAGGTTGCGGATGGTGCGGCGCTCGCGTTTGTGGCAGCGCTCGATTTGAACGCGCGCATCCGGAGGGGTGCGCGGGATATGGCAGTTGTTGCGGGGGTCGGTGCTGGACTCCGTGCTGCCCCACGGCGCAACACGTGGCGTGCCTTGGTGGCTGTGGACGAGCCGGAGGGGTCTCCAGCTCGAGCAGAGAAGAGCCCTGAGGGACAACGCAGCCGAGGTGGTCGGGCTTCTCATGGTCGTTGTGTGATGGGGAGCTCTCTCCCCTGTTGGGCGGAAGACACTCGTGTGCTGGCGCACGAGTTCCTGGTGGCTCTCTGTGGCCGCCTCCGCAGCCGCCTGAGGCTCCCTGACTCATTCGTGAGGGCCATCGACCGTAACTCTCCCCGTGGGTTTTGGCTCCAGGTGGTGCGTTGTATCAACGGACCCTGGTGGGCGTCTATGGATCTTTGCTCTGCTGTCCACTTGTCACTGACGAGAGGATGGAAAATCTTCGCCCATGCCCAGAAGCTGGAGGAGAGCTAGGTTCTCCATCTTTGGTTCGATGGAGGAGACATGATCTTCGTGAAGATCTTCGGGTGTCATGGTGAGAGCAAGGAGTGCTGCGTCGAGAGCGGAAGCAGCGACGAGAGCTAAGATGGCGATGAAGATGATGCTGATGAAGAGGAGGACAAAGAAGATTCATCAGCCGTCGAGGTTGAGGGTGAGGAATCTGACTCGGTCAGGGCTGGAGTGCTGTTGTCGAGAGGGAAGGCCTGACGATCCTGATCTGTTAGCCTTCCTTTTCATCTGGGTCGTCAGCCTTCGTATAGTCTCCCCTTCTTCCTCACTTTTCCCCTCAGCAACTCCTTCTTCGGCCGACCATATCCCGTAGCTTTGGCGAGATAGGTTCGGGCACGGTTGGTCGCCGTCCTTCCTTCTTCTACAACCGTAGAGAGATAGTAGCTCTCCCATTTCCCTTGCTTCTTTTTGTCTTATGTATGGTCCTGGAACATGCTTATGTACTGAAATGTTCTTCGAGAACTAAATCTCAAAAAAGGATGTGCTTTCTTTCTTTGTGATTCTTTTGAAGAATTGTATTGAGGTTTTCCGTAGAGTAGTGCATCTCTAAGGATGCAGCAAGGGCAGTTCAACTTAGCTCTGTGCGAGTCGCTTGATGGTGCATTGCATCCGTGGATGTCGCTATGGTGGTTCCTTGTTGAGATGCTTTGTGTTTCCTTGGTGGAATTCCTGCTTGGTTGCTTCGCGAAACAGGTGGTTGTTTCTGCAGTGAGCAAGAGCGTGTGTCTGATTCTCTTATCCTGGGTACCTCGAGAGGAAGTCAGCACTAATGACTTTAGTCGAGGTGTCGTGCACGGTAGCGACATGTTTAGACAGAGCTCTGCCGCTTTGGTTTAATCTAATTGGGTCCCACCGATGCACGGGTACCGATCCCAGCCCCTCCTCGCGAGGCGTCCTCGAGAAGAAGTAGCACATGCAGGGAGAAACAGCTTGTCGAGGCGACAAGGACAGAGGAAAAAAGGAATTTACTGCTAGGGTGAGGCTTTCCTTTACAACACTTAAGGGTGTCATGACCCTACGGTCCCCCAAGAGGCACTTGACGTCACCGTGCGGACACGGGACTCCCATCGTCATGGGGCTAATACTCGCGCGAGTTCAGGTGCAAAGGTTTGCCATGCGGCTTCCCATTGTGTGGGTAGAGGCCCTCACACTAGGCGACACTCCTGGTGAGCGCCCTCTGAAACCCTCACGGAGAGAGGTCCTGGAGCTGTTTTACCGTGGCGTCACGGGGTCCCCTCGAGGGTGCATCACCACAGCCTAGGAGTGGCATGTTGAGCAAGAAAGTACTATGGGTAGAACTTCCACAGGTGCTGGATGTTCCACGGGTTTGGCACAGGCGTGTCGTCTTCTGTCTCCAGGCGAGCCACCCCGGGACACGCGACGTGCGTTACCCGGTACGGTCCCTCCCACATGGGAGAGACTTGTCTGGAGAGGATCCTCCTCGGGACCAGGTGTGCGTAGCCTAATGTTGTTGCCGTGGTAGCGCTGGAGGCCTTGCAGATACCGAGCCGTGCGGACAACGGCTCGGGTTCTTGCCTCCTCGAGGAGCAGCAGGTCTTCGGCGTGGAGTTCCCCCTGCTTATCTTCGTTGAAGGCCAGGGCTCGGCGAGATCCATGCTTGAGTTCAACAGGGAGAACGGCCTCGACCCCATAGACTAGGGAGAAAGGCGTTGCCCGAGTGGCCTTGGTTGTGGTGGTGCGGATGGACCACAAGACCGCCGGGAGTTCTTCGATCCACTTCTTCTCGTGGCCTCGAGCTTGTTGAAGCACTGTGTCTTGAGGCCCTTGAGGACCTCGGCGTTGGTGCACTCTGCTTGGCCTTTGCTGCGTGGGTGCGCGATGGAGGCGTAGCATATTTTGGTGCCTAGGTTGGCGCAGTAGGACTTGAAGAGGCCGCTTGTGAACTGTGCGTCGTTGTCGGTGATGGTGCGGTTGGGTACGCCGAAGCGGCAAACCAACCTCTTGATGAACTTCACCCTCGTTCTTACCGGGATGTCCCAGACCGGTTCGACCTCTACCCACTTGGTGAATTTGTCGATGGCTACATAGAGGTAGCAGTAGCCCCCGAGCGCTCGTGGGAATGGTTCCAGGATATCCAAGCCCCTGACCGCGAACGGCCACGAGAGGTGGATTGTTTGCAATCCTTGCACAGGCTGGTGTGTTTGCTTGGTGTGGAACTGGCATGCCTCACGGTTCTTGACTAGCTCGGTTTCCTTGATGGTTGTAGACCAGTCTAAGCCGTATCGGAAGGCCTTGCCGACGAGGGTGCGCGATGAAGAGTGGTGGCCACAGTCGTCTTGGTGGATGTTGTTGAGGAGCTGCACGCCATCATCCGGGGGGACGCATAGCAGCGCCACACCATTGGGGCGCCTCGGATATAGCTTCTGGTCGATGACGCAATACATCTTGTTCGAGGAGCAACGTGCTCTGCCTCTTCTTCATTCTCGGGGAGATCCCCTTTCTGGATGTAGTCGATGAGTCTCTTGTTCCAGCATGCTTCCTCATGAGTGTATACCAACACTAGGCGGTATCCCGAGGGGATACCTTAGTCCGGTGCGCCTTGGGCGGGAGCTCTTCCTCGAGGTGCTGGTGACTTTGCCCCTCATCATCGTCAACTGGGGGACGATGGACGACTTGTCGAGCCTCTATTCAAAGACACCTGGGGCTTGCGCCCAATTTCTTGATGCTCCTTTCGCGATGTCGTCTATTTCTTTGTTGTCCCCTCGAGGGATGTGTTGCAGCTCCATGCAGAGGAGCCGTTTCTCAAGCTTTTGAACCTACTCGAGGTATAAAGCCATGCGTTTTTCCTTTGATGTGTAGCTCTTGTTGGAGAAGTTTACGAGGAGCTGGGAGTCTCCCTTGATGGTGAGGCGCTTGACGCCTAGGGCTGCGACTGCCCTGATGCCGGTGAGGAGGCTCTCGTACTCGACGTTGTTGTTGGAGACTTTGGCCTTGTGGCCAAAATGGAGCTGGATGGCGTAGTAAAGCTTGTCACCGGATGGCTACGTAAGCACGACGCCAGCCCCCAATCCCTGGAAGGAGAAGGCACCGTCAAAGTGCATGGTCCATACTCCTGGAGCCAGCATGCCCGGGGCGGCTGGCTCCTCTTCAAGGTCTTCCTCCGGCGGCGGGTTAGTCCATTCTTCGTTGAACTCCGCCAGAGCTTCTCCTAAAATTGTCTTGGTCGTCAGGAACTGGAGCCCGAATAGTTGGAGCTCGACAGCCCACTCGGTGACACGCTCAGTGGCATTGGAATTGTGCAGAATCTGCTCGAGAGGGAACGCGGATACCATTGTGATGGGCTGTCCGTTGAAGTAGTGGCGAAGCTTCCTTGAAGCCCCAAGGACCGCATATAGAAGCTTCTGCTGCACAGTCTGCCTCTCGCAGGCATCTCAAAGCATGGTGCTAACAAAGTAGACATGGTGTTCGATGAGAGAGACTCTAGAGGTATAGGCAGTGAGTTGTTCTAACGTATTGGAGCTCTCCTAGGGCTTGAGGGTGTCCCCCTTGTGGTGGTTTTGCCGTGCAGCGGGGTCCTCTAGAGGAGAGGAGGGCGTGGAATCCAGGCCGGGCAGGGCGTGGGCTCTAGACCAGGCAGCGGCTCCCGCGGTCGCGGTGCGACCAAGATGGAGGGCTTGCCAGATACTTCTGGAGGTCCTAAAATGTAGTAGCCGTCTCGGTAGTCCATTTGAATGGATCTGATCTCTTCATGAGTTTAAAGAATGGCAGAGCCTTGTCGCCAAATCCTGAGATGAAGCGTCCTAGTGCTGCCACGCATCCCGCGAGGCGATGAATTTCTTCAACCATCGTGGAGGCTACTGTAACATCCCTGTTTTGTTACAATAGGGGTTGTTGTGTTGTTCTCATCTCACTCATGCATGAAAGAGTTTTGAAACAATTTAAAAATTTGAATTTAAAGGAAACTTGCTAAAAAACTACTTAAAGTGATCACCCAAATTTTGTTCTAAAAATAATTTCAATTTTGGAAAGCAAATACATGGTGAGCTTGCAAATTTCATAAGGTTTTCAAAAAGTATTTTTGCCAAATTTTTGCTCCACAAAAAGGCCCTCAAAAATCTGTTTTGGTTCTGTTGTAGGTCCAAAAGGACCCCTTGGTAACTTCCCAGTTTCCTCCAGGGGGTTTTCCGCGAAAATGTTTTTAACTTCTTCTTCCTTGTCGCCGGCCAGGGAGGCAACCCGCCGCCGCCCTCCACCTCCTGCTCGGCCCTTTCGACGTGGAGGCCCGAGACCCCCTCAAGGAGAAGTCCAGATCGAGCCTATTCCGCAGAGCTCCCTCGCAGTCCCCTCCTCTTCCCTTCTCTGTCTCTCCCGCAGCACCCTAACCCTACCCCGACGATCCGCCGGCCGCCGCCGTTGTTCTGGCCATCGTAGAGCCCCGACGAGGATGCCATCTGCTCCGTCGTCCTCTTCTCCGCCTCTCCGAGCACCCACGCTCCCCGGGAAGACGCCAACCGCCGGGATCGACCCCTTCTTCCCTGCGGCCGGTGAAGCTCCGCCGCCGCGATTCGCCGCCGTCCGCCTTCTTCCGGCCTCCCCGACCATCCTCCCAGGTTCCCGGTGAGCCCACCTTCTCCCAGCACCCCTCCTCCTTCGCCCCCGCGGCCGTTTTCGCAGAGTTCCCCGGAGCCGCCGCCTCCGCCGCATTTCGTGCACGGCGCCGTCGCTCCGACGACCTTCAGCGGGTGGCGCCGCCACCACTGGGTCCGCCTCAGCGAGGCCGTCCGAACGCACATACGTGCGCTTCCAGGGTCGCCGCGGTTCACCGGCGGCGACCACCTCTGTCTCCGGTCAGCCATCCGATGACGTCATGCTGACGTCATCGTGACCTCAGCCACGGCCACCTGTCCACCATTTTGTTTAATTAAAAAGAAAAATTCAAATTGACAAGTGGGCCCCACTTTTTAATAATTACAGATTTTGGTTTAAAATGAAATAATTAATAACTTCATGTTGGTAACTCAGAAAAATATGAAAAATACATGGTTGAGTTCAGAAAAATATTTCAAACCCAAATATGTCACTTTCATACATGTTTGACAAACTTTATTTTGGGCATTATTTAAATGCAATTAAATCATCTAAAATAAAGAAAATAAGTTTTTAATCAATAAAATCAGAAAAATACAAGTTATATACCAAAATGCTCAAAATGATAAATGCAACTTGTTTATAATGTTTTCAACCCCATTTGAGCAACCAAAATGGTACTCACTTTCATAACCGTCCGAAACCCCCTCCGGGGTCCATTTCGGGCAAATTTCAGTAAAATTTCATAACTAACATACGAACCCTAGCAACCCATTAATCATGTCTAGGGCTTTATTTCAGTGCATTAACTTGCTCATGCATACATATTGTGCATTGCATCGATGCCATGGTTGATTGTTCTTCTTTGTTTCGGTGTTATTCCCCCTCGATAGAATCCGACTCCGAAGAGAAGGCCAACAACTCTATGACGAATACTTGATCTTAACCGACAAGTCAAGCACTTATTCCTGAAGACTTTATCTGGTTTTCTTATAACCAAGGCAAGCATAACCTCTTATCTGCTCATATATGATTTCAAAGTGATTTCAATCTCGTACTTTGCATCCGGTTCCAAACTATTTGATGTCAGCAGATAGAGTTATCCTATATATTGCATAACCTAGATATCCTGATCCACTTCACCTAGCAGCTATAGGCTTGTTTGTGCGCGCTCCGCTAAACCTTGTGAGTCTTGCTTAGCCATGCCTAGTTGATGAATCTGTTCAATGCGTGAATCTTCTATGTCAGGTGTTTATGGTTTGAATTACCTTTGATAACTTGACTAATCACGGCATGGATGTGAGGCCACAATGGGTTGTGGCGTTTTGTCCTGTTCATGCCCCTAGGAGCGAGTTCTCGCCTTCGAGCCAAGACTGAGCGTACAGCCACACGTGGGCCGATGAACCCCGCCCGGCTGACTAACTTGTTTAACCTTATCCATGAGCCACGTAGTTTGAGCTTTCCATCTGCGTGTGAGTCGGAAAATGTTTTGGAGAAAACTAGGTCGTGACCGGGACAAGTGATGGACGTACACGGATCTTGTTCCCGACTCACAGAACAGGTGCCGTCAGGAGGTGGCCAACTCCCTGTTGACGGGGTGGCCCTGTTTGGGTTGACTCATGGATATGGTTCGACAAGGTAAAGGCCGGGAATCGACCACCCTCTGCCGGCACTTCCCGGACTAGTGCCAACCCGGTGGCACTAAGAGTCGGTTGGTACGTGTGGGTAAAGTTGTACACCCCTGCAGGGTTAAATCTTTTCGAAAAGCCGTGTCTGCGGTTAAAGACGACTTGGTGACGGATTCTGTGATCATAGATAACTTAAACGGAATGATTAAAACTTGCTGATAACGAATGAAGGATGCCTCCTCGGAGATGCCGAGAGGGGTTACCTTGTAGTATGAGATAGTGTGGAACAACTGGAGGAGGTGATCTTTGAAGCACGAGGTGCTGATATGTTTCGGTGGATTAAAAAATGATGATATCAGTAGTTGAGTAGCTTTCTCATCTGTTTCCAAAATACTCCATGAGACGTGCTATTCCTTCCTCAACTTGCAAAACAAAGATGGCTTTACGCAAATAACCTTCATAAAACCTTTCTGAAGATAGCAGATATATAATAGGTTAACTAAGTCTTGTTGAGTACCTCACGTACTCAGGTTTGCTTAATTTTGGTTCAGGTGAAGATCTTACTTCAGTGGTGTTTCAACGTGGACATCGACGAGTAGTTCGGGGTTCCCAGGTAGCAGCCTGGGATCTATGGGCTGGGACGTCGCCTTATGTTGCGGCCTCTTAGGCCTTTTTGGTTCTTGTTGATTAGCAACATAACTTGCCTTCCGTGGTCTGATGTAATGTTGGGTCATGTGACCTCTGTTTGTAAGCTATACTCTAGTAACACATGTTTAGTACAACTTCATGTTTAGAGTACTGCTTTGATCGGTTGTTGGTTTCGAGTTCATTGTTATACAGTTTTGGCTATGCCTGCATAGTTGTCGCAGTCGAGGGGTTGTGGAGCCGATGATCCATGTCCGAGCCCGCCTGTCGATTTGATCGGCCTGGGGCGAGGTAACCCCAGTAACCCTCGATTGTTGTTGCACTTTCTGGACACATAGCATCTCTGTATAGCTTTGGTCCCGTTTCCTTCAGTTTCTTTCGATTCGTGGACGCTTTGATATGCATATTGGGTTATGACTAGCATGGATACAAGGAGTAGTAGACTGGGGATCCGGACTACGTGCCGATGAATCCAGTCTGCCTGCCGTTGTTTGTTGCGGCCGGGGCTGGTAACCCTGAAGCCCTTGTGAGTCCATGGCTAGGAGCACATAACAGTATGTATATCTTTGGGTCCGGGGTCGTGACAAGTCTTGGTATCAGAGCAGGACTGCCTGTAGGAAAACCTTACTGCTTGGTCGATGTCGAGTCTAGAGTTTTTGTGAAAACTAGTTTGAAACCTCAAATGAGTTGTGAAAAACCTTCTTAGGATTCTTTTTACTCCTTATCTGGTATCGCTCTAATTCTGGGTCACCTTATCTGTTTTGATTTGAAAAGGTTTTGCTATCCCTTCTAGTCATTCAAAACCTAGGTGGCTTCTCTGGCAAGGACGTCTTTTACCCAAGTTGACCTAGTGTTAAGTTCTAGAGTCGTGTGTGTTCCATCCTCCGTTACCTCTTAAACTGGGAGATTTCCTTCCATTCTAATCTCTCAGAGCTGTGTGGTTTCCACATTCTTACATGTTCCAAAATCTCAAAATCCTGAACCTCGAGATCTGCTCTCCATCTCGAATGTATCCGTTATCCTCTGCCCAAATTCTTCCGGAGTTACGCTGTCTTTTGAAAGATATTTCGTGATTGCAAATCGTAGTGTCCTTTGTGGCACTCATATAGCAGTTACTCCTTTCGTCATGTTTTTTTTTAAAACCTTGGACTTGAACCAAAGGTCCCGGAATGTGCTGAATTGCGGTGAGTTGAGTCATGTGGTTTCATAACCAGGTGATGCTCATGCTACCAGTACAGGATGCTGACCTTTAACCCAAGTTCTGTTTCTTTGGATCCTGAGGAATTTGTTCTACCTCAGGATGGCTAGGTAATCTCAATTCCAATAGCCATAGGCTTTCTTCTGGAACCAAAAAGGGATCACAACAAGAGTGATCATTGTGGCTTCCACATCTTTGTTCTTGGTTCAGCTATACCTCTCTTTTGGCATGGGTTCTACACCTGAGTATTAACCCGTGTATCCAACGTGATCCCAGGATTTTCCAGAGCACGTTCCTACTCTTAGCTGCTTCCCGAACTCCGTCCATTGTTTGGAAACCAAGTTACATATGGTGTTGGATTCTTCCAATGCATTTGCTCTTGTTTCCCGTCAGAACGTTCCACCTTGGAATGTCAGGAGAAGCAAACTCCAGTATCTCGTTCATCTCAAGGACCAGGTCAAAGTTTTGTAATTCGCAGATTAAAGAAGTTTCATTAGCTTCTGTTCTGTTCTACCTTTAAGTATCACACTCTTATATATCAAGAGGTCGTGTTAAGTTTCATGGCCTTAATGATGAAGTGATGCTCTCGCACATCTTCACCCCCTTTCCTCTAAGCTCGAATGCATGAGAATGATGGTTTGTTCATCGACATGTGTATCAGCTATTCCAAGCAATTCTTATTGCTTTGAGAAATCTAAGAAAACATCTGTATCCTTCTTAGCACTATCAGTCACCCGGTCTTTACTAAAGTTGGTCGTGTTACCAAATCCGTTCATTCCGGTGCACATTCTTGATCAGAGAGTTAGGTTTATACCAAAGCTCTCAAGACCTTATCGGGTGCTTTGAAAAGCAAGTTCCCTTCCAACTTCGAGACATACCGGTAGGTTGTGATATTCTGGTTGTCTTTCTAGAAGTATCACCAGGTTGTTACCTGACCGTGATGTCTAAACAAGGGGTACTTTGAACCCCTCCTTTCTCTAAGAAACTATGCTGGATACCCTGGACTAGTTGGTTGAGTTTAAACAACAACTTAGAGAGTTGAAAGGCACGAACTCTTCCCAACTTGTTCCTTTGATAAGGGATATCTAGTTTTCCTCGTGTTGAAGCAGGATAGTACCTCCTTTGCGGAAATGCTATCACTCTATCCCCTTGATTTGATTTGGGCTATCGTCAAATCGAGAAAAGATTCAAGGACTATCTTGATGGTGCTTCTTCTCATGGTGTTTTTCCCAAGTACACCTTCATGTCCTTTAGTCTGACCAATATTTTGCCTTGTTCATGTGACATACGAATCCCTCTTCTTGGAGTAACTTGATAAGGGTGTTATTGAGCCCAACGACGACATTCCTAATTTCCCCAAGTTGCTAGAGGCTCGTGCTGAACAATTGGCAACAATGTTGGAAACTTTTGAGAACCATCTCTGTGTCATCACTAAGTTGTGTTCTGGATGTTCGAAGTAACTTACCCCAGTCCATGTGCTTATGGTGAAAGTTGTCGCCGTGGATTCGAGTAAAGTTTCCTTGTTCCTTCGGGAAGAATTCCAAGTCGGTCATGTATGTGTGGACTATTCTTGATATGGTAGGTTGTTACCTCCATTTATTTGAAGAAGTTTGCATCCACGCAAGGCCACTGACTGATTTTTCCTTAAGAGAAGAAGTCCAAGATCTTGGTGATCTTCGTTATCATCTTTCCCACAAGGACTCCGATGTGTTTTGTTGCAACTAAACCATGTAGATGCAACCGTCTTTCGCAAGTTGCTAATACATGAGTTCTACAACCTTACTCATCCTCTTGAGTGTGACATCAAAGTCCATGTCTTGAGAATCTAGCATATGTATCTCGTTGGTAACCGGTGCAATCTCTTTGATCATACTTACTGAGTCTCAGTTATCAACCCACTAACCAGAGCTAAATCTCAAGCAGCAACGATGGTTGGTGTTCCCTTAAGGATATTGATCTAAGTCCATTTGACAATCCGGCATGGTTGATGTTGTGGTTGACACAATTAGCCGGAAGGCCTAATGTCATATCTCCTTTAATCCGTAAGAACAGCCACTCTCCGTGAGAATTCTTGTGTAGCTTATTCTAACAAGTTTCCTCCCCGTTCTTCCAAACCGGAGTTCATCTTTGACTGGATGACCTATAGAAGGCTTGTCGTGAGCCTGCTGTCGGAATCTAGAACATCCAGGATAACCTGGAAGTTGATCTTTCCAATATCTCTCTGTCAAACCTCCAAAACCTTTGTTTTAGTGGAAACAAGTTCATCATGAGAACCATCTCTTGGTGTTTTGTAACCACCATTGTTCAGTTTCCTTCCTCAAGTTGTTTGTACTTGAATCTCTGTTCATCTCACGCATTGTGTGAATTCGTCAGTCACTCCAGCCGTGGGATCTCAACCATGTGGTAAACGTATGCTACGGATAACCCACAATAGAAAAGAGATTCCCTATCTTCTTCTGGTGTTTTCAATCCTCATTGGTGACCATCTTTACTACGTGACCAAGAATTCCTCCCTAATTACGGTGTTCCAACATTCCGTGGTTACTCATATTCTGTTGTGAAGTAACCTCATGATCTTCGACAAAGATTTCAAGAAAGCTGTTATGGAATGGTTGAAAGTTCCGTTATCTTTCGTTTCCACTCCGAAGAGTGAACATGATTTCGTATCAAATTCTTTCCGATGCACGATTACAGTGTTTTCTCATGATTTTCCTCGTCTACGGATATTACGTCGTGGTATCCAAGACCATCCTTTTCATCTTGGTTATTTGTTTGAAGAAAACCTCGGTTTCACAAGTTGTTCAACCTTTCTTTTCCAAAAGGATTTAAAGTCTTGTGCAAAGCTCATATTCTAAATCCTTTCAAGGACCATCGTCCATAAACTTGAAACCATCTTTTATTCCCTCCGTTACCTTGATGTGTTTCATGCATGTTAACTCAAAAGTTCTTTATGAACATTCCTATCATGAGTTAGCCATGAAATACTCGATCTTCGTGAAGATCATTTCCTAAGAGTTTCCCTCCTACCTAAGGTGTATCCGTTCAATACTTCAAGGTGCTACGGATCAACCTCTTCAACAAGAGAACCGTAAGGTTCGAGAAGATCGATCAAAACCGGTGTTCCTTCTTTCTTCTCCTTCGGGAATCTCGGGACGAGATTCTTGTAAGGGGGGTAGATTTGTAACATCCCTGTTTTGTTACAATAGGGGTTGTTGTGTTGTTCTCATCTCACTCATGCATGAAAGAGTTTTGAAACAATTTAAAAATTTGAATTTAAAGGAAACTTGCTAAAAAACTACTTAAAGTGATCACCCAAATTTTGTTCTAAAAATAATTTCAATTTTGGAAAGCAAATACATGGTGAGCTTGCAAATTTCATAAGGTTTTCAAAAAGTATTTTTGCCAAATTTTTGCTCCACAAAAAGGCCCTCAAAAATCTGTTTTGGTTCTGTTGTAGGTCCAAAAGGACCCCTTGGTAACTTCCCAGTTTCCTCCAGGGGGTTTTCCGCGAAAATGTTTTTAACTTCTTCTTCCTTGTCGCCGGCCAGGGAGGCAACCCGCCGCCGCCCTCCACCTCCTGCTCGGCCCTTTCGACGTGGAGGCCCGAGACCCCCTCAAGGAGAAGTCCAGATCGAGCCTATTCCGCAGAGCTCCCTCGCAGTCCCCTCCTCTTCCCTTCTCTGTCTCTCCCGCAGCACCCTAACCCTACCCCGACGATCCGCCGGCCGCCGCCGTTGTTCTGGCCATCGTAGAGCCCCGACGAGGATGCCATCTGCTCCGTCGTCCTCTTCTCCGCCTCTCCGAGCACCCACGCTCCCCGGGAAGACGCCAACCGCCGGGATCGACCCCTTCTTCCCTGCGGCCGGTGAAGCTCCGCCGCCGCGATTCGCCGCCGTCCGCCTTCTTCCGGCCTCCCCGACCATCCTCCCAGGTTCCCGGTGAGCCCACCTTCTCCCAGCACCCCTCCTCCTTCGCCCCCCGCGGCCGTTTTCGCAGAGTTCCCCGGAGCCGCCGCCTCCGCCGCATTTCGTGCACGGCGCCGTCGCTCCGACGACCTTCAGCGGGTGGCGCCGCCACCACTGGGTCCGCCTCAGCGAGGCCGTCCGAACGCACATACGTGCGCTTCCAGGGTCGCCGCGGTTCACCGGCGGCGACCACCTCTGTCTCCGGTCAGCCATCCGATGACGTCATGCTGACGTCATCGTGACCTCAGCCACGGCCACCTGTCCACCATTTTGTTTAATTAAAAAGAAAAATTCAAATTGACAAGTGGGCCCCACTTTTTAATAATTACAGATTTTGGTTTAAAATGAAATAATTAATAACTTCATGTTGGTAACTCAGAAAAATATGAAAAATACATGGTTGAGTTCAGAAAAATATTTCAAACCCAAATATGTCACTTTCATACATGTTTGACAAACTTTATTTTGGGCATTATTTAAATGCAATTAAATCATCTAAAATAAAGAAAATAAGTTTTTAATCAATAAAATCAGAAAAATACAAGTTATATACCAAAATGCTCAAAATGATAAATGCAACTTGTTTATAATGTTTTCAACCCCATTTGAGCAACCAAAATGGTACTCACTTTCATAACCGTCCGAAACCCCCTCCGGGGTCCATTTCGGGCAAATTTCAGTAAAATTTCATAACTAACATACGAACCCTAGCAACCCATTAATCATGTCTAGGGCTTTATTTCAGTGCATTAACTTGCTCATGCATACATATTGTGCATTGCATCGATGCCATGGTTGATTGTTCTTCTTTGTTTCGGTGTTATTCCCCCTCGATAGAATCCGACTCCGAAGAGAAGGCCAACAACTCTATGACGAATACTTGATCTTAACCGACAAGTCAAGCACTTATTCCTGAAGACTTTATCTGGTTTTCTTATAACCAAGGCAAGCATAACCTCTTATCTGCTCATATATGATTTCAAAGTGATTTCAATCTCGTACTTTGCATCCGGTTCCAAACTATTTGATGTCAGCAGATAGAGTTATCCTATATATTGCATAACCTAGATATCCTGATCCACTTCACCTAGCAGCTATAGGCTTGTTTGTGCGCGCTCCGCTAAACCTTGTGAGTCTTGCTTAGCCATGCCTAGTTGATGAATCTGTTCAATGCGTGAATCTTCTATGTCAGGTGTTTATGGTTTGAATTACCTTTGATAACTTGACTAATCACGGCATGGATGTGAGGCCACAATGGGTTGTGGCGTTTTGTCCTGTTCATGCCCCTAGGAGCGAGTTCTCGCCTTCGAGCCAAGACTGAGCGTACAGCCACACGTGGGCCGATGAACCCCGCCCGGCTGACTAACTTGTTTAACCTTATCCATGAGCCACGTAGTTTGAGCTTTCCATCTGCGTGTGAGTCGGAAAATGTTTTGGAGAAAACTAGGTCGTGACCGGGACAAGTGATGGACGTACACGGATCTTGTTCCCGACTCACAGAACAGGTGCCGTCAGGAGGTGGCCAACTCCCTGTTGACGGGGTGGCCCTGTTTGGGTTGACTCATGGATATGGTTCGACAAGGTAAAGGCCGGGAATCGACCACCCTCTGCCGGCACTTCCCGGACTAGTGCCAACCCGGTGGCACTAAGAGTCGGTTGGTACGTGTGGGTAAAGTTGTACACCCCTGCAGGGTTAAATCTTTTCGAAAAGCCGTGTCTGCGGTTAAAGACGACTTGGTGACGGATTCTGTGATCATAGATAACTTAAACGGAATGATTAAAACTTGCTGATAACGAATGAAGGATGCCTCCTCGGAGATGCCGAGAGGGGTTACCTTGTAGTATGAGATAGTGTGGAACAACTGGAGGAGGTGATCTTTGAAGCACGAGGTGCTGATATGTTTCGGTGGATTAAAAAATGATGATATCAGTAGTTGAGTAGCTTTCTCATCTGTTTCCAAAATACTCCATGAGACGTGCTATTCCTTCCTCAACTTGCAAAACAAAGATGGCTTTACGCAAATAACCTTCATAAAACCTTTCTGAAGATAGCAGATATATAATAGGTTAACTAAGTCTTGTTGAGTACCTCACGTACTCAGGTTTGCTTAATTTTGGTTCAGGTGAAGATCTTACTTCAGTGGTGTTTCAACGTGGACATCGACGAGTAGTTCGGGGTTCCCAGGTAGCAGCCTGGGATCTATGGGCTGGGACGTCGCCTTATGTTGCGGCCTCTTAGGCCTTTTTGGTTCTTGTTGATTAGCAACATAACTTGCCTTCCGTGGTCTGATGTAATGTTGGGTCATGTGACCTCTGTTTGTAAGCTATACTCTAGTAACACATGTTTAGTACAACTTCATGTTTAGAGTACTGCTTTGATCGGTTGTTGGTTTCGAGTTCATTGTTATACAGTTTTGGCTATGCCTGCATAGTTGTCGCAGTCGAGGGGTTGTGGAGCCGATGATCCATGTCCGAGCCCGCCTGTCGATTTGATCGGCCTGGGGCGAGGTAACCCCAGTAACCCTCGATTGTTGTTGCACTTTCTGGACACATAGCATCTCTGTATAGCTTTGGTCCCGTTTCCTTCAGTTTCTTTCGATTCGTGGACGCTTTGATATGCATATTGGGTTATGACTAGCATGGATACAAGGAGTAGTAGACTGGGGATCCGGACTACGTGCCGATGAATCCAGTCTGCCTGCCGTTGTTTGTTGCGGCCGGGGCTGGTAACCCTGAAGCCCTTGTGAGTCCATGGCTAGGAGCACATAACAGTATGTATATCTTTGGGTCCGGGGTCGTGACAGCTACATTTCTTCCATGGCTCGAATCTTGTCGGGGTTGGCCTCGATGCCGCGGTGAGACACCAGGAAGGCGATCAACTTCCCTGCCGCAACCCTTAATCGTATTTGTCGCGATTGAGCATGATTTTCACCCTGCGGAGATTTTGGAAGGTCTCCGCGAGGTCGTCGATGAGCGTGTGCTCCTCGCGAGTCTTGACGGCGATGTCATCGACGTAAGCCTCCGCGTTCTTCCCTATCTGTGTTCCCAGGGCGATGCGCATTAGCTGTTGGAATGTAGCCCCGACGTTCTTCAGGCCGAAGGGCATGCACACATAGTAGAACACTCCGCAAGGAGTCATGAAGGCGGTCTTATCCTCATCTTCTTTGGCCATCTTGATCCCGAGAAAGCGTCCAGAAAATAGAGGAGGTTACACCCAGCGGTGGAGTCCACTATCTGGTCGATCCTCAGGAGAGGATATGGATCCTTGGTTCGGGATTTGTTGAGGTCGGTGAAGTCCACGCAGAGCCATCCCCCGCCTGTGTGCTTCGAGACCACGACCGGGTTGGAGATCCACTCAGCGTGGATAGCCTCATAGATGATCTTGGCGTCCATTAGCTTCTCCACTTCGCGGACGATGAATTCCTGCTTCTCGCGGCTATGGCAGCAAGCCTTCTGCTTGACCGGTCGTGAGACGGGGCACACAACTAGATGGTGCATGATCGCCTCCCTTGGCACGATGGGCATATCAGACGTTGTTCGTGCGAACATGTCCGCGTTTTCCCGAAGCAAGGCGACGGGCGCGCTTTCTTATTTGGGAGGCAACCCGGCTCCAATGGTGAGGGTAGGCCCCGTGCCATTGGGGACCATGGAGAACAACAACTTCTTCTTCAGGGGCTCGGCAACATCCCCGAGGCTGTCCTCGTCCATGGGGTGTGACGCTGCCGCCTCCTTATAGGCGTCTTCCACGGAGCGCACGACATCCTTCACGTCTCCGTAGACAGCGAGGGGTCCGCTGTTGCCAGGCATCTTGACCAGGATGTACACGTGGTGTGTGACGGTCATGAACTTGGCCAAGGAGGGGTAGCCCAGGTTAGCGTTGTAGGGGAGCCCGATGTGGGCGACTTCAAAGTCGATGTCCTCGGTGCGATAGTTCTGGCATGTGCCGAACGTTACCTCCAGGCGCACTCACCCCAAGGGAACGGTGGTGTCGCTGGTGGCGCCGGTGAAGGGCCTTGTTACCTTCAAGCGATCGTGCGAGATACATAACTTCTCGAAGATTTCGAGAGAGATCACGTTGAGGCCCGCGCCTTCGTCCACCAGAGGCTTGGAGACGGCGACGTTGTTGATCGTGGGGGTGCAGACCAGGAGAACGGCTCCCATGGAGCCAGTGGTTCTAGGAAGGTCAGCGATCTCGAAGGAGATTTCCTGCTATGGCCACTTGAGATGTTGCGGGGGTGGCCCGTCCCCTTGACAGACGGCATTGACCTCCCGCGAGACCCTCTTCAGATGGCGGCTCGAGAGCGGGGCGTTTGACCCGCTGAGGATGCATGCATCAGATGGAGCGGTGTGGTGCGCCACCGCAGAGCTGGGACTGCCGCCTCCCACGGCAAAGCGCCAAAGAGTCACGTCACCCTCGGGCTCACCGTGGGGAAGACGGTCGCTGTGGTGGAAACTTCGGAGGAACTGCGCGCGCAGGCCATGTGCTCATGGAGCTGTCAGGGAGGTTTAGCAACCAGGCAAGTGGTGGGCTGCGGAGCGCCAAGGGAAAGTACCTCAAGAGGCACATATCTCATCCCCCGACAGCCCTGACCCTTGCTTGATACCTCCGTAGAAATCCCAAAGGGGGGACGTCGCCAGTGTAGCGAGGCGGGAGACGAGGTTGGAACGCGGACAACCATCTTGCGTCCCACAGGTCCCTGGAGAACGCATAGCATCATCCTGCCCAGGCGCTCGCCCGCCGCTCTCGGTAGCTAGGAAACTCTGAGTTGGCGGTGACATTTCCCGAGGCAAAGGGTGTCGTGTCGCGCGCTCGAAGATGTCGAGACCCACGCGCGCGGGACTCCGTGTGTTCAGCCTTAGGCGTGGTGTAACCGCCCAATTTTTGGAAGACAGGAAAAAACTTGTTTTCAATGACCCAAAAATCAGGGCCAACAAAAACTTTTTAACTTGTTTGGCTAATGCTTGTGTTTCTTTTCTATTTGCTTGTTGATTATGTTTGTGTTTATGTTTGTTAACACCTGACATTCAAACCAATGATCATAACTTTCTTAAAACACAACCCTTGTGATCAAGTCATGACAAGAAATCTTATCATCTTCATCCATCACACTCCTTTGGCAAAAACCTTTTTGAAAATGTTTTGATTTTAGAAGAAACCCAAAGGCCCAGTTTTGAGAAAACAAAAGATAATTTCCAAAACTATATGAAAAGTTTTTTGGAGCTAATCATCTCCAACCCGTTTTCAACCAAGATGTTTTTGCAAGTATTTCAAAAACTCCTTCTCAGTTCCTTCTTTTGCAAAAACAATAAGAGGGGATTATGTTACCCCTGTGTTTAAACTCAAATATATTCTTTTGGAAATAACAACTTCTGAGATGAACCTCTTTACAAAATCCTCTTGTCATGGTATGTCTTGATCACTACCTAAAATTTAACACATGAGAAAACATCCTGGAAATTAAATTGAAGAACTCAGTTGTTTGAGTGATCTTGTGTGTCTTATTATTTTATCTGCTTGTTGGGTGATCTTATCTTGTGTTTGCTTTGAAGTATTCATTTATGTTTCTTGATGAATGTGTGTTGTTCTAAGGAAATAAAACCTATTAATAACAAGATTAAACATCAATGTCATATTTCATCATATGCCCATCTCATACTCTGTTTTCTTAAAAACTTCCAACCTTGGAGACATGCCTTTATGTCAAATGTTGTTCTATTCATCAATGTAGCCTCATGTGTATCATGTTTAACATCTATTCCATCTATCCATGGTGTTATCTTGGATATTGAAACCCTTTGGTATCATCTATCAAAGTTCTATTGAAGGCATCCCCAAAAATAATGATCATATCACCTTTATCATGAAGCACTTTTTCCATGTTACTCCAAATCACTCCTTATTGTTTTCAGGCCCTATGAACCTACCTTTTTCATTTCCATGAACTATACATAACCTCCATGTGGTTCATTTATTTTTCAAAGTCCATTTAATTACTTATCTCTTATGGTTTTTATCCTATTAAATAAACACTTGTTTTCACCCTTTTTCCACTTGGTGTCTCAAATATTTTCAAAGGAGTTGTTTATTAAAAATCACTTTTGAGACCTATATTATGTACTCTCTCATCCCAACTCAAAAAATATTTGTTTTAAAAGAATTTTAATATTTATTATTTTCCATTTTCCAAAAAGCCAGAAATGGATTTTAAAATATTTTGTGAAGAAAAGTATTTCCTAAAATCTTGGGAAAATTACCCAACATGCCTATGGTCATGTGGGATCATTTTGTACAAAAAAGTTTGGAAGTTGTGTTGCAAATTTTGGAGAAAACATTTAAAAACAGATTCAACACTTTTTGAATTTCCATAATTTTGTGAAAGAAATATTTTCAGAAAACCTTGAGACCACCACCCCTAGACTCCATTTTTGATTATATATCCAATAGACATGATCTTGTACTTGTGTTCTGTTCAAAAATTTGGTGAAAACAATCGAAAACCTCCTCTGGTTATTTTGGACACTGTTGGGTTCATGCATGTTCTGGTCCACACACTCACTCTCTCTGCCTCTCTTCTGTTCTGGGAGATGAAAAACACCCTCCCCAACCTCCTAGACATGGTCTAGCTGATCCACCATTCCTCTCTTTCTCTCTAACTCAGCCAACCACAAATGGACAAGGATGGTGATCACCCTCTCTTTCTCTATCCTCCACCACAGTCCATTCCTGGCAAAGCCCTTGCGCCACAATGCTCCTCGTGCATCATGTAACTCTCTGGAAGAAGCCCCTCCCTCTCTGCTTGTCCTCTTACTCCTACCCGTGCGTTGTCCATGGCGCCCAGGATGCCCTCGCCACGTCGCTCGCGTTCCGACACCTGGGTCGCATGCCCAAGCTCGTGGCCTCTTGTTTCAGATCCTCAAGCTCTCCAGTAACCTACCCGTGCTCATCAGTTGTCCCCTCTCGTTTTCCTTCTCCCTCTAGCCCCTGTCGAACACCTGCGGGTGCCGAGGCTCATCGTCAATCCTCCACCACTCCAGACCTCCTCCTCCTCTCTAAATCCCTCCTGGAGGATGTACTATGCACGGACACTCACCCAAGCATCCTCCTCCATGTCCTATCCCGCTCGTGTCTGCTCGCTTTGAGCACCGCACGGACGTGCTCGCCGTCGTTCATGGCGCGGCCACTTGAGGCCTCGTTTTCACTGTCCAACTTGCCCCACCACCTCCACACATCCCCAATCGAGTTCATGCACTAAAACCCCTCTCTCTAGCCTTGTTGTTCACCGGAATCGACAACCGACCGCCGCGGGCGAACTCCTCGTCGAATCTGCATCTCAGGGCCGCTCCGCCCTTCTCGTTCCTTCCCCTAGACTCCTATCCATCTTAATCGACTCGTGCCACTCCTAATTTGTACCTTCACTCACTGCAGGGCTGCCGCCATCCACGATCCTGCTCGGCCGCTGCCACTATCCATCGGGGTTCCATTTGGGGACTCCCCCTTCAAGCGCTGAGGGCACGAAAAGCTTGGCGGCGTCTCTGTGATCCTTATGGTGCAATTCTCTGCCTCAGGAGACCTCGGGATCGCTCTACGGTGGAACTCCGGCGAGTATCCGCCTCGGGCCTCCGTTTCTCGCGTTTCCGCCGCCCGTTTTTGGTCATCGCCGGCCTGGATCGACGTGGGCATCCGAGGACCCTCACATCTACATCCTACGGTTCCCTTTGAATCAAGGACGTTCTAATCTCACGCGTTGGTCGCGAATCGGACGGTAGCTTACCGTTTCGCCACGCGCGCGCTCGCCACCGGGCCAGCCTGCCTCGCGTGGCCCGTTTCCCTCACAGATCCGGCCTGTTAATGTTTTTCTGCAGGTGGTTATTTCTTTTCCCTGCAGCTCTGTTTTCTGATGTTTGTTTTAATTCGAAATAAAAAATTTAACCAGTGAATCTTGCCAAAATAAAAATCACAGTACTAGATCTACAAAATCTTAACCACCTCCAACTTGTAGATCTGCATTTTGTGCAATATGTTAGGAGAAATAAAATAAATGGCAGAAGCACTCATTAACACCTTTTATTTAATAACTTGAGTTTTAAGTATCCAAATCATGCAAACTCAACTGTTCGGAGTATCCCTTGCAAATGTCTATCTGTGGAAATTTACCTTGTGTTGACTTGAGTTGTTGTGTGAAAATGACATGCATGTTAGTTTTAGGCCAGAGAGCACTTCTGTGAATTGTTTAATTTTATTGGTGATGATTTTTGATGTGAATCCACTTGTGTTGGTTTTCTAGTGACTAAGAGAACCTTATAATAGATTATCATGATTTTAGGAGTTACAGAATAGGCTTCGTGCCAATATTTAGTGTTTAGCCCTTTTCTGCATATTATTGCTATGCATTTATTAAATTGTGTGCTATATTATTTTTGTTATAAAATTGATTCCTAGCATGTGTAAGGTACTAATACATTATTGAGATGTGTTTTGAGTGATTCATTATCATGATAGGGTTTGGGTGTGGAAAACCATGTTTGTTATAGTTTTATTCTCATAGGGTGTTTTTCCTAGTAATAATAGGTTAAATTATTGTTATTATTCATATTGGTATGATGAATTGATTAAATTCTTTGGTATTGTTTTTCATAGCATAGATACTGTTATTATAGCATATTATACTTGCTTGCATGCTTGAGTGAGCTCTGGATCAAATTGTCATGCTATGATAGTTTTAGGTGTTATTCTACCATAAGTTGTTATTTGCATGCTTAATTTTTGAGGTATTAATTAGATTGTTATTTTGATGATTAATAGCATGTCTAGGTGTTGTTTTCTATGTTACTTGGATGCATCTTGGTAGAATAAATCTTGTTTGATGATCTCTTATGGTTAAGCATGTCTGCTTGTCTGAATGGCCCTTTTTGCATCTCTAGTTTTAGTAGTCTTTTTGCTCCATGATTATTTTCATGCATTAAGTGATGCCATGACATGTTTGGTATTGTTTTGTCTCTGTTATTAGGTTGCTTAGCTACTGGTTATATTAATTCTCCATGTTTAGAAAAGCATGTGTTACTATGGGCTTGTAGTATTGCTTGATAATATTTTCCTATGCATGTGTACATGTTCCTAGGTTTGTTTTCTTGTTAGTTTGTTCATCCTCATGAATGACCAGAGAGTCATTTAACCTTATTTGGGCATGTTATGAGAGTGGCACACCCACTGGACTCATGCCATTTTGGTTGAGGATCCATAACATCAATTCTAGTGTTATTCATGTGTGTTGTCTGTGCATGTTTTGTTTGTTGGTGTGCACCCTAGTAATTTTGTTTGTGAGTGTACTTGTTTGATGAAATGCTTTCTGTATGATTACTTTTTGTCAAGTGCTTGCCTTTGTTTGGTTCTGATTGGGTGTTTTCCTTTTTGAGGTTACGACGTTAGATAACGGAGACGGTATTATTTCCTGGAGAGGTTTTTATTGCAACTCTTGTTTATTTCAGGAGCAAGACCAAGACCAGTGCCAAGGCAAGCCATTCTAAATGCTTTCTGTTGTTTTACTTATCATTATCTATCATGCATGTTTTACTTCTGAAGTTTTACAAAAGTTGACTCAAAAACTATTTCCTCAAGTGGACTATACCACTATCTATTTTTTTATGTATCTATTATGCTATATCCACTATATAATCTTGGTGTTACCAAGCCCTTTAGATATTTTAGTATCATCACTTAATCAACTTAAGTCCCCTAGTGGACATTTTTTAACTTGATGTTTTTGGAAAGAAAAAGCTTAGAAAAATCCCGAGGAAAGGTGAGACCTTGTCCGAGGGAGGTTTGTGAAGAAGGAAATGTTTTCGACTTGTTTTCCAAAAATGACACATAACCTAGTCTTCGCCAGACAACCAAGCAGTGCTGCCACATTACCTCAATATGGGAATGGGGTCTAGCTAATTGCTTGTCGGTGTTAGTCCGTGTCTACCTCAAAGTGCTATAGGGGTTAGAGTCCCCCGAACCGAATTGTCGCCAGGAGGGAGAAACGGGACATTCACAGTGTGGGATTAAGTTCACTACCGGTTGCGGCAATTGGGTCTCCTGCCATGGCGGTGTGTTGTCAGGGGAAACCGGATCGATACGGCTGACTCACTCGGTGCCGGGGAGAACAAACCCAGTTGAAGAGGTAGTCATTTACTAGTGCTGACATAGTGGATGGTTAGGACCAGTTATCCGATGTTTGCATACTGTCTCGGGCAGTCCATGGTTGTTCACGGCGGATGTACTGGACCTTGTGGATTGTGTACACCTCTGCAGAGTAAAACTATTCAGAATAGTCGCGTCCTCGGATATGGACAGTTGAATGGCCATGTAGCTAGCATTGTGTCAATGTTTTCAAAAAGGATGTAAAGTGTTTTGAAATTGTACCTGGGAGGTACGTTGAAAGGGAATGATTGTACCTTTGAGGTACGGGAGAAATGATGGTTTTTAAGAGGTGTTTTTCCAAGAAGTTTTGCAAAGAAAAACTTTCTTTTATTTAGAATGCTTTATCAAAACCTGGTGGATATACAATATCTACAAGAGAAATAAAATATCTTTTGAAGTATCTTCTTCAACAAAAACAACTAAAACTTGTGCAACCATGATGTGTCTTAAATTCATCATGGCTAGTTGAACCTTAATTACACCCTTCCTACCACCTTTATATTTTTGCATACTTGCATGTTTAGCTTTCATTTGGGGTGTCTTGCGGAGTACATTTCAATGTACTCACAATGGTTTCGTCCCTGGCTATTGTCTTAGCCAGGCTTTGAGCAGAAAACCGGAGAACCTGAAGAAGATGGTGTCGCTGGCGGCTATGCGAACTAGGATCGTCCCCGAGTCAGTAGCCTGTAGGTAGTCAAGGCATGACTTGGGTTTACCACGAGTGTGTTTTGTAGACTTCCGCTGTTTTTAGTGTGTGTTCCTGCCCTGCGTGGCAGTTGTGTTTCAACTGAGTCATGTGACCAGTTGTGTAGGGCGCGTAATCGTGTAGTGGATGTTGTATCTGTAATGCCAACTCGAGTATGTTATTCACGACTAACTGATCATGGGATCGTGAATGTATGCATACTGGAGGTCTCAGACTGCTAGTTTGGGGTCCCCACACGTGGTTTTCGGGGTGGAGCTGATCAGCTCCCAATTGGAGGGCAGGGCGCCAGCTGTCACAGGGGTGGCTCCCGCTACCCGAGTGAGATCAGTAGCAGGTACAAACAAAGAGTCACTGGCGCCAGCGTTGGGCAGACAACGTCGCGGTCCCTGTGCTCCGGGCAGGGCTTCCCACGCGCACTGACCACCATGCGCGCGCATGGCCGATGGCTGTAGGGACAGCGTCGCCTGCACGGGGGAAGGCAGAGGACGTGTCGGGTCCGCGGGGGACTTCTCGACAAGCATCATGTCACGATCGCGGCGCAACGCGGGGGATTGAGAACGGTGGGTACCGGTGCTGCAGAGGCGTGAGACGGGGCCGCCGATTGCGGCTAGTCCGGTCAGTGCGGGAGGCGGCCATGGTGGAGGAGATGCGAGAGAACGTCTAAGCCCCCTACCTAGAGCGCCAAATGTCGGAGAGGCGGATCTGTCCTAGACAGGATTGCTTCTAGAGGTTCGAACACTGGGGGCTAACCACGTTCTGACGTACCTCAAGAGGCCTCGAGAGGGGAACTCTAGAAGACCAACAATAGAGATATAGAGAGTTTACCTAGGTTCAGGCCACCGTGAGGTGTAAACCCCTACTCCTGCTTGTCTGATGGATTGCACTGCGATGTGTACAGTACAGGCGCGAGCTCTTGCTCGGAAAAGACTACTGTTACTCTCCTAGGGATGTTGCTACTTATATTCAGATCGGTCCCCTTCTACGAGGGTAGGAGAGCCCTGCTTATACCGGCACTTGGCCCTCTTTCCCGCTCATTGGGCGGGAAAGAGCTACCACAAGGTGCCAAAGGAATACACTGCGGCACTCTGCAACACCAGGTGTCGCCGGTCGTTGAGGACAGCACCATCGTCCATGGCAAAGAGTTGGGGTGTCCGATGACGCTCCTTCTGTCTTGTAGTGGTAGACCGGTGTCCTACACCAAAGAGGAAAGCCTCGGCCAGGGCTTTGGCGCGCGCATCTGTGCTTCACACTTTATACACGAGAATGGCAACTACGGCCAAAGTCTCTATGCGGCCATGTGGTGCCTCCGTCGCTCGCACATAGGCTCCGGAGAGGAGCGTGGGCAATGCAGGGCTCCTCTCCGGCAATCCGCGAGGATATCATGGAAGATGGCCCCTCGCCAAGGGATCGTACTTGGAAAACGTAGGGCCAATGCGTCCATCTCTTGTCGCGATGCAGGACTACTCCTTCCGTGTTGGGTGGGCTGGGCCTGCAATAGATGGCCCAGGATACCCTGATATCCATGGGTCCGACAGGAGCTCCCACACCCCGGGGGCGCCTTCCCCCTGCCCTGCCTCCTTCCATTGGATCACTGGCCTAGTTCATTTTAGTCAACCCGTTTTACATATCCACATCACATACTAAGCACATTAAATCTTCATCTCAAATAATATAAATTTTATATCCCATGAAGCTTCCCATTTCAAGATGAGTTGATGAAAGACTCTATGTCCTATTATACCACTAGCTTAACATAATTATGATAAGATATAATTGTCATGTTATTGTTCGGAGATGCTATCTTATAGAAAGTATACACACATAAAATTCATATGTGCTCCACAGTGCAGTACACGAGCTAATTCGAAAAGCACCCAATAATGGAAAAACAAACATATATGTCCGTCCTACATACAATCAAGAGTGTGTATATTGGTTATATTTCTATCTACCATATTTATTTTGCGATTGTGTTCTTACATTTCAAGAGTTACCAAATCACCGTCCTAAATATGCGTAAAATCTTTTATTTTTCACGAAATAAAGTTATACATGTAGCTCATGGGTCTAATGCTTAAATACCCCTCTAGCTAGTCTAGATGAACATCATCGATGCATGTACTACGCTTGTACTAGTGAAAGTTGACATTGTACCTAATATAGGTACATGTGATTTGATTCTACGCCACATAATGAGCTATGTATCCAAACACGGTGGGATCACCGATCTAGTTCATTTTAGTCAACCAATTTACTGATCCACATCAGATCTAAGTTTAGCAAGTCTGCGTCTCATAAAATATAAAATTTAATCTTTCAGGAAGCTTCCGTTGTCTAGGTGAAAGTCTCTATTTACTTTTAGATCATTAGCTTAAAAATAATATCATGATATATACTCATCATGTTATTCTTTAGAGGTGCTATCTTATAGAAACTATAGGCACATAAAATTAATATGAGCTCTAAATTCCCCATACACAAGCTATTTCACCGAG
Source organism: Alopecurus myosuroides (assembly GCA_028641055.1). Classification (NCBI taxonomy): domain Eukaryota; kingdom Viridiplantae; phylum Streptophyta; class Magnoliopsida; order Poales; family Poaceae; genus Alopecurus; species Alopecurus myosuroides. The sequence continues at coordinate 256,838,497 of CM054058.1, forward strand.
AGGGATGAATCAAAGTTGACATTGTGCCAATCTAGGTACATGTGTTTTGATTCTAGGTCACATAATGAATTTCATATGTAAGCAAGTTGACTGTGTTGGTTAATCTAGCACTCTGAGTTGTATGGCTACAGAAATTTTAGTAAGTTATATTGAAATAAGTATGTCATAGTATTTACATGTTAGGATACGCTTTATTACGTGTATAGAAACTTATATGGCGATATGACAAAACTAATTTATTATATTGTTTCTAATTATAACTAACTTGTATACTTTTCTATTTATTAAAATTTAGGCATTAATATCTGCAATTACTTCAATTCTCACGAACCTAAATTATACCGTTGTCTTATGTTTAAATTTCCATGTAGCTATTGCTGAGTAACTTCAGGCATCCAAATACTAGCTCGGACTGAGTGCAAATTGAGACTCTGCCAAACCTACATACATATTTTTTTCAATTTTTGGCCAAATTGTAATCTATATCTAAACGGGTTGAATGTGCCCTTTAATCTAGAACTTTTATTAATCATACATTAGATATGAAAAATTGCATCGATTTTACGATTTGAGTAAGCTATACTAAAATTGGTATGCTATAGTATATACATGGCATGTGAATAGATATTTTATGGTGATGATCGAGCCAAAGCTAATGAATTGGATGATTTATTGTATTTCCATATTTTTTTAAAAAATTGTGAGAAAATAGAGTCAATTTTCATTGTTGGTTACCAAGAATGATATGCATAGTGAAAAATTATAGATCTAGATAATCCGATTTATCTGACATCAACATATATTGATACGCTTGTTTATGTGTTCGACTTTACTATGCACATCCGGCGGGGTGCGCAGGATCTGGCAGCTGTTGCTTCTCTTCTCATGCACCTTAGTGGTGGGTGCCTTGTCAGAGAACTTGGTACGGGGGTCGCCATGCACCGGCGAGGTTATACCATGAGAAGGGGGCGGCGCGTCATGAGCTGCCGCACTCCTACGCTGGCTGACGTCGTCTCCCCGCCGCTCCCGCGGGGGGACGTTTGCAACGGTGGAGAGCTCCTGTAGTCGGGCGAGCCATGCGACGTGTCCTTTAGGTGCGGGCGGGTGCGTAAGCAGCTCTCGGACCAGCAGCAGGGCTGCTACGGGAGTAGGCTGCTCCTAGCGCCCCTACGTTCCTAACGGTGGTGGGGGCGGATGCTGAGACGCAGGCGCGTCTTGCTGCGGCGTGTGGGAGGAAGCTTCCTCCTCGGCGTCGTGTTCGCCTTCCACGGCAGTGGTGTTGCGCTGTGGCGCATCGTTGTCGTTGTCGGTTGGCCCGACATGCCCTCGGCGACGAGCGAGCTCGGAGCGGGTGAGGCGCGGGCTGGTCCGAGCGGCAGGTGCCATGGCGGTGAAGAAACGAAGGAGCGCCTTAGCCCCCTACCATGTGCACCAAATGTCGGAGAGAGCTTATCTATCCTGGACAGGATAGCTCTCAAGGGTTCGAACACTGGGGGCTAAACACGCATCCAGAGGAGGCTTCGAGAGGGAAGTTTGAGCACGACAACAATGGCGACACAGAGAGTTTACCCAGGTTCAGGCCACCAGTGTGGTCTGAAACCCTACTCCTGCTTGTCTGATGGATGGCACTGCGTTGATTACAGTACAAAGGTGAGCTTATGCTCAGAACAGACTACTTGGGATCTACGATAGTTCGAGCTCCCTTTGTTCAAGGGTTGGTGGTGCCCTTCTTACACATGTGTTTGGACCTCTTTCCCGCTCATTTAGCGGGAAGGGGTTACCACAAAGTGACAAAGGAGGAGCGTCCCATGCTTCTGCGCCTCCTGCGCGGTCCTGGTCGCAAGGGGACAGCTCCACCGTCCATGGCGTCACGGTGGGGGAGCCCGGTGACGCCGCCTTCGTCTTGTAGCGTGGTCGTGGTCTTCTTGCGCCAAAGGGGCAATCTTTGGGAACCCCTTTGGCCGCCGCAGTTGTCCCCCCGGCCTTTATACACCAGAATGGCAACTGGGGACATAGCGGGTCTGCACACCTGCACGGCTTCTGTCATGGCACGGATACGCGGCTATCGGTCGCACATGCCTTGTCCCCCTCCTGGCGGGTGAGTCCCTTCGAGAGGAGCGAAGTGGCGGGATCGAGCTCCTCCCAAAAGGAAGGTGCGGCAAGCCTCGCCGTGTGGGGCTCTGGGAGCCCGAGAAAGGAGTGCCAAACCTCTCTAGGGACCCGATCACTTGGTGGCCTTCAAGGGATGCTCGTTGGGCCGGGCAGTAGCAGACGGGCCGGCATAGCCTGGTATCCAAATGCCCGACAGAAGGTGGGACCTCCAACCGTCGGGAGCTGTCGGAGAGGCGGATATGTCCTAGACAGGATCGCTTCCAGAGGTTCGACCACCAGGGGATCACCAGGTTCTAACTCACCTCGAGAGGCCTCGGGTGGGGAACTCTAGAAGACCAACAATAGAGACACTGAGAGTTTACCCAGGTTGAGGCCACCGTGATGGTGTAAAAACCTACTCCTGCTTGTCTGATGGATTGCACTGGGACGTGTACAGTACAAAGCGAGCTCGTGCTCAGAACAGACTGTGGGGACTCTCCTAGAGATTTTGCTACCTATCTTCCGATCGATCCACTTCTACGAGGGTAGGAGAGCCCTTATTATATCGGCACTTGGCCCTCTTTCCCGCTCATTGGGCGGGAAAGGGATACCACAAGGTGCGAAAGGAGTACATTATGGCACTCTGGAACACCAGCTATCGCCGGTCGTTGAGGAGAACGCCACCCTCCATGGCAGAGAGGTGGGGGCTCCGATGACGCTTTGTCCGTCTTGTAGTGGTAGATCAGTATCCTTACACCAAAGAGGAAAGCCTTGGTCGGGGCTTTGGCGCGTGTAGCGGTGCTCCACAGTTTATACACGAGAATGGCAAATGTGCTCAAAGTCGCTCTACGGCCATGTGGTGCCTCCGTTACTCGCACAGAGGCTCGGGCAGCACCCCACATGGGCTTTCCCCCAACTGGCGAGAGGGCCCCTCTGACGAGGTTCATGGGAGATGCAGGGCTCCTCTCCGGCAATCCACGAGGATATCAACGAAGATGGACCCTCACCAAGGGATTGTCCTTGGCGAGAGTGAGGCCAATGCGTCCATCTGTTGTGGCGATGCAGCACGGACTCCTTGTATGCAGGGTGGGCTGGGCCCGCAGTAGACGGCTCAGGATACCCTGGTATCCATTGGTCCGACAGTAGGCCTCGGGCCCATGACGCGCATGCGTCAGGAGGAGGCGAAGCGTCTTGGGCCATTAAGCTGCGGGACCAGCCGCGACACGCGCGACGGTTCATGGTGAAATCCCACGATCTCCCACGTGTGGAGGAAACGTCCCGTCGTAATGACTGCTCTGGTGGGGCGTTGCAAAGCAGTATTTTCCATGGCGTCTGGTCACATCCATCCTCGGGAATTGCACCCTTTCTTTGATGCACATGCCAGCGAGAAGATGAAACGGGTGCGGTGCCGTCCCTCAGCCCGTGCATAAATAGGTGGTTCCCCCTCTTTCCCAATGTCGTCTTCACTCCCTTCTACTTCCTGTTCCTGACCTGCAGAGCGACAAAGAAAAATGGAGGTTCCGCATGGCTCGCGGTGGGCAAGGTCGAGGTTCGCTGTTGGAGTCTGGTGCTGCCCCACGGAGAACACGTGGCGTGTCTTGGTGGCTGCGGACGAGCCAGAGGGGTCTCCGGCTTGACCAGGGGAGAGCGCTCAGGGCCAACGCTGCCGAGGTGGCCAGGCTTCTCGTGGTCGTTGCGTGATCGGGAGCCCTCTCCCCCGTTGGGAAGAGGACACTCGTGTGCTGGCACACGAGTTTCTCATGGCTCTGTATGGCCGCTTCCGCAGCCGCGTGAGGCTCCCTGACTCCTTCGCGGGGGCCATCAACCGCAACCCGCCCCGTGGGTTCTGGATCCAGGTGGTGCGTTGCATCAACGGACCCTGGTCGGCGTCTACGGAGCTTTGCTCCACTGTCCTCTTGTCGCTGACGAGAGGCTCGAAAACCTTCACCCATGCCCAGAAGCTAGAGGAGAGCTAGGTTCTCCATCTTTTCTTCAATGGAGGAGACATGATCTTCGTGATGATCTTCAGGCGTCGTGGTGAGTGCGAGAAGCGCTGCATCAAGAGCAGAAGCAGAATTGAGAGTTACGATGGCGATGAAGATGATGATGATGTAGAGGAGGACGAAGAAGATTCATCAGTTGTCAAGGTGAAGGGTGAGGAGTCTGACTTGGCCGGGGCTTGACTACCGTCGTCGAGAGGGAAGGCTTGACGATACTGAAAAGTCAGCCTTTCTTTTTCTCTAGGTCGTCAGCCTTCGTCTAGTCTCCTCTTCTTCCTCCCTTTTCTCCTCAGCAACTCCTTCTCCGGCCGACCATATCCCGTAGCTTTGGCGAGATAGGTTCGGCCGCGGTCGGTCGCCGTCCTTCCCTATCCGTGTTCCCAGTGCGATGCGCATTAGCTGATGGAATGTAGCCCCTGCGTTCTTCAGGCCGAAGGGCATGCACACATAGTAGAACACTCCGCAAGAAGTCATGAAGGCGGTCTTCTCCGCATCTTTTTATGCCATCTTGATCCCGAGAAAGCGTCCAGAAAATAGAGGAGGTTACACCCAGTGGTGGAGTCCACTATCTGGTCGATCCTCGGGAGAGGATTTGGATCCTTGGTTCAGGATTTGTTGAGGTCAGTAAAGTCCACGCGGAGCCATCCCTCGCCTGTGTGCTTGGAGACCACGCCCGGGTTGGAGATCCACTCAGCGTGGATAACCTCATAGATGATCTTGGCGTCCACCAGCTTCTCCACTTCGCGGACGATGAATTCCTGCTTCTCGGGGCTATGGCAGCAAGCCTCTTCTTGACCGGTCGTGCACCGGGGCACACAGCTAAATGGTGCTCGATCGCCTCCCTTGGCACGACGGGCATATCAGACGTTGTTCGTACGAAAATGTCCTTGTTTGCCCGAAGGAAGGCAACGTGCGCGGTTTTGTATTTGGGAGGCAACCCGGCTCCAATGGTGAGGGTAGGCCCCGTGCCATCGGGGTCGATGGAGAACAAAAGCTTCTTCTTCGGGGGCTCGACAGCATCCCCGAAGCTGTCCTCATCCATGGCTTGTGACGCTGCCGCCTCTTTATAGGCGTCTTCCACCGAGCGCACGACATCCTTCACGTCTCCGTAGACAGCGAGGGGCCCGTTGCTGCCAGACATCTTGACCAGGATGTACATGTGGTGTGTCACGGCCATTAACTTGGCCAAGGAGGGGTAGCCGAGGTTAGCATTGTAGGGGAGCCCGATGTGGGCGACTTCAAAGTCGATGTCATTGGTGCGATAGTTCTTGCGTGTGCCGAACGTGACCTCCAGACGCACTCACCCCAAGGGAACGGTGGTATCGCTGGTGGCGCCGATGAAGGGTCTTATTACTTTCAAGCGATCGTGCGAGATACATAACTTCTCGAAGGTTTCGAGAGAGATCACGTTGAGGCCCGCGCCTTCGTCCACCAGCGTCTTGGAGACGACGACGTTTTTGGTCGTGGGGGTGAAGAACCGGGGAACGACTCCCATGGAGCCAGTGGTTCTGGGAAGGTCAGCGATGTCAAAGGAGATTTCCTGCTGTGGCCACTTGAGAGGTTGAGGAGGTGGCCTATCCCCCTGACAGACGGCATTGACCTCCCGCGAGACCCTCTTCAGATGGCGGCCCGAGAGCGGGGCGAGTGACCCGCCGAGGATGCACGCTGCAGATGGAGCGGTGTGGTGCGCCACCGCAGAGCTAGGACTGCCGCCTCCCACGGCAAAGTGCCAAAGAGTCACGTGACCCTCGGGCTCACCGTGGGGAAGGCGGTCTCTACGGTGGAAACTTCGGAGGAACTGCGCGTGCAGGGCCTCCCACGTGCTCATGGAGCTGACAGGGAGGTTTAGCAACTAGGCGAGTGGAGGGCCGCGGAGCGCCAGGGGAAAGTACCTCATGAGGCAACTATCTCATCCGCCAGTGGCCCTGACCCTTGCTTGATACCTACGTAGAAATCCCAAAGGGGGACGTCGCCAGTGTAGCGAGGCGGGAGACGAGGGCGGAACACGGACATCCATCTTGCCTCCCACAGGTCCCTGCAGAACGCATAGCATCATCCTGCCTAGGCGCTCGCCCGCCGCTCTCGGTAGCTAGGCAACTCTGAGTTGGCGGTGACGTTTCCCGAGGCAAAGGGTGTCGTGTCGCGCGCTCAAAGATGTCGAGTCCCACGCGCGCGGGTCTCCGCGGGTTCAGCCTCAGGCGTGGATTTCGGCGTGGAGCTGATCAGCTCCCAAGTGGAGGGCGGGGCGCCAGTCATCACAGGGGTGGCTCCCGCCGCACGAGAGAGCTCAGTGGCAGGTACCAACGAAGATTCATTGGCGCCGGCGCTGGGCAGACAACGCTGCGGTCCCTATGCTCTAGGCAGGGCCTCCCACGCGCACTGACGAACATGCGCGCGCACGGCAGAGGACGTGTCGGGTCCGCGGGGGACTCCTCGATAGGCGTCATGTCACGCCCGCGGCGCAGCGCGGGGGATCGAGAATGGTGGGTTCCGGTGTTGCAGAGGCTGGAGACGAGGTTGCCGATGGTGGTCCGCTTCCAGGACCATGCCTTGCGGCCAGTTCGGTCAGTGCGGGAGGCTGCCATGGTGGAGGAGATGCGAGAGAACGTCTTAGCCCCCTACCTAGCGCGCCAAATGTCGGAGAGGAGGATATGTCCTAGACAGGATTGCTTCTAGAGGTTCGAACACTGAGGGCTAACCACCTTCTGACGCACCTCAAGAGGCCTTGAGAGGGGAACTCTAGAAGACCAACAATGGAGACACGGAGAGTTTACCCAGGTTCAGGCCACCGTGAGGATGTAAACCCCTACTCCTGCTTGTCTGATTGATTGCACTGCGATGTGTACAGTACAAGCGCGAGCTCGTGCTCGGAACAGACTACTGGTACTCTCCAAGGGATTTTGCTACCTATCTTCGGATCGGTCCCCTTCTACGAGAGTAGGAGAGCCCTGCTTATACCAGCACTTGGCCCTCTTTCCCGCTCATTGGGGTGGGGGGAAGAGCTACCACAAGGTGCCAAAGGAGTACACTGCGGCACTCTGCAACACCAGGTGTCGCCGGTCGTTGAGGACAACACCATCGTCCATGGCAGAGAGGTGGGGTGTCCGATGGCGCTCCTTCCGTCTTGTAGTGGTAGACCGGTCTCCTTACACCAAAGAGGAAAGCCTCGGTCAGGGCTTTGGCGCGCGCATCTGTGCTTCACACTTTATACACGAGAATGGCAACTACGGCCAAAGTCTCTATGCGGCCATGTGGTGCCTCCGTCGCTCGCACATAGGCTCCGGCGTCACCCCCACATGGGTTGTCCTCCAACGGACAAGGGCCCCTCCGGAGAGGAGCGTGGGAATGCAGGGCTCCTCTCCGGCAATCCGCGAGGATATCAACGAAGATGGCCCCTCGCCAAGGGATCATACTTGGAAAACGTAGGGCCAATGCGTCCATCTCTTGTGGCGATGCAGGACTACTCCTTCCGTGTTGGGTGGGCTGGGCCTGCAATAGATGGCCCAGGATACCCTGATATCCATGGGTCCGACAGGAGCTCCCACACCCCGGGGGCGCCTTCCCCTGCCCTGCCTCCTTCCATTGGATCACTGACCTAGTTCATTTTAGTCAACCCGTTTTACATATCCACATCACATACTAAGCTCATTAAATCTTCATCTCAAATAATATAAATTTTATATCCCATGAAGCTTCCCATTTCAAGATGAGTTGATGAAAGACTCTATGTCCTATTATACCACTAGCTTAACATAATTATGATAAGATATAATTGTCAGGTTATTGTTCGGAGATGCTATCTTATAGAAAGTATACACACATAAAATTCATATGTGCTCTACAGTGCAGTACACGAGCTAATTCCAAAAGCACCCAACAATGAAAAAACAAACATATATGTCCGTCCTACATACAATCAAGAGAGAGTATATTGGTTATATTTCTATCTACCATATTTATTTTGCGATTGTGTTCTTACATTTCAAGAGTCACCAAATCACCGTCCTAAATATGCGTAAATTTTTTTATTTTTCACGAAATAGAATTATACATGTAGCTCATGTGTCTAATGCTTAAACACCCCTCTAGCTAGTCTAGATGAACATCACCGATGCATGTATTACGCTTGTACTAGTGAAATTGACATTGTACCAAATATAGGTACATGTGATTTGATTCTACGCCACATAATGAGCTATGTATCCAAACACGGTGGGATCACCGATCTAGTTCATTTTAGTCACCCAATTTAGTGATCCACGTCAGATGTAAGTTTAGCAAGTCTGCGTCTCATAAAATATAAAATTTAATCTTTCAGGAAGCTTCCGTTGTCTAGGTGAAAGTCTCTATTTCCTTTTAGATCATTAGCTTAAAAATAATATCATGATATATACTCGTCATGTTATTCTTTATAGGTGCTATCTTATAGAAACTATAGGCACATAAAATTACTATGAGCTCTAAATTCCCCATACACAAGATATTTCACCGAGAGGGATGAATCAAAGTTGACATTGTGCCAATCTAGGTACATGTGTTTTGATTCTAGGTCACATAATGAACTTCATATGTAAGCAAGTTGACTCTGTTGGTTAATCTAGCACTCTGAGTTGTATGGCTACAGAAATTTTAGTAAGTTATATTGAAATAAGCAGGTCATAGTATTTACATGTTAGGATACGCTTTATTACGTGTATAGAAACTTATATGGCGATATGACAAAACTAATTTATTATATTGTTTCTAATTGTAACTAACTTGTATACTTAATTTTCTATTTATTAAAATTTAGGCATTAATATCTGCAATTACTTCAATTCTCACGAACCTAAATTATACCAATGTCTTATGTTTAAATATCCATGTAGCTATTGCTGAGTAACTTCGGGCATACAAATACTAGCTCGGACTGAGTGCAAATTGAGACTCTGCCAAACCTACATACATTTTTGTTCAATTTTTGGCCAAATTGTAATCTACATCTAAACGGGTTGAATGTGCCCTTTAATCTAGAACTTTGATTAATCATACATTAGATATGAAAAATTGCATCGATTTTACGATTTATGTAAGTTATACTAAAATTGGTATGCTATAGTATATACATGGCATGTGTATAGATATTTTATGGTGATGAGACAAAGCTAATGAATTGGATGATTTATTGTATTTCCATATTTTTTTTAAAATTGTGAGAAAATAGAGTCAATTTTCATTGTTGGTTCCCAAGAATGATATGCATAGTGAAAAATTATAGATCTAGATAATCCGATTTATCTGACATCAACATATATTGATACGCTTGTTTATGTGTTCGACTTTACTATGCATATTTAAACATAATTCCCATATCTCATGTGATACTCTATCGTAAAAACAACTTGAAAACATTGTTTTACTCAAGCAAGCATTCTTCATAATATATACTTCTGAAACTTGCATGGGACAATACTCATATTGCTAAAATTTTGTAACACATGAAATCTGGCAAGCTCTTAACCTATTTCACATTTATGCTCTGTTCAAAACTATTTTGAAATATAATCGATCACTTTTGTATTTTAATGGATAGATCAAAAAATGGAATGGTGTGTTATTATAGTTTAAATAACTCATTTTACTTATGCATTGTATGGAAGTATGTACAAAACTCTTAAAGGACATCATAGTTCTGAATGATAAAAGTAGTGCTAGATAGTAGATGGGATCACTCACCTGGTGCAGTTTTTGTCAACGAATTTGTAGATCTAAACTTCACTTGCATTTAGACCCCCCAACTTACAAGAATTATCGTAAGAGATACTCTTCATGGTCTTCTATAGATCCAAGAGCACTTGAAAGAACTCCTAGGACTCTATAAATAGAAACGTCTACCCTTGCTTGTCCCATAGTCCTTCACCCTCTGGAAGCTCATCCTAGTTTCCAGTTCTTCGTGTCACTAGCACATTTGTCCATGGCTGCTCCATCAACCCTTTTTTTTGTTCTTTTCCTCGCAACACCAACACTTCTAGCCCTAGCCAATACCCCTTATCCGGCCAATACACCTTATCCGTATTGTAACCGGCCTTGCCAAAGTGAGCTTAGCTTGCACTTGTACTTGCACCAGTTTGTTGCTGGAGAAAACCGCCCAAACCGCAATGAAGAATTTGTGATTAGCACAAATTATACTTTTAATTTCGGTACAACCCTGGTCCACGATTGGTCCATCACTGATACAGTCAGTCCTAGCAGTACCGTTGTTGCACGCGCACAAGGCACACACATACAGGCGAGTAGAACAAGGACTGATGGGTGGTACATTTCTCTCAACATAGTGTTTGAGAGCGGCAGGTACTTTCCTTTAATGTACTTTCCTGGTTAGTAATTTCTAATTTCCTTTTTTTCTTGATATTAGAAAATATTATTGTGTTTTATGCTGATGTTAATTAGTTTAATACATTATTTTTTATTTAATTATCATTTAAAATATGTTAGAGAATGATGACTATAGCACGCTGAATATATTCGATGACACATCCGTTAATAATACATGTACACGGTAGATAAATTCAATTACGAGAATGTACACACATGATGCACATATGCACATAGTACATGTTAACATGATCTACCATCGTGCACATCTGTAAAGAACATGATAAATATCACGTGTAGGTGCAAATTTACCATAGTAGCTACTAGCAAGCGTACATGGTGATTAAATATAGTATAATGTGTTGATTAATGATGAGATATGTAAAATTTATCACTAGGAATCCATTCTTGCATCTAAATAGTAATATCATTTGGGAAAGATCGACGAGAAAGATAATTAGGAAAAAAAAGAAACCATCATTTGCATTTCTAACTTAGGAGAAATAGTTAATTTTGAATTATTGAATATTCCATGCTTATCTTACATTCTAATATGAATACATGGGTCCTCCATGTGAATTAGGTTTGCAGGATCTACCCTCCAGGTGATGGGGACTTTAACCAAAGAAATCGAAGGTCAATGGTCCATCATTGGCGGGACCGGAGAGTTTACAATGGCACAGGGAATTATCAAGTATAAAATGGACCTTTCCTCCTCTACCAGCGAGGATGGTATAAGAGAACTTGATATTCATATTATATACACTCCTAATTCCCCACAAGCTGTAAGTATAACCGCAACCTTTGTGTCTTAAATTTTTCTCTTATTTTTAACTTCATTTATCAGAGCAGCTGACCTATCACGATAAAAGTTGCAAAAATTTCATCCATATAGATAATAGTTCATACATAGGCAAGCTATAGATACCCATACAGAAATGGGCATATTCAATTTGATTTGGAATATGATATTCTTTAAAAATATTTTTGAAAAATCAGGCTATAATTTCTTGCATCAATTACAAAATACTGAAATTAAAGCAGAAAAAATGAATGTATATATGTACCTACACATGCGATTCATATTTGATTTTGACAATATCTTTTGTTCACCATATATATATATATATATATGCAGGTTCAATCTGCTTCGACAAATAATGGAAATCATTTGGGTGCTTGTAAGCTGATTGACAATTGCTGCTGCAAGAAGTAGATGAATAATATGAAGACGAGCAATGTTGATTTTGTTCTAGGGTGTGTGCACTTGCGTCGTGTACATGTATCTTTGAGTTCAAATAATGTGTGTGTTTTAGTGATGTGGGTCTACCCATCATGAATTCATGTACACTTTGCTTTGATTTAGTTTGAACATTTTATTGTAATATTTCGATGTCATGTTATGTAGTTCGTCTTTAAGATGATGAAATTTTTATGAAAGAAGAAAGTTCTCAATCCATAAAGATTTTTCTATTCCCTCCGTCCACTTTTATAAGGTATTTCAATTTTGTCCTCGTATATTCTAAAATTAGTGAATCTTTATAGAAAGATTCCCTCATTTTAGTGTGTATATGGTCAAAATATAAATTGGCAAGTAATGTGCCTTATAAAAGTGAACGGAGGAAGTACTACTTTTTATGGACTAATCGGGCAACACGTTGACATCAACTATATATACATTAGATACGTCCACTTTTATCCATCTTTGTGACAATTAATTTGAGATGGAGGGAGTATGTTCCGAGTACCCTAGCCAGCATATGACTCGCTTCATGGGGTCAATGATTCACACTGGAGCAAGTTGTACCAGCACTTACCTGGGCGCCCAAGAGCTCGCTCAGCGATGTACTCCACTTCGATTTGTACTAGTACATCAATTTGTACTGCACGCATTTGTTGTGAGGCAGGTCTCGAGCCCAACCCATGCATCGTCATTGGAGATAAGACCATGAATAGAAGGTGGAGCACAAGAGACAAGAATCCAGACCTGCCATAGCTTCTCGATCTAAGGGTCAGGGTCAGAGAGGGTCTACCGCCAGAGAGATTGAGGGAATCGGCAGCCCAACCGCATCCAATACGCCCCCTTCGCCGTTGTCGGCCGCCTCGTCGCTGACGAACTCACTAGTCTACGGCCAAGTTACCTTTTCCACCGTCCTCCCTGATTTATTTCTGCATGTTTATGCGTTTTGTCGCCAACTTGTGATCTTCTTGGGACATCAGCCATATCTCTACCCGCCAGCGCCATCGGGACTCGATGGCAACTACCAGTGCATCTGGGCGCGGAGTGTCCTCGGTTCGATGGCAAGCGCCATCTGGATGTTCATTGGCATTCATGAAGGCATAGGGAGCGCAAGTATTCCTAGATAGAAGGAAATTGCCCGTTGTTGCACCTCTACCTTTTCGACTCTTTTCTATTTTCCTTCTCTAACCCCTGTCCTTTCTTCTTTCAGCTCCGACTAGCACTAGGACCAGAGGATGCATCCTCTCCAGCTGGAAGCAGTCCCTTGTGGTGTGTGAGTACATGCGGTGAAACTCACAGTAAGGGCGGTTGTCCGCCACGGGTGCAGCGTCGTTGCGTCCTTGCTTGCATTCTGGCTCGGCAGCCAGAACGGCCGGAGCTTTTCGTTTGGCGTCCGCATCGTCACCACGAGCCTTTGTCTTTGTCTTGGGTGCCACTTGCTTGGATTCATCGGAAGGCACATTGTTCCTGAAGAGGCATCTCTTCTCAGCCTTAGCACACCTGTCAGCCGTGTCCACAAGCTCGACATCGGAGGTGAGGTCGTCCCTGATGCCGAGCTCTTCGAGCATGCGCTCGATGGTGATCCCTTCCCTGGAGGTGAAGATAACGTTTGCGTCGGCGATGCGGGTGATCTTGTTGCACGTCTACCTGAAGCACTGTACGTACTGGCGAAGTGTCTTGCCGAGCCGCTGGCGTATGCCGCGAAGGTCGCTGTAAGAGAGGGGGCGCCCGTAGGAGCCCTTGAAGTTGGCGACGAAGTGGAGGCACTACTCCTCGAACGACCCGATAGAGCCTTCTTGCAGATTCATGAGCAAGACAAGGGTTGGCCCTTGAGGGCCATGGGCAACCAGTTTGCCATGCACTTGTGGCCCCCCTTTGCAGCTCCTACGCTCAGGCAGTAGAGTTGTAGGAAGTCAAGGGGAGGAGTACTGACGTCGTAGAGAGATGGCAGCGCGGGGTTGAACTTTGGCGGCCAGGAGACCGTGCGAAGTTGCTTGGTGAACGCGAGGGCGCCGCCGACGTAGACCGCTGTGCGGCCGGCCCAAGCGAGGTCGCGGATGGTGCGGCGCTCGCGTTTGTGGCAGCGCACGATTTGAACGCGCCCATCCAGAGGGGTGCGCAGGATCTGGCAGCTGTTGCAGGGGTCGCTGCTGGACTCCGTGCTGCCCCGCGGCGCAACACGTGGCGTGCCTTGGTGGCTACGGACGAGCTGGAGGGGTCTCCAGATCAAGCAAAGGAGAGCCCTGAGGGACAACGCAGCCGAGGTGGCCGGGCTTCTCATGGTCGTTGTGTGATGGGGAGCCCTCTCCCCTGTTGGGCGTAAGAAAATCGTGTGCTGGCGCACGAGTTCCTGGTGGCTCTCTGTGGCCGCCCCCGCAGCCGCCTGAGGCTCCCTGACTCCTTCGCGAGGGCCATCGACTCTAACCCTCCCCGTGGGTTTTGGCTCCAGGTGGTGCGTTGTATCAACGGACCCTGGTGGGCGTCTATGGATCTTTGCTCCGCTGTCCACTTGTCACTGACGAGAGGATGGAAAATCTTCTCCCATGCCTAGAAGCTGGAGGAGAGCTAGGTTCTCCATCTTTGCTTCGATGGAGGAGATATGATCTTCGTGAAGATCTTCAGGCGTCATGGTGAGCGCAAGGAGTGCTGCGTCGAGAGCGGAAGCAGCAACGAGAGCTACGATGGCGATGAAGATGCTGCTGATGAAGAGGAGGACGAAGAAGATTCATCAGCCGTCAAGGTTGAGGGTGAGGAGGCTGACTCGGTCGGGGCTGCGGTGTCGTTGTCGAGAGGGAAGGCCTGACGATCCTGATCTGTCAGCCTTCCTTTTCATCTGGGTCGTCAGCCTTCGTATAGTCTCCTCTTCTTCCTCCCTTTTCCCCTCAGCAACTCCTTCTCCGGCCGACCATATCCCGTAGCTTTGGCGAGATAGGTTCGGCCGCAGTTGGTCGCCGTCCTTCCTTCTTCTACAACCGTAGAGAGAGAGTAGCTCTCCCACTTCCCTTGCTTCTTTTTGTCTTATGTATGGTCCTGGAACATGCTTACGTACTGAAATGTGCTTCGAGAACTAAATATGAAAAAAAGGGATGTGCTTTCTTTCTTTGTGATTCTTTTGAAGAATTGTATTGAGGTTTTCCGTAGAGTAGTGCATCTCTAAGGGTGTAGCAAGGGCACTTGAACTTAGCTCTGTTTGAGTCGCTTGATGGTGCATTGCATCCGTGGAGGTCGCTGTGATGGTTCCTTGTTGAGATGCTTCGTGTTTCCTTGGTGGAATTCCTGCTTGGTTGCTTCGCGAAGCGGGTGGTTGTTTCTGCAGTGAGCAAGAGCATGTGTCTGATTCTCTTATCGTGGGTACCTCGAGAGGAAGTCAGCACCAATGACTTTAGTCGAGGTGTCGTGCACGGTAGCGACATGTTTAGACAGAGCTCTGCCGCTTTGGTTTAATCTAATTGGGTCTCACCGGTGCACGGGTACCGATCCCAGCCCCTCCTCGCGAGGCGTCCTCGAGAAGAAGTAGCACAGGCAGGGAGAAACAGCTTGTCGAGGCGACAAGGACAGAGGGCAAAAAGGAATTTACTGCTAGGGTGAGGCTTTCCATTACAACACTTGGGGATGTCATGACCCTACGGTCCCCTAAGAGGCACTTGACGTCACCGTGCGGACACGGGACTCCCATCGTCATGGGGATGATACTCGCGCGAGTTCAGGTGCAAAGGTTTGCCATGCGGCTTCCCACTTGTGTGGGTAGAGGCCCTCACACTAGGCGACACTCCTGGTGAGAGCCCTCTGAAACCCTCACGGAGAGAGGTCCTGGCATTGTTTTTACTGTGGCGTCACGGGGTCCCCTCGAGGGTGCATCACCACAGCCTAGGAGTGGCACGTTGAGCAAGAAAATACTATGGGTAGAACTTCCACAGGTGCTGGATATTCCACGGGTTTGGCACATGCGTGACGTCTTCTGTCTCCAGGCGAGCCACCCCGGGACGCGCGACGTGCGTAACCCGGTACGGTCCCTCCCACATGGGAGATACTTGTGCAATCCTTGTCTGGAGAGGATCCTCCTCGGGACCAGGTGTGCGTAGCCTGATGTTGTTATCGTGATAGCGCCGGAGCCCTTGCAGATACCGAGCCGCGCAGACAACGGCTCGGGTTCTTGCCTCCTCGAGGAGCAGCAGGTCTTCGGCGTAGAGTTCCCCCTGCTTATCTTCGTTGAAGGCCAGGGATCGGCGAGATCCATGCTTGAGTTCAACAGGGAGAAGGCCTCGGCCCCATAGACTAGGGAGAAAGGTGTTGCTCCCGTGGCCTTGGTTGCGGTGGTGCGGATGGACCACAAGACCGACGGGAGTTCGTCTATCCACTTCTTCCCGTGGCCTCGAGCTTGTTGAAGCACTGTATCTTGAGGCCCTTGAGGACCTCGGCGTTGGAGCGCTCTGCTTGGCCATTGCTACGTGGGTGCGCGATGGAGGCGTAGCAGATTTTGGTGCCTAGGTTGGCGCAGTAGGACTTGAAGAGGCTGCTTGTGAACTGCGCCGTTGTCGGTGATGGTGCGGTTGGGTCGCCGAAGCGGCAAACCAACCTCTTGATGAACTTCACCGTCGTTCTTACCGGGATGTCCCAGACCGGTTCGACCTCTACCCACTTGGTGAATTTGTCGATGGCTACATAGAGGTAGCAGTAGCCCCGGAGCGCTCGTGGGAATGGTTCCAGGATATCCAGGCCCCTGACCGCGAACGGCCACGAGAGGTTGATTGTTTGCAATCCTTGCACAGGCTGGTGTGTTTGCTTGGTGTGGAAATGGCATGCCTCACGGGTCTTGACTAGCTCGGTGGCTTCCTTGATGGATGTAGACCAGTCTAAGCCGTATCGGAAGGCCTTGCCGACGAGGGTGCGCGATGCAGAGTGGTGGCCACAGTCGTCTTGGTGGACGTTCTTGAGGAGCTACACGCCATCATCCGGGGGGACGCATAGCAGCGCCACGCCATTGGGGCGCCTCGGGTACAGCTTCTGGTCGATGACGCAATACATCTTGTTCGACGAGCAACATGCTCTTCCTCTGCTTCATTCTCGGGGAGATCACCTTTCTGGATGTAGTCGATGAGTCTCTTGTTCCAGTATGCTTGCTCACGAGTGTATACCAACACTAGGCGGTATCCCGAGGGGATACCGTAGTCCAGTGCGCCTTGGGCGGGAGCTCTTCCTCGAGGTGCTGGTGACTTTGCCCATCGTCGTCGTCAACTGGGGGGACGATGGACGACTTGTCGAGCCTCTATTCAAAGACACCTGGGGCTTGCGCCCAGTTTCTTGATGCTCCTTTAGCGATGTCGTCTGCTTCTTTGTTGTCCCCTCGAGGGATGTGTTGCAGCTCCATGCAGAGGAACCGTTTCTCAAGCTTTTGAACCTACTCGAGGTATAAAGTTTTCCTTTGATGTGTAGCTCTCGTTGGAGAAGTTTACGAGGAGCTGGGAGTCTCCCTTGATGCTGAGGCGCTTGACGCCTAGGGCCGCGACCGCCCTAATGCCGGTGAGGAGGCCCTCGTACTCGGCGATGTTGTTGGAGACTTTGGCCTTGTGGCCAAAATGGAGCTGGACGGCGTAGTAAAGCTTGTCACCGGATGGCTACGTAAGCACGACGCCAGCCCCCAAGCCCTGGAAGGAGAAGGCGCCGTCGAAGTGCATGGTCCATACTCCTGGAGCCAGCATGCCCGGGGCGGCTGGCTCCTCTTCAAGGTCTTCCTCTGGCAGTGGGTTAGTCCATTCTTCATTGAACTCCACCAGAGCTTCTCCTAAAATTGTCTTGGTCGTGAGGAACTGGAGCCCGAAGAGTTGGAGGTCGACAGCCCACTCGGTGACACGCTCAGTGGCATTGGAATTGCGCAGAATCTGCTCGAGAGGGAACGCAGATACCATTGTGATGGGTTGTCCCTCGAAGTAGTGGCGAAGATTCCTTGAAGCCACAAGGACCGCATATAGGAGCTTCTGCTGCATGGTCTGCCTCTCGCAGGCATCTCAAAGCATGGTGCTAAAAAAGTAGACATGGTATTCGACGAGAGAGACTCTAGAGGTATAGGAAGTTAGTTGTTCTAACGTATTGGAGCTCTCCTGGGGCTTGAGGGTGTCCCCCTTGTGGTGGTTTTGCCGTGCAGCGGGGTCCTCTAGGGGAGAGGAGGGCGTGGGATCCAGGCCGGGCAGGGCGTGGGCTCTAGACCAGGCAGCGGCTCCCGCGGTCGCGGTGCGACCAAGATGGGAGGGCTTGACAGATACTTCTGAAGGTCCTCAAATGTAGTAGCCGTCTCGGTAGTCCATTTGATTGGATCCGATCACTTCAGGAGTTTAAAGAATGGCAGAGCCTTGTCGCCAAATCCTGAGATGAAGCGTCCCAGTGCTGCCACGCATCCCGCGAGGCGATGCATTTCCTTCAACCATCGTGGAGGCTACATTTCTTCCATGGCTCGAATCTTGTCGGAGTTGGCCTCGATGTCGCGGTGAGACACCAGGAAGCTGATCAACTTCCGTGCCGCAACCCTGAGTACGTATTTGTCGCGATTGAGCATGATTTTTACCCTGCGGAGATTTTGGAAGGTCTCCGCGAGGTCGTCGATGAGCGTGTGCTCCTCGCGAGTCTTGACGGTGATGTCATCGACGTACGCCTCCGCGTTCTTCCCTATCCGTGTTCCTAGGGCGATGCGCATTAACTGTTGGAATGTAGCCCCGGCGTTCTTCAGGCCGAAGGGCATGCACACATAGTAGAACACTCCGCAAGGAGTCATGAAGGCGGTCTTCTCCTCATCTTCTTTGGCCATCTTGATCCCGAGAAAGCGTCCATAAAATAGAGGAGGTTACACCCAGCGTTGGAGTCCACTATCTGGTCGATCCTCAGGAGAGGATATGGATCCTTGGTTCAAGATTTGTTGAGGTCGGTGAAGTCCACGCAGAGCCATCCCCCGCCTGTGTGCTTGCAGACCACGACTAGGTTGGAGATCCACTCAGCGTGGATAGCCTCATAGATGATCTTGGCATCCATCAGCTTCTCCACTTCGCGGATGATGAATTCCTGCTTCTCGGGGCTATGACGGCAAGCCTTCTGCTTGACCGGTCGTGCGCCGGGGCACACAGCTAGATGGTGCACGATCGCCTCCCTTGGCACGACGGACATATCAGACGTTGTTCGTGCGAACATGTCCGCGTTTGCCCGAAGGAAGGCAATGGGCACGCTTTCGTATTTGGGAGGCAACCCGGCTCCAATGGTGAGGGTAGGCCCCGTGCCATCGGGGTCAATGGAGAACAACAGCTTCTTCTTCAGGGGCTCGACAGCATCCCCGAGGCTGTCCTCGTCCATGGGGTTTGACGCTGCCACCTCCTTATAGGCGTCTTCCATGAAGCACACGACATTCTTCATGTCTCCGTAGACAGCGAGGGGCCCGTTGTTGCCAGGCATCTTGACCAGGATGTACACGTGGTGTGTGATGGCCATGAACTTGGCCAAGGAGGGGTAGCCGAGGTTAGCGTTGTAGGGGAGCCCGATGTGGGCGACTTCAAAGTCGATGTCCTCGGTGTGATAGTTCTGGCGTGTGCCGAACATTACCTCTAGGCGCACTCACCCCAAGGGAACGATGGTGTGGCTGGTGGCGCCGGTGAAGGGCCTTGTTACCTTCAAGTGATCGTGCGAGATACATAACTTCTCGAAGGTTTCGAGAGAGATCACGTTGAGGCCGGCGCCTTCGTCCACCAGCATCTTGGAGACGGCGACGTTGTTGATCGTGGGGGAACGGCTCCCATGGAGCCAGTGGTTCTAGGAAGGTCAGCGATGTCGATGGAGATTTCCTGCTGTGGCCACTTGAGAGGTTGCGGGGGTGGCCCGTCCCCCTGACAGACGGCGTTGACCTCCCGCGAGACCCTCTTCAGATGGCGGCTCGAGAGCGGGCCGTTTGACCCGCCGAGGATGCATGCTGCAGATGGAGCGGTGTGGTGCGCCACCGCAGATCTGGGACTGCCGCCTCCCACGGCAAAGCGGCAAAGAGTCACGTGACCCTCGGGCTCACCGTGGGGAAGACGGTCGTTGTGGTGGAAACTTTGGAGGAACTGCGCGCGCAGGGCCTCCCACGTGCTCATGGAGCTGTCAGGGAGGTTTAGCAACCAGGCGAGTGGTGGGCCGCGGAGTGCCAGGGGAAAGTACCTCATGAGGCACCTATCTCATCCCCCGGCAGCCCTGACCCTTGCTTGATACCTCCGTAGAAATCCCAAAGGGGGGACGTCGCCAGTGTAGCGAGGCGGGAGACGAGGGCGGAACGCGGACAGCCATCTTGCCTCCCACGGGTCCCTGGAGAACGCATAGCATCATCCTGCCCAGGCGCTCGCCCCCCGCTCTCGGTAGCTAGGAAACTCTGAGTTGGCGGTGACATTTCCCGAGGCAAAGGGTGTCGTGTCGCGCGCTCGAAGATGTCGAGTCCCACGCGCGCGGGACTCCGTGTGTTCAGCCTTAAACGTGGTTTTCGGGGTGGAGCTGATCAGCTCCCAAGTGGAGGTCGGGGCCCCAGCTGTCACAGGGGTGGCTCCCGCTACCCGAGTGAGCTCAGTGGCAGGTACCAACAAAGAGTCACTGGCGCCAGCGTTGGGCAGACAACGCCGCGGTCCCCGTGCTCCAGGCAGGGCTTCCCACGCGCACTGACCACCATGCGCGCGCATGGCCGATGGCCGTAGGGACAGCGTCGCCTGCACGGGGGAAGGCAGAGGATGTGTCGGGTCCGCGGGGGACTCCTCGACAAGCGTCATGTCACGCCCGCGGCGCAACGCGAGGGATCAAGATCGGTGGGTTCAGGTGTTGCAGAGGCGTGAGACGAGGCCGCCGATTGCGGCTAGTCCGGTCAGTGCGGGAGGCGGCCATGGTGGAGGAGATGCGAGAGCGCGCCAAATGTCGGAGAGGCGGATCTGTCCTAGACAGGATTGCTTCTAGAGGTTCGAACACAGGGGGCTAACCATGTTCTGACGTACCTCAAGAGGCCTCGAGAGGGGAAATCTAGAAGACCAACAATGGAGATACGGAGAGTTTACCCAGGTTCAGGCCACCGTGAGGTGTAAACCCCTACTCATGCTTGTCTGATGGATTGCACTGCGATGTGTACAGTACAGGCGCGAGGGTAGGAGAGCCCTGCTTATACCAGCACTTGGCCCTCTTTCCCGCTCATTGGGCGGGAAAGAGCTACCACAAGGTGCCAAAGGAGTACACTGCGGCACTCTGCAACACCAGGTGTTGCCGGTCGTCGAGGACAACACCATTGTCCATGGCAGAGAGGTGGGGTCCCCGATGACGCTCCTTCCGTCTTGTAGTGGTAGACCGGTCTCCTTACACCAAAGAGGAAAGCCTCGGTCAGGGCTTTGGCGCGCGTAGCTGTGCTTCACACTTTATACACGAGAATGTAACCTGCGGCCAAACTCGTTATGCAGCCATGTGGTGCCTCCGTCGCTCGCACATAAGCTCCGGCGTCACCCCCACATGGGTTGTCCTCCAACGGGCGAGGGCCCCTCCGGAGAGGAGCGTGGGAAATGCAGGGCTCCTCTCCGGCAATCCGCGAGGATATCAACGAAGATGGCCACTCGCCAAGGGATCGTACTTGGAAAGCGTAGGGCCAATGCGTCCATCTCTTGTGGCGATGCAGGACTACTCCTTCCGTGTTGGGTGGGCTGGGCCCGCAATAGATGGCCCAGGATACCCTGATATCCATGGGTCCGACAGGAGCACCCACACCACGGGGGCGCCTTCCCCCTACCCTGTCGCCTTCCATTGGATCACTGACCCACATCACATACTAAGCTCATTAAATCTTCATCTCAAACAATATAAATTTTATCTCTCATGAAGCTTCCCGTTTCAAGATGAGTTGATGAAAGACTCTATTTCCTATTATACCACTAGCTTAACATAATTATCATAAGATATAGTTGTCATGTTCTTGTTCGGAGATGCTATCTTACAGAAAGTATACACACATAAAATTGCTATGTGCTCTATAGTGCAGTACACGAGCTAATTCCAAAAGCACCCAATAATGAAAAAAAACAAACATATATGTTCGTCCTACCTACAATCAAGAGTGAGTATATTGGTTATATTTCTATCTACCATATTTATTTTGCGATTGTGTTCTTACATTTCAAGAGTTACCAAATCACCGTCCTAAATACGCGTAAAATCTTTTATTTTTCACGAAACAAAATTATACATGTAGCTCATGGGTCTAATGCTTAAATACTAGTGAAAGTTGACATTGTACCAAATATAGGTACATGTGATTTGATTCTACGCCACATAATGAGCTATATATCCAAACACGGTTGGATCACCGATCTAGTTCATTTAGTCAACCAATTTACTGATCCACATCAGATCTAAGTTTAGCAAGTCTGCGTCTCATAAAATATAAATTTTATCTTTCAGGAAGCTTCCGTTGTCTAGGTGAAAGTCTCTATTTCCTTTTAAATCATTAGCTTAACAATAATATCATGATATATACTCGTCATGTTATTCTTTAGAGGTGCTATCTTATAGAAACTATAGGCACATAAAATTACTATGAGCTCTAAATTCCCCATACACAAGCTATTTAACCAAGAGGGATGAGTCAAAGTTGACATTGTGCCAATCTAGGTACATGTGTTTTGATTCTAGGTCACATAATGAACTTCATATGTAAGCAAGTTGACTCTGTTGGTTAATCTAGCACTCTGAGTTGTATGGCTACAGAAATTAGTAAGTTATATTGAAATAAGTATGTCATAGTATTTACATGTTAGGATACACTTTATTACGTGTATAGAAACTTATATGGCGATATGACAAAACTAATTTATTATATTGTTTCCAATTGTAACTAACTTGTATACTTTTCTATTTATTCAAATTTAGGCATTAATATCTGCAATTACTTCAATTCTCACGAACCTAAATTATACCAATGTCTTATGTTTAAATATCCATGTAGCTATCGCTATGTAACTTCAGGCATACAAATACTAGCTCGGACTGAGTGCAAATTGAGACTCTGCCAAACCTACATACATATTTTTTTTCATTTTTTGGCCAAATAGTAATCTATATCTAAACGGGTTGAATGTGCCCTTTAATCTAGAACTTTGATTAATCATACATTAGATATGAAAAATTGCATCGATTTAAGTAAGTTATACTAAAATTGGTATGTTATAGTATATACATGGCTTGTGTGTAGATATTTTATGGTGATGAGCCAAAGCTAATGAATTGGATGATTTATTGTATTTCCATATATTTTTAAAAAATGTGAGAAAATAGAGTCAATTTTCATTGTTGGTTTCCAAGAATGATATGCATAGTGAAAAAATATAGATCTAGATAATCCGATTTATCTGACGTCAACATATATTGATATGCTTGTTTATGTGTTCGACTTTATTATGCATATTTAAACATAATTCCCATATCTCATGTGATACTCTATCGTAAAAACAACTTGAAAACATTGTTTCAGTCAAGCAAGCATTCTTCACAATATATACTTCTGAAACTTGCATGTGACAATACTCATATTGCTAAAATTTTGTAACACATGAAATCTAGCAAGATCTTAACCTATTTCACATTTATGCTATGTTCAAAACTATTTTAAAATATAATCGATCACTTTGGTATTGTAATGGATAGATAAAAAATGGAATGGTGTGTTATTGCAGTTTAAATAACTCCTTTTACTTATGCATTGTATGATAGTATGTAAAAAACTCTTAAAGGACATCATAGTTGTGAATGGCAAAAGTAGTGCTAGATAGTAGATGGGATCACTCACCTGGTGCAGTTTTAGTCAACGAATTTGTAGATCTAAACTTCACTTGCATTTAGACCCCCCAACTTACAAGAATTATCGTAAGAGATACTCTTCATGGTCTTTTATAGATCCAAGAGCAGTTGAAAGAACTCCTAGGACTCTATAAATAGAAACGTCTACCCTTTCTTGTCCCACAGTCCTTCGCCCTCTAGAAGCTCATCCTAGTTTCCAGTTCTTCGTGTCACTAGCACATTTGTCCATGGCTGTTCCATCAACCCTTTTTTTTGTTCTTTTCCTCGCAACACCAACACTTCTAGCCCTAGCCAATACCCCTTATCCGGCCAATACACCTTATCCGTATTGTAACCGTCCTTGCCAAAGTGAGCTTAGCTTGCACTTGTACTTGCACCAGTTTGTTGCTGGAGAAAACCGCCCAAACCGCAATGAAGAATTTGTGATTAGCACAAATTATACTTTTAATTTCGGTACAACCCTGATCCACGATTGGTCCATCACTGATACAGTCAGTCCTACCAGTACTGTTGTTGCACGCGCACAAGGCACACACATACAGGCGAGTAGAACAAGGACCGATGGGTGGTACATTTCTCTCAACATAGTGTTTGAGAGCGGCAGGTACTTTCCTTTAATGTACTTTCCTGGTTAGTAATTTCTAATTTCCTTTTTTCTTGATATTAGAAAATATTATTGTGTTTTATGCTTGCGTTAATTAGTTTAATAAATTATTATTTATTTAATTATCATTTCTGACTATAGCACGCATGTACACGGTAGATAAATTCAATTACGAGAATGTACACACATGATGCACATATGCACATAGTACATGTTACCATGATCTACCATCGTGCACATCTATAAAGAACATGATAAATATCACGTGTAGGTGCAAATTTACCATAGTAGCTACTAGCGAGCGTACATGGTGATTAAATATAGTATAATGTGTTGATTAATAATGAGATATGTAAAATTTATCACTAGGAATCCATTCTTGCATCTAAATAGTAATATCATTTGGGAAAGATCGACGTGAAAGATAATTAGGAAAAATAAGAAAGCATCATTTGCATTTCTAACTTAGGATAAATAGTTAATTTTGAATTACTGAATCTTCCATGCTTATCTTACATTCTAATATGAATACATGGGTCCTCCATGTGAATTAGGTTTGCAGGATCTACCCTCCAGGTGATGGGGACTTTAACCAAAGAAATCGAAGGTCAATGGTCCATCATTGGCGGGACCGGAGAGTTTACAATGGCGCAGGGAATTATCAAGTATAAAATGGACCTTTCCTCCTCTACCAGCGAGGATGGTATAAGAGAACTTGATATTCATATTATATACACTCCTAATTCCCCACAAGCTGTAAGTATAACTGCAACCTTTGTGTCTTAAAATTTTCTCTTATTTTTAACTTCATTTATCAGAGCAGCTGACCTATCACGATAAAAGTTTCAAAAATTTCATCCATATAGATAATAGTTCATACATAGGCAAGGTATAGCCACCCATACATAAATGGGCATATTCAATTTGATTTGGAATATGATATTCTTTAAAAATATTTTTCAAAAATCAGGCTATAATTTCTTGCATCAATTACAAAATGCTGAAATTAAAGGAGAAAAAATGTATGTATATATGTACCTACACATGCGATTCATATTTGATTTTGACAACATTTTTTGTTCACCATATATATATATGCAGGTTCAATCTGCTTCGACAAATAATGGAAATCATTTGGGTGCTTGTAAGCTGATTGACAATTGCTGCTGCAAGAAGTAATTGAGTAATATGAAGACGAGCAATGTTGATTTTATTCTAGGGTGTGTGCACTTGCGTCGTGTACGTGTATCTTTGAGTTCAAATAATATGTGTGTTTTAGTGATGTGGGTCTACCCATCATGAATTCATGTACACTTTGCTTTGATTTATTTTGAAAATTTTATTGTAATATTTCGTTGTCATGTTATGTAGTTCGTCTTCAAGATGATGAAATTTTTATGAAAGAAGAAAGTTCTCAATCCCTAAAGATTTTTTCTATTCCCTCCGTCCACTTCTATAAGGTATTTCAATTTTGTCCTCATATATTCTAAAATCAGTGAATTTAGACTTATTTTATAGAAAGATTCCCTCGTTTTAGTGTGTATATGGTCAAAATTGAAATTGGCAAGTAAGGTGCCTTATAAAAGTTAACGGAGGAAGTACTACTATTTATGGACTAATCGGGCAACAAGTTGACATCTACTATATATACATTAGATACGTCCACTTTTATCCATCTTTGTGACAATTAATTTGAGATGGAGGGAGTATGTTCCGACTACGCTAGCCAGCACATGACTCGCTTCATGGGGTCAATGATTCACATTGGAGGAAGTTGTACCAGCACTTACCTAGGAGCCCAAGAGCTCGCTCAGCGATGTACTCCTCTTCGATTTGTACTAGTACAACAATTTGTACTGCACGTATTCACACATTCGTTGCGAGGCTGGTCTCGAGCCCAACCCCTGCATTGTAACCGGAGATAAGACCATGAATAGAAGGTGGAGCACAAGAGACAAGAATCCATACCCGCGATAGCTGCTCGATCTTAGGGTCAGGGTCAGAGAGGGTCTACCGCTGGAGAGATTGAGGGGATCGGCTACCCACAACATCCAATACGCCCCTTTCGCCGTTGTCGGCCGCCTCGTCGCTGATGACCTCACTAGTCTACGGCCAAGTTACCTTTTCCACCGTCCTCCCTGATTTATTTCTGCACGTTTATGCGTTTTTTCGCAAACTTTTGATCTTCTTGGGACATCAGCCATATCTACCCGCCGGCGCCATCGGGACTCGATGGAAACTACCAGTGCATCTGGGCGCAGAGTGTCCTCAGTTCGATGGCAAGCACCATCTGGATGTTTATTGGCATTCATGAAGGCATAGGGAGCGCAAGTATTCCTAGCTAAAAGGAAATTGCCCGTTGCACCTCTACCTTTTCCACTCTTTTCTATTTTCCTTCTCTAACCCCTCTCCTTTCTTCTTTCAGCTCCGACCAGCACTAGGACCAGAGGATACATCCTCTCCAGCTGGATGCAGTCCCTTGTGGCGTGTGAGTGCATGCGGTGAAACTCACAGTAAGGGCGGTTGTGCCCCACAGGTGCAGCGTCGCTGCGTCCGCACCGTCGCCTCGAGCTTTTGTCTTTTTCTTGGGGGCCACCGGCTTGGATTCATCGGAAGGCACGTTGTGCCTAGAGAGGCGTCCCTTCTCAGCCTTAGCGCACCTATCAGCCATGTCCACGAGCTCGACAGCAGAGGTGAGGTCGTCCCTGATGCTGAGCTCTTCGAGCATGCGCTCGTTGGTGATCCCTTCCCTGAAGACGAAGATAACGTTTGCGTCGGCGATGCGGGCGATCTTGTTGCGCGTCTAGCTGAATCACTGTTACTGGCGAAGTGTTTTGCCGGGCCGCTGGCATATGCCGCGAAGGTCGCTATAGGAGAGGGGGCGCTCGTAGGAGCCCTTGACGTTGGCGACGAGGTGGAGGCACAACTCCTCGAACGGCCCGATAGATCCTTCTTGCAGATTCATGAGCAAGACACGGGTTGGCCCTTGAGGGCCATGGGCAACCAGTTCGACATGTAATTGTCGCCCCCCTTTGCAGCTCCTACGCTCAGGCAGTAGAGCTGTAGGAAGTCGAGGGGAGGAGTAGTGACGTCATAGAGAGATGGCAGCGTGGGGTTGAACTTTGGCGGCCAGGAGACCGTGCGAAGTTGCTTGGTGAACGCGAGGGCGCCGCCGACATAGACCGCTGCGCGACCGGCCCTAGCGAGGTCGCGGATGGTCTGCCGCTCGCGTTCGTGGCAGCGCTCGATTTGAACGCGCGCATCCGGAGGGGTGCGCATGATCTGGAAGTTGTTGCTACTCTTCTCAGGCACCTTAGTGGTGGGTGCCTTGTCAGAGAACTTGGTGCGGAAAGTCGTCATGCACCGGCGAGGTTATACCGTGAGAAGGGGGCGGCGCGTCATGAGCTACCGCACTCCTACGCTGGCTGACGTTGTCTCCCCGCCGCTCCCGCGGGGGGACGTTTGCGACGGTGGCGAGCTCCTGGAGTCGGGCGAGCCATGCGACGTGTCCTTTAGGTGCGGGCAGGTGCGTAAGCAGCTCCCGGACCAGCAGCAGGGCTGTTGCGCGAGTAGGATGCTCCTGGCGCCCCTGGGTTCCTAACGATGGTGGGGGCAGATGCTGAGACGCAGGCGCGTCTTACTGCGGCGTGTGGGAGGAAGCTTCCTCCTCGGCATCGTGTTCACCATCCACGCCAGTGGTGTTGCGCTGTGGCGCATCGTTGTCGTTGTCGGTTGGCCCGACATGCCCTCGGCGACGAGAGCGCTCTGAGCGGGTGAGGCGCGGGCTGTTCCGAGCGGCAGGTGCCATGGCGGTGAAGAAACAAAGGAGCGCCTTAGGCCCCTACCATGCGCGCCAAATGTCGGAGAGAGCTTATCTATCCTGGACATGATAGCTCTCAAGCAGGGGCGGAGACAAGAGGGGGCTAGCAGAGGTCAGACCCCCCCTAATGGTTCGTCCCTCCCAACGTATTGCAGCGGGTACTAATCATATATAATACTGGTATATATAGGATAATAGCTGCTGAGCACTATGTATACTCTTAGTATTTAAGCCCAAAGCTAGCAGCAATGCGTATGTACGCACCAAGCCCAGCAGTCAACAGGCAACAACCCATCTAGCTGACTTCTTAGGCCAGAAATCGTTTGCCCATCTCCTCTTGCCTCTCATCCTCTCGCATATCACCATCGATCTGACTGCCCACTGGTAGAAAATAGGCCTTTAGTCCCGGTTCGCAAGGGCCATTAATCCCGGCCGTGCAACCGAGACTAAATATGCGCGACGAAAGGCCCCCCTTTAGTCGCGCCTCTTACGAACCGCAACTAAGCCCCGTCACGTGGGCAGCTGGCGTGCGCCGGAGGCGGGAGGACCTTTAGTCCCGTTTTTTGACACGAACCGGGACTAGAGGCTATTTCGTTATTTCTTTAATTCATTTGGATTTCTAATTATTTTTCACTCCCTTTTTTTCACTCCAATTTTTCACTCCCTTTTTTTTTAGAATTTTTATTATTTGCTTAGTGTCTAAGTACAATTATCTCTAGTCAAATTACTTACTCGTGGTCAAACTTCCCGCTCGGTCACCCATCCTCCCACTTCTCTAGCACTAGCACGCTTAACTTCCGAGTTCCATCTCGTCTCGCGTGCAAGTGTTTCGCACGCATGTATGTGATACTAGTATCATATCAGTCCTATTAACATGTTGGTCGATGCCACATTTCTTTATTGTTTGAATTTCAAATAAATCTTTTAATAAACAAAAGTAATGATGTAATTAATAATTTTGAATAAATAAATAAACATTAACTTTTTAATTTGTTTTATTTCTAAAAAAAATATTCAGAAAAATAAAACTAATTCATTTTAAAATCATAAAAATACAAATAATATATCAAAATATTCAGAAAAATAAAAATAAATCATTTTAAAATCTTAAAAATAAAATAATATATCAAAATATTCAGAAAAATAAAACTAATTCATTTCATAATCTTAAAAATACAAATAATACATCAAAATATTCAGAAAAATAAACCTAATTCATTTTAAAATCTTAAAAATACAAATAATATATCAAAAAATTCAGAAAAATAAAACTAATTCATTTTCCCCTTTCCTAAATCTCTTCTATTTTCCAGCCTTATGAATGTATCATGTTCTTTTTAACCCGTGATTTTATTTGAGCCATTTCATTAGTCTATTGCTGCATATATATCCATTACATATATCGAACGCAACATAGCGGTACATATATCCATTACATAATATAGAAATAATATAGGAATTAATATAGAAATAATATAGGAATTAATAGAAAGACATATATCCATTACATAATATATCCATTACATATATCGAACGCAACATGGCGGTACATAGATTCGGTACACAAACAACATCTACTCGAGCTCCGAAGAGTAGATGCGGAATAACTCGAACACAACGTATGCATCTATTGCTGCATACTCGAGAT
This sequence comes from Alopecurus myosuroides, assembly GCA_028641055.1. Taxonomy (NCBI): domain Eukaryota; kingdom Viridiplantae; phylum Streptophyta; class Magnoliopsida; order Poales; family Poaceae; genus Alopecurus; species Alopecurus myosuroides. Next base: position 256,868,080 of record CM054058.1, read on the forward strand.
TGATCCGGTCAAGTTGGTTCTTCCCCCAATACTTGTGGTTCCTCGAGGGGAAACAAGTCTTCATGGTTCTGTAGTCGTGGTGGATGAAGGCAGTTGCCATCTGAGCCATCCCGGTCTTGTGCCCGTACAACTCATCAAAATGGATCAAGTCCTGAAGATCAATGCAGTGGTCTTCAGGTATCTCAATACCCAACATGCGCATCATCTTCTGCCGGTCATTTGTGATGTCCACGCTACAAAAGTCGTAACCTTTGTTGACAAGAAAATCAACAAGTTCTGGAGATTGCTTTGAACTACTACAACAACAAAAATGGAACACGTGTTAGATATTGTTGCAACACGTGTATTCTTCCAATGCAACAACAAATCAAAAATGCAACAACTCTCCTACAAGAGATTGTACGTGTGCGCACCTTGCCCATTGGAAGACCAAAACGGTTTCCTTGTAGGCAATCTGGATGACGGCCACATCCTTTTGATTGGCCGTGTACTCTAGATCAAGCCCGAAGGACTTGTGGTGTTCATCGGCTTCATAGAGATTGCTCAAACGGTTAAGAGCTTCGGGGAGCCTCTCACATCTATTGGTATAGGCGACGTAGAGATTCTTGCCGCATGGTATGGGCACATGGAGAACCTTGAAAACGGGAGAACACATGGGTGGAGGAAGAAGAGAGGAAGAAGAGAAGAGAGGAAGAAGAACAGAGAGCTGCGCGCGCACTGTAGCAATGGCCTTCTGCCTCTCGCTCGCGAAATAAAACCGCGCGGGAGGCGAGCAGTTTGGAACTTTAGTCACGGGTGGCCAGGCCAACCGGGACTAAAGACAGGGAGGCGAGCAGTTCCGACCTTTATTCGCGGGTGGCCAGGCCAACCGGGACTAAATCCCTCCGCGCGCTACCCAACCGCCACTCAAGACCTTCAGTCGCGGGTCGCCTCCCGAACCGCGACTAAAGACCCCTTTAGTCACGGTTCGAACATTTTGGGGGACTGAAGGGGGCGTATGGAAGGCCTTTTTTCTACCAGTGGCCTAATGCGTGCTGCTCCCGCTCGAAAACCAGCGAACCTGGATGGCAGCAGAGTAGCGGAGGATATTGCGACGCCGTTGATCTTCCTTGGCCAGACGCCCTATGTTTGCGACATGGGCCCGTCCCATGAAATCACCACCGAATTATCAATCAGTACACAATACAAGTGATGTTAATCTGATCAATTCTCTCTTATTTAATATTTCCAATACTTTTTTAGTCAAAAATGAAGAGATTCGATATACTAGTTCTTAAAAAGATGAATATAATAAATTCTTTTCAAGCTAATATTTTTAAAACTCTAATCTGGCATGCCGCTAAAATTTCAGATCCACTTGTTGACGATAGTAGTAGATCTATATCTGAAATGTTAAGCGGCAGTTTTGTCCCCATTTGCTTAAATATGTGTGCTATATGATTGGAGATTGAGATACCATATATTCATGCCATGCTTTTGGCAAATATATGAAAATGCCATTTTACTTTTGGGCTTGCTATCTTGATAAATGATACAAATATTTCACTTGCCAGCCTATATCTAAATCCTGGCTCCGCCCCTGCTCTCAAGGGTTTGAACACTGGGGGCTAAACACGCTTCCTTCACTTTCAGAGGAGGCTTCGAGAGGGAAGTTTGAACACAACAATGGCGACACAGAGAGTTTACCCAGGTTCAGGCCACCAGTGTGGTGTAAAACCCTACTCCTTCTTGTCTGATGGATTGCACTGCGTTGATTACAGTACAAAGGCGAGCTTATGCTTAGAACAGACTACTTGGGCTCTACGATAGTTCGACCTCCCTTTGTTCAAGGGACAGTGGTGCCCTTCTTATACAGCCGTTTGGACCTCTTTCCCGCTCATTTAGCGGGAAGGGGTTACGACAAATTGCCAAAGGAGGATTGTCCCGTGCTTCTGCGCCTCCTGCGCGGTCCTGGTCGCTAGGGGACAGCTCCATCGTCCATGGTGTCACGATGGGGATACCGGTGACGCCGCCTTCATCTTGTAGCAAGGTCTTGGTCTTCTTGCACCAAAGGGGCAATCTTTGGGAACCCCTTTGGCCGCCGCAGTTGTCCCCCCGGCCTTTATACACCAGAATTGCAACTGGGGACAAAACGGGCCTGCACACCTGTGCAGCTTCTGTCATCGCACGGATACGCAGCCGTCGGTCGCACGTGCCTTATCCCCCTCCTGGCGGGTGAGTCCCGTCGAGAGGAGCAAAGTGGCGGGATCGAGCTCCTCCCGAAAGGAAGGTGCGCCAAGCCTCGCCGTTGGTGGCTCTGGGGAGCCCGAGAAAGGAGTGCCAAACCTCTCTAGGGACCCGATCACTAGGTGGCCTTCAAGGGATACTTGTTGGGACGGGCGGCAGCTGACGGGCCGGCATACCCTAGTATCCAAAGGCCCGACAGATGGGGGACCACCAACCGCCGGGAGCTGTCGGAGAGGCAGATCTGTCCTAGACATGATCGCTTCCAGAGGTTCGAACACCAGGGGATAACCACGTCCTAACGCACCTCGAGAGGCCTCGGGTGGGGAACTCTGGAAGACCAACAATAGAGACACTGAGAGTTTACCCAGTTTGAGGCCACCATGATGGTGTAAAAACCTACTGATGCTTGTCTGATGGATTGCACTGGGACGTGTACAGTACAACGCGAGCTCGTGCTCGGAACAGACTATGGGGACTCTCCTAGAGATTTTGCTACCTATCTTCTGATCGATCCACTTCTACGAGGGTAGGAGAGCCCTTATTATACCGGCACTTGGCCCTCTTTCCCGCTCATTGGGCAGGAAAGGGATACCACAAGGTGCGAAAGGAGTACACTGTGGAACTCTGCAACACCAGCTATCGCCGATCGTCGAGGAGAACGCCACCCTCCATGGCAGAGAGGTGGGGGCTCCGATGACGCTTTGTCCGTCTTGTAGTGGTAGATCGGTATCCTTACACCAAAGAGGAAATCCTTGGTCAGGGCTTTGGCGCGTGCAGCGGTGCTCCACAGTTTATATACGAGAATGGCAACTTTGCTCAGAGTCGCTCTACGGCCATGTGGTGCCTCCATCACTCACACAGAGGCTCGGGCGGCACCCCACATGGGCTTTCCCCCAACTATCAAGAGGGCCCCTCTGAAGAGGTGTGTGGGAGATGCAGGGCTCCTCTCCGGCAATCCACGAGGATATCAACGAAGACGGACCGTCGCCAAGGGATCGTCATTGGCGAGAGTGAGGCCAATGTGTCCATCTCTTGTGGCGATGCAGCCCGGACTCCTTCCGTGCAGGGTAGGCTAGGCTCGCAATAGACGGCCCAGGATACCCTGGTATCCATTGGTCCGACGGTAGGCCTCGGGCCCATGACGCGCACGCGTCAGGAGGAGGCGAAGCGTCTTGGGCCCTTAAGCTGCGGGACCAGCCGCGACACGCGCGACAGTTCATGGTGAAATCCCACGATCTCCCACGTGTGGTGGAAACGTCCCATCGTAATGACTGCTCTGGTGGGGAGTTGTGGAGCAGTATTTTCCATGGCGTCTGGTCACCTCCATCCTCGGGAAGTGCCCCCTTGCTTTGATGCCCGGGCCAGCGAGAAGATGAAACGGGCGCGGTGCCGTCCCTCAGCCCATGCATAAATAGGGGGGTTCCCCCTCTTTCCCAATGTCGTCTTCACTCCCTTCTACTTCCCGTTCCTCGCCTGCAGAGAGACAAAGAAAAATGGAGGTTCCGCATGGCTCGCGGTGGGCGAGGTCGAGGTTCGCTGTTGGAGTCCGATGCTGCCCCACGGAGAACACATGGCGTGCCTTGGTGGCTGTGGACGAGACGGAGGGGTCTCCAGCTCGAGCAGGGGAGAGCGCTCAGGGCCAACGCTGCCGTGATGGGGATCTCTCTCCCCCATTGGTGTAACATCCCAAGTCTGAAAAATAGCCTTTAGAATGTTTGCTGTCTGTTATTTCATGTTTTGCATCATGGCATCATGTTGATTGCAATTGTTTTGTTTGTTTTCCATTTGTTTTTCTCTGTTTTCAGTTGTTTTCCAACTGTTTTCATTTGTTTTCCTTTGTTTTCCATTTGAATTTCAAACCAAAATTCAAACCTTTTGTTTCATCCTTGTGATGTTACAATTTCTAAAATGATATTTCAAAATAAAACAATTATTTGTTTCCATTAAAGTGTGATTCCAAACTATTGTTTTATTTCTATAAAAATGCATCCAATAATCAAACCCTTGTCAAATTCAATTTGCTTTCCATTTGAAATTCCAAACCAACATCCAAATAGTTGTTTCCAAATCAAAACCTTAATTGTTTTCCAATAATCCCATAATGCTCACTTATAAAAGTGTTGGTTTTAATCAAACCAATATTCCAATCAATTAGTTCAAATCATTAACTCCTAAATCATTTTCCATCTCAAACCAATCCTTAAAAGTCAGTACCTTTTGAAACCATAAAACTCACCAAACAATTGCCCTCCTTAAATCATTCTAAAAACCCTAGGGGTAACCCTATTCAAATGCATGTTTTCTTAATGGTTTATTAAAATTCCTCTAAATTTGGGTTCAAGACAAACTATCATCTCAAATCTCAATTTTTGAAATCCAATCTTACAATATGGTTTCTAATTACATAACAAGGCTAAACTAATTTTTCTGTAATTTTTACTAACTAAAACCTTAACTTTTTCTTCCAAAAGCAATCTACAAAAAAAAAATATAAAACAGAAAAAATAAAATTGCAAAGGGAGAGGAGAGGCAGCAGCAGCAACTAAACCAACCCAGCCCAAACTCTTTCACCTTGGCCCAGTACCCCTTCCCTGTCGTCCTTCTCCCTCATGTCACTGTCAAACAGTACGAACGCAGCAGAACCAGACGATCTCCTCCAACCCCCCTTGGATGATCAGCCGTACAAGCCCCTCTTCCCTATATCTATCTCCCCTCTGCTAGCCCCTAGGAACCCTAGCTAGTTCCTAACCCTAGCGCCGCGGCGCCCTCCTCTTCCTCTAGCCTCGATCTTCCTCTGTCTGAACTCTGCAGACCTGAACCACCCGAGACCGCCACCTTCCTTCCCTAGCCCCCGGTCGCCACGATCCTCCTTAGACCGAGCCAACTCCGGGAATGGAACCAGCCCCCATCCACCACCATTTTCGATGAAGACTCGGAGGCGGGAGGAGGCCCGTGCCGGCCGCGCCGTCGCCGGCAACCGCCGCCGTTTCTGCCTCGACAACCGATCGGCGACCACGATTGTAGCAGGTGCGCTCCGCCTCTTTCCCTCCTCGCGACCTCTCTGCCGTCCGCACCCCCGCAGCGCACCCAACAGCAGCAGCACATCACCACGCATCCATCGCGAGCCAGCCCGGCCGTCGATCGCCGCGGAATCCCTGCTCGATTCTGTAAGCCGTCAGGGAGTCTCGCTGCTGTATTTGTTCAGTTAAACGACCCGTGTAACCATAAACTCTCTGCGAACCTGAACCCAACCAAGCGAGGTCGACCAGCCCAGTGGTACTGCGACCCGCGCGCGAGCCATCAGCTCCTGGGATCGAATCCCAGGGGCGCAACCCCTTTTCCTTTTATTTCCATTGCGCGCGCTGGCCCCACCTGTCATCCACCCGCTGCGCCACCTCATCTTCCCACCGCGCCACGCTGGCTAGGCCCCACGAGGCAGTGGATGTGTGTAGAGTGCAACCCGGTAACAAAAATTTCCAAAGTTTCTGTTTCAAAAACAAATTCTTTTAAAATGGCAGAAATAAACCCTAAGCCAAAACTTTAACAACTTTTAATCAAAAACTCCAATAAATAAAAGTTATATATGTTTATTGCTCCAAATTTCATAATCTTTCCAAATAACTTATTTGTGTACTGTTTTGAAAATTCCAAATGCTTTTAAAGTTCAAATTTGAATAATTCAAATGCAAATTGAAATAAATCATAAATAATTCATGCTATTTCCAAATAAGTCAAATAAAATATGTTTTTCACACCTTTTTGAATGTTCTATTCAAATATAAAATTTGTTTCATTGTTTGAATAATTTAAAATGCCTAAACAATTTAAATCTTGTTTAATTCAATTAAAACTTGTTAATATTGTTTAGTTCATAATAAATTCATCCTAATTCCAAATTTCACAAACCAAATATGTTTTCCAATCAATGTTTCATGTACTTTCCAAATATAAATTTTGTTTGCTGTTTTGAATAATTTAAATTGCTGAAAACAGCTGTTCCTTATTTATTGCATTTAAAATTGCCAAAATAATAACTTTGCCCATTTTAAATCCAAATTCAACAAATGAAATATGTTTTCCATGCAAAATTAAACCACCTTTCCAAATATAAATTTTGTTTCATGTTTTGAACAATTAAAAGTGGTCAAATAATTTAAATCTTATTTAATTCAGTTAATATTGTTAAATTCATAACTTGATCAAAACAAATTCTTTTGGGACATATAAAATATGTTTTAAAACCCTAAAAGTATAAACTTTTGAAATATGAATTTGGTTTAATGCTTTGAACAAATAAAAATTCAAATAAGTTCATGTTTGAATTAAATTCATTTAATTCTTGCTTAAACTTGTTTAATTCATAAATAATTTATTTGAAATCCTTTTTCAACAAGTGAAACATGTATTCCAACTAAAATATTGTTTTCTTTTCAAATATAAACTTGGTGATCTGTTTTGAACAATTTAATTTGATGAAAACAACAAATGATTGTGTGACACCTTTAAGAAACCAAAATTCCATAACTTAATAACTGAATTTCTAAACTTGTTAAACCTTATTCCCATTTGGTTCTATTGTTGTTATTTTTCTGTTTTCCTCATCCATGCATCATGCTAATCCACTTTCATATAATGATTAGTTGTAAAACAATTAATTCAACCATAATTCATGGGCTTTCCATATGCAATCCAATTGCATGTGGGTCCATTTAATCCTGTTTCTATCTTGTCAACTAGTTTATTTTGATGCAACCATTAACTTGACATGCATCATCTTTGATTGAGCACAATGCCATGATATTGATTGTTTATCTTTCTGCCTTGTTTGTTTGCTTCTTCTCGGATACACGACGACGTTGAGACCGACGATACTTACGACACCCCTTCTAAGGAGTTAGCTCAGTACCAGGCTACTGGGTTTTGCAGGAAAGTTATCACTCACATGAACCATCGTGTTCCTTTCAACATTGGTTACCGATACTTTCCGTTGACTATTTCTGCTAGCCTTAGTAGTAGTTGTTTCTGCTACGATCCTATCACATGAATCCCTTAACCCTGATATTGCCTCACCTCCATACCTATAACCATTGTTTGAGCCCGTGTCTTACTAGCATGCTTAGGTTGTTTTACTCGAGTCTGTTACCCGTTACTTTCAGTTACTATATTCTATTATGTTCTGGGGGCTCGATGTTTAATCAATCAATCATGCTAATGTTGTTACTTAATAATAAGTTTGATGATAAGGCACCGGCAGGAGGCCCATGAGAGGTTTTGAAGCCTGCTAGTGTCGACCCTAATAGGAAAAGGGTCTTGTCTACTGATCCATGATGAGCGCACTAACCGCATGTGGGAAGCGAGTATGGGCGCCCCCCTCAACTTGACCTGATTCGCATCTCGTCCAAATCGCCTCATTTAGTTCGTGTTTTCCATTTGCAGCATGCATGTTTTTGCGAGCCCAGGCCAGGGTGGAACTTTCGTAGTCGGCATATAGGGGGACACGTTCTTAGAGTGCTATGAGGGTCCATTTTCTTCTGGGCTCGATTAGCCGTGCGCCCAAGGTGCTTTGGGCTTGATGCGAGGAATGGTTGGTTGTGTTGAGTGCCCCGCTTGGTGGGGTGATCTCCCATCTGGCGGGTTATTCATGCGTGTACGGCCAAATTGGTGCAACCCTGCAGGGATAATCTTCTCGAGAAGCCGTGTTTTCCGCGGTTATGGATTACTTGGTGAAAGTACTGGCTAACAAGTACTCAGGACAACTTAAACATAATGATCAAACATGTTACACCCTATGATTAATAACTTGACTAGTAACAGGTTGATGACACAATAACTTGATTCACCTTTAATACAACTGTGTGAGTTATCCTCGGATTGCTTCTTTGGATAAGGGGCGAGGTCCAGGATGGGTTTGTTTGATGTTATCTTCCAGTTGGTTACAATCCTCGATCTTATCCCCATTTCTGTTAGTTGGACATGATAGAAACTCTGTAGTTGGTTAACGCAGCCAGTTGCAGCAACTTTTATACCCCTTCTTTCCGTTGAACCCAAGTCATCTGTGCTTGCGTTGACGGGCTATACTTTGGTGAACTGTGAGTCTTGCTTGCCAGTACGTTGGTGTACTGACCCCTTTGGGGCTGTGGTTTACGCAGACGACGTTTCCGAGGATCTACACGGTGGCTACTACGTGGAGTATGACGACGAGACTGCTGACGAGTAGATAGCGGACCCGGGCAGGATCCGAGACTTCGTGGATGGGCTCCGTCTTTTCGTTTCCGGCCTCTTAGGCCTATTTGGTTCTTGTCTGTACTCAGACATGTTGAATGCTTCCGCTGTGATGTACTGATGAATTGTTGGGGCATGTGCCCTCTGAATGATTGTATTTGCTATTCTCTGCCCTAGTGAGGGCCAGTTGCAACTTATTTCAATCTTTTGTGTCGTAGAGATCTGTTGTGATATCACTTGTTCAAACGCCGTTGACGTACAATGTGTGTATGTTTGAAGTACGTCAATGGAAGTATCTGGATTTCTACGGGATGGTTTGCGCAGACGATGAATAGTAAGATAATGGTTGTCACACGTTTACGTGTTGGCCTGCTCATATTGAGATGCGGGTGCCGGTATGCCCCGTAAGCCATTTATCTGCTGTTTAACGGACTGTGAGTATCCCCTAGAAGTCCGGGTGCGACAAATGGTATCAGAGCCTGTCTGCCTGTAGGATCCCCTTTTACTGGTCACAGTTGAGTCTAGAAACTATTTTGTAGCTATATAGGAAAAATGAAACGTGAGAGTAGGAATTCTGTTCTTTTATTTCTTTCCCCACCCACCCTCCCTTTTCTGGTAAGGAAGTGTAACGTTGTTTTTCCCTTCTCACCTAAAACTTTCAAGTTAGGATTTCACGAATTCTGGTTTCTCTAGGATGGTTATATCTACTAGACCATAGGAGTGGAGGTGGTTGTGACATGATTTATCATGTTGCCTACTCACGATTGAGAACGGTGGCAAATAGGCCCCGGAAGCAGATCCTCTATTCCTTAAGCAGTAGATATTGATCCTTTAGAAGCCCGGATGGGTTTTCCGTAGTACCTCAGGAGTTTTGTTCTCGTTTTCCCCGATGTTGATATCCTGTTCTTCTCAACATCCTTTTCGTCCGTTGAAATCTTGTTGTTGTTTTCCATTTCAGTTCTTCTACCGGCGTCTAATCAAAACTTCCTCGTAAACTCTTGTCCAGCTAAGGTGCTATTTGATACCGGAGCATCACATTCCTTTGTGTCAACAATCTTTTCCACAACATACAACCCAATTCTTGTTCCACTAAGCAATCAAAACTCTGTTCACTCCCCGGGATCTCAAATGTTGACTTCCAAGATAAGTAAGAACAATCCAATTCTAATGAGAGGCCACATATTCCTCGTTACTCTCATGTTGATGATTCTGACATTGATGATTATTCCTGGTGTTGCATTGATGTCAATAACTCTGTTCCACCATTCTAGCCAGATAATCTATTCTACAAATGAGTCAAATTCTATCCAGCTATACACCCTCAATACAAAACCTCTCCCTTTACTTGAAAATGTTCTGGTGGTTTGCTAATTCCCTGACGTCTATCCAATGTGCACGATATGTTTCACGTGTCAAAGCTCAAGAAGATCTTCCCAAGAAGTATCCGGACCTTTTCTTTTCTCAGTAGGAATCTCGGGGCGCGATTCCTTCAAGGGGGGGCGTTTTGTAACATCCCAAGTCTGAAAAATAGCCTTTAGAATGTTTGCTGTCTGTTATTTCATGTTTTGCCTCATGGCATCATGTTGATTGCAATTGTTTTGTTTGTTTTCCATTTGTTTTTCTCTGTTTTCAGTTGTTTTCCAACTGTTTTCATTTGTTTTCCTTTGTTTTCCATTTGAATTTCAAACCAAAATTCAAACCTTTTGTTTCATCCTTGTGATGTTACAATTTCTAAAATGATATTTCAAAATAAAACAATTATTTGTTTCCATTAAAGTGTGATTCCAAACTATTGTTTTATTTCTATAAAAATGCATCCAATAATCAAACCCTTGTCAAATTCAATTTGCTTTCCATTTGAAATTCCAAACCAACATCCAAATAGTTGTTTCCAAATCAAAACCTTAATTGTTTTCCAATAATCCCATAATGCTCACTTATAAAAGTGTTGGTTTTAATCAAACCAATATTCCAATCAATTAGTTCAAATCATTAACTCCTAAATCATTTTCCATCTCAAACCAATCCTTAAAAGTCAGTACCTTTTGAAACCATAAAACTCACCAAACAATTGCCCTCCTTAAATCATTCTAAAAACCCTAGGGTTAACCCTATTCAAATGCATGTTTTCTTAATGGTTTATTAAAATTCCTCTAAATTTGGGTTCAAGACAAACTATCATCTCAAATCTCAATTTTTGAAATCCAATCTTACAATATGGTTTCTAATTACATAACAAGGCTAAACTAATTTTTCTGTAATTTTTACTAACTAAAACCTTAACTTTTTCTTCCAAAAGCAATCTACAAAAAAAAAAATATAAAACAGAAAAAATAAAATTGCAAAGGGAGAGGAGAGGCAGCAGCAGCAACTAAACCATCCCAGCCCAAACTCTTTCACCTTGGCCCAGTACCCCTTCCCTGTCGTCCTTCTCCCTCATGTCACTGTCAAACAGTACGAACGCAGCAGAACCAGACGATCTCCTCCAACCCCCCTTGGATGATCAGCAGTACAAGCCCCTCTTCCCTATATCTATCTCCCCTCTGCTAGCCCCTAGGAACCCTAGCTAGTTCCTAACCCTAGCACCGCGGCGCCCTCCTCTTCCTCTAGCCTCGATCTTCCTCTGTCTGAACTCTGCAGACCTGAACCACCCGAGACCGCCACCTTCCTTCCCTAGCCCCCGGTCGCCACGATCCTCCATAGACCGAGCCAACTCCGGGAATGGAACCAGCCCCCATCCACCACCATTTTCGATGAAGACTCGGAGGCGGGAGGAGGCCCGTGCCGGCCGCGCCGTCGCCGGCAACCGCCGCCGTTTCTGCCTCGACAACCGATCGGCGACCACGATTGCAGCAGGTGCGCTCCGCCTCTTTCCCTCCTCGCGACCTCTCTGCCGTCCGCACCCCCGCAGCGCACCCAACAGCAGCAGCACATCACCACGCATCCATCGCGAGGCAGCCCGACCGTCGATCGCCGCGGAATCCCTGCTCGATTCTGTAAGCCGTCAGGGAGTCTCGCTGCTGTATTTGTTCAGTTAAACGACCCATGTAACCATAAACTCTCTGCGAACCTGAACCCAACCAAGCGAGGTCGACCAGCCCAGTGGTACTGCGACCCGCGCGCGAGCCATCAGCTCCTGGGATCGAATCCCAGGGGCGCAACCCCTTTTCCTTTTATTTCCATTGCGCGCGCTGGCCCCACCTGTCATCCACCCGCTGCGCCACCTCATCTTCCCACCGCGCCACGCTGGCTAGGCCCCACGAGGCAGTGGATGTGTGTAGAGTGCAACCCGGTAACAACAATTTCCAAAGTTTCTGTTTCAAAAACAAATTCTTTTAAAATGGCAGAAATAAACCCTAAGCCAAAACTTTAATAACTTTTAATCAAAAACTCCAATAAATAAAAGTTATATATGTTTATTGCTCCAAATTTCATAATCTTTCCAAATAACTTATTTGTGTACTGTTTTGAAAACTCCAAATGCTTTTAAAGTTCAAATTTGAATAATTCAAATGCAAATTGAAATAAATCATAAATAATTCATGCTATTTCCAAATAAGTCAAATAAAATATGTTTTTCACACCTTTTTGAATGTTCTATTCAAATATAAAATTTGTTTCATTGTTTGAATAATTTAAAATGCCTAAACAATTTAAATCTTGTTTAATTCAATTAAAACTTGTTAATATTGTTTAGTTCATAATAAATTCATCCTAATTCCAAATTTCACAAACCAAATATGTTTTCCAATCAATTTTTCATGTACTTTCCAAATATAAATTTTGTTTGCTGTTTTGAATAATTTAAATTGCTGAAAACAGCTGTTCCTTATTTATTGCATTTAAAATTGCCAAAATAATAACTTGCCCATTTTAAATCCAAATTCAACAAATGAAATATGTTTTCCATGCAAAATTAAACCACCTTTCCAAATATAAATTTTGTTTCATGTTTTGAACAATTAAAAGTGGTCAAATAATTTAAATCTTATTTAATTCAGTTAATATTGTTAAATTCATAACTTGATCAAAACAAATTCTTTTGGGACATATAAAATATGTTTTCAAACCCTAAAAGTATAAACTTTTGAAATATGAATTTGTTTTAATGCTTTGAACAAATAAAAATTCAAATAAGTTCATGTTTGAATTAAATTCATTTAATTCTTGCTTAAACTTGTTTAATTCATAAATAATTTATTTAAATCCTTTTTCAACAAGTGAAACATGTATTCCAACTAAAATCTTGTTTTCTTTTCAAATATAAACTTGGTGATCTGTTTTGAACAATTTAATTTGATGAAAACAACAAATGATTGTGTGACACCTTTAAGAAACCAAAATTCCATAACTTAATAACTGAATTTCTAAACTTGTTAAACCTTATTCCCATTTGGTTCTATTGTTGTTATTTTTCTGTTTTCCTCATCCATGCATCATGCTAATCCACTTTCATATAATGATTAGTTGTAAAACAATTAATTCAACCATAATTCATGGGCTTTCCATATGCAATCCAATTGCATGTGGGTCCATTTAATCCTGTTTCTATCTTGTCAACTAGTTTATTTTGATGCAACCATTAACTTGACATGCATCATCTTTGATTGAGCACAATGCCATGATATTGATTGTTTATCTTTCTGCCTTGTTTGATTGCTTCTTCTCGGATACACGACAACGTTGAGACCGACGATACTTACGACACCCCTTCTAAGGAGTTAGCTCAGTACCAGGCTACTGGGTTTTGCAGGCAAGTTATCACTCACATGAACCATCGTGTTCCTTTCAACATTGGTTACCGATACTTTCCGTTGACTATTTCTGCTAGCCTTAGTAGTAGTTGTTTCTGCTACGAGCCTATCACATGAATCCCTTAACCCTGATATTGCCTCACCTCCATACCTATAACCATTGTTTGAGCCCGTGTCTTACTAGCATGCTTAGGTTGTTTTGCTCGAGTCTGTTACCCGTTACTTTCAGTTACTATATTCTATTATGTTCTGGGGGCTCGATGTTTAATCAATCAATCATGCTAATGTTGTTACTTAATAATAAGTTTGATGATAAGGCACCGGCAGGAGGCCCATGAGAGGTTTTGAAGCCTGCTAGTGTCGACCCTAATAGGAAAAGGGTCTTGTCTACTGATCCATGATGAGCGCACTAACCGCATGTGGGAAGCGAGTATGGGCGCCCCCCTCAACTTGACCCGATTCGCATCTCGTCCAAATCGCCTCATTTAGTTCGTGTTTTCCATTTGCCGCATGCATGTTTTTGCGAGCCCAGGCCAGGGTGGAACTTTCGTAGTCGGCATATAGGGGGACACGTTCTTAGAGTGCTATGAGGGTCCATTTTCTTCTGGGCTCGATTAGCCGTGCGCCCAAGGTGCTTTGGGCTTGATGCGAGGAATGGTTGGTTGTGTTGAGTGCCCCGCTTGGTGGGGTGATCTCCCATCTGGCGGGTTATTCATGCGTGTACGGCCAAATTGGTGCAACCCTGCAGGGATAATCTTCTCGAGAAGCCGTGTTTTCCGCGGTTATGGATTACTTGGTGAAAGTACTGGCTAACAAGTACTCAGGACAACTTAAACATAATGATCAAACATGTTACACCCTATGATTAATAACTTGACTAGTAACAGGTTGATGACACAATAACTTGATTCACCTTTAATACAACTGTGTGAGTTATCCTCGGATTGCTTCTTTGGATAAGGGGCGAGGTCCAGGATGGGTTTGTTTGATGTTATCTTCCAGTTGGTTACAATCCTCGATCTTATCCCCATTTCTGTTAGTTGGACATGATAGAAACTCTGTAGTTGGTTAGCGCAGCCAGTTGCAGCAACTTTTATACCCCTTCTTTCCGTTGAACCCAAGTCATCTGTGCTTGCGTTGACGGGCTATACTTTGGTGAACTGTGAGTCTTGCTTGCCAGTACGTTGGTGTACTGACCCCTTTGGGGCTGTGGTTTACGCAGACGACGTTTCCGAGGATCTACACGGTGGCTACTACGTGGAGTATGACGACGAGACTGCTGACGAGTAGATAGCGGACCCGGGCAGGATCCGAGACTTCGTGGATGGGCTCCGTCTTTTCGTTTCCGGCCTCTTAGGCCTATTTGGTTCTTGTCTGTACTCAGACATGTTGAATGCTTCCGCTGTGATGTACTGATGAATTGTTGGGGCATGTGCCCTCTGAATGATTGTATTTGCTATTCTCTGCCCTAGTGAGGGCCAGTTGCAACTTATTTCAATCTTTTGTGTCGTAGAGATCTGTTGTGATATCACTTGTTCAAACGCCGTTGACGTACAATGTGTGTATGTTTGAAGTACGTCAATGGAAGTATCTGGATTTCTACGGGATGGTTTGCGCAGACGATGAATAGTAAGATAATGGTTGTCACACGTTTACGTGTTGGCCTGCTCATATTGAGATGCGGGTGCCGGTATGCCCCGTAAGCCATTTATCTGCTGTTTAACGGACTGTGAGTATCCCCTAGAAGTCCGGGTGCGACAATTGGGAGGAGGACACTCGTGTGCTGGCGCACGAGTTTCGGGTGGCTCTCTGTGGCCGCCTCCGCAGCCGCCTGAGGCTCCCTGACTCCTTCGCGACGGCCATCGACCACAACCCGCCCCGTGGGTTGTGGATCCAGGTGGTGTGCTGCATTAACGGACCCTGGTGGCCGTCTACGGAGCTTTGCTCCACTGTCCACTTGTCATCGATGAGAGGCTGAAAATCCTTCGCCCATACCCAGAAGCTGGAGAAGAGCCAGGTTCTCCATCTTTTCTTCGATGGAGGAGACATGATCTTCTGATGATCTTCGGGCGTCGTGGTGAGCGCGAGGAGCGCTGCATCGACAGCAAAAGCAGCAACGAGAGATACGATGGTGATGAAGATGATGCTGATGAAGAGGAGGATGATGAAAATTCATCAGTTGTCAAGGTGGAGGGTGAGGAGTCTGACTCGGCCGGGGCTGGACTGTCGTCGTCGAGAGGGAAGGCCTGGCGATCCTGATCAGTCGGCCTTTATTTTTCTCTAGGTCGTCAGCCTTCGTCTAGTCTCCTCGTCTTCCTCCCTTTTCCCCTCAGCAGCTCCTTCTCCGGCCGACCATATCCCGTAGCTTTGGCGAGATAGGTTTGGCCGCGGTAGGTCGCCGTCCTTCCTTCTTCTACAACCGCAAAGAGAGAGAGAGTAGCTCTCCCGCTTCCCTTGCTTCTTTTTGTCTTATGTATGGTCCTGCAACATACTTATGTACTGAAATGTGCTTCGAGAACTAAATATCAAAAAATAGGATGTCCTTTCTTTCTTTGTGTTTCTTTTGAAGAATTGTATTGAGGTTTTCCGTAGAGTAGTGCCTCTGTAAGGGTGCAGCGAGGGCAGTTGAACTTAGGTCTATACGAGTTGCTTGATGGTGCATTGCATCCGTGGAGGTCCATGCGGTGGTTCCGTGTCGAGATGCTTCGTGTTTCCTTGGTGGAATTCCTTCTTGGTTGCTTCGTGAGGCGGGTGGTTTTTTCTGAAGTGAGCAAGAGTGTGTGTTTGATTCTCTTCTCGTGGGTACCTCGAGAGGAAGTCAGCACCGATGATTTTAGTTGAGGTGTCGTGCACGGTAGAGACCTGTTTAGACAAAGCTCTGCCGCGTTGGTTTAATATGATTGGGTCTCACCCGTGCACGGGTACCAATCCCAGCCCCCGCTCGTGATCCGTCCTCGAGAAGAAGTAGCACATGCACACTCCCGAGGAGAAAGAGCTTGTCGAGGCGACAAGGACAGTTATAAAAAAGGAATTTAATGCTAGGGTGAGGCTTTCCATTACAACGCTTGGGATGTCATGATCCTACGGTCCCCCAAGAAGCACTTGACGTCACCATGCGGACACGGGACACCCATCGTCATGGGACTGATACTCTTGCGAGTTTAGGTGCAAAGGTTTGCCTCCTCGAGGAGCAGCAGGTCTTCAGCGTGGAGTTCCTCCTTCTTATCCTTGTTGAAGGTCAGGGCTCGGCGAGAGCCATGCTTGAGTTCAGCAGGGAGAATGGCCTCGGCCCGATAGACTAGGGAGAAAGGTGTTTCCCCCGTGGGCTTGGTTTCGGAGGTGAGGATGGATCACAAGACTGACGGGAGTTTGTTGATCACGGCCTTGATCTTGTTGAAGCTCCGTGTCTTATGGCCCTTGAGGACCTCGGCGTTGGCGCGCTCTGCTTGGCCATTGCTTCGTGGGTGCCCGACGGAGGCGTAGCAATTTTTGGTGCCTAGGTTGGCACAGTAGGACTTGAAGAGGCCGCTTGTGAACTGCGCGCCGTTGTCGGTGATGGTGCGGTTGGGTATGCCGAAGCGGCAGACCAACCTCTTGATGAACTTCACTGTCGTTCTTACCGGGATGTCCCAGACTGGTTCCACCTCTTCCCACTTGGTGAATTTGTCGATGGCTACATACAGGTAGCAGTACCCCCGAGCGCTCGTGGGAATGGTTCCAGGATATCCAAGCCCCTGACCGCGAACGACCACGAGAGGTGGATTGTTTGCAATCCTTGCACGGGATGGTGTGTTTACTTGGCGTGGAACTGGCATGCATCACGGGTCTTGGCTAGCTCAGTGGCGTCCTTGACGGTTGTAGACCAGTCTAAGCCGTATCCGAAGGCCTTGCCGACGAGGGTGCGCGATGAAGAGTGGTGGCGACAGTCGTCTTGGTGGATGTTCTTGAGGAGCCCCACGCCATCATCCGGGGAGACGCATAGCAATGCCAACCCATTGGGGCGCCTCGGGTACATCTTGTGGTCGATGATGCAGTACATCTTGGCTCGACGAGCAACTTTCTCTGCCTCTGCTTTTATCCTCGTTGAGATCCCCTTTCTGGATGTAGTCGACGAGGCTCTTGTTCTAGCATGCTTCCTCATGAGTGAATACTAGCACTAGGCGGTATCCCAAGGGGATACCGCAGTCCGGTGTGCCTTGGGCGGGAGCTCTTCCTCGAGGTGCTGGTGACTTTGCCCCTTGTCGTCGTCGACTGGGGGGACGATGGACGGCTTGTCGAGCCTCTATTCAAAGACACCTGGGGCTTGCGCCCAGTTTCTTGATGCTCGTTTGGCGATGTCGTCTGCTTCTTTGTTGTCCCATCGAGAGATGTGTTGCAGCTCCATGCAGAGGAAGCGTTTCTCCAGCTTCTGATCCTCCTCGAGGTATAAAGCCATGTGTTTGTCCTTGGGTGTGTAGCTCTTGTTGGAGAAGTTTACCAGGAGATGGGAGTCTCCCTTGATAGTGAGGCGCTTGACGCCTAGGGCCGCGACCTCCCAGATGCCTGTGAGGAGGCCCTCGTACTCGGCGATGTTGTTGGAGACTTTGGCCTTGTGGCCAAAATGGAGCTGGACGGTGTAGTAGAGCTTGTCTCCGGATGGCTACGTAAGCATGACGCCAGCTCCCGAGCCCTGGAAGGAGAAGGCGCCATCGAAGTGCATGGTCGATACTCCTAGAGCCAGCATGCCCGGGACGGCTGTCTCCTCTTCAAGGTCTTCCTCTGGCGGCGGGTTATTCCATTCTGTGTTGAACTCCTCTCCTCCTTAAATTGTCTTGGTCGTGAGGAACTGGAGCCCGAAGGGTTGGAGCTCGACAGCCCACTTGGCGACACGTTCTGTGGCATTGGAATTGCGCAGAATCTGCTCGAGATGGAACGCGGATACCATTGTGATGGGTTGTCCCTCGAATTAGTGGCGAAGCTTCCTCGAAGCCACAAGGAGCGCGTATAGGAGCTTCTGCTTCACGGGGTACCTCTCGCGGGCATCTCAAAGCATGGTGCTAACAAAGTAGACATGGTGTTTGATGAAAGAGACTCTAGAGGTACTGGCAGTGAGTTGTCCTGACGTATTGGGCTCTCCTAGGGAATGAGGGTGTCCCCCTTGTGGTGGTCTTGCCGTGCAGCGGGTTCCTCTCAAGGACAGGAAGGCGTGGGATCCAGGCCTGCCAAGGCGTGGGCTCCAGACCAGGCAGCGGCTCCCACGGTCGCGGTGAGATCAAGATGGGAGGGATTTCCAGATACTTCTGGAGGTCCTGAAATGCAGTAGCCGTCTCGGTAGTCCATTTGAATGGACCCGATCACTTCAGGAGTTTCAAGAATGGCAGGGCCTTGTCGCCAAATCCTGAGATGAAGCGTCCCAGTGCCGCCACGCATCCCGCGAGGCGCTGCATGTCTTTCAACCATCATGGAGGCTGCATTTTATCCATGCCTTGAATCTTGTCGAGGTTGGCCTCGATGCCGAAGTGAGACACCAGGAAGCCGAGCAACTTCCCTGCCGCAACCCCGAATACGTATTTGTCACGATTGAGCATGATTTTGACCCTGCGGAGATTTTGGAAGGTCTCCGCGGGGTCATCGATGAGCGTGCGCTTCTCGCGAGTCTTGATGACGATGTCATCGACGTACGCATCCGCGTTCTTCCCTATCCGCGTTCTCAGGGCGATGCGCATTAGTCACTGCAATGTAGACCCAGCATTCTTCAGGCCGAAGGGCATGCACACATAGCGTAACACTCTGCAAGGAGTCATGAAGGTGGTCTTCTCCTCATCTTCTTTGGCCATCTTGATCCCAAGAAAGTGTCCAGAAAATAGAGGAGGTCACACCCAGCGGTGGAGTCCACTATCTGGTCGATCCTCGAGAGAGGATATGGATCCTTGGGGCAGGCTTTGTTGAGGTCGGTGAAGTCCACACAGAGCCATCCCCCGCCTGTGTGCTTGGAGACCACGACCGGGTTGGAGATCCACTAAGCGTGGATAACCTCGCAGATGATCTTGGCGTCCAGCAGCTTATCCACTTCGCAGAGGATGAATTCCTCCTTCTTGGGGCTCTGGCGGCAAGCCTTCTGCTTGGCCGGTCGTGTGCCGGGGCACATTGTTAGATGGTGCTTGATCACCTCCCTTGGCACGACGGGCATATTAGACGCTGTTCACGCGAACATGTCCGCGTTTTCCCGAAGGAAGCAACGGGCGCGCTTTCCTATTTGGGAGACAACCCGGCTCCAATGGTGAGGGTAGGCCCCGTGCCATCGGGGTTCATGCAGAACAACAACCTCTTCTTCGGGGGCTAGACAGCATCACCCAGGTTGTATTCGTCGATGGGGTGTGACGCTTCCGCATCCTTATAGCCGTATTCCACGGAGCGCACGACATCCTTCACGTCTATGTAGACGGCAAGGGGCCCGTTGCTGCCAGGCATCTTGACCAGGATGTACACATGGTGCGTGACAGCCATGAACTTGGCCAAGGAGGGGTAGTCGAGGTTGGCGTTGTAGGGGAGCCCGATGTGGGTGACGTCAAAGTCGATGTCCTCGGTGCCTATAGTTCTGGCATGTGCCGAACGTGACCTCCAGGCGCACTCACCCCAAGGGAAGGTGGTGTCACTGGTGGCGTTGGTGAAGGGCCTTGTTACCTTCAAGCGATCATCCGGGATACATAACTTGTCGAAGGTTTCGAGAGAGATCATGTTGAGGCCCGCGCCTCCGTGCACCAGCGTCTTGGAGACGGCTCGTTGTTGATCGTGGGGGTGCAGACCAGGGGAACGGCTCCCACGGAGCCAGTGGTTCTGGGAAGGTCAGCGATGTCGAAGGATATTTCCTGCTGCGGCCACTTGAGAGGTTGCGGGGGTGGACCGTCTCCCTGACAGACGGCATTGACCTCCCGCGAGACCCTCTTCTGATGGTGGCTGGAGAGCGGGGCGAGTGACCCGCCGAGGATGCACGCTGCAGTTGGAGCGGTGTGTTGCGCCACCGTATAGCTAGGACCGCCACCTCCCACGGCAAAGCGCCAAAGAGTCACCTGACCCTCGGTCTCACCGTGGGGAAGACGGTCGTTGTGGTGGAAACGTCGGAGGAACTGCGCGCGCAGGGCCTCCCACATGCTCATGATGCTGCCAGGGAGGTTTAGCAACCAGGCGAGTGGAGGGCCGCGGAGCGCCACAAGAAAGTACCTCATGAGGCACTTATCGCATCCCCCGGTGGCCCTGACCCTTGCGTCATACCTCCGTAGAAAGCTCAAAGGGGGGACATCGCCAGTGTAGCGAGGCGGGAGATGAGGGCGGAATGCGGACGGCCACCTTGCCTCCCACAGGTCCCTGGAGAACGCATAGCATCATCCTGCCCAAGCGCTCGCCCGTCGCTCTCGGTAGCTACGCAACTCTGAGCTTGCGGTGAAGTTTCCCGAGGCAAAGGGTGTCGAGCCGCGCGCTCGAAGATGTCGAGTACCACGTGCGCGGGACTCCGCGGTGTCAGCCTCAGGCGTGGTTTTCGCGGTGGAGGTGATCAGCTCCCAAGTGGAGGGCGGGGCGCCATTCGTCACATGGGTGGCTCCCGCTGCCCGACTAAGATCAGTGGCATGTACCAACCGAGAGTCACTGGCGTTGGCGTTGGGCGGACAACGCCGCGGTCCCGGTGCTCCAGGCAGGGCTTCCCGCGCACTGACGACCATGCGCGCGCATGGCCGATGGCCCTAGGGATAACATCGCCTGCATATGGGAAGGCAAAGGACGTGTGGGGTCCGTGGGGACTCGTCGACATGCGTCATGTCAGGGCCGCGGCGCAACGCGGGGGAGCGAGAACGGTGGGTTCCGGTGCTGAAGGGGCTAGAGACGAGGCTGCCGATGGTGGTACGCTTCCAGGACCACGCCTTGCGACCGGTCCGGTCAGTGCGGGAGGCGACCATGGTGGCGGAGATGCGAGAGAACGTTGATGACCCACAAGTATAGGGGGGTATCGTAGTACTTTCGATAAATAAGAGTGTAGAACCCAACGAGGAGAAGAAGGTGTTGACAAGCAGGTTGGATAGAGGATTCACCATAAACACTAGCAAACAGGTTTTTGGAGGTTTTTGATATAGCAGATAAATAAAGTGCGAGTAAATAAAATACAGTAAATAATATTGCAGCGAGTGGTCCAATCCTTTTGATATCAAAGGACAAGCCGGTTGTTCTACTTATGATTACCAAACGTTCTCGAGGACACATGAGAATTTCGTCAAGTGCTTTCGCTTCATACAGTTGATTAATATTTATTGGTTCGTGAATTGTTGTGTGGGTGAACCTATGCTAATGCACCTCCCAACTAGGACTAATACATACTTGTGATTATACCCCTCGTAAGCATTCGCAAATACAACAAAGTAATTAAGATAAATCTAACCACAACCTTAAAACTCCGGGATTCTACGCTCCCTCGTGCATTGGTTTCCTAACGAAAGTTTGGCTTTCTCTCACTCCGGCAACCCCACAATTATTAGCCAAACACACAATGCATCCTCCTATGCCCATAAAGGTGAAGTATCATGTAGTCGACGTTCACATGACACCACTAGAAGAATAGCACCACAACTTAAATACCAAACCACGAGATATTACGTCAACATAATTCAACTACTAACATCATGACTTCTCCCATGTCCTCAAGAACTAAACAAAATACTCACAAGACATCATATGGATCATAATCAGAAGTGATATAATGGATAATAATCATCTGGTCATAATGTGTAAACACCGATAAATCTCACAAGCATCAACTACTAACAAGTAATCCACACCGGGAGAGAGATCTAGTGAAGAGCACGAGAAAGAACCCTAATTGTTACATCGGGATAAAGGTGCATGATGAGGGTGATGGTGCTGGTGGTGATGATGATAACGATGACGATCTTGATGATGCCCAGAGCAATGACGGTGACGATGGGGATGATTCCCCCTCTCCGGGGAGGAATTTCCCCGGCAGATTTCTCCCTGCCGGAAAGCTTTTCTCTCTTTCTTGTTCTCCGCCCCGAGGCGGCGGAGGAATAATTCTTCGAAGATGTTCTGGGGCTTAGGGTTCCCTCGGGGTCAAGTACGCGAAAGGGGGCACCCGGGAGTGGGCCAGGGGCGGACCACCCCCAGGCGCGGCCAAAAGGGGGCGCGTCGCCTGGTGGTGGGGGCCCCAGGTGGCCCCCGTCTAGGTGCCCTTCTGACTGACTTCCTCCTCGGCACTTCTAAGACTCCTCCGGTATCCCCATGTTCTTCTGATCTTCTTAAATAGGGTATCTCAATGGTGCTTTTTCTATCAGATTTCTGATCCCGGTGTTTATTCTCCAAAAATTAGGAATCATGCAAAATAAGATAAAATAACATAAGTGATGCATCATAACATGAAATATATCGATGAATAACAGAAAATAACACTATAAAATAGTGATGCAAAATGGACGCATTAACTCCCCCAAGCTTAGATCTCGCTTGTCCCCAAGCGAAAATGAACTCAGTAAACATTACCATGGGTTTATGGAGTGAGGTGTCGATAAATAAAATACGATTAAGAGGCATCACATCTAACAAAGAACAAGTCATTTTAGACAGCAACTTCCTCTTATATAATCAAACTT
Source organism: Alopecurus myosuroides (assembly GCA_028641055.1). NCBI lineage: Eukaryota > Viridiplantae > Streptophyta > Magnoliopsida > Poales > Poaceae > Alopecurus > Alopecurus myosuroides. The sequence goes on from CM054058.1 coordinate 256,890,911, forward strand.
GAAATAAGTAGAGGAAATCACAATAAAGGTGCAAAAGGAAATCATAATTGGTAAAGGCAAACTTCATTCTTGGTCAGAGAACAATTAACAGTGTACTTATCTTTCTATTAGAGTCATTATACTAGAGCTTATATTGCAGAGTTTATCATGCTCAATTATAACAATCCCTTTGCAGACATTGGTAACTTTCAAAGTGGTATTCAAACAGATAAAAATATTTATACTAAACGAGGAAGAATAAGGACATGATTGACCAAATCAACATATAGATGAATGGATCACAACAACTCAAATGTTTGCTTAAGACAAAAAGGAGTAGGTTTACTGACTCAACATAAAGTTAAAAGATAGGCCCTTCGCAGAGGGAAGCATGGATCACTCATGTGCTAGAGCTTTTATTTTGTTAAACAGAGGTATAAAGTGGTCGACACTCCTCCCAACCTTTCTTACACAAACCATGGCTAACTGAATCGTCGGGTGTCTGCCAACAATCACGTATCATGGAGGAGTGTCTAATTTTTAGAGAGGTGTATGCTTATGTCAACGAATGGCAAACAAAAAATACAGTACGCCACAAACCAACTAGACTTCACAAGAGCGGCTCCCATTGAAGAACGCAACTGGTATAGAAGGTCACCCCTCTTTCTCTTTTGTTTACACAATTATGCTTTGACTGATAAATCAGGGGCAAAAGTAATGAAGAGAATTTGTATTATTATTTGGGGCTAGGAACCCCTGCTGCCAGCTCTTCTAGCATTTAGATAAGCGGATGAAGCCACTAGTCTAGGGTGTGAAATCAAATCAACAAGTGAGATAAAGATTCTCTATTTGCGTCTTCATGAGCTAAAACAGGGGCACAAAGCAGGTGTAATTTTGAAGGTTTAAAGCTAGCACACAAGCAGTTTACTTAGAGTGGCGGTGAGATACCACATGTAGGTATGTATGGTGGACACAAACGGCATGGTTTTGGGGCTCAACGTTTGGATGCACGATAAGTATTCCGTATTCCCTCTCAGTACAGGTTTTTGGCTAGCAAGTTTGGGTAGCAAGCATAAGAGTTGAGGGAAAACAAACAAATACATATATGATAAAACCAATCATGAAATCTTCCTTGAAGGTACAAACAATCTTACTTGAGAATACTATGAGCTAACAAGAAAGAAAGATCATGGAATAATATATCTACATGCACCTCCCTCTTTTCTACTTAAGTCTCAACGTATTGAAACTACTGATCAATGCTAAGTCTGCCTAAACCAACTAGATTAACTTGATACTCCAACATTGATACCAATACTAATAACAAGATCAACCATATAACAAAAATTCCAAACTAAAATAAAGTGTATAAAGTAAATGATGAAACTTCTCATTAATATTCCATTATGGCAACTCAAACCAAAGGATACAACGATAACCAACTAAAGAGTGATACTGCGATGCTACAAACCATACTATATGATATTTCCACTACTCATGATATGACTCTAGTAAAAGGTAAAAAATGTGAAAGATAAAGGTGTTATACCGCAGCACTCCCCCAAGCTTGGAATAAGCCAAGGGGATTCTACCAATGATGAATTAATTCTTCGATGGTGGTGGGGAGTCCTTCTCAATAAGCTTATCAATTGATTTCTTCAAATCTTCAATTGCGAACATCATCATACGCATCATCTCCGTATTGTGCTCAATACGGTTTGCGTGCTTGTCGGACGGTGAATTCCATCCATCAAGATTTTCCCCCACACCTCCTTAGGTTGAGAGCTTTCTCTATCTGCACGGTTAGAACAATCCATATCACAGCAAGAAGGCAATTTTGCCTCGGGTACCCTCATAGATTGCTACTCATGAATTAAAGTACGAAAAGGTTTCTTTATGCCTAAAAGTGATGTCCTTGAAGCTAAGCAGTGACGTGGGGCCTTCCCTCAAGTGCTCATCCTCGCCGTTTGCTTGGAAGGTTTTACAACCACTCCAATATTTGCGATGGTGGCGCGTGGATGCACTCGCGGGTTTTATTCTACATTTCCTTTGGCTCCACTCTCGATCTCCTCCTCCGGCTTCCGGTCTTGGAGATCATATTCCTTCGCCCCCTTCCCTTTGTTGTTGTTGGCGGAGACCATGGTGCTTCTAAAACTGAAAACCGATCCTGGGAGAAACAGGTCGAAACAAAAACACGATGAGAAAACGATATATGGACCTGGGGGGTCCGGGGGGTTAAATATCAGAAACATACGTAACGAAAGTAAAGTCCAGGTCGAAAATGAGTCGGAGAGGGTCTCTGGGCGTCCACACCATAGGGTGGCGCGGCCAGGGGTGGGCCCACGCCCCCGGGTGGTGTGGTGCCCTCGAGAACCATCTACTGCCCTTCTTCGGCTCGGTATTTTTCATATTTTCCAAAAACCAATAAATTATAACTTGGAAGGTAATCCGCGAACTTTTTCTTAACAGAACGGTTACCTATTCGAAAACAGACTCCGCAGATTCTGGAATCTTCCCTCTAATGAATTTCTCCGGAGTCATTACTTGAATAACATCAACATCTTCATCATAAGAATCCCCAGAAATATAATGTTTGTTTTGCCCATTTACCACTTGTGTAGTGTTATCTTTGGGGTAAGCTATTTTGATTGCACCCGAGCAATACACTTCTTCAATAACACTGGACGGATTGGCGCGCTTTGCTGCGCCGTCTGGTTTATATTTTTGCATGTTGTGGTTATAACGTGTTTTTTATCCGGTTATAACGTCTAAATCAGGATGAAGTTGACATAGTGATCTATTGCATTCCATTTAATTGAAAAGGTAGAAGGGTTCACAGTTACAAGTATCCTATGAGGTACAGAACAAAAAAAATCAATTAGTGGACGTCCAATGCGGTGGGAAACATCAGTTTTACAATCAAGGATTAAAAGCTCCTTCATCTAGGATTACAAAAGTTTTACAATCAAGGATTACAAACTCTTCAACATATACTCAACCTTTTTTCGCTTCTTCAAAGATAGCCGACCACATCGATCTGTTCAGGTCAGCTGAGCAGAGACAAGAGGCGGCCGCAACGGAGCAGTCAGTTTCCAGAATCAGCCATCTAGCATAGTGAGCCGAAATAATTATGGGAGTGAAAACAGCTATGTAGGAATAGCACAAACATAATGTCCCAAGAAAATTCTTCCTCCACTTCCTTTCTTCCATGATACAGATTAGATAAGACTGTCCCTAGTAAATCTAGAAAAGAAGAACTATGGTGCCAACATTGCTCTAAAGTTGCTTACGCATGTCACACTTGTAACTGAAGATAATTTAATTTAGGAACCTGCATACTTGACCCTGAAGATGTGTCATCTGCCTTGAGGAATATCTTCACTTGTACATGGATAATATACCAAAAATTCTCAGCTGAAGCAAACGTGCCAGTCATAATTCAGCAGAAAGAAGCACGAGTGAACAGTCAGGTGAGCAGAACTACAAGCGATACAACCATGACGGTGGTTCTGGACCTAGAGAACACACAAAGTAGAGGACTTCTTCAGCATCAATCTCAAAAGGGCACTCGATTCCTAGCCAGCTTCACGTCATCTTAACTACCTGTAAAACATGGCAGATGTAATCTTACTCAAGAAATGAACAAACTATATATTATTCCTTGTCTTTCAAATTAGGGGGAATAAAAACTGAGCATAAATACATGACATTATAGATAACACTTGTGGCAGGAACAAATGTAGATCAATGTTGGACTGGAATCATAGTATTATAATTACCATAGAGATTTCTTGTAGTTTTACTTGTGTTCTCTAGAGTATAACTCACGCATAGCCATAATAGTGTGCATGAATAACAGATGAACTTTGCTCGTACTGAGACCTGATTTCTGTCCAGCTAGGCAACTAAACTCACGTGGCGTGCATCCCTGTTATATGGCACGAAGCAGTGTCCAAATTGACATCTATACCCAAACACTACCAACTGATTCAACACCTTATATGTCAATTTCGAGGTAGTAGAAGATTTTTACCAAGCCGGGTGTCCGTACCAAGCGATTGGGCCGGCATACTGTTTCGATATGAGGGGCCTCACACATGGTTTTGGGCAGCGATGGTGCCTTCTTCCGTGATCACCAATTGTGCATACTCTGAATACTAATCTGGAGCTCTAAGCCGTAACATGAAACACCTTTTCAAAAACAAAAAGGAAAACACCTGCTTTCAGAAAAGTAAAAGTGCCGAGGAGAAATAATTATAGTCATAGACGGGAAGAAATCCAACCGACTATCGGTGCTTTCAAACTTCAAAATCACAATTATCTTGCATGACCCAAAACATTTAAACTTTACAATCTTAATTATTTTACATGATCCAACGGTAAAAAAAATTGTAGGCTAACCATCAAACAATGGTATATAAATTGCATATAAGTGAATCAGTGTACCGATGTAACTATATTTGGCCCATGAAAAGTATAGAAAAAAGTATTTATTGACATCACTAAAAGAGAAAAGGGCATATTTCTTTTATCAAATCAAAATAATAAGGTGGTCAAGTTATACAAGCTAATATAAAGGCATGGGCATTTAGCAGTAAGAAAAAGAAGTAACAGACATTATCTTGTTCTAAAATGTGACAAGGAAAGTGGATTCTAGGAAGATAAAACAATCTACATTCAGTCTGCAATATATAGAATAAACTGAACCATCGTATGAAGTCTGTGAGACGTGTGTTTTTCTCTTTTTTTTTTGGCGTGGGGCTGGATTCGTGACTTCAGATGGTGCATGACGCCTGCGATGGACCAGACGCAAGAGACATAAGTCGGCATATGGCCTACGAAGGCTTCTTGGAGACCCGACTTAAAGCTTTAGTTAATTGACCACCAAATGCTATTTTATTAATAAATCCAGAATGTGCAATATTCGGTGTAAATAGCCTATATGCACAACAAATTGGGGACTCCTCTACCAATGCTTAGTAGAAAAAATGCTACAACCTACAATCCAGTCAAAGCCGGGGTAGCTGAAATAAAGAGGGAAATCATAAAACTTTTATCTACTCAACCCTAAGATAATATTTCTATACCAAGCTGACTACGACAATACTACATGAGTATGAGCATCCTTTCAACTCCGTGCAGTGTTTTCTAAATATGTGATACCAATGGCAGTAACCAAGTCCACTAAAACTTCTATATATAACTAATAGCATCGAGAAAATACTTATGTTGTAGATAATAGCTCAATGAAGAATGGCTTGGTTCGCCAAGTTAGTCAATCATTGCACTGATCGATTGGATACTGGTTGCAAGTTCCACAAAATATATGTCTACAAGAACTTTCACATAATATACGTCATAGTTTTTTGCTTCCTCAAACATGAAAATCGCAATTTTTAATGTGCCTAGAAGTGAATGATAGCACCGGAAGGTTTTAGCAGAATAACGATTCCAGTTCCACAATGGAAGACACCAAAACAGCCATGGGGGGTTTGATCTCACCAAGTGGGAAAGGAGGAGAGAAATGTACACAACAAAGAGGAAGATATTTGGCTCAAATAGAACAACATGAGGCGTTGACAAATTCCTTTATGTATAATGTCTTTGCTCACTACCTCACAATAGTTCCATGAAGGGGAAGATTCTCAAAAGCTAGAACATAAGAAGATGCAATTTCATAAACGCCTCTAATTAAAGCATACATTATTCTCGTGACATCCCATAATGAGATTCTTCTAGTACAAAGGCATGTGGGCAGTGTATAGGGGTTAGTGTCCAGTAAGCTTTGAAGATGGCGATTGCACATTACCCATACACTGCCCCCATCAGGTGTAAGCACGCGTGCAATGGGACCCGCAAGCCAGCGTCAGATGACACACAGATGGCTTGAGAAGGTTCCTTCGGCACCCCGACATAATTGAAACACAGTCAGTTTCTAGGATGAGATGGTTTGAGGAAATTGTTATCACCATCTTTGAGTCCTTCTAGGCACGATAGCTTCTCCGACAACTGCTGATCAGCAGTGTGCTATGAAGTTCCAAGCTGAACACACGATTAGGCCACCATCGTGGTCCCTAAGAACTGCCAGATGGTTAGATATACGTTGAACATAATATGAGATTTAGCACGTAATATAAAGAAACAACACACCACATTCAAACCCACTCTATGAGAAAATTCAACTAATTTAACTGGGTAATACTGCAATTACTAAATATTAGATAAGGTAACATGAAAATACATATGTAAATCCCCATGTAACATAAGTGAGCAGACATGAAAGTGTACTCGTCAGATATTTGAGTTGATGATGCACGAAACGTAGCAGACTGACGGGATTTTGTGTTGTCGCTTAGGCGATGCAGATCATATCTCCTACCATTTGTTCAGCTCATTGTCCGGTCAAGAATGTTACTGCTAGTAGACCTAAAAAACTGATGAGCCTTTGTGTTATGCATCAAGACAACTTGTGGAGCTTTCTTGCTGGATTCAAAGAACTGTTCTGGCCAAGAATATTATTGATGGTAGACTTACATAAGTGCATAGCCTTTTCTTTTTCTATACATCATACATAAGCAATTTTTGGGACTTTTTTTATGAGTTTACTCGACGACCTATAACACAGAGCAGGGAATATAATGATGAAGACTCACTTGCATACGTAGTGCTGGCAGGACTGTAGTCGTCCACTGCACGGCCTCGCTGACCTGCTTCGTCGCATTAGCCGACCAGCTGATTCACTGATTATTCCCAAACAATCTTAGCATCTCTTACTTCTTCAGTACACGAACCGTCCAATTGCATCTTAAATTGTTCTGTAAGAAAGTCCATGAAGTATCCATGTTGACTGTGAGGCTGACGGTGAAAAATTTATTTGCTCAAAGAAACCAGTGGCAATGCTCATGGTTCTCGTCGACCACTACAATGAATGCAGCTGGGATCACATCGCTTTATCCATCGACTGAAGTAGCACGTGGTAACTTCTACAACTTATTTCAGTTTCGGAGATGCTGCATCAAGGAAAAGGAGTGGCCTGTACCATAGTCAAAACCATGAAGCGATGAATGGAAGGTAACAAAACCTTTGAATCTTCCATAGACCATAGTCACTACTGTTTCCACACTTCCAGGGTAGGTGGATCTTTTTAAGTGATAAAAACAAATAAAATGAGCAGATCAAAGGAGGGTCCTCGGATCAAGGCCCACATCGTCCCCTCCCTGTCCACATCCATGAACAGCGCGGCACCATGGTCGTTGGTGCCTTGGTGGTCGCGCTCAGTTGGCATGACGGGGGCGTCCTATCGTCGTCCTCCACGCGAGTCTTCCATCATCGTAGCACGGGAAAGGAAGACCTAGTCGTGGTGGTGGGTGTTGGAGGCTACACCCGGACCCTCCTCCGGAGTCCGGCCGAGACCAGCGGCGCCTCCTCCGCGTGCTCCAGTTGGACGTGGCAGTGCGCGCTGGAGACACAAGCCCGACCCCTTCGTCGCCCCGCGAGCCTTCATGCAGCGCCGGCCTCCTCCCATGGTGCTCAGCAACTCCACTTGGATCTGGGTAGATGTTTTTGGATGGTGTGGTGGATGGGACACGGAGGCGGGGGCGGAGGCGGTGGGAGTCCGGGCGAGGCCGCGTGCTTCACCAGGGATGTTGACCATATCCCGCTCACCGCGCCACTCGCTCGGCCGCCGCAAATCTAGCCTTGGCCTCCGGCGAGGTCGACTTCTCTGCTCCGCAACTCGTGCATGAATCTGATTCAGGGAGAGCATGGGCACTAGCACGGGAAGCCGGAGAGAGCAGTGGCAACACCGACAATTTTGAAGTACAATGGTTGGAGGTAGTACGCCATGGCCAGAATGAGCGTTGCGCCATGGCCGGAGTGAGCGGCGGCGGCTGATGGAACCCGGTCGGGGAGAAATCTGTTCGCTCGTCAACGGATTTTTTTTTCTTGGGTGGGGTTGGGAAAACCATGGAGTGGAGGCTGATTCGTCAAAAAATGAGGGGCTAAAGTGAAAAGGTACATCGACGTGGATGGGCTGAGAATCCTCCCTCAGCTCCCAGCGTAAAGACTTAGTTGTGTTTGTTTGGGCTGCAGCTGCCAGAATCAGCGGTAGCTGCCAGTTGTGGCTGAAAGGTTGGAGTCATCTGATGTATGTTTGTTTTGTCGGCTGATACAGTTGCAGCTGCATCCAGAACATGTTGAAATGACCCGAATGTCCCTGTAGTGTTGTAGAGTAGGCTTAAGTGTGACTGTCCTATTATAAGTGTAAACAACTTTGACAGCTATATTTTTTTGCAGCTGACGATATATCTTTTTTTTCCATAATTCAGATATCTATCGTGTAGAGTGAAGAATCCACATGCATACTATTGATCTCCTCTACCATATATTTTTTACTGCTGCGATAGGAACTAGTTTAAATTGATCTAACCATTCATAGATGTTTGGTAGTTTTAACATTTCGTGTGACTATTATTTCCATGCAGACGGAGGTGCAGCACATCTGAATCATTAATTCAGCCTAATTTTTCTTCCAGCCTGACGCTGCTAGTCTGACATGGGATTTCAGTTGCCATGGTAGCTCACGATTTCGTACATGCCTGGTACACCTAACTAGCAACGAGCAACGAACGGGGACTCAGGGAACAGAGGCAGGAGGAGCTCTGGGCTAGGGAACGGAAGCAGGAGGAGCTCGGCGTAGAGGAGCTCGGAAACGCCCGGGTGGAGGAGCTCGGATGCGCCGGCCAGGGTAGAGCAGCACGGATGCGCTCGGGTGGAGGAGCTTGGATGCGCCGGCCGGAGTGGACGAGCTCGGATGCGCCGGCGGCCGGAACTCGAGCCGGTGGCGGCGCGGTCTGGAGCACGACGAACCCAGGTCTGCTCGATGCGTGGGCTGTGTAGTGCTCGGTCAGGCTGAGAAGTAAAACAGGAAAAAACGGTTCGGTGGCAATTGGTACGTAATATGGAAATTGGTGGGGGGGTAAACCAGTCATTTTTGCATTTGGAGCTGGCTCCGGCTGGTAGAAGCATCGATTGACCAGATTCGAGACTGCAGTCTAATTTTGTGGAGCGCTCGACCGGAGCTGCTGCGTGGAGCCGGCCCAAATTTTGTTGTTTGTTTGGGCTCCAGTTTTCACAGGATGGAAGCTGTTGGAGCAGCTCTTTGGACCCCAAACAAACGGACCCTTAGACCTCCTTTGATTCATAGGGTAGGAAAAATAAACCAATAGGAATTGTGTAGGATTCACTTGCCCTGTCAAGTGGAATCATATGAGTATAGGAAAAAAGGCACTGGATTTTTCCATGAGGTCCCAAATCTGATCCATATTCCGATTCGACCAAACTCGTTGATCTTCGATCACCGCAACTGGATTTATGTGTCACTGTATACCCCTATGGCGGAAACCGACCGGTAGGGGTAACTTGTTGCACGACCTTAGCAATATGATCATGGAAACTAGATCATCCATTAACCCCCAAGTACGATTGATCCAATCAAACTTGCACAAAACCGATCAATCTCATAGAACGACCACAAAAACAACAATTAGATCCATGCTTGAGTTCAACAGGGAGAAGGCCTCGGCCCCATAGACTAGGGAGAAAGGCGTTGCTCCCGTGGCCTTGGTTGCGGTGGTGCGGATGGACCACAAGACCGACGGGAGTTCGTCTATCCACTTCTTCCCGTGGCCTCGAGCTTGTTGAAGCACTGTATCTTGAGGCCCTTGAGGACCTCGGCGTTGGAGCGCTCTGCTTGGCCATTGCTACGTGGGTGCGCGATGGAGGCGTAGCAGATTTTGGTGCCTAGGTTGGCGCAGTAGGACTTGAAGAGGCTGCTTGTGAACTGCGCCGTTGTCGGTGATGGTGCGGTTGGGTCGCCGAAGCGGCAAACCAACCTCTTGATGAACTTCACCGTCGTTCTTACCGGGATGTCCCAGACCGGTTCGACCTCTACCCACTTGGTGAATTTGTCGATGGCTACATAGAGGTAGCAGTAGCCCCGGAGCGCTCGTGGGAATGGTTCCAGGATATCCAGGCCCCTGACCGCGAACGGCCACGAGAGGTTGATTGTTTGCAATCCTTGCACAGGCTGGTGTGTTTGCTTGGTGTGGAAATGGCATGCCTCACGGGTCTTGACTAGCTCGGTGGCTTCCTTGATGGATGTAGACCAGTCTAAGCCGTATCGGAAGGCCTTGCCGACGAGGGTGCGCGATGCAGAGTGGTGGCCACAGTCGTCTTGGTGGACGTTCTTGAGGAGCTACACGCCATCATCCGGGGGGACGCATAGCAGCGCCACGCCATTGGGGCGCCTCGGGTACAGCTTCTGGTCGATGACGCAATACATCTTGTTCGACGAGCAACGTGCTCTTCCTCTGCTTCATTCTCGGGGAGATCACCTTTCTGGATGTAGTCGATGAGTCTCTTGTTCCAGTATGCTTGCTCACGAGTGTATACCAACACTAGGCGGTATCCCGAGGGGATACCGTAGTCCAGTGCGCCTTGGGCGGGAGCTCTTCCTCGAGGTGCTGGTGACTTTGCCCATCGTCGTCGTCAACTGGGGGGACGATGGACGACTTGTCGAGCCTCTATTCAAAGACACCTGGGGCTTGCGCCCAGTTTCTTGATGCTCCTTTCGCGATGTCGTCTGCTTCTTTGTTGTCCCCTCGAGGGATGTGTTGCAGCTCCATGCAGAGGAACCGTTTCTCAAGCTTTTGAACCTACTCGAGGTATAAAGTTTTCCTTTGATGTGTAGCTCTCGTTGGAGAAGTTTACGAGGAGCTGGGAGTCTCCCTTGATGCTGAGGCGCTTGACGCCTAGGACCGCGACCGCCCTGATGCCGGTGAGGAGGCCCTCGTACTCGGCGATGTTGTTGGAGACTTTGGCCTTGTGGCCAAAATGGAGCTGGACGGCGTAGTAAAGCTTGTCACCGGATGGCTACGTAAGCACGACGCCAGCCCCCAAGCCCTGGAAGGAGAAGGCGCCGTCGAAGTGCATGGTCCATACTCCTGGAGCCAGCATGCCCGGGGCGGCTGGCTCCTCTTCAAGGTCTTCCTCTGGCAGTGGGTTAGTCCATTCTTCATTGAACTCCACCAGAGCTTCTCCTAAAATTGTCTTGGTCGTGAGGAACTGGAGCCCGAAGAGTTGGAGGTCGACAGCCCACTCGGTGACACGCTCAGTGGCATTGGAATTGCGCAGAATCTGCTCGAGAGGGAACGCAGATACCATTGTGATGGGTTGTCCCTCGAAGTAGTGGCGAAGATTCCTTGAAGCCACAAGGACCGCATATAGGAGCTTCTGCTGCATGGTCTGCCTCTCGCAGGCATCTCAAAGCATGGTGCTAAAAAAGTAGACATGGTATTCGACGAGAGAGACTCTAGAGGTATAGGAAGTTAGTTGTTCTAACGTATTGGAGCTCTCCTGGGGCTTGAGGGTGTCCCCCTTGTGGTGGTTTTGCCGTGCAGCGGGGTCCTCTAGGGGAGAGGAGGGCGTGGGATCCAGGCCGGGCAGGGCGTGGGCTCTAGACCAGGCAGCGGCTCCCGCGGTCGCGGTGCGACCAAGATGGGAGGGCTTGACAGATACTTCTGAAGGTCCTCAAATGTAGTAGCCGTCTCGGTAGTCCATTTGATTGGATCCGATCACTTCAGGAGTTTAAAGAATGGCAGAGCCTTGTCGCCAAATCCTGAGATGAAGCGTCCCAGTGCTGCCACGCATCCCGCGAGGCGATGCATTTCCTTCAACCATCGTGGAGGCTACATTTCTTCCATGGCTCGAATCTTGTCGGAGTTGGCCTCGATGTCGCGGTGAGACACCAGGAAGCTGATCAACTTCCGTGCCGCAACCCTGAGTACGTATTTGTCGCGATTGAGCATGATTTTTACCCTGCGGAGATTTTGGAAGGTCTCCGCGAGGTCGTCGATGAGCGTGTGCTCCTCGCGAGTCTTGACGGTGATGTCATCGACGTACGCCTCCGCGTTCTTCCCTATCCGTGTTCCTAGGGCGATGCGCATTAACTGTTGGAATGTAGCCCCGGCGTTCTTCAGGCCGAAGGGCATGCACACATAGTAGAACACTCCGCAAGGAGTCATGAAGGCGGTCTTCTCCTCATCTTCTTTGGCCATCTTGATCTCGAGAAAGCGTCCATAAAATAGAGGAGGTTACACCCAGCGTTGGAGTCCACTATCTGGTCGATCCTCAGGAGAGGATATGGATCCTTGGTTCAAGATTTGTTGAGGTCGGTGAAGTCCACGCAGAGCCATCCCCCGCCTGTGTGCTTGCAGACCACGACTAGGTTGGAGATCCACTCAGCGTGGATAGCCTCATAGATGATCTTGGCATCCATCAGCTTCTCCACTTCGCGGATGATGAATTCCTGCTTCTCGGGGCTATGACGGCAAGCCTTCTGCTTGACCGGTCGTGCGCCGGGGCACACAGCTAGATGGTGCACGATCGCCTCCCTTGGCACGACGGACATATCAGACGTTGTTCGTGCGAACATGTCCGCGTTTGCCCGAAGGAAGGCAATGGGCACGCTTTCGTATTTGGGAGGCAACCCGGCTCCAATGGTGAGGGTAGGCCCCGTGCCATCGGGGTCAATGGAGAACAACAGCTTCTTCTTCAGGGGCTCGACAGCATCCCCGAGGCTGTCCTCGTCCATGGGGTGTGACGCTGCCGCCTCCTTATAGGCGTCTTCCATGGAGCACACGACATCCTTCATGTCTCCGTAGACAGCGAGGGGCCCGTTCTTGCCAGGCATCTTGACCAGGATGTACACGTGGTGTGTGACGGCCATGAACTTGGCCAAGGAGGGGTAGCCGAGGTTAGCGTTGTAGGGGAGCCCGATGTGGGCGACTTCAAAGTCGATGTCCTCGGTGTGATAGTTCTGGCGTGTGCCGAACATTACCTCTAGGCGCACTCACCCCAAGGGAACGGTGGTGTGGCTGGTGGCGCCGGTGAAGGGCCTTGTTACCTTCAAGTGATCGTGCGAGATACATAACTTCTCGAAGGTTTCGAGAGAGATCACGTTGAGGCCGGCGCCTTCGTCCACCAGCGTCTTGGAGACGGCGACGTTGTTGATCGTGGGGGAACGGCTCCCATGGAGCCAGTGGTTCTAGGAAGGTCAGCGATGTCGATGGAGATTTCCTGCTGTGGCCACTTGAGAGGTTGCGGGGGTGGCCCGTCCCCCTGACAGACGGCGTTGACCTCCCGCGAGACCCTCTTCAGATGGCGGCTCGAGAGCGGGCCGTTTGACCCGCCGAGGATGCATGCTGCAGATGGAGCGGTGTGGTGCGCCACCGCAGATCTGGGACTGCCGCCTCCCACGGCAAAGCGGCAAAGAGTCACGTGACCCTCGGGCTCACCGTGGGGAAGACGGTCATTGTGGTGGAAACTTTGGAGGAACTGCGCGCGCAGGGCCTCCCACGTGCTCATGGAGCTGTCAGGGAGGTTTAGCAACCAGGCGAGTGGTGGGCCGCGGAGTGCCAGGGGAAAGTACCTCATGAGGCACCTATCTCATCCCCCGGCAGCCCTGACCCTTGCTTGATACCTCCGTAGAAATCCCAAAGGGGGGACGTCGCCAGTGTAGCGAGGCGGGAGACGAGGGCGGAACGCGGACAGCCATCTTGCCTCCCACGGGTCCCTGGAGAACGCATAGCATCATCCTGCCCAGGCGCTCGCCCCCCGCTCTCGGTAGCTAGGAAACTCTGAGTTGGCGGTGACATTTCCCGAGGCAAAGGGTGTCGTGTCGCGCGCTCGAAGATGTCGAGTCCCACGCGCGCGGGACTCCGCGTGTTCAGCCTTAAACGTGGTTTTCGGGGTGGAGCTGATCAGCTCCCAAGTGGAGGTCGGGGCCCCAGCTGTCACAGGGGTGGCTCCCGCTACCCGAGTGAGCTCAGTGGCAGGTACCAACAAAGAGTCACTGGCGCCAGCGTTGGGCAGACAACGCCGCGGTCCCCGTGCTCCAGGCAGGGCTTCCCACGCGCACTGACCACCATGCGCGCGCATGGCCGATGGCCGTAGGGACATCGTCGCCTGCACGGGGGAAGGCAGAGGATGTGTCGGGTCCGCGGGGGACTCCTCGACAAGCGTCATGTCACACCCGCGGCGCAACGCGGGGGATCAAGATCGGTGGGTTCCGGTGTTGCAGAGGCGTGAGACGAGGCCGCCGATTGCGGCTAGTCCGGTCAGTGCGGGAGGCGGCCATGGTGGAGGAGATGCGAGAGCGCGCCAAATGTCGGAGAGGCGGATCTGTCCTAGACAGGATTGCTTCTAGAGGTTCGAACACAGGGGGCTAACCATGTTCTGACGTACCTCAAGAGGCCTCGAGAGGGGAAATCTAGAAGACCAACAATGGAGATACGGAGAGTTTACCCAGGTTCAGGCCACCGTGAGGTGTAAACCCCTACTCATGCTTGTCTGATGGATTGCACTGCGATGTGTACAGTACAGGCGCGAGGGTAGGAGAGCCCTTCTTATACCAGCACTTGGCCCTCTTTCCCGCTCATTGGGCGGGAAAGAGCTACCACAAGGTGCCAAAGGAGTACACTGCGGCACTCTGCAACACCAGGTGTTGCCGGTCGTCGAGGACAACACCATTGTCCATGGCAGAGAGGTGGGGTCTCCGATGACGCTCCTTCCGTCTTGTAGTGGTAGACCGGTCTCCTTACACCAAAGAGGAAAGCCTCGGTCAGGGCTTTGCCGCGCGCAGCTGTGCTTCACACTTTATACACGAGAATGTCACCTGCTGCCAAACTCGCTATGCAGCCCTTTGGTGCCTCCGTCGCTCGCACATAAGCTCCGGCGTCACCCCCACATGGGTTGTCCTCCAACGGGCGAGGGCCCCTCCTGAGAGGAGTGTGGGAAATGCAGGGCTCCTCTCCGGCAATCCGCGAGGATATCAACGAAGATGGCCCCTCGCCAAGGGATCGTACTTGGAAAGCGCAGGGCCAATGCGTCCATCTCTTGTGGCGATGCAGGACTACTCCTTCCGTGTTGGGTGGGCTGGGCCCGCAATAGACGGCCCAGGATACCCTGATATCCATGGGTCCGACAGGAGCACCCACACCACGGGGGCGCCTTCCCCCTACCCTGTCGCCTTCCATTGGATCACTGACCTAGTTCATTTTAGTCAACCCGTTTTACATATCCACATCACATACTAAGCTCATTAAATCTTCATCTCAAACAATATAAATTTTATCTCTCATGAAGCTTCCTGTTTCAAGATGAGTTGATGAAACACTCTATTTCCTATTATACCACTAGCTTAACATAATTATCATAAGATATAGTTGTCATGTTCTTGTTCGGAGATGCTATCTTATAGAAAGTATACACACATAAAATTCCTATGTGCTCTATAGTGCAGTACACGAGCTAATTCCAAAAGCACCCAATAATGAAAAAAAAAACATATATGTCCGTCCTACCTAGAATCAAGAGTGAGTATATATATTGGTTATATTTCTATCTACCATATTTATTTTGCGATTGTGTTCTTACATTTCAAGAGTTACCAAATCACCGTCCTAAATACGCGTAAATTATTTTATTTTTCACGAAACAAAATTATACATGTAGCTCATGGGTCTAATGCTTAAATACCCCTCTAGCTAGTCTAGATGAACATCACCGATGCATGTACTATGCTTGTACTAGTGAAAGTTGACATTGTACCAAATATAGGTACATGTGATTTGATTCTACGCCACATAATGAGCTATATATCCAAACACGGTTGGATCACCGATCTAGTTCATTTAGTCAACCAATTTACTAATCCACATCAGATCTAAGTTTAGCAAGTCTGCGTCTCATAAAATATAAATTTTATCTTTCAGGAAGCTTCCGTTGTCTAGGTGAAAGTCTCTATTTCCTTTTAAATCATTAGCTTAACAATAATATCATGATATATACTCGTCATGTTATTCTTTAGAGGTGCTATCTTATAGAAACTATAGGCACATAAAATTACTATGAGCTCTAAATTCCCCATACACAAGCTATTTCACCAAGAGGGATGAGTCAAAGTTGACATTGTGCCAATCTAGGTACATGTGTTTTCATTCTAGGTCACATAATGAACTTCATATGTAAGCAAGTTGACTCTGTTGGTTAATCTAGCACTCTGAGTTGTATGGCTACAGAAATTTTACTAAGTTATATTGAAATAAGTATGTCATAGTATTTACATGTTAGGATACACTTTATTACGTGTATAGAAACTTATATGGCGATATGACAAAACTAATTTATTATATTGTTTCTAATTGTAACTAACTTGTATACTTTTCTATTTATTCAAATTTAGGCATTAATATCTGCAATTACTTCAATTCTCACGAACCTAAATTATACCAATGTCTTATGTTTAAATATCCATGTAGCTATCGCTATGTAACTTCAGGCATACAAATACTAGCTCGGACTGAGTGCAAATTGAGACTCTGCCAAACCTACATACATATTTTTTTTTCATTTTTTGGCCAAATAGTAATCTATATCTAAACGGGTTGAATGTGCCCTTTAATCTAGAACTTTGATTAATCATACATTAGATATGAAAAATTGCATCGATTTTACGATTTAAGTAAGTTATACTAAAATTGGTATGTTATAGTATATACATGGCATGTGTGTAGATATTTTATGGTGATGAGCCAAAGCTAATGAATTGGATGATTTATTGTATTTCCATTTTTTTTAAATGTGAGAAAATAGAGTCAATTTTCATTGTTGGTTACCAAGAATGATATGCATTGTGAAAAAATATAGATCTAGATAATCCGATTTATCTGACGTCAACATATATTGATATGCTTGTTTATGTGTTCGACTTTACTATGCATATTCAAACATAATTCCCATATCTCATGTGATTCTCTATCGTAAAAACAACTTGAAAACATTGTTTTAGTCAAGCAAGCATTCTTCACAATATATACTTCTGAAACTTGCATGTGACAATACTCATATTGCTAAAATTTTGTAACACATCAAATCTAGCAAGATCTTAACCTATTTCACATTTATGCTCTGTTCAAAACTATTTTAAAATATAATCGATCACTTTGGTATTGTAATGGATAGATAAAAAATGGAATGGTGTGTTATTGCAGTTTAAATAACTCCTTTTACTTATGCATTGTATGATAGTATGTACAAAACTCTTAAAGGACATCATAGTTCTGAATGATAAAAGTAGTGCTAGATAGTAGATGGGATCACTCACCTGGTGCAGTTTTAGTCAACGAATTTGTAGATCAAACTTCACTTGCATTTAGACCCCCCAGCTTACAAGAATTATAGTAAGAGATACTCTTCATGGTCTTTTATAGATCCAAGAGCACTTGAAAGAACTCCTAGGACTCTATAAATAGAAACGTCTACCCTTTCTTGTCCCACAGTCCTTCGCCCTCTAGAAGCTCATCCTAGTTTTCAGTTCTTCGTGTCACTAGCACATTTGTCCATGGCTGTTCCATCAACCCTTTTTTTTGTTCTTTTCCTCGCAACACCAACACTTCTAGCCCTAGCCAATACCCCTTATCCGGCCAATACACCTTATCCGTATTGTAACCGTCCTTGCCAAAGTGAGCTTAGCTTGCACTTGTACTTGCACCAGTTTGTTGCTGGAGAAAACCGCCCAAACCGCAATGAAGAATTTGTGATTAGCACAAATTATACTTTTAATTTCGGTACAACCCTGATCCACGATTGGTCCATCACTGATACAGTCAGTCCCACCAGTACTGTTGTTGCACGCGCACAAGGCACACACATACAGGCGAGTAGAACAAGGACCGATGGGTGGTACATTTCTCTCAACATAGTGTTTGAGAGCGGCAGGTACTTTCCTTTAATGTACTTTCCTGGTTAGTAATTTCTAATTTCCTGTTTTCTTGATATTAGAAAATATTATTGTGTTTTATGCTGACGTTAATTAGTTTAATAAATTATTATTTATTTAATTATCATTTCTGACTATAGCACGCATGTACACGGTAGATAAATTCAATTACGAGAATGTACACACATGATGCACATATGCACATAGTACATGTTAACATGATTTACCATCGTGCACATCTATAAAGAACATGATAAATATCACGTGTAGGTGCAAATTTACCATAGTAGCTACTAGCGAGCGTACATGGTGATTAAATATAGTATAATGTGTTGATAAATAATGAGATATGTAAAATTTATCACTAGGAATCCATTCTTGCATCTAAATAGTAATATCATTTGGGAAAGATCGACGTGAAAGATAATTAGGAAAAATAAGAAAGCATCATTTGCATTTCTAACTTAGGAGAAATAGTTAATTTTGAATTACTGAATATTCCATGCTTATCTTACATTCTAATATGAATACATGGGTCCTCCATGTGAATTAGGTTTGCAGGATCTACCCTCCAGGTGATGGGGACTTTAACCAAAGAAATCGAAGGTCAATGGTCTATCATTGGCGGGACCGGAGAGTTTACAATGGCGCAGGGAATTATCAAGTATAAAATGGACCTTTCCTCCTCTACCAGCGAGGATGGTATAAGAGAACTTGATATTCATATTATATACACTCCTAATTCCCCACAAGCTGTAAGTATAACTGCAACCTTTGTGTCTTAAAATTTTCTCTTATTTTTAACTTCATTTATCAGAGCAGCTGACCTATCACGATAAAAGTTTCAAAATTTTCATCCATATAGATAATAGTTCATACATAGGCAAGGTATAGCCACCCATACAGAAATGGGCATATTCAATTTGATTTGGAATATGATATTCTTTAAAAATATTTTTGAAAAATCAGGCTATAATTTCTTGCATCAATTACAAAATGCTGAAATTAAAGGAGAAAAAATGAATGTATATATGTACCTACACATGCGATTCATATTTGATTTTGACAACATTTTTTGTTCACCATATATATATATATGCAGGTTCAATCTGCTTCGACAAATAATGGAAATCATTTGGGTGCTTGTAAGCTGATTGACAATTGCTGCTGCAAGAAGTAATTGAGTAATATGAAGACGAGCAATGTTGATTTTATTCTAGGGTGTGGGCACTTGCGTCGTGTACGTGTATCTTTGAGTTCAAATAATATGTGTGTTTTAGTGATGTTGGTCTACCCATCATGAATTCATGTACACTTTGCTTTGATTTATTTTGAAAATTTTATTGTAATATTTCGATGTCATGTTATGTAGTTCGTCTTCAAGATGATGAAATTTTTATGAAAGAAGAAAGTTCTCAATCCCTAAAGATTTTTTTATTCCCTCCGTCCACTTTTATAAGGTATTTCAATTTTGTCCTCATATATTCTAAAATCAGTGAATTTAGCCTTATTTTATAGAAAGATTCCCTCGTTTTAGTGTGTATATGGTCAAAATTGAAATTGGCAAGTAATGTGCCTTATAAAAGTTAACGGAGGAAGTACTACTATTTATGGAATAACCGGGCAACAAGTTGACATCTACTATATATATATTAGATACGTCCACTTTTATCCATCTTTGTGACAATTAATTTGAGATGGAGGGAGTATGTTCCGACTACGCTAGCCAGCACATGACTCGCTTCATGGGGTCAATGATTCACATTGGAGCAAGTTGTACCAGCACTTACCCGGGAGCCCAAGAGTTCGCTCAGCGATGTACTCCTCTTCGATTTGTACTAGTACATCAATTTGTACTGCACGTATTCACGCATTCGTTGCGAGGCTGGTCTCGAGCCCAACCCCTGCATCGTAACCGGAGATAAGACCATGAATAGAAGGTGGAGCACAAGAGACAAGAATCCAGACCCGCGATAGCTGCTCGATCTTAGGGTCAGGGTCAGAGAGGGTCTACCGCCGGAGAGATTGAGGGGATCGGCTACCCACAGCATCCAATACGCCCCTTTCGCCGTTGTCGGCCGCCTCGTCGCTGACGACCTCACTAGTCTACGGCCAAGTTACCTTTTCCACCGTCCTCCCTGATTTATTTCTGCACGTTTATGCGTTTTTTCGCAAACTTTTGATCTTCTTGGGACATCAGCCACTTCTACCCGCCGGCGCCATCGGGACTCGATGGAAACTACCAGTGCATCTGGGCGCGGAGTGTCCTCAGTTCGATGGCAAGCACCATCTAGATGTTCATTGGCATTCATGAAGGCATAGGGAGCGCAAGTATTCCTAGCTAAAAGGAAATTGCCCATTGCACCTCTACCTTTTCCACTCTTTTCTATTTTCCTTCTCTAACCCCTCTCCTTTCTTCTTTCAGCTCCGACCAGCACTAGGACCAGAGGATACATCCTCTCCAGCTGGATGCAGTCCCTTGTGGCGTGTGAGTACATGCGGTGAAACTCACAGTAAGGGCGGTTGTGCCCCACGGGTGCAGCGTCGATGCGTCCTTGCTTGCGTTCTGGCTCGGCAGCCAGAACGGCCGGAGATTTTCGTTTGGCGTCTGCCCGGTCGCATCGAGCTTTTGTCTTTTTCTTGGGGGCCACCGGCTTGGATTCATCGGAAGGCACGTTGTGCCTAGAGAGGCGTCCCATCTCAGCCTTAGCGCACCTATCAGCCATGTCCACGAGCTCGACAGCGGAGGTGAGGTCATCCCTGATGCTGAGCTCTTCGAGCATGCGCTCGTTGGTGATCCCTTCCCTGAAGGCGAAGATAACGTTTGCGTCGGTGATGTGGGCGATCTTGTTGCGCGTCTAGCTGAATCACTGTAGGTACCGGCGAAGTGTTTTGCCGGGCCGCTGGCATATGCCGCGAAGGTCGCTATAGGAGAGGGGGCGCTCGTAGGAGCCCTTGACGTTGGCGACGAGGTGGAGGCACAACTCCTCGAACGACCCGATAGATCCTTCTTGCAGATTCATGAGCAAGACGCGGGTTGGCCCTTGAGGGCCATGGGCAACCAGTTCGCCATGTACTTGTCGCCCCCCTTTGCAGCTCGTACGCTCAGGCAGTAGAGCTGTAGGAAGTCGAGGGGAGGAGTAGTGACGTCATAGAGAGATGGCAGCGTGGGGTTGAACTTTGGCGGTCAGGAGACCATGCGAAGTTGCTTGGTGAACGCGAGGGCGCCGCCGACATAGACCGCTACGCGACCGGCCCTAGCGAGGTCGCGGATGCTGTGGCGCTCGCGTTCGTGGCAGCGCTCGATTTGAACGCGCGCATCCGAAGGGGTGCGCATGATCTGGCAGTTGTTGCTACTCTTCTCAGGCACCTTAGTGGTGGGTGCCTTGTCAGAGAACTTGGTGCGGAATTCGTCATGCACCCGCGAGGTTATACCGTGAGAAGGGGGCGGCGCGTCATGAGCTGCCGCACTCCTACGCTGGCTGACTTTGTCTCCCCGCCGCTCCCGCTGGGGGACGTTTGCGACGTGGCGAGCTCTTGGACTCGGGCGAGCCATGCGACGTGTCCTTTAGGTGCGGGCGGGTGCGTAAGCAGCTCCCGGACCAGCAACAGGGCTGTTGCGGGAGTAGGATGCTCCTGGCGCCCCTGGGTTCCTGACGATGGTGGGGGCGGATGCTGAGACGCAGGCGCGTCTTGCTGCGGCGTGTGGGAGGAAGCTTCCTCCTCGGCGTCGTGTTCACCATCCACGCCAGTGGTGTTGCGCTGTGGCGCATCGTTGTCGTTGTCGGTTGGCCCGACATGCCCTCGGCGACGAGCGCGCTCTGAGCGGGTGAGGCACGGGCTGGTCCGAGCGGCAGGTGCCATGGCGGTGAAGAAACAAAGGAGCGCCTTAGGCCCCTACCATGCGCGCCAAATGTCGGAGAGAGCTTATCTATCCTGGACAGGATAGCTCTCAAGCAGGGGCGGAGACAAGAGGGGGATAGCAGGGGTCAGACCCCCCCTAATGGTTCGTCCCTCCCAACGTATTGCAGCGGGTACTAATCATATATAATACTGGTATATATAGGATAATAGCTGCTGAGCACTATGTATACTCTTAGTATTTAAGCCCAAAGCTAGCAGCAATGCGTATGTACGCACCAAGCCCAGCAGTCAACAGGCAACAACCCATCTAGCTGACTTCTTAGGCCAGAAATCGTTTGCCCATCTCCTCTTGCCTCTCATCCTCTCGCATATCACCATCGATCTGACTGCCCACTGGTAGAAAATAGGCCTTTAGTCCCGGTTCGCAAAGGCCATTAATCCCGGTCGTGCAACCGGGACAAAATATGCGCGACGAAAGGCCCCCCCCTTTAGTCGCGCCTCTTACGAACCGCAACTAAAGGCCTGTCATGTGGGCAGCTGGCGTGCGCCGGAGGCGGGAGGACCTTTAGTCCCGGTTTTTGACACGAATCGGGACTACAGGCTATTTCGTTATTTCTTTAATTCATTTGGGTTTCTAATTATTTTTCACTCCCTTTATTTCACTCCAATTTTTCACTCCCTTTTTTTTTCAGAATTTTTATTATTTGCTTAGTGTCTAAGTATAATTATCTCTAGTCAAATTACTTACTCGTGGTCAAACTTCCCGCTCGGTCACCCATCCTCCCACTACTCTAGCACTAGCACGCTTAACTTCCGAGTTCCATCTCGTCCCGCATCCAAGTGTTTTGCACGCATGTATGTGATACTAGTATCATATCAATCCTATTAACATGTTGGTCGATGCCACATTTCTTTATTGTTTGAATTTCAAATAAATCTTTTAATAAACAAAATTACTGATGTAATTAATAATTTTGAATAAATAAATAAACATTAACTTTTTAATTTGTATTATTTCTAAAAAAATATTCAGAAAAATAAAACTAATTAATTTTAAAATCTTAAAAATACAAATAATATATCAAAATATTCAGAAAAATAAAACTAATTCATTTTAAAATCTTAAAAAATAAAATAATATATCAAAATATTCAGAAAAATAAAACTAATTCATTTTATAATCTTAAAAATACAAATAATATATCAAAATATTCAGAAAAATAAAACTAATTCATTTTAAAATCTTAAATATACAAATAATATATCAAAAAATTCAGAAAAATAAAACTAATTCATTTTCCCCTTTCGTAAATCTCTTCTATTTTCCAGCCTTATGAATGCATCATGTCCTTTTTAACCCGTGATTTTATTTGAGTCATTTCATTAGTCTATTGCTGCATATATATCCATTACATATATCGAACGCAACATAGCGGTACATATATCCATTACATAATATAGAAATAATATAGGAATTAATATAGAAATAATATAGGAATTAATAGAAAGACATATATCCATTACATAATATATCAATTACATATATCGAAAGCAACATAGCGGTACATAGATTCGGTACACAAACAACATCTACTCGAGCTCCGAAGAGTAGATGCGGAATAACTCGAACGCAACGTATGCATCTATTGCTGCATACTCGAGATTGATCCGGTCAAGTGGGTTCTTCCCCCAATACTTGTGGTTCCTCGAGGGGAAACAAGTCTTCATGGTTCTGTAGTCGTGGTGGATGAAGGCAGTTGCCATCTGAGCCATCCCGGTCTTGTGCCCGTACAGCTCATCAAAATGGATCAAGTCCTGAAGATCAATGCAGTGGTCTTCAGGTATCTCAATACCCAACGTGCGCATCATCTTCTGCCGGTCATTTGTGATGTCCACGCTACAAAAGTCGTAACCTTTGTTGACAAGAAAATCAACAAGTTCTGGAGATTGCTTTGAACTACTGAAACAACAAAAATGGAACACGTGTTAGATATTGTTGCAACACGTGTATTCTTCCAATGCAACAACAAATCGAAAATGCAACAACTATCCTACAAGAGATTGTACGTGTGTGCACCTTGCCCATTGGAAGACCAAAACGGTTTCCTTGTAGGCAATCTGGATGACGGCCACATCCTTTTGATTGGCCGTGTACTCTAGATCAAGCCCGAAGAACTTGTGGTGTTCATCGGCTTCATAGAGATTGCTCAAACGGTTAAGAGCTTCGGGGAGCCTCTCGCATCTATTGGTATAGGCGACGTAGAGATTCTTGCCGCATGGTATGGGCACATGGAGAACCTTGAAAACGGGAGAACACATGGGTGGAGGAAGAAGAGAGGAAGAAGAGAAGAGAGGAAGAAGAACAGAGAGCCGCGCGCGCACTGTAGCAATGGCCTTCTGCCTCTCGCTCGCGAAATAAAACCGCGCGGGAGGCGAGCAGTTTGGAACTTTAGTCACGGGTGGCCAGGCCAACCAGGACTAAAGATAGGGAGGCGAGCAGTTCCCACCTTTATTCGCGGGTGGCCAGGCCAACCGGGACTAAATCCCTCCGCGCGCTACCCAACCGCCACTCAAGACCTTCAGTCGCGGGTCGCCTCCCGAACCGCGACTAAAGACCCCTTCAGTCACGGTTCGAACATTTTGGGGGACTGAAGGGGGCGTATGGAAGGCCTTTTTTCTACCAGTGGCCTAATGCGTGCTGCTCCCGCTCGAAAACCAGCGAACCTGGATGGCAGCAGAGTAGCGGAGGATATGGCGACGTCGTTGATCTTCCTTGTCCAGACGCCCTATGTTTGCGACATGGCCCCGTCCCATGAAATCACCACCGAATTATCAATCAGTACACAATACAAGTGATGTTAATCTGATCAATTCTCTCTTATTTAATATTTCCAATACTTTTTTAGTCACAAATCAAGAGATTCGATATACTAGTTCTTAAAAAGATGAATATAATAAATTCTTTTCAAGCTAATATTTTTAAAGCTCTAATCTGGCATGCCGCTAAAATTTCAGATCCACTTGTTGACGATAGTAGTAGATCTATATCTGAAATGTTAAGCGGTAGTTTTGTCCCCATTTGCTTAAATATGTGTGCTATATGATTGGAGATTGAGATACCATATATTCATGCCATGCTTTTGGCAAATATATGAAAATGCCATTTTACTTTTGGGCTTGCTATCTTGATAAATGATACAAATATTTCACTTGCCAGCCTATATCTAAATCCTGGCTCCGCCCCTGCTCTCAAGGGTTCGAACACTGGGGGCTAAACACGCTTCCTTCACTTTCAGAGGAGGCTTCGAGAGGGAAGTTTGAACACGACAACAATGGCGACACAGAGAGTTTACCCAGGTTCAGGCCACCAGTGTGGTGTAAAACCCTACTCCTGCTTGTCTGATGGATTGCACTGCGTTGATTACAGTACAAATGCGAGCTTATGCTTAGAACAGACTACTTGGGCTCTACGATAGTTCGAGCTCCCTTTGTTCAAGGGTCAGTGGTGCCCTTCTTATACAGCCGTTTGGACCTCTTTCCCGCTCATTTAGCGGGAAGGGGTTACCACAAATTGCCAAAGGAGGACTGTCCCGTGCTTCTGCGCCTCCTGCGCGGTCCTGGTCGCTAGGGGACAGCTCCATTGTCCATGGTGTCACGGTGGGGATACCGGTGACGCCGCCTTCATCTTGTAGCATGGTCTTCGTCTTCTTGCACCAAAGGGGCAATCTTTGGGAACCCCTTTGGCCGACGCAGTTGTCCCCCCGGCCTTTATACACCAGAATTGCAACTGGGGACAAAACGGGCCTGCACACCTGTGCAGCTTCTGTCATCGCACGGATACGCGGCCGTCGGTCGCACATGCCTTATCCCCCTCCTGGCGGGTGAGTCCCTTTGAGAGGAGCGAAGTGGCGGGATCGAGCTCCTCCCGAAAGGAAGGTGCGCCAAGCCTCGCCGGTGGTGGCTCTGGGGAGCCCGAGAAAGGAGTGCCAAACCTCTCTAGGGACCCGATCACTAGGTGACCTTCAAGGGATGCTTGTTGGGACGGGCGGAAGCTGACGGGCCGGCATACCCTAGTATCCAAAGTCCCGACAGATGGGGGGACCACCAACCGCCGGGAGCTGTCGGAGAGGCAGATCTGTCCTAGACATGATCGCTTCCAGAGGTTCGAACACCAGGGGATAACCACGTCCTAACGCACCTCAAGAGGCCTCGGGTGGGGAACTCTGGAAGACCAACAATAGAGACACTGAGAGTTTACCCAGGTTGAGGCCACCATGATGGTGTAAAAACCTACTGATGCTTGTCTGATGGATTGCACTGGGACGTGTACAGTACAACGCGAGCTCGTGCTCGGAACAGACTATGGGGACTCTCCTAGAGATTTTGCTACCTATCTTCTGATCGATCCACTTCTACGAGGGTAGGAGAGCCCTTCTTATACCGGCACTTGGCCCTCTTTCCTGCTCATTGGGCAGGAAAGGGATACCCACAAGGTGCGAAAGGAGTACACTGTGGCACTCTGCAACACCAGCTATCGCCGATCGTCGAGGAGAACTCCACCCTCCATGGCAGAGAGGTGGGGGCTCCGATGACGCTTTGTCCGTCTTGTAGTGGTAGATCGGTATCCTTACACCAAAGAGGAAATCCTTGGTCAGGGCTTTGGCGCGTGCAGCGGTGCTCCACAGTTTATATACGAGAATGGCAACTTTGCTCAGAGTCGCTCTACGGCCATGTGGTGCCTCCGTCACTCACACAGAGGCTCGGGCGGCACCCCACATGGGCTTTCCCCCAACTATCGAGAGCGCCCCTCTGAAGAGGTGCGTGGGAGATGCAGGGCTCCTCTCCGGCAATCCACGAGGATATCAACGAAGACGGACCCTCGCCAAGGGATCGTCATTGGCGAGAGTGAGGCCAATGTGTCCATCTCTTGTGGCGATGCAGCCCGGACTCCTTCCGTGCAGGGTAGGCTAGGCTCGCAATAGACGGCCCAGGATACCCTGGTATCCATTGGTCCGACGGTAGGCCTCGGGCCCATGACGCGCATGCGTCAGGAGGAGGCGAAGCGTCTTGGGCCCTTAAGCTGCGGGACCAGCCGCGACACGCGCGACAGTTCATGGTGAAATCCCACGATCTCCCACGTATGGTGGAAACGTCCCATCATAATGACTGCTCTGGTGGGGAGTTGTGGAGCAGTATTTTCCATGGCGTCTGGTCACCTCCATCCTCGGGAAGTGCCCCCTTGCTTTGATGCCCGGGCCAGCGAGAAGATGAAACGGGCGCGGTGCCGTCCCTCAGCCCGTGCATAAATAGGGGGGTTCCCCCTCTTTCCCAATGTCGTCTTCACTCCCTTCTACTTCCCGTTCCTCGCCTGCAGAGAGACAAAGAAAAACGGAGGTTCCGCATGGCTCGCGGTGTGCGAGGTCGAGGTTCGCTGTTGGAGTCCGATGCTGCCCCACGGAGAACACGTGGCGTGCCTTGGTGGCTGCGGACGAGCCGGAGGGGTCTCCAGCTCGAGCAGGGGAGAGCGCTCAGGGCCAACGCTGCCGTGATGGGGATCTCTCTCCCCCATTGGGAGGAGGACACTCGTGTGCTGGCGCACGAGTTTCGGGTGGCTCTCTGTGGCCCCCTCCGCAGCCGCCTGAGGCTCCCTGACTCCTTCGCGAGGGCCATAGACCGCAACCCGCCCCTTGGGCTGTGGATCCAGGTGGTGTGTTGCATTAACGGAACCTGGTGGCCTTCTACGGAGCTTTGCTCCACTGTCCACTTGTCATCGATGAGAGGCTGAAAATCCTTCGCCCATACCCAGAAGCTGGAGAAGAGCTAGGTTCTCCATCTTTTCTTCGATGGAGGAGACATTATCTTCTAATGATCTTCGGGCGTCGTGGTGAGCGCGAGGAGCACTGCATCGACAGCAGAAGCAGCAACGAGAGATACGATGGTGATGAAGATGATGCTGATGAAGAGGAGGATGATGAAGATTCATCAGTTGTCAAGGTGGAGGGTGAGGAGTCTGACTCGGCCGGGGTTGGACTGCCGTCGTCGAGAGGGAAGGCCTGGCGATCCTGATCAGTCGGCCTTTATTTTTCTCTAGGTCGTCAGCCTTCGTCTAGTCTCCTCGTCTTCCTCCCTTTTCCCCTCAGCAGCTCCTTCTCCGGCCGACCATATCCCGTAGCTTTGGCGAGATAGGTTTGGCCGCGGTAGGTCGCCGTCCTTCCTTCTTCTACAACCGCAGAGAGAGAGAGAGTAGCTCTCTCGCTTCCCTTGCTTCTTTTTGTCTTATGTATGGTCCTGCAACATACTTATGTACTGAAATGTGCTTCGAGAACTAAATATCAAAAAAAAGGATGTCCTTTCTTTCTTTGTGTTTCTTTTGAAGAATTGTATTGAGGTTTTCCGTAGAGTAGTGCCTCTGTAAGGGTGCAGCGAGGGCAGTTGAACTTAGCTCTATGCGAGTTGCTTGATGGTGCATTGCATCCGTGGAGGTCCATGCGGTGGTTCCTTGTCGAGATGCTTCGTGTTTCCTTGGTGGAATTCCTTCTTGGTTGCTTCGTGAGGCGGGTGGTTTTTTCTGTAGTGAGCAAGAGTGTGTGTCTGATTCTCTTCTCGTGGGTACCTCGAGAGGAAGTCAGCACCAATGATTTTAGTTGAGGTGTCGTGCACGGTAGCGACCTGTTTAGACAGAGCTCTGCCGCGTTGGTTTAATATGATTGGGTCTCACCCGTGCACGGGTACCAATCCCAGCCCCCGCTCGCGATCCGTCCTCGAGAAGAAGTAGCACATGCACACTCCCGAGGAGAAAGAGCTTGTCGAGGCGACAAGGACAGTTATAAAAAAAGGAATTTAATGCTAGGGTGAGGCTTTCCATTACAACGCTTGGGGATGTCATGATCCTACGGTCCCCCAAGAAGCACTTGACGTCACCATGCGGACACGGGACAGCAATCGTCATGGGACTGATACTCGTGCGAGTTTAGGTGCAAAGGTTTGCCTCCTCGAGGAGCAGCAGGTCTTCAGCGTGGAGTTCCTCCTTCTTATCCTTGTTGAAGGTCAGGGCTCGGCGAGAGCCATGCTTGAGTTCAGCAGGGAGAACGGCCTCGGCCCGATAGACTAGGGAGAAAGGCGTTTCCCCCGTGGGATTGGTTTCGGAGGTGCGGATGGATAAAAAGACTGACGGGAGTTTGTTGATCACGGCCTTGATCTTGTTGAAGCTCCGTGTCTTAAGGCCCTTGAGGACCTCGGCATTGGCGCGCTCTGCTTGGCCATTGCTTCGTGGGTGCACGATGGAGGCGTAGTAAATTTTGGTGCCTAGGTTGGCACAGTAGGACTTGAAGAGGCCGCTTGTGAACTGCGCGCCGTTGTCGGTGATGGTGCGGTTGGGTATGCCGAAGCGGCAGACCAGCCTCTTGATGAACTTCACTGTCGTTCTTACCGGGATGTCCCAGACTGGTTCCACCTCTGCCCACTTGGTGAATTTGTCGATGGCTACATAGAGGTAGCAGTACCCCCGAGCGCTCGTGGGAATGGTTCCAGGATATCCAAGCACCTGACCGCGAACGACCACGAGAGGTGGATTGTTTGCAATCCTTGCACGGGATGGTGTGTTTACTTGGCGTGGAACTGGCATGCATCACGGGTCTTGGCTAGCTCAGTGGCGTCCTTGACGGTTGTAGACCAGTCTAAGCCGTATCCGAAGGCCTTGCCGACGAGGGTGCGCGATGAAGAGTGGTGGCGACAGTCGTCTTGGTGGATGTTCTTGAGGAGCCCCACGCCATCATCCGGGGAGACGCATAGCAATGCCACCCCATTGGGGCGCCTCGGGTACATCTTGTGGTCGATGATGCAGTACATCTTGGCTCGACGAGCAACTTTCTCTGCCTCTGCTTTTATCCTCGTTGAGATCCCCTTTCTGGATGTAGTCGACGAGGCTCTTGTTCTAGCATGCTTCCTCATGAGTGAATACTAGCACTAGGCGGTATCCCAAGGGGATACCGCAGTCCGGTGTGCCTTGGGCGGGAGCTCTTCCTCGAGGTGCTGGTGACTTTGCCCCTTGTCGTCTTCGACTGGGGGGACGATGGACGGCTTGTCGAGCCTCTATTCAAAGACACCTGGGGCTTGCGCCCAGTTTCTTGATGCTCGTTTGGCGATGTCGTCTGCTTCTTTGTTGTCCCATCGAGGGATGTGTTGCAGCTCCATGCAGAGGAAGCGTTTCTCCAGCTTCTGATCCTCCTCGAGGTATAAAGCCATGTGTTTGTCCTTGGGTGTGTAGCTCTTGTTGGAGAAGTTTACCAGGAGATGGGAGTCTCCCTTGATAGTGAGGCGCTTGACGCCTAGGGCCGCGACCTCCCAGATGCCTGTGAGGAGGCCCTCGTACTCGGCGATGTTGTTGGAGACTTTGGCCTTGTGGCCAAAATGGAGCTGGACGGTGTAGTAGAGCTTGTCTCCGGATGGCTACGTAAGCATGACGCCAGCTCCCGAGCCCTGGAAGGAGAAGGCGCCATCGAAGTGCATGGTCGATACTCCTAGAGCCAGCATGCCCGGGACGGCTGTCTCCTCTTCAAGGTCTTCCTCTGGCGGCGGGTTATTCCATTCTGTGTTGAACTCCGCTCCGCCTTAAATTGTCTTGGTCGTGAGGAACTGGAGCCCGAAGGGTTGGAGCTCGACAGCCCACATGGCGACACGTTCTGTGGCATTGGAATTGCGCAGAATCTGCTCGAGATGGAACGCGGATACCATTGTGATGGGTTGTCCCTCGAATTAGTGGCGAAGCTTCCTCGAAGCCACAAGGAGCGCGTATAGGAGCTTCTGCTTCACGGGGGTACCTCTCGCGGGCATCTCAAAGCATGGTGCTAACAAAGTAGACATGGTGTTTGACGAAAGAGACTCTAGAGGTACTGGCAGTGAGTTGTCCTGACGTATTGGGCTCTCCTAGGGAATGAGGGTGTCCCCCTTGTGGTGGTCTTGCCGTGCAGCGGGTTCCTCTCAAGGACAGGAAGGCGTGGGATCCAGGCCTGCCAAGGCGTGGGCTCCAGACTAGGCAGCGGCTCCCACGGTCGCGGTGAGATCAAGATGGGAGGGATTTCCAGATACTTCTGGAGGTCCTGAAATGCAGTAGCCGTCTCGGTAGTCCATTTGAATGGACCCGATCACTTCAGGAGTTTCAAGAATGGCAGGGCCTTGTCGCCAAATCCTGAGATGAAGCGTCCCAGTGCCGCCACGCATCCCGCGAGGCGCTGCATGTCTTTCAACCATCATGGAGGCTGCATTTTATCCATGCCTTGAATCCTGTCGAGGTTGGCCTCGATGCCGAAGTGAGACACCAGGAAGCCGAGCAACTTCCCTGCCGCAACCCCGAATACGTATTTGTCACGATTGAGCATGATTTTGACCCTGCGGAGATTTTGGAAGGTCTCCGCGGGGTCATCGATGAGCGTGCGCTTCTCGCGAGTCTTGATGACGATGTCATCGACGTACGCATCCGCGTTCTTCCCTATCCGCGTTCTCAGGGCGATGCGCATTAGTCACTGCAATGTAGACCCAGCATTCTTCAGGCCGAAGGGCATGCACACATAGCGTAACACTCTGCAAGGAGTCATGAAGGTGGTCTTCTCCTCATCTTCTTTGGCCATCTTGATCCCAAGAAAGTGTCCAGAAAATAGAGGAGGTCACACCCAGCGGTGGAGTCCACTATCTGGTCGATCCTCGAGAGAGGATATGGATCCTTGGGGCAGGCTTTGTTGAGGTCGGTGAAGTCCACACAGAGCCATCCCCCGCCTGTGTGCTTGGAGACCACGACCGGGTTGGAGATCCACTAAGCGTGGATAACCTCGCAGATGATCTTGGCGTCCAGCAGCTTATCCACTTCGCAGAGGATGAATTCCTCCTTCTTGGGGCTCTGGCGGCAAGCCTTCTGCTTGGCCGGTCGTGTGCCGGGGCACATTGTTAGATGGTGCTTGATCACCTCCCTTGGCACGACGGGCATATTAGACGCTGTTCACGCGAACATGTCCGCGTTTTCCCGAAGGAAGCAACGGGCGTGCTTTCCTATTTGGGAGACAACCCGGCTCCAATGGTGAGGGTAGGCCCCGTGCCATCGGGGTTCATGCAGAACAACAACCTCTTCTTCGGGGGCTAGACAGCATCACCCAGGTTGTATTCGTCGATGGGGTGTGACGCTTCCGCATCCTTATAGCCGTATTCCACGGAGCACACGACATCCTTCACGTCTATGTAGACGGCAAGGGGCCCGTTGCTGCCAGGCATCTTGACCAGGATGTACACATGGTGCGTGACAGCCATGAACTTGGCCAAGGAGGGGTAGTCGAGGTTGGCGTTGTAGGGGAGCCCGATGTGGGTGACGTCAAAGTCGATGTCCTCGGTGCCTATAGTTCTGGCATGTGCCGAACGTGACCTCTAGGCGCACTCACCCCAAGGGAACGGTGGTGTCACTCGTGGCGTTGGTGAAGGGCCTTGTTACCTTCAAGCGATCATCCGGGATACATAACTTGTCGAAGGTTTCGAGAGAGATCATGTTGAGGCCCGCGCCTCCGTGCACCAGCGTCTTGGAGACGGCTCGTTGTTGATCGTGGGGGTGCAGACCAGGGGAACGGCTCCCACGGAGCCAGTGGTTCTGGGAAGGTCAGCGATGTCGAAGGATATTTCCTGCTGCGGCCACTTGAGAGGTTGCGGGGGTGGACCGTCTCCCTGACAGACGGCATTGACCTCCCGCGAGACCCTCTTCTGATGGTGGCTGGAGAGCGGGGCGAGTGACCCGCCGAGGATGCACGCTGCAGTTGGAGCGGTGTGTTGCGCCACCGTATAGCTAGGACCGCCACCTCCCACGGCAAAGCGCCAAAGAGTCACCTGACCCTCGGTCTCACCGTGGGGAAGACGGTCGTTGTGGTGGAAACGTCGGAGGAACTGCGCGCGCAGGGCCTCCCACATGCTCATGGTGCTGCCAGGGAGGTTTAGCAACCAGGCGAGTGGAGGGCCGCGGAGCGCCACAAGAAAGTACCTCATGAGGCACTTATCGCATCCCCCGGTGGCCCTGACCCTTGCGTCATACCTCCGTAGAAAGCTCAAAGGGGGGACATCGCCAGTGTAGCGAGGCGGGAGATGAGGGCGGAATGCGGACGGCCACCTTGCCTCCCACAGGTCCCTGGACAACGCATAGCATCATCCTGCCCAAGCGCTCGCCCGTCGCTCTCGGTAGCTACGCAACTCTGAGCTTGCGGTGAAGTTTCCCGAGGCAAAGGGTGTCGAGCCGCGCGCTCGAAGATGTCGAGTACCACGTGCGCGGGACTCCGCGGTGTCAGCCTCAGGCGTGGTTTTCGCGGTGGAGGTGATCAGCTCCCAAGTGGAGGGCGGGGCGCCATTCGTCACATGGGTGGCTCCCGCTGCCCGACTAAGATCAGTGGCATGTACCAACCGAGAGTCACTGGCGTTGGCGTTGGGCGGACAACGCCGCGGTCCCGGTGCTCCAGGCAGGGCTTCCCGCGCACTGACGACCATGCGCGCGCATGGCCGATGGCCCTAGGGATAACATCGCCTGCATATGGGAAGGCAAAGGACGTGTGGGGTCCGTGGGGGACTCGTCGACATGCGTCATGTCAGGGCCGCGGCGCAACGCGGGGGAGCGAGAACGGTGGGTTCCGGTGCTGAAGGGGCTAGAGACGAGGCTGCCGATGGTGGTACGCTTCCAGGACCACGCCTTGCGACCGGTCCGGTCAGTGCGGGAGGCGACCATGGTGGCGGAGATGCGAGAGAACGTTGATGACCCACAAGTATAGGGGGGTATCGTAGTACTTTCGATAAATAAGAGTGTAGAACCCAACGAGGAGAAGAAGGTGTTGACAAGCAGGTTGGATAGAGGATTCACCATAAACACTAGCAAACAGGTTTTTGGAGGTTTTTGATATAGCAGATAAATAAAGTGCGAGTAAATAAAATACAGTAAATAATATTGCAGCGAGTGGTCCAATCCTTTTGATATCAAAGGACAAGCCGGTTGTTCTACTTATGATTACCAAATGTTCTCGAGGACACATGAGAATTTCGTCAAGTGCTTTCGCTTCATACAGTTGATTAATATTTATTGGTTCGTGAATTGTTGTGTGGGTGAACCTATGCTAATGCACCTCCCAACTAGGACTAATACATACTTGTGATTATACCCCTCGTAAGCATTCGCAAATACAACAAAGTAATTAAGATAAATCTAACCACAACCTTAAAACTCCGGGATTCTACGCTCCCTCGTGCATTGGTTTCGTAACGAAAGTTTGGCTTTCTCTCACTCCGGCAACCCCACAATTATTAGCCAAACACACAATGCATCCTCCTAGGCCCATAAAGGTGAAGTATCATGTAGTCGACGTTCACATGACACCACTAGAAGAATAGCACCACAACTTAAATACCAAACCACGAGATATTACGTCAACATAATTCAACTACTAACATCATGACTTCTCCCATGTCCTCAAGAACTAAACAAAATACTCACAAGACATCATATGGATCATAATCAGAAGTGATATAATGGATAATAATCATCTGGTCATAATGTGTAAACACCGATAAATCTCACAAGCATCAACTACTAACAAGTAATCCACACCGGGAGAGAGATCTAGTGAAGAGCACGAGAAAGACCCCTAATTGTTACATCGGGATAAAGGTGCATGATGAGGGTGATGGTGCTGGTGGTGATGATGATAACGATGACGATCTTGATGATGCCCAGAGCAATGACGGTGACGATGGGGATGATTCCCCCTCTCCGGGGAGGAATTTCTCCGGCAGATTTCTCCCTGCCGGAAAGCTTTTCTCTCTTTCTTGTTCTCCGCCCCGAGGCGGCGGAGGAATAATTCTTCGAAGATGTTCTGGGGCTTAGGGTTCCCTCGGGGTCAAGTACGCGAAAGGGGGCACCCGGGAGTGGGCCAGGGGCGGACCACCCCCAGGCGCGGCCAAAAGGGGGCGCGTCGCCTGGTGGTGGGGGCCCCAGGTGGCCCCCGTCTAGGTGCCCTTCTGACTGACTTCCTCCTCGGCACTTCTAAGACTCCTCCGGTATCCCCATGTTCTTCTGATCTTCTTAAATAGGGTATCTCAATGGTGCTTTTTCTATCAGATTTCTGATCCCGGTGTTTATTCTCCAAAAATTAGGAATCATGCAAAATAAGATAAAATAACATAAGTGATGCATCATAACATGAAATATATCGATGAATAACAGAAAATAACACTATAAAATAGTGATGCAAAATGGATGCATTAACTCCCCCAAGCTTAGATCTCGCTTGTCCCCAAGCGAAAATGAACTCAGTAAACATTACCATGGGTTTATGGAGTGAGGTGTCGATAAATAAAATACGATTAAGAGGCATCACATCTAACAAAGAACAAGTCATTTTAGACAGCAACTTCCTCTTATATAATCAAACTTGAAATAAGTAGAGGAAATCACAATAAAGGTGCAAAAGGAAATCATAATTGGTAAAGGCAAACTTCATTCTTGGTCAGAGAACAATTAACAGTGTACTTATCTTTCTATTAGAGTCTTTATACTAGAGCTTATATTGCAGAGTTTATCATGCTCAATTATAACAATCCCTTTGCAGACATTGGTAACTTTCAAAGTGGTATTCAAACAGATAAAAATATTTATACTAAACGAGGAAGAATAAGGACATGATTGACCAAATCAACATATAGATGAATGGATCACAACAACTCAAATGTTTGCTTAAGACAAAAAGGAGTAGTTTACTGACTCAACATAAAGGTAAAAGATAGGCCCTTCGCAGAGGGAAGCATGGATCACTCATGTGCTAGAGCTTTTATTTTGTTAAACAGAGGTATAAAGTGGTCGACACTCCTCCCAACCTTTCTTACACAAACCATGGCTAACTGAATCGTCGGGTGTCTGCCAACAATCACGTATCATGGAGGAGTGTCTAATTTTTAGAGAGGTGTATGCTTATGTCAATGAATGGCAAACAAAAAATACAGTACGCCACAAGCCAACTAGACTTCACAAGAGCGGCTCCCATTGAAGAACGCAACTGGTATAGAAGGTCACCCCTCTTTCTCTTTTGTTTACACAATTATGCTTTGACTGATAAATCAGGGGCAAAAGTAATGAAGAGAATTTGTATTATTATTTGGGGCTAGGAACCCCTGCTGCCAGCTCTTCTAGCATTTAGATAAGCGGATGAAGCCACTAGTCTAGGGTGTGAAATCAAATCAACAAGTGAGATAAAGATTCTCTATTTGCGTCTTCATGAGCTAAAACAGGGGCACAAAGCAGGTGTAATTTTGAAGGTTTAAAGCTAGCACACAAGCAGTTTACTTAGAGTGGCGGTGAGATACCACATGTAGGTATGTATGGTGGACACAAACGGCATGGTTTTGGGGCTCAACGTTTGGATGCACGATAAGTATTCCGTATTCCCTCTCAGTACAGGTTTTTGGCTAGCAAGTTTGGGTAGCAAGCATAAGAGTTGAGGGAAAACAAACAAATACATATATGATAAAACCAATCATGAAATCTTCCTTGAAGGTACAAACAATCTTACTTGAGAATACTATGAGCTAACAAGAAAGAAAGATCATGGAATAATATATCTACATGCACCTCCCTCTTTTCTACTTAAGTCTCAACGTATTGAAACTACTGATCAATGCTAAGTCTGCCTAAACCAACTAGATTAACTTGATACTCCAACATTGATACCAATACTAATAACAAGATCAAACATATAACAAAAATTCCAAACTAAAATAAAGTGTATAAAGTAAATGATGAAACTTCTCATTAATATTCCATTATGGCAACTCAAACCAAAGGATACAACGATAACCAACTAAAGAGTGATACTGCGATGCTACAAACCATACTATATGATATTTCCTCTACTCATGATATGACTCTACTAAAAGGTAAAAAATGTGAAAGATAAAGGTGTTATATCGCAGCACTCCCCCAAGCTTTGAATAAGCCAAGGGGATTCTACCAATGATGAATTAATTCTTCGATGGTGGTGGGGAGTCCTTCTCAATAAGCTTATCAATTGATTTCTTCAAATCTTCAATTGCGAACATCATCATACGCATCATCTCCGTATTGTGCTCAATACGGTTTGCGTGCTTGTCGGACGGTGAATTCCATCCATCAAGATTTTCCCCCACACCTCCTTAGGTTGAGAGCTTTCTCTATCTGCACGGTTAGAACAATCCATATCACAGCAAGAAGGCAATTTTGCCTCGGGTACCCTCATAGATTGCTACTCATGAATTAAAGTACGAAAAGGTTTCTTTATGCCTAAAAGTGATGTCCTTGAAGCTAAGCAGTGACGTGGGGCCTTCCCTCAAGTGCTCATCCTCGCCGTTTGCTTGGAAGGTTTTACAACCACTCCAATATTTGCGATGGTGGCGCGTGGATGCACTCGCGGGTTTTATTCTACATTTCCTTTGGCTCCACTCTCGATCTCCTCCTCCGGCTTCCGGTCTTGGAGATCATATTCCTTCGCCCCCTTCCCTTTGTTGTTGTTGGCGGAGACCATGGTGCTTCTAAAACTGAAAACAGATCCTGGGAGAAACAGGTCGAAACAAAAACACGATGAGAAAACGATATATGGACCTGGGGGGTCGAAAATGAGTCGGAGAGGGTCTCTGGGCGTCCACACCATAGGGTGGCGCGGCCAGGGGTGGGCCCACGCCCCCGGGTGGTGTGGTGCCCTCGATAACCATCTACTGCCCTTCTTCGGCTCGGTATTTTTCATATTTTCCAAAAACCAATAAATTATAACTTGGAAGGTAATCCGCGAACTTTTTCTTAACAGAACGGTTACCTATTCGAAAACAGACTCCGCAGATTCTGGAATCTTCCCTCTAATGAATTTCTCCGGAGTCATTACTTGAATAACATCGACATCTTCATCATAAGAATCCCCAGAAATATAATGTTTGTTTTGCCCATTTACCACTTGTGTAGTGTTATCTTTGGGGTAAGCTATTTTGATTGCACCCGAGCAATACACTTCTTCAATAACACTGGACGGATTGGCGCGCTTTGCTGCGCCGTCTGGTTTATATTTTTGCATGTTGTGGTTATAACGTGTTTTTTATCCGGTTATAACGTCTAAATCAGGATGAAGTTGACATAGTGATCTATTGCATTCCATTTAATTGAAAAGGTAGAAGGGTTCACAGTTACAAGTATCCTATGAGGTACAGAACAAAAAAAATCAATTAGTGGACGTCCAATGCGGTGGGAAACATCAGTTTTACAATCAAGGATTAAAAGCTCCTTCATCTAGGATTACAAAAGTTTTACAATCAAGGATTACAAACTCTTCAACATATACTCAACCTTTTTTCGCTTCTTCAAAGATAGCCGACCACATCGATCTGTTCAGGTCAGCTGAGCAGAGACAAGAGGCGGCCGCAACGGAGCAGTCAGTTTCCAGAATCAGCCATCTAGCATAGTGAGCCGAAATAATTATGGGAGTGAAAACAGCTATGTAGGAATAGCACAAACATAATGTCCCAAGAAAATTCTTCCTCCACTTCCTTTCTTCCATGATACAGATTAGATAAGACTGTCCCTAGTAAATCTAGAAAAGAAGAACTATGGTGCCAACATTGCTCTAAAGTTGCTTACGCATGTCACACTTGTAACGGAAGATAATTTAATTTAGGAACCTGCATACTTGACCCTGAAGATGTGTCATCTGCCTTGAGGAATATCTTCACTTGTACATGGATAATATACCAAAAATTCTCAGCTGAAGCAAACGTGCCAGTCATAATTCAGCAGAAAGAAGCACGAGTGAACAGTCAGGTGAGCAGAACTACAAGCGATACAACCATGACGGTGGTTCTGGACCTAGAGAACACACAAAGTAGAGGACTTCTTCAGCATCAATCTCAAAAGGGCACTCGATTCCTAGCCAGCTTCACGTCATCTTAACTACCTGTAAAACATGGCAGATGTAATCTTACTCAAGAAATGAACAAACTATATATTATTCCTTGTCTTTCAAATTAGGGGGAATAAAAACTGAGCATAAATACATGACATTATAGATAACACTTGTGGCAGGAACAAATGTAGATCAATGTTGGACTGGAATCATAGTATTATAATTACCATAGAGATTTCTTGTAGTTTTACTTGTGTTCTCTAGAGTATAACTCACGCATAGCCATAATAGTGTGCATGAATAACAGATGAACTTTGCTCGTACTGAGACCTGATTTCTGTCCAGCTAGGCAACTAAACTCACGTGGCGTGCATCCCTGTTATATGGCACGAAGCAGTGTCCAAATTGACATCTATACCCAAACACTACCAACTGATTCAACACCTTATATGTCAATTTCGAGGTAGTAGAAGATTTTTACCAAGCCGGGTGTCCGTACCAAGCGATTGGGCCGGCATACTGTTTCGATATGAGGGGCCTCACACATGGTTTTGGGCAGCGATGGTGCCTTCTTCCGTGATCACCAATTGTGCATACTCTGAATACTAATCTGGAGCTCTAAGCCGTAACATGAAACACCTTTTCAAAAACAAAAAGGAAAACACCTGCTTTCAGAAAAGTAAAAGTGCCGAGGAGAAATAATTATAGTCATAGACGGGAAGAAATCCAACCGACTATCGGTGCTTTCAAACTTCAAAATCACAATTATCTTGCATGACCCAAAACATTTAAACTTTACAATCTTAATTATTTTACATGATCCAACGGTAAAAAAAATTGTAGGCTAACCATCAAACAATTGTATATAAATTGCATATAAGTGAATCAGTGTACCGATGTAACTATATTTGGCCCATGAAAAGTATAGAAAAAAGTATTTATTGACATCACTAAAAGAGAAAAGGGCATATTTCTTTTATCAAATCAAAATAATAAGGTGGTCAAGTTATACAAGCTAATATAAAGGCATGGGCATTTAGCAGTAAGCATAAAGAAGTAACAGACATTATCTTGTTCTAAAATGTGACAAGGAAAGTGGATTCTAGGAAGATAAAACAATCTACATTCAGTCTGCAATATATAGAATAAACTGAACCATCGTATGAAGTCTGTGAGACGTGTGTTTTTCTCTTTTTTTTTTTGGCGTGGGGCTGGATTCGTGACTTCAGATGGTGCATGACGCCTGCGATGGACCAGACGCAAGAGACATAAGTCGGCATATGGCCTACGAAGGCTTCTTGGAGACCCGACTTAAAGCTTTAGTTAATTGACCACCAAATGCTATTTTATTAATAAATCCAGAATGTGCAATATTCGGTGTAAATAGCCTATATGCACAACAAATTGGGGACTCCTCTACCAATGCTTAGTAGAAAAAATGCTACAACCTACAATCCAGTCAAAGCCGGGGTAGCTGAAATAAAGAGGGAAATCATAAAACTTTTATCTACTCAACCCTAAGATAATATTTCTATACCAAGCTGACTACGACAATACTACATGAGTATGAGCATCCTTTCAACTCCGTGCAGTTTTTTGCTTCCTCAAACATGAAAATCGCAATTTTTAATGTGCCTAGAAGTGAATGATAGCACCGGAAGATTTTAGCAGAATAACGATTCCAGTTCCACAATGGAAGACACCAAAACAGCCATGGGGGGTTTGATCTCACCAAGTGGGAAAGGAGGAGAGAAATGTACACAACAAAGAGGAAGATATTTGGCTCAATAGAACAACATGAGGCGTTGACAAATTCCTTTATGTATAATGTCTTTGCTCACTACCTCACAATAGTTCCATGAAGGGGAAGATTCTCAAAAGCTAGAACATAAGAAGATGCAATTTCATAAACGCCTCTAATTAAAGCATACATTATTCTCGTGACATCCCATAATGAGATTCTTCTAGTACAAAGGCATGTGGGCAGTGTATAGGGGTTAGTGTCCAGTAAGCTTTGAAGATGGCGATTGCACATTACCCATACACTGCCCCCATCAGGTGTAAGCACGCGTGCAATGGGACCCGCAAGCCAGCGTCAGATGACACACAGATGGCTTGAGAAGGTTCCTTCGGCACCCCGACATAATTGAAACACAGTCAGTTTCTAGGATGAGATGGTTTGAGGAAATTGTTATCACCATCTTTGAGTCCTTCTAGGCACGATAGCTTCTCCGACAACTGCTGATCAGCAGTGTGCTATGAAGTTCCAAGCTGAACACACGATTAGGCCACCATCGTGGTCCCTAAGAACTGCCAGATGGTTAGATATACGTTGAACATAATATGAGATTTAGCACGTAATATAAAGAAACAACACACCACATTCAAACCCACTCTATGAGAAAATTCAACTAATTTAACTGGGTAATACTGCAATTACTAAATATTAGATAAGGTAACATGAAAATACATATGTAAATCCCCATGTAACATAAGTGAGCAGACATGAAAGTGTACTCGTCAGATATTTGAGTTGATGATGCACGAAACGTAGCAGACTGCCGGGATTTTGTGTTGTCGCTTAGGCGATGCAGATCATATCTCCTACCATTTGTTCAGCTCATTGTCCGGTCAAGAATGTTACTGCTAGTAGACCTAAAAAACTGATGAGCCTTTGTGTTATGCATCAAGACAACTTGTGGAGCTTTCTTGCTGGATTCAAAGAACTGTTCTGGCCAAGAATATTATTGATGGTAGACTTACATAAGTGCATAGCCTTTTCTTTTTCTATACATCATACATAAGCAATTTTTGGGACTTTTTTTATGAG
Source organism: Alopecurus myosuroides (assembly GCA_028641055.1). Taxonomy (NCBI): domain Eukaryota; kingdom Viridiplantae; phylum Streptophyta; class Magnoliopsida; order Poales; family Poaceae; genus Alopecurus; species Alopecurus myosuroides. The sequence goes on from CM054058.1 coordinate 256,932,345, forward strand.
TTTACTCGACGACCTATAACACAGAGAAGGGAATATAATGATGAAGACTCACTTGCATACGTAGTGCTGGCAGGACTGTAGTCGTCCACTGCACGGCCTCGCTGACCTGCTTCGTCGCATTAGCCGACCAGATGATTCACTGATTATTCCCAAACAATCTTAGCATCTCTTACTTCTTCAGTACACGAACCGTCCAATTGCATCTTAAATTGTTCTGTAAGAAAGTCCATGAAGTATCCATGTTGACTGTGAGGCTGACGGTGAAAATTTATTTGCTCAAAGAAACCAGTGGCAATGCTCATGGTTCTCGTCGACCACTACAATGAATGCAGCTGGGATCACATCGCTTTATCCATCGACTGAAGTAGCACGTGGTAACTTCCACAACTTATTTCAGTTTCGGAGATGCTGCATCAAGGAAAAGGAGTGGCCTGTACCATAGTCAAAACCATGAAGCGATGAATGGAAGGTAACAAAACCTTTGAATCTTCCATAGACAATAGTCACTACTGTTTCCACACTTCCAGGGTAGGTGGATCTTTTTAAGTGATAAAAACAAATAAAATGAGCAGATCAAAGGAGGGTCCTCGGATCAAGGCCCACATCGTCCCCTCCCTGTCCACATCCATGAACAGCGCGGCACCATGGTCGTTGGTGCCTTGGTGGTCGCGCTCAGTTGGCATGACGGGGGCGTCCTATCGTCGTCCTCCACGCGAGTCTTCCATCATCGTAGCACGGGAAAGGAAGACCTAGTCATGGTGGGTGGGTGTTGGAGGCTACACCCGGACCCTCCTCCGGAGTCCGGCCGAGACCAGCGGCGCCTCCTCCGCGTGCTCCAGTTGGACGTGGCAGTGCCGCGTGGAGGACACAAGCCCGACCCCTTCGTCCGCCCGCGAGCCTTCATGCAGCGCCGGCCTCCTCCCATGGTGCTCAGCAACTCCACTTGGATCGGGTAGATTTTTTGGATGGTGAGGTGGATGGGACACGGAGGCGGGAGCGGAGGGCGGTGGGAGTCGAGGCGAGGCCGCGTGCTTCACCAGGGATGTTGACCATATCCCGCTCACCGCGCCACTCGCTCGGCCGCCGCAAATCTAGCCTTGGCCTCCGGCGAGGTCGACTTCTCTGCTCCGCAACTCGTGCATGAATCCGATTCAGGGAGAGCATGGGCACTAGCACGGGAAGCCGGAGAGAGCAGTGGCAACACCGACAATTTTGAAGTACAATGGTTGGAGGCAGTGCGCCATGGCCAGAATGAGCGTTGCGCCATGGCCGGAGTGAGCGGCGGCGGCTGATGGAACCCGGTCGGGGAGAAATCTGTTCGCTCGTCAACGGATTTTTTTTTCTTGGGTGGGGTTGGGAAAACCATGGAGTGGAGGCTGATTCGTCAAAAAATGAGGGGCTAAAGTGAAAAGGTACATCGACGTGGATGGGCTGAGAATCCTCCCTCAGCTCCCAGCGTAAAGACTTAGTTGTGTTTGTTTGGGCTGCAGCTGCCAGAATCAGCGGTAGCTGCCAGTTGTGGCTGAAAGGTTGGAGTCATCTGATGTATGTTTGTTTTGTCGGCTGATACAGTTGCAGCTGCATCCAGAACATGTTGAAATGACCC